>OZ018323.1:5975631-6575631 GCA_963969495.1 Ceratothoa steindachneri
AGGCTTCCCTAATTTGCACTCAGCCCGGGACGATGTGCAGTTCCTCCGGGTACCAAGTTCAACAGGTTGCACGTGGTATTCTCCTTCGGGTTTTTAGAAGGGAGATGGGTAGAAGAAAGAAACAGTAAAGGATATAACTTGATCAAATAGCTATGGGACAATTGAAGCCCCTTGTGTAAGACCTCGGTGTTTTTGTGGGTAGGATTCCCTAATCATGTTTTCTTAACATATTTCTCCGATAACACGACACTATAGGAAGTAGCAACTGAATCAGTAGTTCAAGAGTTCTAGCCAAAAGCTGTGAGAAAATGCACATATAAATGACGCAATTGGCTGAAATTAATTCCTGAAAGTTTAAAAACAGTAAAGGATCATTAAGGGTTAAGAGGCAAAATAAAAAAAAATAGCGTAATCTATTTAAATTTAGTTTCCATTAATTACAAATATTAACCATCATAAATGATTTAAACAAAATACAATCTTTGGTTCACGTGCAATTCAGGGATTAAAGCTTTTATATTTTCAACCAGGCAATGGCTTCGCCACCCTCCCCTACGAGGGGAGCTTGCGCTTCGCTATTAAGATTAAAATTTAAAATCTAAAAAAAAGCAGCCATAGTTAAATTTTTATAAATTTTCTGAACTTCGCCAATTATAATAATTCTAAAATGGAACTCTAAACTAAATTTCCCCCTTTTCAAAATATCACGTTGCTAAAATATAGAGTTATAGAAGAAAAAGAAGAAGAAGAAGAAGAAGAAGAAGAAGAAGAAGAAGAAGAAGAAGAAGAAGAAGAAGAAGAAGAAGAAGAATATATATAAAAATAAATTTTATGAACTTCACCTTTTGTAATTCTTTGGGTTTTAAAAGATTCACAAAATTTCGATACTTATATTTATTTCTGAGCTTCACTATTTTGTTTTTTGATATTATAAAAGAATTATTAGAAATAACTTTGATAAAAAAAACATAAGTCATAACCAAACTAAGATGAAATTATTATTCAAATACTCAAAAAAATTCCCTTCTTAAATTATAGTTAGTGATGATGATGATGATATGCATTCGTGAACATACATGAAAATACATTTTCACATATACCCATACTTTCATGCACCTTCGGTGTACATATATATTCAACTGCCTAAATATAAAAAAATAAACGAATCATGTATTCAATGTACTTTATGGTCTTTAATTAATTAATATACTATGTACTACATACATGAACATAAGTGATCATAAAGCAAAATCAATTGCGGCCTCTCTTTCACTTTTTATGAGAATAAAAGACGGCTTAATAAAGAATATCAGTTGAGGGAGGTTAGTTTAGCAGAGGGGTTAGAGGCTGCTCCCATTGACGTGGAATCCGTAAGGTTATCTTTCAGTCGGGGCGGATGATCTGATTTTAGCCGCTGAAATAAGGTGGCGCTCATTCCGAAAAGACCGAAGCACGCAGACGACTTGGATCGCGCTCATGGAGGGCTTTCTTCCCATAAAAAGAGGATTCTTAGACACATAAAGGATACCGTGTCTATATTTATATATGGGCTATTTGTCTGTACGCCTCATCAGGCCTCAACTCTATCGCGCGGACTCATCTCCAGAAAGGAATGAGAACGAACTGAATGTAACTGAAAGGCTTTGGGGGAATTCGGCTGCTTCTACTTCACTGCATCGAGGGAAGGACGGGATCGCGTCTCCTTCCGCAAATGAACTCAAAATGCCGCTCTATTAGAAGACCTCCTTCTCGCGTTCCGCATGCCAACGCTGGGCGAACGAAGGCCTCCAGGAATCAACCCGAACGTTCGCTAGCTCAAGTCGGGTTTCCTCCTTTCACAAGTCGGGGTCTGCAGACAATGGGGACCCTCAACGATCGAAAAAAAATTGTTGGGGGATCTGGGAACTTGAAATAAATTTTGTGTGGTGTAGATATTTCTTGGAAGCACCTCTCAACAGCTGAGTTTATTCAACCTTCTTGTTTATGATGTAACCATTGCCAATAATGATAGGTTAATAGCAAAATTTATGTCGCCAGCTTTAATGTGGTCGTATGGGCTGCTATTATTATAAAAATTGGTGCTCGAAACTTGTTAATTATTAAAGTAATTTTGGTTTCCCACAGATTGAACTAACGAAGTTTTACCCTTAATTTTATGAGAATTAAAATGAACAAAGACCTCTAACCCCCCTTCCCCCTTTAATATTTAAAAAAAATATTTGAGGAAATTATAGCTTCTAGTATCAGCCAATAATACATTTAATCATAAATAAGGAAAACACTCTAAGTAGAAGCAATTAATATATATATATATATATATATATATATATATATATATATATATATATATATACATATGTGGAAAACTCACAAAGTATCGCGTGAGTAAACAATAAATGCAATAAAGCTCACAGGGAAAATTAATACGAGGATTCCAAGTACTTTCGAACTTTATTTCGAGTTCTTTATCAAGTACTTGGAATCCTCGTATTAATTTTTCCTGTGGGCTTTGTTGCACATATATATATATATATATATATATATATATATATATATATATATATATATATATATATTTGTTACATGAGTTTTCAGAGTTCAGGCAATCAACGTAGAATCGAGTTATAATGAACACCGATTTCTCTATTCATTGGGCAAAGTTAAGCCACAGTGACCTAGTGGAGTTCCCAGATGGGAATCCGGATTCAGTGGCGGTGTAGCAACCCGTGTTTGCAATCCCAATTTAAATTATATGTCTTCACTACGATATCGTATGATGGAAATCGTAAAAAAAAAACACCGAAAAGTTCCTTACAGAATCTAGGAAACCACCTGATTCTGTAAAAGTGCAGAGCCATTTTATTTAACCCATTGACGAATTTACACTCGTATATTCTGAAATCGAATGCCCAACTCGAACTAGTTTACCCGAGTATATACGCATTCATTAAAAGATTGGTCTAGTTAAGAAATTTTCCCGATAAATTATTTTGTAGTTTTTTTTATTGATAATAATGTTAAGTGGCTAAATAAATCTGGTTGCAGCAAAATTTGACTAAAGAAGTTGTTTATTTTTAATATAATTACTTGTGTGAATAAAACCCCTATGTAACAAACTACTTGTGTGAATAAAACCCCTATGTAACAAACTACTTGTGTGAATAAAACCCCTATGGAACAAACTACTTGTGTGAATAAAACCCCTATGTAACAAACTACTTGTGTGAATAAAACCCCTATGTAACAAACTATTTGTGTGAATAAAACTCCTATGTAAAAAACTACTTGTGTGAATAAAACCCCTGGTGTGAATAAAACCCCTATGTAACAAACCACTTGTGTGAAGAAAACTCCTATGTAACAAACCAATTGTGTGAATAAAACCCCTATGTAACAAACTACTTGTGTGAATAAAACCCCTATGTAACAATCCACTTGTGTGAATAAAACCCCTATGTAACAAACTACTTGTGTGAATAAAACTCCTATGTAAAAAACTACTTGTGTGAATAAAACCCCTGGTGTGAATAAAACCCCTATGTAACAAACCACTTGTGTGAAGAAAACTCCTATGTAACAAACCAATTGTGTGAATAAAACCCCTATGTAACAAACCACTTGTGTGAATAAAATCCCTATGTAACAAACCACTTGCGTGAATAAACCCCCTATGTAACAAACCACTTGTGTGAATAAAACCCCCATGTAACAAACTACTTGTGTGAATAAAACCCCTATGTAACAATCCACTTGTGTGAATAAAACCCCTATGTAACAAACTACTTGTGTGAATAAAACCCCTATGTAACAAACTACTTGTGTGAATAAAACCCCTATGTAACAAACTACTTGTGTGAATAAAACCCCTATGTAACAAACTACTTGTGTGAATAAAACCCCTATGTAACAAACTACTTGTGTGAATAAAACCCCTATGTAACAAACTACTTGTGTGAATAAAACCCCTATGTAACAAACCACTTGTGTGAATAAAACCCTCATGTAACAAACTACTTGTGTGAATAAAACCCCTATGTAACAATCCACTTGTGTGAATAAAACCCCTATGTAACAAACTACTTGTGTGAATAAAACCCCTATGTAACAAACTACTTGTGTGAATAAAACCCCTATGTAACAAACTACTTATGTGAATAAAACCCCTATGTAACAAACTACTTGTGTGAATAAAACCCCTATGGAACAAACTACTTGTGTGAATAAAACCCCTATGTAACAAACTACTTGTGTGAATAAAACCCCTATGTAACAAACTACTTGTGGCGCAATTTATCTACGTATTTCTCATTCCCTATTTGAATTACCCACATTATTCAAACCTCTTTAGAAGGAAAAACAAACAACTGATAGTAAAACCGAACCGAAGATGGCGACTATAACTGAATAAAACTCTTCCCTTTTAAGAGGCTGATACGATACTTCAACAAGCCACGTAATGACAAAGAATCAACAAAGAAGCCAAATATAAAAGAATTTACTATTAGGAATTTATCGAAAACAAGATTTTGATACAAGAAACACTAAATATACAAACGTTCTCTAAAGATATAAGAATTTTCAAGTCTAAATGTAGTGACCTGTTATGTTATAAATTTGAATATTTAGTTTGAAATGTTAGTTCAAATCACAATCAAATTTGAAACTGTAATAAACATCGCAAAAAATCCTTTGGGGGCTAAAATATAAGAAAACTTATCGAGATAAAAATAATTTAATTATTTTAATTAAATGAATGTAGAAGACAGCTTTAGCCTGGGGTGGCATCAACTATTTCTAATTGTGGTTTAAATTAATTAAAAGTAAGAAAATCGTAAAACAAATGGACTTAATCAAAACCTGATTTTAATATTCGGTGCATATAGTTTGCAGTAAAGTTGAAGTTATTCAGATATTTATTAAATATTCTAAACAGGGTACCAAATAAAACGAATAAGGAGAAGAACTCTTGAATTTAAAATCTTCATTTGTAAATGTGACTATTTAATATTTGGGGTGGGTGAGCCTCTTTGAATTTTATGAGAGACGTTGGATTGGTCGTTTTTAAGATAAAAAAATGCCTTATTAAGTCACATGTGTCGTTGAATTTATCCTCAGATCTGATTGTGTTGATTATCATTACTGATAATAAAGAAAAACATGTTGAAATTTTCTCAAATAATAAACGAAAGTATCGCTATCCCAAACTATTCAAGGTTGGTAAAAAAAAAAGGTGACTTTAGGCAAGTGATAATGCGAGGACAGAAGTAATGAAACTAGACTTTCTAAAGGCAAATTTTATCAAGCCAAGATTCGAGGGGGAGATACATTTGAAAGAGCCATGAAGAGTCTCAAACAAAAGGTAAACTCTTAAATACGGACTTAGATCCCCTCGTAAGGGAGTGTATACAGGTACGAATAAGACAATGAACTAATAAAAAACGCTGAAATTCGTAAAACGTCTACCCCACCGACCATCAACATTACATCACAAAAGAGAGCAACCAAATAATTTTTAGCTTTGTTAAACCTCAGATATGAATATAATTAATTAAAAACTCTCGTTATATTACTCATTTATAAAGAATTAAAATAAAAACTTCCATGAGATTTCTATAGTTTTAAAGCGAGACTTAAAAACACGCCAATCCTCACAAACGAATACATACACAATGAATATAAACCCTTCATGTCGAGTTGACAGGAAAGAACCGAAGCCTCTATTCATCAGCGCCACCCTTGAACAAGAACAGTTCTTTTAAAAGAGAGAAGAGAGAAGCCCAAAGCGGAGGCGACATTCTTGATAAATGAAGCTCAACCCTATCATTAACCTTGGAGACAGCTAGCTGGAAGTTTTGTTTGTTTAGCGGTCTTAAACAACGGCTCGATTCAATGTTTCGCTTGAAAGCGCCTAACGCGTTCAATTTCATGGTTTAAAGAGAGGAGAGTCGGATAGATACTAATTAAGACATCGCAAATTGATGACAAGGTGGACAATGAAGCCTTCCGTGTTGTAACGAGACAAGTGAATCCGCAATTGAACCTTAATTGCGCGGTCAATATCTTCACAACTTCAAAAATTATCGGAGTTAAAGCAATCGCTTGCATACAATGAAGTGTCTGGCATTGGTTGAATTCGCTAAAGTCGACAAAAGATGCGTCTCATTTCTCTTATCCCTCGGTAGAAGGAAACAAGGAAACGAGGATGCTCTTCAGAATTTAGTGCACAACATTTAATGTTTATTTAGTGTGTGAATGTACGAAAACATGTAGCTTTGTTTGCATCGCGTGTTAGTACATATTACACGCCATACAGGGAGGTATTGATGCGCTTAAAGAAATCAATGGGAAGGTACCGTTGCCCGAAGATCTTCTTACTTCTCTTCTAACCTACCAGAATGAAGAAATCGCCCTTGAAGCTTCTATCACAGCCTCCTGCGACAGGGAGTCAGCGTGTGTCTTTTGTACAGAGAATGAAGAGGATGCGGCGCGTGAGGGCATCGGGTGAAGAGAACAAACGACAAAGGAGGTCGCCCACCTACTCGACAACAGGTCCACAAAGACCTCCTGCAGTTTTCGTAGACTTTGTATTGGCCTCTGACCTCTTTACGACGGTTTATGATCAGCGAGATGCTGAGAGAAGCCTCGAATCAGTGGCGAGGCGTCGCGGGAAGGCGCGGCGTCCATTCCTCGAGCTTCGCTTAACCGGATTCAGTGTCTCAACCGAGCCCAGGTAGGGTATACGTATTACGAGGCGCCCGTTTTTCCGGCCGCACACAAAGTTATAATCATGCTTGGCTGCCTAACATATACATTGACACACTCTACCAACAAAGTAAAATATAAGCGTATTTCACACATACATATATGAAACCTCTCTCTATGTATATTTCGGTCAGGGTATAAAGTAATTAACGCAGAGACCCTTAACCGTCATAAAGCATTCTTAAGATAAGGCTATGAAGCCGCAGTTTTGTCTACGATTATCATACAAGGAATTTGGTCTCCGAGACAATTTCTATATAAAAGACTCGTTTTAATATAGTTCACAGTAAAATAAGGCCACAGAATGGCATACAGCTATTAATTGCGACTGTTTGATCATTTTAATTTTCAAGACATTTCAGATGGAAGGATAAAAGTAGCGATTCAAACCAAGGCCTAGTGTGTGTCCAAATAGATAGGACAATACTAAATAACAATTTTAATTCAGAAATAATAAATAAGACAAAAGAGAGGAAGATCCGACAAAACCGGGTCCAAAAGATGGGCTAATAATCGGGCGACATCTTGGTATGGAACGACCATCCTGGAATTCAGATCTCCAGCCCTGATACGGTCCAGTTCTGAAACTGAAAATCTGAACAGATAAATCCACATCCAAAGACATGAAAATCCCCCAGTTGTTTCAGTGAAAAAGAGTCTTTGTGGAGAAAGCTACAAAAGAAGAGGAAGGAGAGACAATTTAAGAACCGAGTGTTTATCACGTCCATAACCAAATCTCCATTTAGTACGAGGTACAAAAGGCACTTGGATTCTTTCCGCAGGGAACATGTTCATAAACGAATTTGGTCCGGAGGGATTGCATTCATTTATTCTCGGGCAGAAGTAGAGTGGAAAGGAATTTGTAGTGTCTTTATTACTATACTCTATTAGGAATCAAAAGTTAAATTTAAAAGGAAACCAATTTTTTGTGTTCAATAAGGCCTTTACTTTTACTATAATAATATATATATATATATATATATATATATATATATATATATATATATATATATATATATATATATATATATATATATATATAGAGAGAGAGAGAGAGAGAGAGAGAGAGAGAGAAAGAGAGAGAGATAGAGTAGGATCCCACTTCATTCTTTCTTTAAAATCAGTTCTAAAAAATTCGTTTTTAAATTCTTTAATGACTGACGCAAGTGTTAATTTCAAGTTGATTATATTTCAAAGAGGTCATTAAGAGAAGAGTTGCCTGGCTGAAGGTTCATAAAAGTTTCAAATCTATAATTTTCATACTGGAGAGAGGGAGGGAGAGAAAGAGAGGGGGGGAGGAGATAGATAGAGAGAAAGAAAAAGAGAGAGATCTTGGGGGTAGAATAGAGAGAAGGCGCGAGGAAAAATACTAGCAATCCAATGAGTCCTATTTCCTTGGCTAGCATTATAAATAAACTTACCCACCCCCCGTTAACTTATGTAATTAAAATTAATCGATTCCTTGAAAAAGAATTACATAAAGCAGCAGAATAAATTATATATTAAATGAATTATTCTTATTATCCAGCAATACCATTATATTTATCTAATATAATTGTTCCATAGATGATTATAGAAGGTGAAGGAAGAATATTATATACACATTAGATGTGGGGTGAAAAAGTGACCACAAGTTGACTCGGTGTTCATTCTTCAATCGGCTGTGCGGTGGATTGCAACAGAACACCTTATGGATTACAACTCATGCTGGCAGAGTGTTACGGAAATTTACTGAGAATAAACACACCAGTGATATTTTAGGAAATATACGACTAACTAAATATCTTTTTTTATTATCGACCGTATCATTCGCAGTGGATGAAATGTGTCAACTGAGTGGTTAATGAACGAATAGGTTTTGTCAAAACACTAGTTAAATAGCGAACGGGTAGAAATCGTAAACTACAAGGATAATCATTTAACTATAGATAACACCATTAGAAGGGTGACATGGAAGGTACTAATATGTCGAGGGTTATGGCCAATGATAAACGTGTTTATGGTCAGAAAATGCTCTTGTCGCAGTAAATCTAAAGGTTTGATTAGGACAAAGACTACATTTCAATTGATGAAGTATTAAACCTACTAAACAAGAATATGTCCACACATAAAGTGTACAGTAGTGTGTAAAATAGGTTCACACCTAAAGTGTACGGTGGTGTGTAAAATAGGTTCACACCTAAAGTGTACGGTGGTGTGTAAAATAGGTTCACACCTAAAGTGTACGGTGGTGTGTAAAAAAGGTTCACACCTAAAGTGTACGGTGGTGTGTAAAATAGGTTCACACCTAAAGTGCACGGTGGTGTGTAAAATAGGTTCACACCTAAAGTGTACGGTGGTGTGTAAAATAGGTTCACGCCTAAAGTGTACGGTGGTGTGTAAAATAGTTGCACACCTAAAGTGTACGGCAGAGTGTGAATGATGACGTTTCAATACATTTTATGCCCCCATCGATTGTTTATTGTTAACAAGAAGGAAGTTCTAAATGTCCAATTTGAATCTTAATATTTACTTATTTTTTTCAGCGCTGAACACCAACATAAATGAAGGTAATTAGTTCGAAACTAAGTGAACTAATTTCGTGGGGAATTTAATATATATATATTTACTTTGCGGTTAAGAGAGTTATGCAATGTAACTAAGTTGACTAAAACTAGAAAATGTAGTATTGACATTCCGAGCCAAGTATTTAAGGCACCCTTTTCTCTCGCCTTAATTATTATTAATTTAAATAATTTTATCTGCGCTTTCATTTAATTTTAAATGACTTAAATCTAGCTTTGATTTCCTCGATATAACTTTTTAACTGAGAGTACAATCTTAAAAATAGAAGATAAGAAATAAGAAAATATCAAACTACTGTGAATCGAAGCATTTTTGTAATTAAAAATACCACCCATGACATAAAATAATCTAAAAATATACTGTAATTTTTTTTAATGATTTCATTTACACAATTCTCGATATTATTTTTTTAATCACTGAATGATTCAGCGACCATGTTGCAGTTGACATCTAAATGAATTCACCCTCCGGGCCGCAATAACCAAAGGAGGATCTGCGACTATACAGGGTGTTCGGGTTAAATTTGACTGTTTGCATAACAAAAAAACTCAATATCTCAGCCAAAAGTAAATGTATTTTAAAAATTCAAACATTATCAACTAGATTATGGCGAGGAGATACCAGTTTACTCAAAGAAACCGCCCTCAGCTTCCACAACGGCTTCAAGACGGCTCCGGAAACTGGTGCATGCGTTCCTTACTGTGTCCCTGTGAATATCTCCAATCCCTTCTTCGATCTTGGCCACCAGCTCGTTCTTGATGTTGGAGGCGCGGCGGTTTGTCTCTTTCTCAACCCCACCGCCCAAACACAGTAATCAATGGAATTAAAATCCGGAGAATTAGGAGGCCAGAAAGTGGCGCTGGTCAAGTCGTAGAAATTCTCCGACAATGACTTCGAACTCTTTCCGGATGCATGGCCTCCCAACAGCAAACCCTCTCTCGCCAGGGTTTGACCACAATCTCTACCAAGCAGCTCCACATAGCCATCTGAATCGTGCTTATGACTCTGCTCAAAGATGTGGGGCAGCATGACGTGACCCTGACTGGAGATACAACCACAGGCTATCACAGTTAGGAAGGTTGGTCTTCATGATACAAAGAATATCGCAGGGATTGTAGGCAAGTCACCTGTTGTTCTGGGTGTTGTGTAACTTTTCCCGGGAGAAGTTCTTTTTGTCTGATAATAACCAGATCTTCTCCTGCTAAACGGGATGCTTCAACTTGTTCATGAGCTTCTTTGACTTCGTCAAGCGGGTTTCCTTGGCCTTGGTTGTCAGAATTTGTCCTTTGCACCTCTTGTACGAGTGGTAGCGAAGGCCCTCATTAAGGAAGAGTTTCATGGTGGTGACTACAACACCCATCTTTCTCGTCAAATCCCGGATGCCCTTGCTCTGATCTTCCATCACCTTCTCCTGCAATTGTTGGATGTATTCCGCTTTTCTGCTAACCACGGTTTGGTAGTCTCCGTTGCAGCTGTTCATATCACGTCTTACAGCCTCTACACTGTTCAAAGCATTGAACAGCAGTCATAACGTAGGCATTTTGATACCCGGCGCGAATCATCATGATAATTTAAATTGATTTTTCTGCCACAGGTAGCAACGACCAACCCTTTGAAGGTGGAGCTCGTAGCCATGACAAGCAGTCCACCTAAGAGAAGGATAACTCTGATTTCAAAACCCGGGAGCCACAGGCATAAATTGTCTCTTCCAGAACATCCTCTGTGAGTATAAAAGTAATTCTTTCCAATATTCAAATGACTTCCAGTGCTTCGTGTCAGCTAACTTTATCTCAACTATAAGACTTGACTCGGTCTGCTCTCCATTGACTTCACTGATACATCACCTTTTTCCTAAAATATGGAGACATTAAAAATCGAAAATTTAGCCCAAACACCCTGTATATCTACCATTTTCTTTACAGGTCTCTATTTACAAATTTTCTGAGGGAAATGCCCTCGTTAGTTTCCGCTTTATAAAAAGAAATAATTCAAATTATGAGTCGCAATACACGTTTCTAGAGCACTTCGAGGTTAAGATAGCCTCTAGATCAGAGGTAGGCATAGTTGTCTAGTGTATTTTGAAGCAACATTTAAATATTTATTAAAGTTAAGAAAGATATAATATTTTTTTAAAGTTTGAAAACCTTTAATTTATCGTTATTTTTACTTCGATTGATAACAATTTAAATTGATTTTTCTGCAGCAGGTAGCAACGACCACATGATTTCGCTCATTTAACTCCTTCCAACCCTTTGAAGGCAGATATAATGGGGAAACCATGTCATTGCAGACACTTTATCCCTATATTACGAGATATAGGTTTGACGGCCAATGAGTAAATGGAATTTCAACCAAAAGCTTAACAAGAGAATTAGAGAAATATAAGAAAATCCAAAACGTCAGCAGGGAAAATCTTAATGAAGGCAACTCATACCCGAGAAAGGAACAAAGTTTTGAAAATAAAATTAAATATCATTCTTATATGTGGATTGCTTTTATTGTGCTGTCTTCCTAGCTCTGAAGATTTTCTTCTAACCCTTTGGTACACATCTCTCTCGCTCATTTAGTCAAACGTAGCTACCATATTTTATATACTACATATGTGCTTTCGCTCGCATGACTTCCAAAAAAACTCTATTTGGGCCCGCTTGCCGAAAGGTTACCCACCCTTGCTCAAGGCAGACCTGATGTTCGCTATTTACATACAATGGGAGTTCTCAATAGTTGCCTATGCAGACAATTCCAGCGCGTCATTCGTCATTTGTTTTAAGCCTTAACGAGAGATGCGCAAAAGGTCTTTCTTATTTCTCGCGCTCGTTCGTAAGAGACTGAAAATGTGGAGTCGACCGTACATACATATTTGCCCGTCCCTGACAAAAGAATGGTTCAGAGGCCATCTTGGAAAGGACAAAACGTCATAGATTTGTGAGGAGAATAATTATGACTGGAATGCGCCAGCATTAGAAGAGGCACACCAGTTGCAAGTAATTATTCAACAAGGGAATGGATAAACTGTAAGCCGAATCAAGTATTTTTAGGTTGTGTTTAAGGGGTTTGTGATGTGTCATTCAGTCTTGGCCAAACTGTACAAATGTAAAACCAGTGGTAGTCTAATTTAATAGTTTATTTTACTTATATTTATTATTTTTCTCTTTCTCACATATATTTAATAACTCTTCATCAGTTTCTACAATTCCAACATAATTTAACTTATTCCTCTTCCTATATCTGGTATTGCCCCGCCCTCACAAAGGGGTTGAAGATTTTCAGCCCTAGTTTTTATAATTGGTTAGATGTGTTATTTAGTTTTTTCTTTTTCAAACGTTTTTTACTATTTATGTTCTATTTATTTATCTTTTCCTTGCATCCATCGTGTCCTTCTTATTCTTTCATCCATTAGATTCAGCAGTTTTTCTTTCTTATCCCACCCTAACCCGCCTGTTTGACATCAACCAACGCACGCATAGTAACAACAAACGCCCAACTATGCTAAAATATATTAAAACAAACCACACTCTTAAGTGCAGAGCTCTGGGTAGCTGAGTGGATACGGCGTTCGTATCCCAACGTCGCGGTACCGGGTTCGATCCCGGGATGAGCGGACAAAAACGTCAGCGCTTGTAGAGATCTGGCTACCAATTGATGGACGCGCTGTGCTCAGCCCTGTATTCGGGTGGGTAGATCTTACACTTATCATTACACACATAACCAATTACAACACTGCTTTCTTCCGTCTTCAAAACACACACACTCTCTCTCTCTGTTTCAAGGAATCCTGCCGATGGGTATCTATACCCACATACATACCTCTGACGCAGAACAGGTCCCTATGGCCCGGGGCGACGAAGGTTCCACATAAACGCTGTTTGGTGTCAAATCACAATACTTCCTGGCCCCTCTCCCCAAGAGGACCGACCTCTGGTGCCCTCGGGCTCAATAGCGATTGTCATACTGACCTTTATGTCCATTTCATTATCCGGTCGGGGATCCTCCTGGAAAAGGAAGGTTGGCGAAGAAACGAAAGACTCTAAGTGCGACCTCAGTAATGACCCTCTCCCCCCAAAAAAATAGGCCTAACAGAATAAAGGCAAAACAATCTCATAGCAAGAGAATGATTTCGACCCTTAAAAAAGTAGGGTGAAGTGCACACTGGGGGTGCAAAAGGCATTCTTGCCAAAATATGGGTTTGATTCAGTTTACCTTTGGCATAGAAAACGGGTCTGATGTGACGTCACCTCTCTCTTCTTCCCGCGGAGCTCCAACGCCATTTTTGTTTGCTAGGTAAGTTTTTGATATTGCGTGATTCCGGTGGTTATGGTTTTCATAGTAAATATGATCAATGTGAGGGAAAATTAGTGTGATTTCATAACTGTGACCTGAGTGGGGATTTCTGTGTTTACAGTTTACATAAAACTGGCGCGTCGTACACGGTCCGTAAAAAATTTGGAAATTCGTGAAAATTATACCAATGAAGATTTCGTTTTGAAACCATTGTATGTTGATCTAGTAACATTCTATTGTGTTTTAAATGTGAAAAAAAAACGATCAGAAATGAATAAAAATAAAATATATCAAAGTGCTAAGTTGACCATTTTTAGCAGTGTTAAATGATGTTATTTGTGTTATTATTTAACATTATTTTTATGGTAGATGCAACATTTAACTATATACAGTGTTGTGGGGACTTTACATTGGCTAATGAGGTTATTAATATATTAATGTAATGATAAATAATGAGGGCTGAGCATTACTTGCTAAAAAATGTTCTATAAAATTAAGAAATTTATTATTTTTTTATATTATTTTTTGATACCTAAGTAAAAATGTTGTAAAATAACAATTCAAATCAATTTTTATATTATATGTCTTTCATAACATTTAGGTATCATTTATTAGTAGTAGATTCTGTAATTTCAGTTCTAGCATATAAATTCCTTTTTACAAAACATGGTACCAAGGGCGTATGGAGCGTGTCCTACATGGTCACGATCCGTACAAAAACACTTTTTTCAAAAATGACACCATAAATCTGAACTGGTAAACATATTTAAAAGTTCTGTATTTGGAAAATAAAGGAAATTATGTGAGCTACCTGTTGGGAACTTTGGATTTATGCTAACTTTAAAACTTTAGTTTGCCGTGCCCACCTGACCCTACTGTTTTAAAATGTTTTGATAGAGTACACATCTAATATTTATTTATTATAAAAATATAATATCGTTATAAAGGGTTAGTAATGCTCTATCAATTTTGATAGGCAAATTATTGGAGCAGGCTTTTTACAGTGCAATGAGTACATTGAAACAAGAACGAGAAATAAACACTTGGGAGGAAATATTTTATTTGAAAGAAAATTAAAATCAAAGAAAGACCATGTCACTAGTTTCTGAGACTCACAAGGCATGAAAGGGGTTCGATGGTGGCTAAAGGTTGTGGGGAAGAAGCCGCAAAACCGGATAACCTAAGATAAACCAAACGAGTTTGTTTTTCTAACCAAATTTTAGGGCATTTAATGGTCTGAAATTGCGATCTTTTGGTGTCGTCTTCTATTAATTGGCTACCACTCGTCCTGCCTCGCTCTGAAGGGAGTTGGGGAGGTAAAGCCGAGTGCTTTTGTGTGTTCGGTGGCTCCTTGCGGTTTTCATGGGAGATTTCTCGAACACAAACCCCAAGAATTTAGGTTAAGAAGAAGTCTGGAACTGGGATTTTTGTACCACGGCTTGAGACAAACTGTGTGGTTAGCTCAAGGATCATCAAACCTTTTATGGCTGATGCCCTATTCACATTAGAATGTCATTCCTCCTTTCTAAGATTCACCAAAAGGATATATCCCAAATAATAATGAGACAATTGTAAATGCAATTACTTAAGAGGTAAAAAATGAAATGTTGATCCTTAACTATGTTGCGACATTCAGTAAAGTGTATATATATATATATATATATATATATATATATATATATATATATATATATATATATATATATATATATATATATATATATATATATATATATATATATATATGTGTGTGTGTGTGTGTGTGTGTTAAGAGGTGGAGGGCTGCAGCTATGCAGAATCTGTAGAATTGAATTTCGAGAAAAAATAGTATTCCAACTGTTTAGTCTGCTAATCTGTGGGAGTCCACCTACCTACTTAAAAAATCTACCTCTACCCCCTCTCTCCCCCGGTTGAGAACTGTTTTAATAAGCCAAACTGGCGACGGCTATCAAGGGCATAAGTCACCGTAATTAAAAAATATAGCATAGTACTACTCTATTCTAAAATTAGCAAAAAGAAAAACCAAAAGATCAAAAAACAAACTTTCAAAGAGCACATCTGGCGACCACCTACTCGGGCAAAAGTCGACGCCATCCCTTTATAGACTAAGACTAGGCTGGATTAAAAAAACAACTATACCAAAGCCAAATAACCAAAATACAAAAAAAGAGAAAAAACAAAGGCAATAAAAGCAAACAAAAAGAAAATTAAAAAAATAAGAAGAAGAAAGCACGATCCGGGGTCGGGGGGAAGCCCCCTAGCGCAGGAACATGCGACCTATCACAAAGAGAGTCCAATAAAGTGGAGGAGGTCAGCCGCCTCCAAAATGTAACATACTCTGCAACCCTGTATAAAGGAACCCATCTCGAGTACAAGGGACAAGCGGTAGAGACTCCGCTCGTCCAGGTACCGGGACAGGTAACGTGTGCGAAGATCACCCAGACTGGGATATTCAACAAGAATATACCGAACAGTCTGGGGGACAACGCACTCGTCACAATACGGCACAGGCGAGCGCACCATCAAATGACTGTGCGTCCCGCGAGTGTCTCTAATTCGGAGACGACAGAAAACAACCTGAAACCGTAGGTCCATGGAAACAGTCGCAGCGCAATGGCACGTAACTTTAAGTTCCCCTCGATCGTCTCCCATATGTTTTGCCAAGCCACCCGGAGGGCACCCCGTATTCCTGCCATGTAATCAGTGTGATGAAGAGCGAAGTCCTCGCGGACTCTTTGGCACCTTCATTGGCGCGCTCATTCTCCGCAATTCCTACATATCCAGCAACCCAGCACAAGATAATCTCGACATCCGCCCCCTATTGGGATACGGAGCCATCCGTATACACTAGCACGGTTCCAGCGTGAGATGGAGTGTGCTCTAAAAAGTCAGAACGAAAAATTCCTGGCGCTATAGAAGCTTTGGGAAGAGAGACGTTGCGACAAATAGTCAAAGGTGGTACCATCCAGGGTGGCTTCCTGGGCAAAACCAGGGGTGCCACCAGCCCGAGAGCTATACCGAGCTCTCGAAGGAGTTTCCTAGCCCTAAACCGAAAGGGCTTAGGGTATGACTGGCGTCTCTCGGCGGCATAGACACGGTCGAGATCAACTGCGAATGCAGTGAAAGCTGTTGGTGACTGAATGGGAGACGTGCGGAAGGCACCAGTCGCCAGGCGAAGGCCGGTGTGGTGGATCGCATCCACCTTCCGAAATACACGCTCGGCTGCGGATGCATAAAACTCGCATCCGTAGTCGAGCTTTGAACAAACAAAGGATCGATAAAAAAGTAAGGCAGTATCCGTATCAGCGCACAATGCGCTGAACATCAGGGAACGAAGAATATCCATAGCATGGGTGCAAAAGACCTTAAGGCTGCGAATATGAGCCTCCCAGGGGCAGCGTCAGTCAAATACAAGAGCAAGTAAACTGTAAGTCCACCCCTTCCAGGCAAAGCCCATTTAGAAATAAGCGTGGGTCAGTGTTGTGCCGTGGATTGCGGCAGAAGTGCACCAGCTAGGTCTTGGTCAAGGAAAACCAAAGCATGTGCGCTTCAGCATAGCGGTTCAATGCCTGTTGGAGTCAACGCTCCAGAGTTGGCATCTGAGGCGCGCCAAAAGATTTCGAGAGGTCGCCAGGCACTGACTCAGGCAGCCTGTCACAGTCGACCGTGACGAAGAGTGTAGGGGTGGGTCTAGGGGCCCCTCTCTGTTTTTTCAGCACGCGTTCTATGTTGACCGCTCCTTGGTCGGCCAGCTCTAATGTGATGTCATCTACAGATTAGTTCACGAGTTATCTCGCAGAACGACTCCTTTCACAGTCCCTGGGGTGCCATCAAGTGTCCGAAGGGCCCTGTTCTTGGCCGCCTCGGAGGGATCCGACGCATTTGAAAAGAAGGGTCCCGTCCAAGAAAAGGGTTGCCTTCGGCTCTCTACCAATCAGGCTAGCTAGAGCTCTTCTCTGATTGAACATGTTGTTTTCGGCCAACTTGCTGCCATCAGAGGAGCAAATAACCAGAAAACGTTTGAAGCCAGCTTGCCCGAAAACGCCAAATAGTCCCTGAATGAAGGGACACGACGTAATCGAGGCTCTACTCTGCGCACTTGTCAGGGACTCCCTACCCTGGTGAGCAACGGGGTCGGAGGTGCCAATCTTGGCTTGGTCGCTTACCGAAACGGCAGTGGAACCGTCCGTCCCCGTGGCCCCCGCGGAGAGAGAGGACCTCTTAGTCTTTTTTGTCTTACGGTTTCCTTTCTTTTTAGGAGAGGAGGGTGGGGAAGGAACCCGCTTTTCTTCTACGCCGGAAGAAGCCCCAAGGCCAGATGGACCGGCCTCAGCAAGATCCTTCTCTGAAATGGAGAAGGTCTTGGCTATCACAGGGACAGGAGCCAGTGGATGAGATTCCTCCTCTCCTTGTGGATCCTCGGCTACCCGAGCCGCCGGAGGAGAAGCTTACACAGGGGCGGACGCGGGTTCTGTGCTTGGTAACGAGCCCGGGTTCGCCCCAATTGAAGATCCTACCGTCTGGGCTAGGTCACCTCAGAGATCATGTCCATCTCAGGTGGCCATCTATGTGGCCATCCCCCCCCTTCCCCTCAGACATCACGGATCTCACTCGACGAACCTTTGGTCTCGTCTTGGGACGGCAAACCAGCATCCGTTAGGGAAAAGAGGAGGGGCATGTACAGTGACCGTCTGTAAACTTGATATGGACGCCAGCAGGACTTTTGAGGGGGTTGGCCTTATCGAGCTCATGTCAATAATGGGCCGATGGCGTGCTTTCCCTGCAGTTCCTTGGGAAAGTAAAGGGGGGAATGATGCTGATGAGATGGAGTCGCACAAGGGCGCCTACTTAGAAGGGGATGAGAGGGAGTCCCCCTACACCCTTAGGTCTAGGAGAGTATCCTCCTCTCGGGTAAAAAAAAAGTTTGGATGGTTCCCTGAGGAAGCACAGGGGTTGGGGGCCTCTTTTTCTACCGTGGAGCTACCCGAGGGCCTCCCCCACGGTGCTAAAAGGTAAGTGGATAGAGGTTTTTTAATTGACATCATCGGACATGGGGTGACCTTATTATTATCACGGGACACAAACGCTAATCACCCCCATGCAGTCGCAGTAGCCCACTCTGCGAGGGGTGAATACGGGGCTGGTAAAAGCAGCAGCATCCATTCAGGAACACTCCTCCAACCTTGTCGCCAGGCAGCCCTTCGGCATGGCGGCACCACCTTTGCCTGGGCGTAAATTGATAGACCTTGAATGGAGAGAGAAATAGAAAGGGTATTTGAGGAAGGTGTGGGTGTGGGTGAAGCAGGTTGTTAAAAATCACCCACCCAGACAGGAGTGAGGGGTCGTTGTCCCCTCACCCCTCAGCCCCGATCTGGGATGGGTGGGTGAGAGGAAGCTGGTCGGCGTCCACCCTGTGAAATTAGGGACGGACCAGAGAAAGTTGTGGGAGAGGTTGTAGCGAAAGTGAGAAAGTAGGGTAATAAGACGGTGTCAGAAAGAAAGAGAAGAGGCTAAACTGTGGCCAGACGAGGCGCTGAGTACCGTCAGCACGGCGGCCAGGAAAGCAAATCACCGTGCCCATTACTGGGCGCTCGCTGGAACAACACTTTCCAATAGTTAGCATCTAAGGACAGCGGCCCATATCCAGGTTTAGTTCCCTTTTGTGACACGGGGAAGAAGAGGATATGGGGATTTTTCCTACCTAACAAAGTCAAAATTATTATTATCATTAAATATAGACCCCAAAATTCGCCTGGAAGGAGAAAAGTCAAGATAATAACGTTAAATTGACGCAACGGCCGGTCGGCACAAGGCGGCCGAGCACTCAATGGAATGATGATACAAGGAGTATCAGTCACACTTTGCTACATTTTTTAACTCATTTTGCTAACACGGTTACACTTATTTTGCTAGCCATGCTACTCTCATTTTGCTACCGCATGTACTTTCATTTTAATATTATTTTTACTATAAGTTATGCTATCCTCTTTACTCTCATTTTGTATGTAATTTGTGCTGATCATTTTCGCTATAATGTTTGCTTTTATTTTAACTCGTAATTTACGACTACAGAGAGCATGAGGAAAGAGGTATGACCAACGAGGGCATGTCCACTCATTCGATGAGACGAGAGACGGACAGATGAAGGAGGAAGAGCGTCAATATATTTTGTATTAAAACTTGCATTCATGGGATTATTATTCTCGTACCTGGTTCCAAACCTAGCTTCTCTGCCCATTTTCTCCATGGGTCCACAATTGGCTTCTACGAGCTGCAGCGGACAAGGCTGCTGCGGTGTCACTCTTAGCCCCCCACCGTAGAGAGGGAAGGAAGAAGAAACTGGCTACAACCAACGGTGGTAATTCATTCAAAGGGAAGAGAATCGGGGAGATGAGAGACAGAAAGAGATAAATCTAGTAACGAAAAAATATCAGGAAAACAACTAGGGGGGGATTCCATCAACTCTAGTTGCTGAAATTGAATTAAATTAAAGTACCGAGGCGAACCATCTCTTTCCATTCTGGGCATGGTTCCTCGACCGGCTCATGAAATCAACATAAAATCAGTATGACAATCACTCAAAAGACTGCGAGCATCAGGGGCCAGATTAAAAGTAGTAGTGTTTTGCTACCGACCAGCGAGCGTTGGAACTACTCGTGGCCCAAGGGGGAGCCACCCAATCTGCGTCATTGGAGTGAATGCAAAAGAGGACTGATGACATTTAAAAAAAAACACCATTAAATGTGTTGCGTAAATAATAGCTAGTCAAAAGAAGTTAATGTAAGGAGGAATGGGATAAGGTGAGAGAGGCACACGGAGTGAGGGTGAAAAATCCAAGTGATATATTTCAAGTCCGGATGTTGAGGGCGGAAGGGTTAATTTGAATCCTCCTAGAAGTAAGATCATTAATTAAGCAAATAGAGGGTAAATATAAAAGGGACTGATTATATTTATTAAAATAAAGAGAAACAAACGAGAGAATAACCGCTCTCTGAAGTTTTTGAAAAGTTTCGTCGTAGCACACAACTCTCCTGAAACTCCCCTCACAGTGAAGGTGAGAAAGATCAGGAAAACATGTAGCGTTGAGAGCAAAATGCTTACAGTCGCCTCTCAGCTGGCAAAGCATCGTTAAAATGCGTTACCACGGCAACGCCGCCCAAACTCGCGAGAATTGCAATGTTGGACTTGATCGTTTTATCGTGGCGAAACCTGACGATTTAATATCACGATTATTGATTTCTGAGCAATTTTATGGTGAAGAAAAATCTCGGGATTGCCTAGAGCGAGCGAAGGATGGTTCCGTGGTTGATGTGTGGTTAGGCGTGCGGCGATGGACGCCGTTGCGCCCATTCATCATGCACATTACAGATTTGCTTAGGATTGTGGATTTGGCTCGTTTTAAGTGAGCTAATTGGCCTTCCTTCAATTACAGAGGGTGCTGCTGCTGCTGTGCCTGGCTCCGAAAGGGGTCTGGAGACAGTCGCCCGCACGCCCATCTTCCGCCCTGCCTGACGAAATAACGAGGCTGAGGAATGGCCTTCTCACATGCTGTCCCAAAGCTGCAAAACCGGCGCAACCCACACGCTCCGCGCTTCTCATTTAAACTCTAAACGCAGGGCAACCACATCATAAAAAATTCTTCTCTAGCCTCCAGCAAGGAACATTTCCCCCAATAATAGCAATGGACCTCCATCATTACACGAGGAATTGATGTTTTAATTTGATGTGCACCATCATCAGTGCCCACCAGAACTCGGGCATGGAGGCGAGCAAACGTAATGATACTCTTCAATAAAAGAGCTCTCAATACATTGTGCATTTGATTACGACTACACGGGAAAGTGCTCGTAAATAGCGAATAACTGTCTAGATTATACACTCCGCCCCACAGTGTACACACAGCATGACGGATGGTTGCGCAGGATGGGAGTGGATGTAGGGGTAGAGAGGGAATTCTGCAACATAATCAGAGTGGTTAAAAGGTAA
Source organism: Ceratothoa steindachneri (assembly GCA_963969495.1). Classification (NCBI taxonomy): domain Eukaryota; kingdom Metazoa; phylum Arthropoda; class Malacostraca; order Isopoda; family Cymothoidae; genus Ceratothoa; species Ceratothoa steindachneri. The sequence goes on from OZ018323.1 coordinate 5,997,226, forward strand.
CTTCGTCCTAGATCCCAATCCGGGAAAGGATTAGTGGATTACCAATATTGAGGTTTTAATTACTAAAGTTGATTTCAAATTGCCATCCAGCTCTCGACCGGAATATATGAGCGATATCCTATGCATTTACGATGCTATACTTGACTTATGAGCCTATCCCAGAAGGAAGCGCCTTTGACGTCCATTGTTAAAACAACTGGGTTCGAATCCCACCGGATGAAAAACACATTCGTCAGTCCTTGAATGATTGGCCAGAGCCACAAACGAATCCTTTTTAAGAGGATGAGTACAAAAGGTTGCATCCTTCTAGGTAAGGTAGGTTAGAACTGGTTGAGCATTTGAGCAACCAGATTTAAGAGGGACTCGCTATGTTAAAAGGTGCCATAAAAAATAATGATAATTATAACGATTTTTTTAATTACAATACTAATCAATGGCTTCGCCACTCCCCCCTACGGGGAGAGCTTGCGCTTCGCTATTAAAATTAAAATTTACAATCTAAAAAAAAGCAGCCATGGTTAAATTTTTATAAATTTTCTGAACTTCGCCAATAATAATAATTTTAAAAATGAACTCTAAACTAAATTTCCCCCCTTTCAAAAAATCACGTTGCTAAAATATAGTTATAGAAGAAGATATATAAAAATAAATTTTCTGAACTTCACCATTTGTAATTCTTTGGGTTTTAAAAATTTCACAAAATTTCGATACTTATATTTATTTCTGAACTTCACCATTTTGTTTTTTGATATTATAAAAGAATTATTAGAAATAACTTTGATAAAAAAACATAAGTCATAATCAAACTAAGATGAAATTATTATTCAAATACTCAAAAAAATCCCATCCTTAAATTATAGAGTTAGTGAAGTGATGATAATAAATAATTGGGTAGGTGTTTTACGCTCCGTTCTGTACTCATATAAGATGCTATATATAACTCAGTGGGGATCTACCGTCAAATGTTTTATCCGAACCCCAGGTATGTACAGCATAAATGCAGCCACCGTGAAGGCGACCCGAATCGAGAATCTAGCCGGCGGCTTACCAGGCTCGATCGAGTTGGCTCAACGTCACTTGCAGCACAAAAAACAATAAATGATACATGAAGAGAAAATGTTGAGTTCACAAAAGATTTGTACTCATTGATTTTCGTTTCAATTTTAGGAGCCCATCTGGCGACTGCCTACTAACACAAGAGCCTACTACTAGGCTATATTAAAGAAAAGCAGATAACAATATGTAAATAACAACGATAAAAAGTACAACGACTAAACAAAACAAAAACAAAAAACGCAAACAAGCAACAAGAAGGAAGTTCGCTCCGGCGTCGGTGGTAGGCCCACCTCTCCCCGGCGCAGGAACGAGCGACCTACAAAAAAAAACACACACAAAAAAACGGTGTTAAATAAGTCATATAGTCCACAAGTCTGTGCACGAACCAGTCCCGAATACAAGAGAAGGGGGATAGTGACCCCGCTCGTCCCGGTACCGGGACAGCTAACGTGTGCGAAGATCACCCAGATTGTGACATTCAACAAGAATGTGGAGATTTATTTTTTTCTATGAGCCAATCTGGCAATTGCCACCCAGGCCAAAGTCACCGTACTCGGCACAGCCTACTACTAGGCTATATTAAAAGATAAATAACAATATGTAAAAAACAAATAACAACGATAAAAAGAGGACAAAGGCTAAAAACAGCATAATAAAAAAACACAAAGAAAAAAGGTAAGAAGGAAGCGCGCCGGAAGGGCCGCCTCGTCCCGGCGCAGGAACATGCAACCTAAGACGAAAGGTCATATTGTCCGAAAGTCCGTGTGCACGAACCAGTCCCGAATACAAGGGACAAGGGATAGCGGTCCCGCTCGTCCCGGTACAGGTAACGTGCAAAAAGATCACCCACACTGGGAACCGTCTGGGGAACAACGCAGTGGTCGCAATAAAGCGCAGGCGAGCGCCCCATCAAATAGCACTGAGTTCCGCGAGTGTACCCAATTCGGAGGCGACAGAAAGCAACCTGAAGCCGTTGCGGCATTGGGGGAAATTCCATGGGAACAGTCGCGGCACAATGGTACGTAACTTTAAGTTCCTTTTGACCGTCTCCCATCTTCATTGCCAAGCCGCCCCTAGGGCAGCCCGTATTCCTGCCATGAATCAAGGAGTAACAAGGAGTAACAAGGAAAGTAAGTACCCTAGGAGACCTTACGGTCCATTCAAAGAGGGTACCTTTAGGCTAGCAATCGAGCGGGCACATGGCTGCTCAATTGTTTTGCGTCCCTAAACGGCCACTTTTCAAGACTTTGTCTAGTCTTGACTTGAACTGGTCAACAGATTCACTGTTGACAACTTCCACTGGAAGTGCGTTCCACTTACCGCAGATACTGTAGGTGAAAAAGTTTCCACACAGATTGCGGTTGTAACGCTTCAGTTCAAGTTTGAAGCCGTGATTGCGCGTTCTGTTCTCACTCAGTATGAAAATATCCCGGTAGTCAACATTGTCGAACCCTCGAAGTATTTTGAAAACTTCGATGAGCTGACCACGCAGTCTACGGGTTTCCAGCGAGAACAGATTTAATTCCCTTAGTCTATCCTCATCGTTGTGATGAAGAGCGAAACGCTGGTCTGGTCGCCCAGTCCCCACAGACCCTTTGGCACCCTCATCGGCGCGATCATTCTCGGTAATTTATACATTAAAAGGAACCCAGCAGAAGATAATCTCGACATCCACCCGGATCGCCAAGAACGTGGCGTCACGGATATCGCGAAACATGGGATACGGACAGTACAATACCCCGATAGCACTCGTGGGGCTTTGTGAGTTACTATAAATCACAATCCCGTCTCCAAACCAGGCAAGTCGCTTTAACTCTCGTACCGAGCGGTCTATTGCAACCAGATCGGCCGTGAAAACAAACGCAGCGATTGGCAGAGCCCTGCTGACTTCAAACAGAGGGTATACGGCTGGGTAACCAAGCCCTCTTAGGAGTTGGAACCATCTGTATAGACTGGCAAGGTTCCAGCCTGACAATAAGTGTGCTCTAAAAGGTCCAAAGCAATACTCCCGCCGCTGTAAAAGCTCTGGGAGCAGAGGTATGGTGACAAATAGTAAAAAATGGCACCTTTCAGGTTGGATCCTGGGAAGAACCAGGGACATTACCGGCCTGAGAGCTATACGTAGCTCTCTGAGGAGTTTCTAGCCCTAAACCGAAATGGCTTAGGGTATGACTGGCGTCTTTCGGCGGCATAGGCACCGTCGAGATCAGCTTCGGATACAGTGAGAGCTGTTGGCGACTGAGGGAGGCGCCGGGCTCGCACGTACAGGCGAATAATACAATGTGCACGGCGCAGAGAGAGTGGCATCTTCCCAGCATCAACAAGTAGGCTCTCAATGGGGACGTGCTGAAGGCACCAGTCGCCAGGCAAAGGACGGTGGGGTGCATCGACTCCAACTTCCGCAATACACGCTCGGCTCGGCAATACAAGCTTCGAACGAACAAAGGATCAATAAAAAAAGTAGGGCAGTAGCCTTATCAGCGCCCCAAGGAGCAAGGAATATCCATGGCGTGGGTACAAGAGACCCTAAGGCTGCGAATATGAGACTCCAGGGTGAGGCGTCGGTTAGATACAAGACCAAGGAAACGGTGCAAGTCCACCACTTCAGGTGAACCGCATTTAGAATCAAGTCTGCGTCAGGGTGAGAGGTGGATTGAGGTAGAAGCGCACCACCTTAGTCTTGGCCAAAGAAAACCGAAGCCTATGAGCTTCTGTATAGCGAGAGACGCAGTTAAATGCCTGTTGGAGTCGACGCTCCAGAGTTGGCATCTGGGCCGCGCCAAAAGAGATCGAAAGGTCGTCCACGTAGAGCGTACGCGATAACATCTTCCGGCAGCACCGAGGTTATTCCGTTGATGCTCAGGGCAAAGAGTGTGACACTGAGTAGACGTCCCTGCGGAACACCCTCTTCCTGCTCCATTGGGCCGGAAAGGGCTCCCCTCACCCGTACGCGGAATCGACAATCTCTAAAAAATTTAGATATAACGATTGAGAGGCGTCACCTCACCCCCATCGTGTGGAGAGTTTCCACGATACCCTATAGCCACGCAGTATCATAGGTCTTCTCCAAGCCTTCCTATGAAGGAAGGCATCGCATATGGAACGGAACTTGCGGGAGACAGGTGGCCTCCGGTGTTCAGAAAAATCTAACATTTACCAATTTTTCCATTAACGTGCGCACGCAAGAGGTTATCGAGATTGTGCGGAAACCTGCCGGGGTAGAGTAATCTCTCTCCAGTTTGCGAAAAGTGAGCACAGTAGCGATTCGTCAGGGGTTTGGGAGGATATCTTCTACCTAGATCTGTTGAACAAATCTACCAGAAAGGCCTCATGCTGGCGGAGCAGCATCCCGGCTAGAGAATGCGGAGAAAGCAGTCGCGAAGGACGCCGCCACGGAGGCGGGAACCGAGATTGCGGTCCCATTCTCCTCGAGAACAGGAGGAGAGTCATGTGAGAACTTGCTCAGAATCTTTTGACTCGCTTCCACACCTTTGCTAGGCGGGTCTTCCCGTTAAGGGGTCTTCCTAAGAAGAGCGGGAGCGTGTTTCGAAACATACTGGAACATAGCCCTAGCTCGACGATATTTACCGACAGTGAAATCGTTCGGGTGGCACTTATAGCGCATGTATTCATAACGCTACGGTTTGAGGGCTGCCTCACACTCGGCTTACCACCACGAAAACGGTTGGCGTGCAAAACGGCCAGACCTTCTAGGAATAGTATTTAGGCCCACGGCGAAGATGTTGCCGAGAAGAACTTAACGGCCTCATCCACCGACCTCAACTCCTTGACTGAGACAGAGAAATCAGTCATTTCCTGAAATGCGGACCACTGCGCCCGCGCCAAGCACCATCGGTGTGGGCTCATAGAAAATGGTATTTGAACGAGAAAATGATCAATACAATGGAGCTCAACGACTATCCCCTATCGAAAATCAGGTTGTTCATCCGGAGAGCACAAAAATAGTTCGAGAGCGGAAAATGAAGCGGTTCTCGGGCACTGATGCGTAAACTCATCCACATTAAGATTACCTATCTCCAGCTCGTTGATAAGGTCAGGGTGGAACTTACATCTGGGATTGATCGAATAATCTCCCCAAAGGAAGTGTCTACCGTTCAGATCCCCGAGCAAGAGAAAGGGCTTCACCAACTGTGCCACGACGGGGCGGAAGTTCCCTGCGTCGAAGTCGGTTGACGATGGAATGTACTTAGAAATAACAGTATACCTCCTATCCAAGTGCAGTTGCACAGCTACTGCCTGATAGTAGGTATTCAAAGCAAAGAAAAGGACGGAGACATCAGGTCGGGTGTAAATGGCGCATCCTCCTGCTAGGCACCCATCCCGTGGTGGTGGGGTCGAAAAACCCTTATACTTCTAGAGGGTGGGCAGGGGACACGTGCCTAACATGGTATCCTGTGGAAAGATAGCTAAAGGAAAACGGGACGACACGAGCCTCCGCAGCACCTTCAAGTTTGCCCAGAGTCCGCGGCAATTCCATTGAAGTGACATGTAGTCCACGCCTAGCTCGGACTAGATAAGGGAGTCCTCTTTGAAGAGAAGACCCTCCCGGGAATAGCTGTACGCTTCTTGGAATCAGAGCTACGGGCGCTGCCCCCTTCGAGGAGTTATCGGGGGAGGTTGGGCTCGCCATGCGACTCTTCTCCTACCTCCGCCTCGAAACCTTAGTCAGGCGGGGCGGCTGGGGGTCCCTCCTTTCGATGATCCACCGCCTTCGAGTCACCCAGCCTACCACTCGGTGTTAGAGTAAGAGCAGAAGCTCCTTTAGTGTTGTCCTCCTTTCCGGGGGTGGCTTTAGGAACCCCAGAAGATAGCCTCACGATCAACTTCATGAGTGTTCCTTCCTGTGAATCTAACGACTCGGTTTAGGCGCGCGGCCGTTTCGGCTTACGTGAAATGGTCACGCTGGAGGAAGGGGGAACCCTGGAGGTAGCCGGGTCTTGGTGTGAACCCTTTTATCCACCAACTCTACCAGGGAAGCGCCCGAGGTGGGTAGAACCCTCAGAAGGGTTCTGAATGGTCGCGGAAACGACCGTGGTCGTAGGCCTGGAAGGGCCAGGAGCAGAGGGTGTCTTTTTTTACATTGAGGCATAAGAACGTCACAGGCAGCCCCGGGCGCACCAGGACCGAGTCCTTATCCTCGCGAAATGAGAGGTGATCCTAGGCCTGAACGGCCAGGATTTCTCAAGGATATCATCGTCGTAACATTTTCTCAAGGTCGAGGATAAGAGTCCTCACTGTCATAAGACAGACATATATGAAGACGCCTGTGCGTGAGTTTGTTTAGACTGTACTTACTGCTGCACCTTCAGCTGGATCCAATGGCAGGGGTAAACCGAGACGATCTGAGCTAACAGACTTGTTGCAGCTTTCTTCCGCCTTCACAGCCATTGATTTTTTTTTTGAAAACTTCGTCCGCCTGCTCTGCCGTTGAGGACTTAGCAGGGTTTGGTTTTTGATATCGGAGTTTCCTTTCTCCTAGCCTTTGCCTAAAGAGGCTCACCCTACAAGGCAGCAGGGAACATAGCCAGGTGCTATCACTCCGGGTAAGATTGGACCTGGGATTAATGGCAGATTAAAGGGTTACTCCACTATCCCTAAAACTCTGAAAGTCCCCTGTCAGAGCCTCGCCACCGGATGCAGCTTTAAGTCATACCCAGGAGATCCAGGGTTTTGAAATGGGTTATGCTTCTGTTAGGTTGACTGCCTGTTATGGCTACGACCTCCACCTACCCGTCCCCAACGTGATGCCCAGTCACGAGGTAACATCCCTAGTAAATAGTGTCTTCTTTTTAAAAGGAAAAAACAAATCCGGACTTATATTCGAACTGCCGACCCAACGATTGCTGGGCAAGCGCACTAACCACTAAACTAGCCGGGAGGCTATACGCACCACATTGCTTCGAAGAAGCGGGGTGCGGCCCTCCGAAATTGACACACTTGGCCACACGCGATTTGGACTTATCGTGTGCGGCCGCCTTCGGGTAACCCCGACTTTGCGCGTCAACAGGAGCGATTGGTATGGCCGAAGCGGTGGCAGTAGTAGCCTCTCTGCGGCAGTGTCACGAATGCCTTCACGCGGTAGCGATACCAACAGGCATGCACCGACTCGGGGAGCTTGTCACAGTCGAACGTGACCAAGAGTGTAGGTGTGGGCCTCGAGACTTCTCCCTGTTTTCTCATTCTACGTTCGACCTTGATTCTCTATGGTCGGCCAGATTTAAGATGATGTCATCTATGGAGTAGTCGACGAGTTCCCTCGCATAAACCACTACTTTTACGAAGTTCATGGTAGAGTGCCTCTTCACACTCACCGGTATGCCATAAAGTGTCAGAAGGGCACTAATCATGGCCGCCTCAGAACGATTCGATGCATTCGCCAGATCGCTCCCGTCCAAGAAACGGGTCACATTCGGCTCTCTAACATTCACGCTAGCTAGTGCTCTCCTTTGATGAATCATATTGCCCTTGGCCAACATGCTACCATAGGTCGGGCGAATTACGAGAAAGCATTTGAAGCCAGTAGTCTTGAAAACGCTCAGTAATCTCTGATGAGGGGCCCCGACGTAATCGTGCCTCCACGTGACAATCCCCCTCCCGCAAGATATAAGGGATCCCATTCGAGGAACTTTTGTTCTCGCCTTGGGCCAGCGAACTGGCATTTATCGTGGAAGTGAGCAGGACAAGTACACTAACCCCCTGCAAACTAGTCACGCATGCGAGCAGGACATTAGGGGTCACGGGCCGAGACAGGCCCTTCCATCCCTTGCTCTCCTAAGAGGGTTTGGGAGCAGTCACTTATGGGCCGCCTTCCTGCTTTCTTGGCAGTCCAAGGGCGACTCCAGAGAAGGTTGAGTCCCCTGCAACCGTAGGTATTAGAGAAGAGTAAGCCTCCTTTCCAGTTAAAGAGGTTTGGAGGGTCCCCTGCAAAAGCATAGAGACGGGGAGGGACCTTGTTTTCTGTTGTAGGTCTGCCCGAAGGCGGCTCAGATGATGTTATAGGGGAAGGAAAATGGTAGTATTTGTTTAAAAAAACCATCATTGCGCCTGGTAACCCTATAATTATCAGGGGACGCTAACGCTCATTATCCCACGCAGTAGCCCGCTCTGCAAGGGGTGAACATGAGGCTGGCAGAGCCAGCTGCCGCCATTTAGGACTACACTTCCCGCCCAGTTGCCAGGCCACCCTTCGTGATGGTGGCTCCACCTTGGGCTGGACGTGAAATTGATAGGCAGTGAAAGGAGAGAGAAAGGGCATGCGAGGAAGGTGAGGGTGGGGTGAAGCATACCGGAGCTCAGTGGTAAGGCGGCATTGTCCCCTCCCTCCTCAGCCCCTATCCGGGATGGTTGGGTGAGAAGAAGCTGGTCGGCGTCTACCCTGTGAAATTAGAGGCCGACCAGAGAAAGTTGTGAGAGGTTGTATGGAAAGTAACCAATCACAGTAAAAAGACAGGGTGTCAAAAAGAAGGAGAAGAGGTTAAGCTGGGTCAGGACGGGGCGCTGAGTCCCGCCAGCATTGCGGCCAGGAAAGCAAATCGCCGTACCCCTTACGGGTTAGTCCCGACGAAACTTAGGGTAGGGTGGATGTTTGGGAGGGCACGTAACTTTCCGGAACTTGCCCTAAACAAACCAGAAAGGCATATTCTTTTACAGGAGTAATGGTCGGGAGGGGACGCGATCATCTAGATTTTAATGCAATACAGTTGCCCATGATACACTTGGCACTCCCCTGTACGGGTGGGGGCACATCAACCCCATAAAAATGCATCATCTCACTCCAAAACTGTTTTAAAATCTCAAATTTCGCCATTTTCAAGGGGGCAAATTGAAGTCAAAATTAACGAAATTCATAATCATATTTAGATAATGAAAATGGACACTTCTTAATGATGGTAAAAGCCATCTTTCCCCAATACAATAATCGGGTCTACCCAGACGAGACAATGACGAGTAACAGATCAAGAAATAAGAAATGAAAACTAATCGTAAAAAAAATGATTAGGATATAAGGAACAGTTCTTACAAATCTCATCACCCCTGACTGATGGGGCCGGGTGGGTGTATTTAAAGTGACCATGTAGAAATGTAAAGTACTCAAAAGTACAAATTAGCCATTTCCCCCGAGAGTAAAGAGCACTTAGATTCTAAATAAACACGAAAAAAAAACAATATCAACTCGCACCTTTAATAAATTGAACCTCGGTATAACAAATATGCTTCATTTAATAAATTTTAATTCATATTTACAAGATAAGAATACATAGGGGCATGCCCCTTCCCCCCAAAAGAAAGACCTCTTAAATTGAATAAGATATCAAAGTGTGCGTCTCGTGTTTTTTTTCCCTTTAAGATTCAATTCTAAAGGTGGGAATGACACATACATGCCAGGCAGAAATAAAAGAGACATAGGGGATCCTCCTTAACCCTGCAATTAGTTCTATACGAGTAGGTTATTATGAATGGTTAACAGAGGCCAATTAAGTAGTGGCCTTATTACCTTTGACAATGGGAGTCTCACGCTGTTACACCAATTATGATCATAGGAAATGAATAGAAGCCGCTTAGACCATTAAATAAAACCCTGTCGTCTCTCATTCGATTGAAACGAAAGCCGCCTCATAGTTTTTGTTGTGCAAATAATTAGACTCACATCTCGTCGTGACAGAGGAACCCATTATAGGAGAATGGCGTAGCGACGTTTTTGTCCAACGTCCATTCACAGGCAGACGCATCTGGACAAAACTGACGGAGTCGATCGGAGTAGAATTCTACCTCCGCCAAAGAAAAGCTCAAAGGAGAAAACAGAAAATGATGTGAAGATCGAATTCAACGTCTGGATTCCAATTTAGCAATGGTTGGTAGGTTGGCACCACTCAAAGTAAAGCCAGTCAACAACAGGAGTGGGGGTGGGGGGGTGTTATTTGTGGGTGAGCAGGGTAACATTTCTATCCAGCACAGCATTCCCATCCTTTCTTTCAACCCCGCGCCCCCTCCTCTATCACCTTTCCCACTGGATTGTATTTCCCCGCTGGGCTCTGCCATTATTATTTACCTCAATTATTTTTTGTTTTAAAAAAGTGTAATCACCAAAGATATTTTCACTAAGCAGAGAAAGAATGGAGGGAGAGGCAGACGACAACGACTATAACATCAGACTACTACTACTATTAAGGGAAGTGAAAAAGTGTGGATGGTATATAGCCAGACTAATTAAATAGGAGACTACTTGGAACATTTGGGATGAGATGACACGTAACTCTCCGAAATCTGTCCCCTAGGCGGGGACAAGTACATAGATGAAAGAAAAAAGGCTGATAAATAGGACTAACTAATAGCTAAACCTCCTCAGCAACTAAGTACTAAAAGTACTAAGTACTAAGATGAACTGAGTTACGGTGCTACATTGTAAAAAAAAAATTACACTAAAAACATTTAAATCTTAATGACCCCCCTCCCCCCCAATACGAGTATATGACAAACCGCTGCCCGCTGTTATAGGATCCTCTCCCTTCCTGGGTGTGTCTTGAAGACTTGTCTCTTCTCTCAAGCCTTTTCTTAGCGGGTGGACAGGCGCTGTGAGAAGCCCGTGGCCTTGAAGACTGCCATACAAATATTATTATCATAACAGTTTGCGTGGCGAATGGCCTCATAGCCTGCAGATGTAACATCAATTGCTTCTAAAGGCATCACAACATCACAAATTTCTTTCTTATTGGTAGTCTCCAAATTTATGCTGTTGGACAAACACATGAGTGGGATTGACATTGTTCAATTAAAAAAACAACAACAACAACGCTTTTCTACCTCAGGGCCTGTTAACATTTCGAGTTCACCTTTAGGACAAGATTTGTTGGCTTTCATTAATGTCATCTCTGAGGCCCCTTTCCCCAATCTTTTTTCATTCCAAATGTTCACTGAGAAGTGTTCCCGGATATCATTGTCAATATTACACCTTTAATTCTACGATTTTTTCAGTCCAAATTCCATTTTTTCATGAGTGATTTTCCCTAATGATTCCATTTTCAGAAGAGTAGTGAAAGAGAAAAATAGAAAATCTCACGAAAGGGCTTTTCGTCCACCTACCGAAACGACCGATCAAGGCAAAAAGTTCAGATTTGTGCCAATTAGTTCAGATAATTTAGTTTAGTTTTTAACTAGTTTTTGGATAAGAAATGGAACATGGTGTATTCCATGAAGTCCTGTTTAATGGGGAAAAGAGAGGAGAACAGATAGATAAAGACAAAAGGGGAATGACGATCCAGATAGTAGATTTAAACGGACTCCATGTATACTCACGCTCCACAAATAAAGTCAGACCCTTTTGGGGGACTCAAAACTAACAAGTTTCTACAAATTACCTTTGTACCTTTCATACTTTATCAGTTGCGTAATAACGAGGACTTAAGTTCACCCTTAACCTTAGTTGGCAGTCATAATACAAGTCTTAGTTTGTACGGATATCAACAAACTGAGCTCCATTAAAATGAATGGGTGCGAGCAATGAATTAATTTTCAAACGGCTCAAGTACAAACACTTGGAACGCGAGTGATCAAGCTCCGTTTTGAGGAGATAATTATTATTAGACGGTCTCTAATTATTATTGGCGAGGATTAGCTGGTCCTGAGCGGCTATTCCGGGAGGCTGATTCAGGACGAGCACCAATCAAATACTGCGAGACGGAATATGAAAAAGGGTGTTCTCTATGGGTCAGACGACGATCGGACCACACAAGATGGTTAGGACAGAGACAGACGAGGCATCAAATGCAGAGAGGATGAGATAGAACCTTCCTCAACGGAGGGCCCAAACCTTGCCTTCGAGTTCGAGAAAGTGGAGTTCCGAAAAGTTCGATCCAATCTGGATGCTTTGTGAACGACAGTGGAGCAAGTATCGCCAGATGATAATGGTAGGGGACATCGGGTTGGGACAACTTTGACTTATGCTAATTGGCGGCATACGAGTATTTATGGAGCGTTGAGACAGGAAGTTTCATGAATGCGGTGGAGAGCTTTTCTCAGTCTTCGAATCGACTCAACTCGCATGGGTCCTAAAATTAATCGCCTTTTCTTAAAACCTCCAAAAACTTGCAGTAAAATGCAGTCATACAACTTGACACAACACACAACACATATATATATATATATATATATATATATATATATATATATATATATATATATATATATATATATATATATATATATATGTATGTGTGTGTGTGTGTGTGTGTATGTCTGACTGGCATTAAATCTAACACCGAATTGCATCTAATTATAATCAAAATCCGATAAGTCAACGTCACTTGAAAACAATTAACATGCCTTCAACAGACCTATAATAAGTTGCAATTTGAAACTGCCCTACTCCAATTAGTAATATTAATTTTCGTTTTCAACCGGATGCGGAGTGGAACGATATGGGGTGGGGGCTTCCCCCACAGCTCCGTGAATGGTTTGAGCCCACACCGGCCATCCCGTCACTCAGATTCCAGCCAGGTGTAGGCAGTCGCCGGAATAAAGTTCGCGCTGTAATGACGGGGTAAGGAGCGATCTGTTTACATTGCGAACAGGAGGGCGGGGAGCTATGACACGATTCCTGCACGTCATCACGATACTCGCGACGCATCAATCCGACATGATAAAAACATGCTCGCGTCTCATGGGCGTCCGCAGAGATTCGTGAGCAATATCAACCATTCTCAACTTCATTAAAAAGGAAACCTCCGAATGGATTTCGGACTGATTCACAAACGCCAGAGAGGGAGGGAAGGAGGGGAAGCGCGATTTGCAGGGCGCTTGCGAATTTTTCCGTCTACGTAGAAAAACAAAACAAAGACTTGTTTTGCGACAAGATATTTTTAATCGGGCATTTTCATTCAGTGAAGAAAGGGTAAAAAGGAAAACACGAATGAATAACGTAGACAAACAGAAACTAAGGACGAAAAGAGCGCATGCCTCGACTGCCTCGTCAATCCCAGCACCTGGAATCAGCTGTAACATACCAGAAACTAGTACAAAGCGTACACGCACTCAAACCTACCTACACATTTGGACGTAGGTGGCGAGGTTTTGAAAATATCAAACTTACCTATGTAAGACACTATCGCCTCCAGAATTACACGAGACAGACATCTTACCTGGAAATAAAGAAAAAAAAAATAAAAAGCTAGGAATGGGCAAGGTAGCAAATTGGACATTGTAAAGATCAGCAGCTCCAAACTCGGCTGGTAAAGATGGGTAAATCCTAAGCTGGTAAAGATGGGCAGAGGCAAAGTTAGTATATATGGGGAAACCCTAAGCTGGTAAAGATAGGCAGGCATAACGCTGGTAAAGATGGGCTTACACAAAGCTGGTAAATTTAGACAGACACAAAGTTATTAGGAATAGCAGACCTAAAGCTAGTAAAGATGGGCGGATCCAAAGCTGGTACAGATGGTTGGATCCAACCTGGTAAAGATAAACAGATTCAAAGCTAGTAAAGATAAGTGGACCCAAGCCAGGTGAAGATGGGCAGCCCAAAGAAAGTAAAGATGGAGGGGATCCAAATCTGGTAGATGAGCGGATCAAAAGCTGTTAAAAATGAGCGGATCCAGAGCTGGTAAAGATAAGCTACCCCGAGAGATGTCTATTTTTAGGAAATAAAAGATATTACTTTTAAATACAAATAACTTTATTTATAAAAATGAGTTAAATTGATATTGAACAACAATTGTTCCACAGAAAGCATGAAAGGCGTCTTGCTTGCTTCTTTAACTTAACCTCACCCGACTCATATTATAAAGACAAACCTAACAATTCGCATAAAGGTCAGAAGGGCAATATTTTTTTATTAAGAGTCTATCTGGCGATTGCTTACTGGGGCAAAAGTTGCCTTTATCACCTTACTGCCTGATGCTAGAATAAATTTTAAAAAATATGCAAAAGACCAATAAACAAAAAATCACACAAAAACAAAAATCAAAACAAGAAGCAAAAAAAACAAAAACATGGACAACAGGAGACATTATGATTTACTCGCCGATTAAGGCGGTCTTTGCCCATCTTAAATAGCTATGCTTAATCTTTCGCGGTATTGATGTCATGTGAATTTTTGTCCCGAGCTGATTTTTCAAATTTCTTTAGAGTAAACGAAAATTAGGAAGGTTTTACTGGCATTTAAAACAACTTTACCAGTACATTTTAAGATGGCGCATATGTTAAACCCTAAGATAACATGTATAAGAGCCCTATAATCAGAGATACTTGCCAGATTTGTATGGAGACCTTTCTTAATCTTTTAAAAAAATATTTTAAAAAAATCTTTCACTTAACACTTTAGTGCTAAAATTTGGAGTTTTTGCGACGAAAAGGTTTCGATTGATTTGTGTTTCATACTTCGCTAAACTGTGATTCTTTTTGAAAATTGAGCCGGATAGAACTGTGAACGACCCCCTTCCCCCCGCTCAATCATAACATAGATTGGTCTTTGTGACACGTTCTTTTCGTTGTTTTCTGTTTTTGTTTTGTTTTGCTTTTTTAATTTTTCTAGGAGCGTAATCACAAATAATTTTTTTTTTTAATTTTAATATAGAATAAAGATGGCGTCCGTATTCTTCAGTATGCCATTTATTGTAAATGATTACCATTAAGAATAAATTGTTCCCTTTTGTCGTTTCCTGATAAGAATCAAAAGTTTTCCATTGCTATTTAACACATATGGCTATCATTAAAATAGCTCAAAGTATGTTTCTATAAATCCTTAATTTATACTTTCATAAATAATGCATTGAATTCAATGAAATTTAAGAATATTTACCTCATACTATTCAACAAATATTATATATACATATACATACATACATACATACATAAATATATATACATATGGAAAGCTATAAAATATTGCGGATTTAATTTTAAAAGAGTAAAGAGAGGTTGGTTTTTTTTCAACTGCACCCCTGCCCTTCTGAAAGTGTGTGCACATCGCTGTCTACTCGTGTGTGTAAGTTGTCAAGATTCCTTTTTTTTTGTTTTATTTGCCGTCCCCTTCCGTCCATTCCCACTAACACATTCCTTGTGTGGCCACCTCTAGCCAACTTGTCCACTACCTTTTTGTCCTTCAGACCAGTGTTTTTCCTCTAACAAAACAAATATTCAAACCAAAACAAAATCTCGGTCAGGTCGGACCGTCAAGAGATGAAGACAGCTAGGAAAACCCTGAATTTCATCACCGTGTGTTAACATCTCTTTATCCTCTTTCGACTTAAATCAAAGAACTTAAATACGCTCACCGGTGTACAAAAGCTAAGGATTATATGCCTTTCAAGTCTCATAAACGTTATCCAGAAGTGTGGCAGGATATAAACATTAGCATTTACATAAAGGTAACTAAGTAAACAAGGGGATAATTCATCGTACTCGTATCAAGGTATTCGTTGTTGTATGACAGAGGCTGGTTTGAAAATTTTATCCAACAAAGCCATAACTACAGGCGTTTATCCTTTTTTACAGAGATATTATCTTTGCAAGGTGCATAAATAAATTGACACCAGTTAACCAGAGTCATCTCCTGAGATCGAAGGAATAGTTGTATATATATATAGTTAGAGTGGAAAGAAGAGGAATAAGTGAAAAGGGAAAGGGAATCGAAAGGTGAAAGATAATCGAAGAGTGAAAGATAATCCTGAATGCAGGGCGAAAGCATTCTGAGTAGTAATGAATAAAAAATAACATTCAATAAACATGGATACCTTGATATAAGACAATGAACAATTAATAAAATATCTAAATTACTCTTCAAATATTTGCCATAAAATCATCGGAAACAGTTGGGGTTCTTGAAAATAAATTGATTTTTATTTTCTACTAAGCGAGAAGTGTCGAGTTTTATAAGCAGATGATTATGATCGAGTTCGTTTAATGAAACAGTTGCTGATAGTGATAATAGGAATTGAGAATACGTTAATGATATATCCTTGCTACGGCTGCCATAAAACTGCCATTGAAACTCATCTAAATCTTCTGTATAAATTAAGCATCCAGCTAATGATTTCTCTCACGCGAGCAGCTATTTTTTGGCGTTATATTTTCTTAATGGATTCAATTTGGACAAGGAAGCTCTCTCGTCTCATTTCATAACCGACCTTCGCTTTCAGAAGTTGTTTTTGTTCGTCCTTTTCAGCTAAATTCTTACGAATAGATATTTCTTTAGAAGAATTATCTTCTCGGTCCGTCTCTCCGTTTGTCTAATACGGGTTTTATCTGGGGGTTCTCCTTTGTCCCCGTTGCTAGACCTGCCTCTCGATCCTGTCCAGAGATTACCGAAAGGCGGCTCCTTTGTTCTTCGCTCGTGTGCGGTGGTTCCCGATTTCTTACACATCTCAGATTTTTGGACAGAGATACCGACCTATTCCCTCACAGCACCGTTTTGGATCGCGACTGAATGGAATAGGCCACAAAATAATACAAGTGGTGTGAACAGAAATATTCGCTATTACTTCTATTATTAAAAGAACCTACCAACATGGAAATTTATATCCTCTTTTGAAAAGTCGTTCGTAAATAGTGTTGACATTAGAGAAGTGAACATGCGTAGAAGTGATATGAACTAAGAGGGTCTGCAACTCTACCGATAGGGGTGATGAAAGAACAGTAAAACTGATAGAACAAATGAAAAAGACAAGAAGAATTAGGAAAAGAAGGCTTTTGATATCTTTTGTGATAGTATACAAGATAGTCTTAATCTAATTGCTTATTAGGAGGTTCTCATCTTTCGATGCACCGATTCAGGAATGATGTACATATACTAACCCTGTAACCCTGGTCAGTTTTCAGCTATATTCAATGGATCTTATGTAATTTTGATGTTTTTATTGGGAAGTAACATGGAAAATCCTTAAAAAATCATCAGTTAACCTTCAGGTTTATTGATATTTCTACATGCGCGTTTTTCATGTGTGCAATCAATTATTATGCAACAACGCAAGCGAGGAAATGTCACTAAATTTAAGCTTTGTTCAACTAACCTTCAAAAATACACCAAGAGACGTTTTAGGATACTTTTTAACATTTAGCGAAATACCAGAGGGAACCAAATCACGCATCTGAGCTATCTCTTTGTTACGATATTCTCCCAAAATATTATTCCGAATAATGGATCAAGATAATCCCTCCCAACGCAAAGGGAGGGATTGTCTTTACTTGGTCATTTTAGGGAGAGATTGTCTGCACTTGATCATTTGGGGAGGGATTGTCTGAAAAGTGAGCCTTGGAAGGTATCTTCCTTACATGATCTAATGAATTCCCGTCACCGTTGTTGAAGTTCATATTTTGATTGTCTGAGCACTTTGTACAAATAGGGTGATTGGTATTCACCCTCCGCGAGGCATAGTAAGGTGACGAGAATTGGAACGTTGTAAAGTATGCATAAAATAAAGGGCAAGAGGCCAGCCTCTTCCAAAAAGTCGTAAAGTATACAAGTCAGTGTGCACGAAACCGTCCCGAGTACAAGGGCAAAGCGGTAGCGATCCCGGTCGTCCCGGTACCGGGACAGGTAACGTGCGTCAAGATCGCCGAGACAGGAACATTCAAAGAGAATGTAGCGAACACTCTGGGGAACATCGCAGTCTTCACAATAAGGCGCAGGCGAGGGCTCAAACAACGGGAGGGGGGTCCCTCGAGTGTGTCTAATTCGGAGACGACAGAAAGTAGCCTGAAGCCGTTGCAGCATTGGGGGGGGGAGGGGGTATTTTAAAAAAAAAATTGGAAGCCTATCTGGCGACTGCCTTCTTGGGCATAAGTCGCTATTCACGACACAGCCTACTACTAGGCTATATTAAGAAACAACAAAAAGAAAACAAGAAAACAAATAACAATAGGTAAATAACAAATAACAACGTTAAAAACGACAAGGGCTAAAATAAATAACAAGAAAACAAAGCAAGGAGGCACGCTCCAGCGTCGAGGGTAGGTACGCCTACCCCCAGGGCAAGAATGTGCAACCTACAAAAAAACAACAACGGTAAAATAAAGGGGAGGAGAGCAGCCTCCTCTAAACAGTCGTAAAGTCCACAAGACAGTGTGCAGGAACTGTCCCGAGTATAAAGAATAAGCGGCAGCGACCCCGCTCGTCCCGGCACCGGAACAGGTAACACGAGTGAAGATCGCCCAAACTGGGACATTTAACAAGAATGCGCTGAACAGTCTAGGGGACAACGCATCACAGTAGGGCGCAGGGAAGCGCTCTATCAAATGGCGGTGCATCCCATGAGTGTGGCCAATTCAGAGACGACATAGAGCAACCTGAAGCCGTCGGGCATCGGGGGTATGTGCATGGGAACAGTCGCAGCGCAATGGCAAGTAACTTTAAGTTCCCCTCGACTGTCTCCCATCTTCTTTGCCAAGCAGCCCGGAGAGCTGCCCTTATCCCTGCCATGTAATTGGTGTGAGGAAAAGAGAAACGCTGGTCTGATAGCCAAGTCCTCGCGGACTTTTTGGAGCCCTCATCGGCGCACTCATTCCCCATAATTCCTACATGGCCAGAAACCCAGCAGAAGATAATCTCTAAATCAGTCCGGCTCGTCAAAACCGTGACGTCATGAATATCGTGAACCAAGGGATGCGGAGATTCCAATGACCCGAGAGCACTCAGGACGCTTTGTGAGTCGCTATAAATCACAATCTAGTCTCTGAACCGGCCACGTCGCGTTATTTCCCGTACCGAGCGGTGTATCGCAACCAGTTCGGACAGCGGCAGAGGTTTACCACCCTAGTCTTGACCAAGGAAAACCTAACTTGTGCGATTCGGCATAGCGATAGACGCAGTTCAATGCCTGTTGGAGTCGACGTTCCAGAGTTGGCGTCTGGGCCGCGCCAAAAGAGATCGAAAGGTCGTCCACGTAGAGCGTGGCGAGAAAATCTTCCGGCAGCACCGAGGTGATGCCGTTGATGCTCAGGGCAAAGAGTGTGACACTGAGGACACTTCCCTGCGGGACACCCTCTTCCTGCTCCTTTGGGCCGGAGAGGGCTCCCCCCACCCTTACGCGGAATCGACGATCTCGCAAAAATTCAGATATAAAGATTGGGAGGCGTCCCCTCGCCCCCATCGTGTAGAAAGTCTCCATGATACCGTATCGCCATGCGGTATCATAGTCCTTCTCCAGATCGAAAAACACCATGGCGTAGTGGTGTCTACAAAGGAAGGACTCGCAGACTATAGATTCCAGTCGGAGCAGAACATCCGACGTAGAGGGGAACTTGCGGAAGTAGCACTGTGCATAAGACAGATGGCCAACGCTGTCCAGAAAGAACGCTAATCTAACATTTACCAATTTTTCCATCAACTTGCACAAGCAGGAGGTTATAGAGATTGGGCGGAAACAGGCCGGGGTTTGGGAAAAGCGAGCACAGTAGCGATTCGCCAGGAATCTGGTAGGATACCATGTACCCAGATCCTGTTGAACAAATCTAACAGAAAGGCCATACCTTGCTCACCCAGCTGTCGAAGCCTGGCGTACGGGACATCGTCCGGAACGCAGCTCACTCATAGTAAACCTGCGTTGCTTGTGCAGGCAGGGCCGGGACTAATTCCTTAGCTTCGCGAAATGAGAGACGATCCTGGGCCTTAACGGCAAGGATTACCTTCTCAATGAGATATGCACTACATTGCTTCGAAGAAACGGGGTGCGGCTCTCCCCAATATAGTCACTTAACCACACACGATTTGGACTTATATTCTGCGGCCTTGGATCAACTTACACTTACTTCGAGTAATCCAGACTTTGCACCTCTACTGGAGAGATTTGTATGGCCGAAGCGGTGACAGTAGTATCCCGTCCGCGGAAGTAGCACGAATGCCTTCCCGCGGTACCGATACTAACCGGCACGCACCGAATCAGAGAGCTTGTTACAGTCGAATGTGACGAAGAATGTAGGGGTAGGTCTCGAGGCCCCTCCCTGTTTTGTCATCACACGTTCGACCTTGACCGCCCCATGATCGGCCAGCTCTAATATGATGACATCTATGGAGTAGTCCACGAGTTCACAGGCATAAACTACTTTCACGACTTTCATGGTAGAGTGTGATGTCACACTCACCGGCGTGCTATCAAGTGTCCGAAGGGCACTAATCATGGCCGCCTCGGGGGGATTCGACGCATGCGCCAAAAGGCTCCCGCCCGAGAAACGAGTCACCTTCGGCTCTCTACCAATCTCGCTAGATAAAGCTCTCCTCTAATGGATCATGTTGCCCTTAGCCAACATGTTGCCATCAGTGCAGTGAATAACGATGAAGCGTTTGAAACTAGCAAGCTCAAAAACGCCAGGTAACCTCTCAATGAGCAGCCCCGGCGTAATCGAGGCAGGCTCCGCTCTGCGCACTTTTGGTCTTAGTCTGGGACTCCCCACCCGGGGGAGCACTGGGGCCGGACATGCCGATCTTAGCTTTGTCGCATACTGAAACAGCATACTGGCTCCCCCGGAGAGAGAGGAGCCCCGAGTCTTTTTCGTCTTTTTAGAAGAGGAAGGCGGGGAATGAACCCGATTCTCCCCTCCACCGGTAGGACTCCCTAGTCCTGCCGGCGGAGGGGACTTACACATACTTCGAGTAATCCCGAGTAATAGGATTAGTGGCACTGCCGGAGGGCCCTGTCATCCCTTGCTCCCTTAAAGTTGTTGGCCCTGTAGAATCGCTCCCACCGGGAGCGGTCAATTTTGGGCCGCCGGCGTATTTTCTCGCCAGTGCCCTTGGAAAGTAAAGGGGGATTGCCGCTGGCGAAATTGACAGAAAAAGGGGGTGAGAGGGAGTCCCCTGAACGCGTAGGCAAAGGAGAGGAGTAAGCCCCTTCTCCTGTAGAAGTTTTGTAGGGCCCCCTGCGAAAGCACAAGACGGGGGGCTCCATTCTTTATTGGAGTTGGCCGAAGGCGGCTCCGGTCATGGTTGAGGGGGAGTAATATTTTTCTTATTCATCTCATCATTGGGCAATGGTGACATTAAAATTTTCACGGGACGCAAATGCCCATCACCCCACGCACTATCCTGTCTGAGAGGGGTGAACGCGGGGCCGGCAGAACCAGCTGCCACCATTTGAGGTCATTCTTCCCGCCTAGTGACATGGCAGCCCATCGGCATGGCGGCTCCACCTTAGGCACGGCGTAAAGTCGATAGACTGCGAAAAGGAGAGATAAAGGGGATGTAAGGAAGATAAGGGTGGGGGTGAAGCAAGATTTTAAAAACCCACCACCCCAAACCGGAGCCCTGGAGTGAAGGGACGTTGTCCCATCTCCCCTCAGCCCTGATCCGGAATGGTTGGCTGAGAGGAAGCTAGTCGGCATCTATCCTGTGAAGTTGGAGGCGGACCAGAGAAAGTTGTATTATAGGTTGTATGGAAAGTGAGAAAGCAAGGTAAGAGGAAAGGGTGTCAGAAAGGAGAAGAGGCTAAGATGTGGCCGGACAGGGTGCGGAGTCCCGTCAGCTCGGCGGCTAGGAAGGCAAATCGCCACGCCCCTTACGAGGCCCCTAGACTGAGACATTCTACCATAATGTTCTAGACAGTTTGGAGCCCCAAACCGTCGTCACAATAATGTCAAGGGAGTGTGTCCGATTCGGAGGCGGCAGAAAATAACCTGGAATCGCGAGGCATTAGGGATAGGTGAAAGGAAAAGTCGCAACGTTATGGTACGCAATTTACATCCCTGCCAGTCGTCTCTGGTTTTCTTTGGCATGCATCCTAAAGGGCTGACATGATTCGTGCCTTAAATTCAGAGTGTGGAAGAACGGAGCGCTGGTCCGGTAGCCCAGTTCTGATAGACAGTATCTCCCCCTTCATCAGCGCGCTCATCTCCCTAAATTGTCAGGAACACAGCAGAAGACATTCTTTAGATCCTCCCGGCTTGAGGCAGCTGTGAGGTCACGGATACTGCGAACCAAGCGGTGCGGAGCTTCCAAAGGCTAGAGAGCACTCATGGCATTCTGTGAACCGGTATAGATCACAATTCAGTCCACAAACTGGGCACGACACCTCATCTCCCGTAACGAGCGGCGTATTACAACCAGCTCACCTGTACATATAGACCCAGCACCAGGAAGTGCCTCGCCAGTTTCAAACAAGGGAAAGAAAGCGTGAAAGCCGACTCTCTCTTCGGATTTGGAGCCATTCGTGTATGCTGACAGGGCGTGCGCACCTAAAAAATCGAACGCAATACTCCCAGTGCTGTAGAGGCTTTAGGAGCAGTTTCCTGGCGAAAGCTTTCAGAGGTAAGAGCCTCTATGGTGGCGCCTCCGGCCAGAGAGCTACATACAGCTATCAAAGAAGTTGCATTGCCCTAAGTCCAAAAGGTTTAGAGTATAATTGACGTTTCATGGCACCAAAAAGATGAGAGCCGTTGTATGGCGTAAAGCTAGCGACATCTCCTCAACATTGATAAATAAACAGGCTCTTAATGGTGAATGTACTGAAAGCACCTGTCGCCAAACGGAAACTACTTTGACTCCACGTGGGACCGTGTACCCGTGCGATTTTTTCATATAAAGAGTATCTCCTGGCGATTGCCTGAACGGGCATAAGTAGCCGTAGTCCCCTTGTAAGGGTTTTGTCCAACTGTGGAGTCTGGTGGTGGAGAAAGGCACGTCATGGAGTCTGGTTAGCCGACTTCTATGCGTGTCAAATATTGAGAAAGGGCGAGGGCGAGGTCGAGTGGGCCTGGTCACGCTTTGCTTCTCATAGGGGGTTCTCTCAATCAAGCATAGGCCGCGTGTTGAAAATTTATTTCGTAATTTCAAACGAGGGGGAGAGAGAATGGAAGTTAACTCCACCTTCGAATTTGGAGTCATCCATGTACACAGACACAACACTGTTGTGAGATGATATGTGCCTCAAGAAAATCACAATAGGGGCGTGGCGACAAACGTTCATATGTTGTATCGTCTAATGTGGCATCCTGGTCAGAACCTTGTGTACCACCAGACCCAAAAGTAAATTTTAGTGTATTTTTGGTTTCTCTCGTTGGCAGAAGCAACGTTGAAATAAACATTTAACAACGTGGGGAGACGCTGAATTCGTACGTACAAGCGCATCATACACTGAGCTCGACGGAAAGCGAGCGGACAAGAATGCTCTCTATAGAGGACGTGCGTAAAGCGCCAGTCGCCAAACGAAAACGGGCCTAGTGGATCGAATTCACATTCTGTAATATATATTCGCACACGTCTAGCTTTGAGGGAACAAAGTGGGAGTAAAAAAAGATGAAAGTAGCCCTATCAAAGTCCATGTGATGAAAGTCAGAGCAGGTAGATCTTTATGCCGCTGATACAAGAAACACTAGGTCTGCGAATATGATCTGATCCGCCCAGGTGTTGCGTCGGTCGAATAAAAGACCAAAGAAATGACACAATTACACCACATCAAAGCGAGGCACATCTAGGAACAGGTCCGGGTCGGTGAGAAGGCCACGAATGCGAGAAAAGTCCATTACCTTGGTCTTAGCCAAAGAAAACCGAGAAGCAGTTCGGGGCTTGTTGGAGCCGAAGCTCCATATTAAGCATCTGAGCGCGCCAAAAGAGATTGAAATACAAGTAATACATGTAATATCGTTGATACTCACTGTAAATAGTGTGACGCAGAGGCGGATCCAGGTTAAAAATTTGGGGGAGGCTAACCAGAATTGAGAAAATGGCATTGATCATTAATAATGGTTATCTTGCACAACAGTGATAATAAATAACAGCATCTCACACAGGAGTAAGCACTAGCTCTCAAATCTGAATTTTTTCCACATCCAAAAATTATGAATTGTGGTTTATTGTAGTTTTTGAACGTCAGGTAAGGTATAATACTGAATTTAATAATTATTTTTTAGATTTACCTGTATTTCAGACGTATCATATAAGGAACATTCGATCGCAACGGTTTAAAAATCTATTATTACATATATTCTATCTAACTCTTTCTGAATAGCAGAATACAAGTATGCTTTTAAAAAAAGGACATATTAACATAAGTGGATATGAAAGGGTTAATGACAGAATCTAACAAACATTAATGACACAACATCGGCTACGGTATTTCACACGAACATCAATCTCCTGTTCCTTTGGGCAAATATATTGATTACGCTGTCTATTCTAACATCAATTTCGTTGTGAACGCCGATCAGCGCTAGGCCGTTGAGGCGTTTTTGACCCATGGTATTCCTAAGTACGTTTTCAGTCACTTCAGGCCCGAAAATGAACACTCGATCTCCGTGTTTGAGTCTGGGAGAGTGATCAGAACTTGAAGGAGAGTGGCCAGGTTTTGGATACGTTCGTTTCTGGACGTGGGCAAAAGCATCTCCAACGGAGTCAAACTTGATTGTTGACGATTGTTGACCAGCGCTCTGCCTCCGCCTTGACGAGGCTCAACGCCACGATCTCAGCCTCGTACATTTTTGCCGCTTCCAGTAAAACAGCAACATCTCCGTTGGCGCCACCAAGTAGATGTTTGATGTTGAAGCCGACCGGAATAATGTAGTCCCCGAACCGGGTATGCAGCTCAATCAATACCTGGTTAATGAACGAGATATGACAGATCGGCGGTAATATTCCTCAACTGTCTGGAAGGGTACGTTCGCTCGATGCGTTTGCCGCTTACAAAATCGAGGCATAGGAATGGTGTCATGTGATGAGTCGATCTCCTGGAGGAGCTTCTCTGCATTTTTGAAGACGTCATGTAAGCTGGTGAGTTCACCTTCCCGGGTCTTGTTAAGATACGTCTCCATTTCACAGATCGTGGCGCGTCGCTTCGCTTTTCACTATGGGCAAATTAAAGAACAAATTGGAGGGGAGGACTCACCCCCCCTCAGCCCCCCATGGATCACCGCCTAGTGGCGTCGCTTTGCTTTTCTCCATGGGCTAGTGAAAGAACAAATTTGAGGTAGGGGCTTCATCCCCATCAGCCCCCCCTCTGGATCCGTGCCTGAAGTGACACTGAGGACACATCCCTGCGGGACACCCTCCTCTTGGCCTTCATCTCGAGAAAGGCTCTAACTATCCATAGAGGGATCAACTATCCCTTAAAAACTCAAAGGAAATGGGGAGGCGTTCCCTCGATCCCATAGTATAGAAGGTCTACACGAACTATCACATGCTTTTCTCAGATCAAAGAATACAGTGGCGAAGTACTACCGACGAAGGAGAAGTCGGCAGATAGAATTCCAAATTCGGAGCAGAGCATCCAACGTGGAGTGGAACTTACGCAAGCTGCAATGTGTAAAAGACAGGTGATAATCAGCTCTCCAAGAAATAAACTAACCTAACATTTACCAATTTATTCATCAACTTGTAAACGCAGGAAGTTAGATAAATTGGGTAGAAACTAGCGGGGTTTGAGTAATCTCACTCTGACTTTCAAAAGTAAGCATGGTACCCATTCGGCAGGAATCCTTGAAAAACCTGAAGGATTTTTCTCTCCAGACTTATCATGAAGAGGCTGCTGGGGCTCTTCTTGAGGAAGGAATCTTCAGGGGAATGGCCGTGGGATTTTCGGACACAAACTTCCTCCAACCAATGGCTGTAGAACGCGTCATTAGCGCAGTCACCATCGAGGCTTTAATGGAAAAGGGCCGAATCGTTACATGAACGTTCTCATTTTCATGTCCAGACTCCTTCTGACGGCTGGGAGTAGCTATTATTGGGTTTTCCTAGTCTTTAAGAAGAGACCACCCACCATTTGCGCACCGTGCAACTTGCTACACTCCTTTCGGTGGGTAGACTTGAATTACCCGGAAAGTGGTTTATCCCTATCCTCCTGGGCTTTACCCCGTCCAAAATTAGCCACTAGGTGGATGAGCGTGACCGCTCTGTGTTCCTAGAAGCGACCACGCAATGCGGAGAGTGATCCCCGTATTAGGAGTAACAGGGCTTGCACCCATTTTTCTGCCAGCCGGACCAGAGTGGCGTCCGGGAAGGTAAAACGCATATAAAAGTTCCCAATCGACCCTGGAGCTACCCCGCTGGTAGGCCTAAAGATATCTGGAGAAGGGAATGAAGGGCTTTCTGAAGTTGGAGGGATGTAAGAGGTCCTTGAAAAAAACTTAGTCTGCATCATGGACGGCTATGACCTCTTTTTCAAACATATACAATCAGAAAGGGTTTGAGGAAGCAGGATACAATCTGCCGCAATTCATACCCACAAAGGTTCTACACGATACATTTTTATCGAGTGCAGCCTTTGTATATTTACCAAATATTTGGGGCTGACCTAACTTAACCTGTCTACAAATTCTACATATTAATATGGCCGAAACAATGGCAGTGATAACATTTCTGCGGTAACCGCACGAATGCCTTCATGCGTTAGCGATACCAGCCGGCAGGCAGCAACTTCGGGAGACTGCTTAGGTCAAATGTGACGAATAACGTCGGGATGTGTATAAAGATTACCCCTCCTTCCTCGACATGCGCTCAACTCTGACCACTCAGTGAGCGGCCAGCTCTTCAATAATGTACTCGAGGAAAGTATCTATTGGTTCTCTGGCCATGAACTACCAATTTTACAAAGTTGAAGGTAGACTGTGGGATTATCTACATAGGTGTGCCATTGAGTGTGCGAAGATCACTTAATTTAGCGCTATGGGCTGAGTTGGTCATATTAATAATCGCGCCCTAACATCTAGGACCCCTCAAGCCTGGTCTCTTCACAAGATAGGGATGCCAAACGGGTTCGTAAATATCTCTTCTGACACGGCAGGAGTTAACTGATCAGGTCCTAAATACTAAAACAGTGAAAGAGAATTAAAGGTATCAGAAATATCGAGATGAGGACCCACGAGCTAGCTCCAGTTTCTGGCCCTAGTGTTGACAGTTACTCCCATCCGTAGTCAAGATTCGAACGAAAAGGGGATCCATAAAAAAGTAAGGCATTAGCCCTATCAGCGCCCCAGGCGCTGAACGTTACAGAGCGAAGAATATCCATGGTGCGGGTATAAGAGACCCTAAGGCTGCGAATATGAGCCTCCCAGGTAAGGCGTCGGCCAAATACAAGACCAAGGAAACGGTGTGAGTTCAACACTTCCAGGCGCACCCCATTGGGAAACAAGGCTGGGTCAGGGTGGAGCCATAGATGGCGGCAGAAGTGCAACACCTTAGTCTTGGCCAAGGAAAATAGAAGCCTGTGCGCTTCGGCATAGCGAGAGACGCGGTTCAATGCCTGTTGGAGTCGACGCTCCAGAGTTGGCATCTGGGCCGCGCCAAAAGAGATCGAAAGGTCGTCCACGTAGAGCGTAGAGAGAACATCTTCCGGCAGCACCAATGTGATGCCCTTGATGCTCAGGGCAAAGAGGGCACTTCCCTGCGGGACACCCTCTCCCTGTTCCATTGGTCAGGAGAGGGCTCTCCCCCCAAAAAAACTACCCCTACGCGGAATCGATGATCTCTCAAAAATTCAGATATAAAGAATGGGAGACGTCCTCTCACCTCCATCGTGTGGAGAGTCTCCATGATACCATATTGCAATGCGGTATCATAGGCCTTCTCCAGATCGAAAAACACCGTGGCGTAGTGCTGTCTACGAAGGAAGGGCTCACAAACGGCATTTTCCAGCCGGAGCAAATCATCCGACGTGTTTTTATTGTTTTGTTTTTTTTGCCCATCTGGCGACTGCCTACCTGGGCATAAGACATCGTACTCAACATAGCTTACTACTAGGCTATATTAAAAATAAATAACAATATGTAAATAACTACAATAAAAAAGGACAAAGGCTAAAAAAATTAAAAAGAAAAAGCAAGAAGGTAACAAGATAAAGAAGTGGTTCCGGCGCCGGGGGTATGCCCACCTCTGGGTGAAGATCACCCAGACTGGGACATTCAACAATAATGTGCCGAACAGTCTGGAGGACAAAGCAGTTGTAGCAATAAGGCGCAGGCGAGTGCTCCATCAAATGGCGGTGCGTCCTGCGATTGTGTCCAATTCAGAGACGACAGAACGCAACCTGAATCCGTCGTGGCATTGGAGGGTAGGTCCATGGGAACAGTAGCGGCGATATGGTAGGCAACTTTAAGTTTCCCTCGACCTTCTCCCATCTTCTTTGCCAAGCAGCTCAGAGAACTGCCATTTAATAGGTGTGAGGAATATAGAAATGCTGGTCTGGTTGCCCAGTCCTCGCGGACTCTCTGGCGCTCTCATTCTCCACAATCCCTACATGCCTAGGAACCCAGCAGAAGACGATTTCGACATCCTGGCGGCTCTCGGCAACCGTGGTGTCTCGGATACCATGAACGAGGTATTGCGGAGATTTTAAAGCCTCGAGGGCACTCAGTGCGCTCTGTGAGCCGCTAGATATAACAATTAGGGCTACTATTTGGCCACATTAAATAATCCCCCGCACCAAGCGGTGTATTTCAACCAGCTCGGCCGTGAAGAAAGACTCAGCTCGTGGCATCGCTCCGCTGATTTCAGACAGAGGGGATACGGCGTGGAAGACGACTGCTTCCTAGGAAATGGAGTCCTCCGTGTATACTGGCTCGAATTCAGCGAGACACGAGTTGGACTCCAAAAAGGTCGAACGCAATACTCCCGGGCATTAGAAGTTTGGGAGCACAGGTGTGGCGACAAATAGTCAAACACAGCACCCTCTAGCGTGGCATCCTGGACTGAAACAGAAGCCCCTGCTCCGAGAGCTACATCGAGCTCTCAAGGAGTTGTCATGCCCTAAACCCATAAGGGCGTCTACCGGTGGCATAGACACCGTCGAGATCGGCTGCGGTTGAAATGAGAGCTGAGGGAGACGCTGGGCTCGCTCGTACAAGACAATAATGCACTGTGCAAAGCGTAAAGGGAGCGGCATTTCCCCAACATCAACATGGAACCGAAGATCTATTGGGTCAGTAGTGCGTACTATAACCCTTCAATAACAAGCCTGTACAAAGATCCACTCAAAAGTACGAATATACTAAAAACGGCGGGTTACATCCTGCCCCCTTCCCCACGAATACAAAAGTTCAATTCTAATTGCTCTAGCAGTCAGCGTGGGAAGAAATACTTATTCGGGAACAAGTCCTAACTAAAGAGCAAAGGAACTTAAAGTAAGGTAGGTGGTGGTTAAGCCCAAGGGTACATCCGAATTATCATTCATCAACCTGATCCACATCTGCCCGGGTCGATTCATTTTGGGTTGAAGACTTCTGAAATCCCTCCTTCAGACCCACATAGAAAAGAAAGTTAACAAAGTCCTTGTACATAAATTCTTGCCATTCTTAGCCCTTTGTCCATTTAGACTGCCTTCCATTTCTTCCGCTTTTATATTTACCATGCCCTCTTCAATATACACGAGTTTACTTTAAATTAGTAAGCTAATTTGTCCACGAACAAACAACCAAATGATTTGCACGCAACCATTCGCATGTAGTGAGACGCCGTGCTCGTCTCCTGCGAATGAAATCTTCGGGCAATTTTCAGTGTTATGAATGATAAGTAAAACTAATTTCTTTAAAAATAAGCAACACCCATCACCGAGTACAGGGTGCGATTAAGAGGGAAAAAACAAATACTGGAAAGAAGCAGTAAATATGAAAAAGACTAGAGATGTTAATTGCACCCTACACAATGGACAGCATTTATGTAAACTGAAAAATATAAGATAATTTAAAATAATGTGCGCGCGCGTGAGTTGAGAGCTAGAGGAGAGGTATGGCTAACTTGTCTTCTTCTACTGCATTAACCATCATTTCATCAAATTGCTCAAGGCCGTTGCTCCGCGTTGACAGTAATTGCTCGCCAAGATAACTCGTAACATAATTAAACGCTTTACTTTTAATTAAAGTAAAAATAAAAATAAGTTTTTGTAACCAACATTTTGGCCAACGTCAATTCCTTTTAAACTTTTCTGAGCGATTTTTAATTATTCGAAATTGCATATTTTAAACGGCAGTTGAACAACCAACATTGCACACAAAGAAGCTTCCTTTGGACTCATAGGCGTGTTCCGTTACTGCCAGCTTTTTAGATTTGATCAGTGCAATTTTATTAACTTTCCCGGATATAAACACCAGTATATAAAGGACAGGAACATTGTGTGTATCTATCTCCAAAAGCTGAAGAAATGTTTCTAACGCAAAATTCAATGTTATTATATAGGATAGAATGAACCCCTATTCTGATTTTAACGTCAGAATCGTATTTTATACTTTTACCATTGCAACTAGAAACATGTGGTTGGAAATGGTGGTAGAATGACCTTTTTAAACTCGAAGAGCAACGTCAATTACATAATTAATTTATTTAGGTTTGTTATTGTGCAAATACACAAACTCTCTCGCCACATATTTTGCACCGGTAAGATAATAGAGCCTCTAAACTATACAAACAGACACAAAAACGGCATTATCCTTCCTTACAAGAACACCCACAGGATAAGACATGGAGGCAAATCGACGTTGTTGATAGAGATGAAGATAGCTTTGCAGGTCTTCCACAATTCATCAAACTTTAGTTCGATACTCGATCCAAACAGCAATTAAGGTATGATAATAACCGGAAAAATTAAAATAATCCGCAATTAATTGAAAAAAAATCACCCACAACGGATATGGGCCAATAAAAGGTTGTGTTTAAGCTATCATCGGCTGACTGGGAGCAATAGAGATAAGGAAACCGTCATTACTTTTTATTAGCAACCTTTGCATGCGATAATGCTGCTTTGTAATTAAATACGCCAAGGCTGGACAATCGCCCCTACAATTTTTTCTTCCTCTGGTCTGTATGCCGACATTCTAATTATATACGGGGTTATTGAGTGATACCGTAATCGCATATAAACGAATGCTATTCTAAATTACTGATTTGTTCTCATAAATATTAAATATTATTATTGTAACCATGAATGTGGTAAAAATGAAATGTAAACAATTCTGTTTATGCAAAATTAGCCCCTTCACTGGAATGAAGAACCAAAAAATTCAACCATGTTTGTAAAGGTTTAATATATAATGTAAGAGAACAAAGTAAACAGTAATTTTAGTTGGATTCCACATCCAATGGGCAGGTATGAGACTGACACACCATGTAATTAACGGGATCTCTCCTGCCGGGCGTTGTAGACGAAGCCTCCTTCCCTCCTCCTGCCCACACCTGATGCAGAATATTACCGTGGTCAGATCAACAGACGGTATCTGAGGTCGAAACGCATAAAACGGAGGGAGGGAAATATTGGTATTCTTGTCGCGTATTAAAACATGTCTTTGACGTAAAGATTACCCACAGGAAAAAGAACCATTATGAAGCCTTGTTAGACACAGGCGACAGCACTTATATCATAATTTTTTTTCTGATTCACTGCTGAATCTCAAAGGCGATATTCTCATGGATCATTTGTTTTCTCTTTCCCAATCAATCGCAAGTCGCTTTCTACAAAGATTCATGTCAACAAAACAAAAGAAAAAAAATATGGTTAGAGATTGGGAAATAAAACCATTATGTGTTTTTACTAATTCTTCACCAGCATTTAACTTCCCCCCCGAAATGTATCGAAACAGACAACAAAATTCACACGAATATCACGATAATACAACATACAAACACACAGGTGGGTTATTTTCATGACTGGTATTTTATCTTAATCACATTTCTATATGATTTATGGATGTTTCAGAATAATTTTAAGAGGAAACGATATAATAATAGTCCTCATTCCTTTTAACACTACGAGGTGTGGATAAAATAATAGTCCTCATTCCTTTTAACACTACGAGGTGTGGATAAAATATAAAACTAACCGATAGATGCATAGATAGTGCATAAAATAAATGTATAAAACTGACAGCTGTAGACAGTATGACAGAATATTGTTCTATAGTTCTCACCTGTTACCAATAATATTCTTATTGTACACACACACACACACACACCGGACTGTGGAGCTTTAGGAAGGTGCGGGTCGCTTCTATGTTATATATATATATATATATATATATATATATATATATATATATATATATATATATATATATATATATATATATATATATATATATATATATATATATATATATATATTTCTCTCAAAGTAGCACGAGTGAATGATGAAAATGAATCCATTAAACCACATTGAAAGAGAAAACGGAATAATTTTTCCTTGCAGTAATATTTTTATTACCTTTTTTCGAAAAATCCGTGCAGGGAAGCGATTCGAACCAGGCACACTGAGGCAGCGAGCACCGCTTTGATCTCAGTTAAAAGTATGCCGTTAGTACACTACACTACACTACGCTAACGGCATACTTTTAACTGAGATCAAAGCGGTGCTCGCTGCCTCCGTGTGCCTGGTTCGAATCGCTTCCCTGCACGGATTTTTCGAAAAAAGGTAATAAAAATATTACTGCAAGGAAAAATTATTCCGTTTTCTCTTTCAATGTGGTTTAATGGATTCATATATATATATATATATATATATATATATATATATATATATATATATATATATATATATATATATTAGTGTAGTTGGGTAGCAGTCTTTCTTGAATGCAAATTTCTCTTCTTCTTCCATTTACAAGATGGAATAAAAAGTTAGAAGAAGAGAAAGTTGCCAAAGGAAATTAATTAATTAAGGTGAAATACACAATGGTCTTCAACAATATATATATATATATATATATATATATATATATATATATATATATATATATTAGTGTAGTTGGGTAGCAGTCTTTCTTGAATGCAAATTTCTCTTCTTCTTCCATTTACAAGATGGAATAAAAAGTTAGAAGAAGAGAAAGTTACCAAAGGAAATTAATTAAGGCGAAATACACAATGGTCTTCAACAATATATATATATATATATATATATATATATATATATATATATATATATATATATATATATATATATATATATATCACGTGGACAGCACACATAACATCAACCTAACTAGAGATATTCTTGTTGAAAACACCACAATTAAAAGAAAAGAGGGAAATAAAGCTAGGCTGAACATCTTAGAAGCCATTTTAATAAACGAAGAAAAGCCGGCCCTCACCACCCAGGCTACGAGCTGGAATCGAACATTAAAGTTGTTTTAAAAATTCCACTCACCGATTGGCTCGTTTCCCTTGATGTTACGCTTAAGCGAGAAGAAATAAAAGGACTAACCGGAAAAACGAAGGCTCGAATAAAAGAGAACCGAAATAATATAGAGGACAGGGCGGTTCTAGAAGACAGATTTAGGAATTATTGGAAAAACGTCTTCAGTATCACCCCAGAAGACAATGAAGAGTTCGACCAGGAATTCGAAGGCCAACTGATCGAAGACCTGAATCAGATTATACACCACACGCACTCACAACATCAAGTAGACGTAGGCAGGGAAATGGCGGGCCATGGCCGTCCCATAACACCGGAGGAGGTCATAGTCACTGTAAGATCCTTTGAACAAAAGGCACCAGGTTTGGCAGGCATTACCAAAATCAACTTGATAAATGCCTCACAGCAGATCATTCAGGGAATCACAAATATTTATAACGCTTCCCTGAACACGGGTTACTTCCCTGATTGTTTTAAAGTTGCCAAAATAATCTTCATACCTAAGGGAGGAAATTCCCCTGATCAACTGGTCAATTACAGGCCAATCTCCATGCTGTAATTCGTTGCAAAAGTCTACGAGAAGCTCCTAGCTGACAGGCTTCAAGAATAACTAGCCGAGCGAGGAGCTCACAACCCTCAGCAGCACGGATTCCGAAGGAGACGAGGAACGGAGACAACCCTCGCCCTCCTCACGGAAAAACTCGCATGCAGCAAAGCTGAGCGAAAGTACATAGACGTGGTGCTGCGGGATGTAAAGAAGGCCTTTGATAAATTTTGGCTGAGAGGGCTACAATTCAAGATCCTCAACCTACAGCTAACCCGAATCCTGGAAAGGGTCCTCTGTGACTATGTCATGGAAAGGAGAGCCCAATCACGACCGATGGCTACAAAGAACCCGAATTCGAACTCGAGGCGGTCCGTTGCTGTACCTCGTGTACACAATAGACCTCCCTGCTCCAGTGAGGGACGATTCGATGTATCTGTAATTCGCAGATGACCTCACACAAATCGTTCCAAGCCCCACCAGGAACGCTGGAGTTCAAGCAAGGGCGACAGCTGCCGAGATTGATAACATCAATCTTTACGAAAAAGGGTGGAAAATAGACTAACCGCCAGAAATTCCAGATAATTCCGATGAACCGCCGGAAAATAGACGACGTCTTCGTTGAGGATGAAATTTATCCGTACTCTAACGAGGGAAAGGTACTGGGCTTACGTCCTTCCAAAACAGGATACAAGGCCCACATAAACAACAAAGTCTCCCTAGCCAAAAGAGTGCTGAAGAAACTGTACCGTTTCCGAAGCCTCAACGTGCGAAATAAGAGGAAACTCTACACGGCCTGGTACGCCTCGTCCTGGTGTACCCGGCCGTGATCACGCAGATGGCAAGCTGTACCTCTCACAGGACGATGCAGAGGGTTAGAATCAAACCACACTGTTTATAACTGGCACGAAAAGGATCGACCGTATTCGACAATCGGTTCTACTCGATAGAACCGGACTCAACCCGATCAATCTGGAGATCCAGAGGCTACGGAGAAAGACATGGGACAAAGTAGAAGAAGAAACACTCCCAACAATCAACAATAACCTCTGGATAAGCAACTTTATAGTTTAATAATTTACTTTTATTTCGTTTTTCCGTTCCATTAGTGCTTTCACATAGATACTCTTGTCTTTTAACTCCCTGAGTTATCTATTAATTTTTTTCATTTATCTACATGGTCTTAACTTAATTATTTGGAATATTGCAAGTTTAAAGTTGTTCTAGTCTTTTTTTATTGTATATCGTCTTTTTTACCATATGGATCTTTTACTTTGGCATATTTTAAAAAAAATATTTTATTTAAATAAGATCATAATATCTGTCATTTCTATAATGTTAGTTTGTTCATAATTTTTGGTTTTTAGATTTTTACTCGCCGATTTTATTTTGCTGTATTAAATATTTCTCGTTTAATCAAATTACATTAATTTAACCTTTAATTATTTTTTACGCCACTCCCCTATCAAAATATTTCAACTTTTCCAAGTTTTAAAAAATTTTATGACTTATTAATAAGTTTACTGACTCTTACAATTTAATCATATCTTACTGTATTTTTATTGTTTTATGATTTTAGAACCTGAAGATGGGCGGTACGCCCGAAACGTTGTTCCCTAATAGCAAATAAATCACATGTACCTGAGCCGTGAAATTATTGTGATTGTATAGAAAAGAGAGTGTATCAGCTTGGTGGCGTACGAGTATAGTGTCTATATCATTCTGGATATACTGATAAAAAGATAGTGTGCATTGGTTGCTTCGGGCGGGAACCATACTTGTTGGTGGTATTTAGTCCAGATACCGTGGGGGAATCGCTAATCGCGGAGGAATAGCGTAATTTGGGTAAAATATGGGAATATGTTGGTGTGGAGCGGATGTTTGGAGATAAACGAATAGAAGCCATAAACATTTCGAAATGAAAGCTGTCTAATTATTGCCCGCAACTGCAAGTCATGGAATAAACACGTATAAGAAGATAGGGGGAGCAGGGAAGAGGACAGGAGAAATGCATAGAAGTACAAATAAATAATAAAATTGATATAATAATGTTCGTTAATAGAAAATAGTGAGGTCCGATGACAAATTCCCAAATGCAGCAACATGTCTAAAGCACCCAGACATTCATTCTTGTGTGCATGCGTGAGTGTCTGTGTAGAAGGAGAGAGGGCAAGAAAGTCCTGAGAGATATGGTGAGGGATGTAAGACAGGTAGATGCGGAAATGAATATATATATATCAAGTCGATAGACGATAAACATCGTTGGAGTCAACTGACGCGTGACCAAAAAGAGCTGTGGATCCTGGAACTGGAGAGGTCCTCTGAAGGAAGGACCATTCCCCGTAGTGGAAGCAATATTTCGGTTAAAGTCCAAACCCTCACCAGGGGATCTCGCTCTATTGCCTTAAAGGGGTAAAGATAGAGTAGAATTGCGCACTATCCGATCATCAATGCGCCATGTAGTCGCCTCTTTTGGTTACTCGGTATCCTTTTACTCATTTTTTTTACTTTATCTATGAAATCATTTTCAAAATCCATAAAATGCCTTCGTTGGTTTTCACTTTATTCCAAAAAATACTTGAAAACGAAAAAGGTTTGTTGGGGTAAAGGCAGATAAAAGTGGTGGAAACAAATGAAAATGACGAAACCCGATATACGAGTACACCTTAGACGATTCAATCGCAAGGAAGATTATTATTATTCAGCTAAAAGTAAGAACCGAAAACCAACGAGGGCATCTATGTCAGAGCGTTTGGTTGGTTAAAAAAATTCCCCACCATATTCGAGGACCCATTTTATTATCGGGATGCAAACGCTAATCGTCCGCCCAGGGAGCCCGATCCTGGGCGAGCTGGCACATAGGGTGCCATTTCGACCAGCTTGGCACCGCCCCTCCCCCTAGCGATCAAATTGTCCGCGGCATAAAGGGATGAAGAAGAAAAGACCAAGAGGGGGAGGGGAGTAGAAGGGAGAAGGGGTGGGAAGAATACAGGTTGAGTTAAAAACACCAACCGTAACAGGAACCAAGAGGGAGGGGGGCTCCACAATCCTCCCGGCCTGATAGCAGCTGGTCGACGACTAGCCTGCAAATAGGTGAGCGGTTGCAAGTAAAATGGCGAAAAAGGAATAAAAGTGATATTTAGGAGGAATAAAGACCAGCTAGTCTCAATCTACTTTGAGAATTGCGAGGGCACTAGGACCGGAAGGGTGTGCCGCTCCTACAAATACCAGGCGTAACAGTCTACAGGGGCACCACTCGGGAAGGCGTAGTGCAGCTTACTTGAACAAGTTCGTGTACAAACACACTCAAGGTCAACCCCTTCAAGGGTGCGTTTGAGGTTGAGTGGTCTTTCTTCTTCGAGGTTCCCCACTCCACCCGCCGCCTAACATCCAACTAGTCTCTCTTTATATACCAGTGGCCAAAAGTTTAAAGAACCCATCATAGATTCATATATTTAACCAGGCAATGGCTTCGCCACTCCCCGAGCTTGGTTGAATTTTTATAAATTTTCTGAACTTCGCCAATTATAATCATTTTAAAAAGGAACTCCAAACTAAATCCCCCCCCCTCTCTTTCAAAATATCACGTTGTTAAAATAGAGTTATAGAAGATATATAAAAATAAATTTTCTGAACTTGACCATTTGTAATTCTTTGGGTTTTAAAAAAAATCACAAAATTTCGATACTTATATTTATTTCTAAACTTTGATAAAAAAAACATAAGTCATAACCAAACTAAGATGAAATTATCATTCAAATACTCAAAAAAATCCCCTTCTTAAATTATAGTTAGTGATGATGATGATGATGATAAAACTTTTTAGAATTTATCATATTCATAAATATGGATAAGAATAATGTGTCTTTTGTTAAATTGTTTTAATTACTTAGTATTTAACTTTTTTTATTGAGAGCCTCTTTTTGCGACTGCCTATTAGGGCGAAAGTCGCTGCAATCACTTTACAGCTTAATGCTAGGCTACTTGGAGATTAAAACAAAAACAAATATCCCAAAGAAGAAAGAAACGGGGCAAGAGAAGGCATCTATCATTCGGTCTTGAATATGTACATAATCGCAGAAAAAACATCTTCTGAACTTGTTCGGAAGTTCAATGAATATTTAAGTTCAAAAATATCCCACAGAAGAAGTAGAGGGAGATTTAAATATCAAAGGCTAAACGGATACAAGGCGACAAAGAAGCCCTGGATAGCTGAGGTCAACAAAAAAAACAAACCCGTCTTCAGTGGACAAAGATCACAAAATTTGGAGACATGAACAACGCTATAAAGTTATCGGGTCAGATTAAAGTGATTGTCAGGTATGTAAGCCTATTGTATTGTTGTTATACATAAAAGTGATTATCAGGTATAAAAGCCTATTATATTGTTGTTTTACATGGATGTGATTATCAGGTATGTAAGCCTATTGTATTGTTGTTTTACATGGAAGTGATTGTCAAGTATGTAAGCCTATTGTATTGTTGTTTTACATGAAAGTGATTATCAGGTATGTAAGCCTATTGTATTGTTGTTTTACATGAAAGTGATTATCAGGTATGTAAGCCTATTGTATTGTTGTTTCGCATGAAAGTAAGAAAATTCCATTTAAATATATCTTGGGTGAAAATTACTTAAAATTGAACTTTTTTGCAACAATTTTGCAGATTTTGTGCACTTCAGGGTCTACCTTTGTGAGACGAAGAATTGGAAAGGCATTTCACCCTGCTTATGTGGTGCCAACTGTAAAGCATGGAGGAGGTTCTATCATGGTATGGGGCTGGTCAAAACAGAGCCCAGATTTAAATATAATAGAATAGTTGTGGAAATTGATGGGTATAGTAATAAGAGGTACCGCGAGTACAAATAAAACAGAACTGAGCGGAAAAATTACATGCTGAGTGTGGAAAGCGTCAGAAATTAATGAATATTTGGTGAAATCCATCCCACGAAGAACTATGCCTGTAATTAAGCAAAATAGGGTCCAAATAAGTATTAAAACAATTAAAAATATCTTATATATGCTGAATTGATTTACCAGAAATGTATAATTACATTATAGGAATGATTCCATATGGTGCTTTATACTTTTGGCCAACGGTGTAGATTTCTCGTTACTTTTTACCAATGATGTTTTGAGGACATTTAGCATTTGATATTCTATGACCTTACTGGTGACCTAAGGTCTTAATGTCGCGTTGGGCATAACAGACTAATTTATAGCGTATCATATTTATCGTATCCCAAATATTGTTCCAACATGTGTAAAATCAAGCTTTCTATACACTCGAGATTCAAATTCGAATACTCTGAGTATAATTTTAAATGTCGATGTGTCCAAATACACAAATTTTATGGGACGGCGGACCTAAATATGTCACAAGATTCGATAGTCTATTGTTCGAATCCCACTAGTAGTCAGGTGTTATCAAGGGATAGGTATCTTCAATTCGCATAGACATCTACGGAGCTTCTACAGGGTAGTAATTTAGATAGGTCTGCCATCCAACCTTAGAATCTCCAAAATCACGTACCGACATTAGCCAAAAGGTTTATAAAACCCTAAATAAACATAGGAGTTTAGCCATTTTAAAGTGCCATATTACGGATCAAATGGTGCGACCAATTTTTATTTCCGAAAAGCATAATTAAAGATAAATACAATTAAGAGAGTCATAAGGAGACAATGGTCTCATATACCAGGAAGATGCATATGAAAAGGCCTGGAACAAGCGAGAACAAAAGTGAGCTGAGACTCGAGTATAGTCAGGCAGTCTTTAATAAACAAAAACTCGCAAGACTAAAAATACTGAGAAAAAAAAATCAACTTTGATACAAGACACAGTCGTCACCTTATGAGGTTGACCAAATTGAAAGATTGAAGCGCGGGGAAGAAAAATATAAACAAATATTACGATAACGGACGGATATAGAGAAATTCATGTTTCGATTACGATTAATAGACACTATTGTGAGAAATCTAATTTCCTTACGTTCTGATAGCAACCCAGGATAAGTATGTTTTGATGGTGCATATCGCAGATGCAATATGTATATATACGAGGGGCGGTCAATAAGTTTTGGGAATCGGTAGGGCAAAACAGAGGAAGGCGGATGGCTGTTTGTGGGGGTGTTAGGACAACTTATGACTAGTTAGGACTTGCAGCCGCACGCTCCTGCCTAGCCTATTTAAGAAGCAGTAGCTGATCGCAGATCGTCGGTCACAAATTTTCCAACAATGGACAAGGTTGAGCACCGCGCAGTGATCAAACTTTTGACCAAGGAAGGCAAGAATGCAAAAGAGATCCATGAACGCATGGTTGCAGTGTACATCGACACCGCCCCTTCCTATGCAACCATTGCTCGCTGGAATAGGGAGTTCCGCCATGGTCGTGAGTCCCTTGAAGATGACCCCCGTCCAGGACGCCCGTCAGACGTGACCAACGAGAACAATGTAGCCCGTGTGGAGAGGATGATCCTCGAAAATCGACGGGTGAAGGTCGAAGAAATCGAGCGAGAACTTGGAATATTACATGGAAGTGTTATGAACATCATCCACGACAATTTGGCCATGACCAAGGTATCTGCCCGTTGGGTCCCTAGAAACCTCACGCCCCATGATCGACTTCAACGTCGTCAAAGTCCACAAGGCCAGAGTTGCACAAGCTGCCCTGCGCGAGTGCGGATTCGAGGAGCTCAACCATCCCCCCTACAGTCCAGATCTGGCCCCTAACGACTACTTTTTATTCTGCCAGCTCAAGGCTGCACTGCGTGCACACCGGTTTGGGGACGATGAAGATGTCCAGCTCGCAGTCCAGGAGTGGATTGAACATCAGTCGGGAGATTTCTGGTTATCGGGAATTTGAAGCCTCAGGGACAAGTGGCGCAAGTGCATTGAAGTCGAGGGTAGTTATATTGAAAAATAATAAATAAAAACACTTTTCTTCACATCTCGTTTCCTTATATCCGAATTGCAAAACTTATTGACCGCCCCTCGTATATATATATATATATATATATATATATATATATATATATATATATATATATATATATATATATATATATATATATATATATATATATATATATATATATATATATATATATATATATATATATATATATATAAAGGGTCTTTCAACAAGAACGCTCGAGCTTTGTCAGGCGATAATGGCCATGTTGTTAAAGCGACATCTGGAAACCTCCCTCTATACTGTTCAGTAGTACTTGGCAAGTCACGATGTAAGGTTATAGCGTTGAACAGCGTGTGCGAATCATCAAATGTTATTATCAAAATCAGTGCTCCGTTCGTGATTTCTATCCTCGCCAAAGCGACGAGGCCCATTTTTGGATGAATGGATTTGTGAACAAGCAAAATTGTCGGATTTGGGGTGAAAACAAACCACAAGACTGTGCAGCGTGCATTTTTGAGAGAGTTCTCTAAACAGTCACCAACGGCAATGTAGATTTGGACATGGCACAAAAAAAATCGAGGGAGGAAGGCTGTCTGTGCAGGACAAAAGGATCTGGACGACCAATAACATCGGAAGAGACGGTCGAGCGGGTTCGCCAAGTCTGGAAACCTAGATTCCTCCAACGACAGTTTGGTGCGTCCTAAGTAAACGCTTGCTAATGAAACCCTACAAGATGCAGCTAGTTCAGGCCATAGCGGCAGATAACAAGCAAAAGCGCAAATAATTCTGTGTTGACATGCAAGAGAAACTTGAAGAAGACGAGTTCAAGGAACATCTTGTTTTCAGTGATGAGGCCACATTTCATACGAAGGGCAAAGTCAATAAGCATAATGTTCGCATTTGGCGCGAATAAAATCCCCATACCACAGTTGAGCACGTGAGGGACTCACCGAAAGTGAATGTGTTCTGCGCCATCTCCATGGCCCGTTTTTCTTTGAGGGAAATGTGACGGGCCATGTTTATCTGCAAATGCTTCCGAACTAGCTAATGGATGAGCTCATTGCAAATGAACAAGAAGACTTCATTTTTCAACAGGACGGGGCTGCAACTCACTGGAAGCTCACTGTGCGGGCTTATCTCAATGGCAATCTGCGAGGGAGATGGGTCGGGCGTGCTGGTGATGAAGACAATGCGCTGTTGAAATGGCCGCCACGTTCACCTGACCTGACACCTTGCGATTTTTTCTCTGGGGCTATGTGAAGAGGCTGGTCTATGCTCCCCCCCCCCCCTCCTCTTCCTGCAAACCTAGAGGAACTCAAGCAGAAAATCACTACCGCAGTGGAGACTGTTACCAAAGACATGCTGAAGCGTGTTTGGGAGGAGCTGGACTACCGACTTGACGTATGCCGTGTCTCAGGCGGTGCGCATATTGAACATTTGTGAAATCGCTCATGGAATCCACATACCTTTGATTTTCTCATTAAAATTTGGAGGAATAAATCTTATATTGCTTAACATTAAGCCTGTTTAGTTTCATTTGTCTTGACTATGTAGTTCTTGTGATATTTACATCTCAAATGATATCAATTTTTTTAAACACCCTGTATATATATATATATATATATATATATATATATATATATATATATATATATATGGGATATATTTTAAACATTCTTTCGAGGCCTCTTCCGCTAATATTTATAGACCTTCCCTTGTTAGTGGGTGCTGATGTTGACC
The DNA here is from genome assembly GCA_963969495.1 of Ceratothoa steindachneri. Taxonomy (NCBI): domain Eukaryota; kingdom Metazoa; phylum Arthropoda; class Malacostraca; order Isopoda; family Cymothoidae; genus Ceratothoa; species Ceratothoa steindachneri. The sequence goes on from OZ018323.1 coordinate 6,039,529, forward strand.
CTTCCCGAGTTGAATAAATCAAAGCTAGTTTCGGGCTCCAAGCTAAGCTTCCCAACGCGTAATTACGATCATCTCCGGCCTACTTTCCTCTTTTTTGCACTCTAACAACACGTTATAAAAACAAATTGAAAAGAAATGTACTATAAATCATAAATATAAATACGGTGTTTTATAGAAAAGGCAAATAAATACGATAATAAACGCTAACCATTGCTCATACTGTATTATTAGGGTCGTAATTAGTCTAGACAACTAAGGGGAGCAATTTTTGTAAATTACTGCACTGACTTTGGATGCCGGGGAATTATCTTTACTGAAACTAATACTGCAATTTGGTTTTACTAATATTAGAATACACGTAAATTACGTCAAAGAACAAATTATATCACAAAGCGAGCCAAGTTCCAGAAATATTTCTTGTGGAAATGTAAATTATTTTCTTGGCACGAATTCCACCAATTAAATTTATTCACTTTTCGATATTGTTGACGGGACCCAAAATCAGTGGAAAAAAACGAAAAAACAACAAAAAAAACTAATAACAGGGAAAATGGAGGGGTGTGGGGGAAGGTCTCCATCGAGATGTGAATGAAACAAAATTCTGTATAACCAAACGAGAAGGGGTAGGAAAACGAGGGATTCAATTCACCCCCAGACTACCCCACAAACAGCTAAGGTTCGCGAGGTATTTAAGCTCGGAAGTTTGAGGTCCTCTGGTGTTTGTATTCGTTGAGAAAGATTAAAAAATGGCCTCATCCAGCATCAGGGGTTGGCCCCGTTTAATATAACTGACCAGGTAATGTTTGCTATTTTATTCCGTTGTTACCCATTCCAATTTTCTGTCGGCTCTTCTTCATTCATCTCTTTCTCGAGTGACTTCCCCGCAGGAGATTCTCTAAACCACCATTAAAAACACAGACTGCTCTCTCCTTCTCTGAATGCTATTCTACGATAATTAAAATTAAAGAGGAATAACTCTATGCAGAACTAAAGACTAGTGACTTATAATAAAATTGAATTAGGTGAAAACGTAATTGAGAGGTCTACAAGATCTTTAAGGTTTTCTACTCTTCTTATAACTTCTTAGCCTATCTTTTCCTCTTCATTGCACTCTGAATCATCAAAGAATTATAATCCATTCATGTTTTCGAAATTCATAAACATCTACACGCAAAATGGAGACATTCGCTAAACTCAAATGCCATTAATTTCAATTGAAAATTGTATATTTTAATGTGTCATCCATCAGACATTCCAAGAAGCCATTAATTTTACCAGAGAAAAGGACTAGCCAACAAACGCATAATTTGTGCGATAATTAATGGCAATTAAGAAGCAAAATGTAGTTAACTTAGTGCGCTCACAAGATCCTTTCTTATAACCAAAGTCCCAGTGATCTATTAGAAGCAATCCCTTAAATCATACCCGTGTCACCGAACCCCACAAACCGAAGCCACAGAATAAGTTTTTCATTATCCCCTGCTGAAACAAATGAATCTGCTTGAGTTACCAATGATATGCGAAAGAGCTACAAACCCTGTTGGAGCAATAATTAAGCCCAAATTATCAAGATTTTGAATCCTTCTCGAAGCAAAGGACCGAATGCACAAGACACGAACGCGACACGCAAAACGAGAAGCATACTTGTTAAGACGTCACGAGACAACATAGAAACATTTGAGACCCTAAAATCACGAAGGAACTTTTAGTTTTAATTGAGACGTGAGAGGAAACTGCCCTAACCAACGAGAGCAATTTTCATTCACTGCATAAAGTATATGAGCAGGGATGCAGATGAAAGAAAATTGCGGATGAAAATGCTTCAATTGTTAAGAAAAAATATAAGCTAACAAGGGAATTCCTGCCCGATTGTTTAAGGATTTGTAAAGAAAGTGATGAAGCTAGGGAAAGTGAAAATGTCTGAAAACTAGATGGCGTGGCCCGAGCTGCCACAAAAAGATACATAAGCAGGCAGCACAAGCTTTTGATTTACAACATTCGTTTGATTCTCTTGATAAGAAATCTTGCTAATGTATGTGTGTATATGTTTCGGAATCCATGCTTAAGTATAATTTTACACTAAAAGAACGAACAAAAAACAAAGCAAATCGGTGGTACTAAAAAAGACCCATTTCTGTTTTTCCCTTTTTCCCTCCGAAGAAGAATTGGTAGGCGCGGAAACTACGCAACCAACTGTAGTCTCTTCCTCTGAATGAAGGGGGATTTTTCAATCCTAGTTTCACTTAAAAGGAGGCTTTTAAGATGTAATATGCAGCTATGATTATAAAATATTAGGAGTATAAATACTCCTTTGTCCTATTTTTTTATATAGATATCAGCAATGGGTTTAGAGGCTAGCTAAAAAATAATGTAGGTTGAATGTTCGAAAAAGCTTTCATTCTTTAGTCATAGAGTGGTTAACTCAAGATGGAGTTGATAGGAATTTTAAAGACACGCTTAAGGTGAAATTCAACCCAACACTTTAGGAAGGTTAATGCATTGGTCTATTTTATGGATTATCCTTTATTTGTCACTCCTGTGGTGGTGTATATTATTTTATGTGTACAGTATTGTATGTAAATATGTATATAGCTGTGATTCTGACACACATACGCCTTTACGAAGCACTAGTGCTTTTAGTGGGTGGTATTTATGCAAACACCAAACAAACTATTCTTGAACATCCACTCCTGTTCATCCAATTATAAACCAATCCTTGTCACTAGCATTTTTTTCCTTAAGTTTCTCGAAAACAATATTAAAAAATAAAACCATCAAGGGCATCTCTCGACAGAAAGTTTGGGAAACGTAAAGAAGATAATGAAGTGGTACAGTCAGAGGAAAAGAAAATGTTGCCAAAATATTTCAGCAGAAGTAGTCACATTTTTTAATCATTACAGAGAAACGAGGCGAGAATAAAGGAGGAAATGAGGTACAAATAACGATAGCATGGATGAAATAGAAAGTGCTAAGCCTGACAAAAGACTAGCGATCTACTCAACTTTAATTAAATACCGCGGTCTTGAAATCAGTAACAAACCCTTAAGACGAAGAATTTACCACTCTAAAGTGCGGTCGTGAACCTCTCAAGTGGCGGGAGGACCGGGCGTGCGTGGACACGGCGCTGCTGTGAATCAAAGGAGGAGAGACTTGGGACTGCTCCCTTGACAGGACATCCACGGGAGAGAAATGGATTAATAAGATCGGGAGGGGATGACGATAGGACGACCCGCTGTGTTAAAACCTTATCCGGCTCTCGGGCTGGAGTGACCACATAAATACCTCCAACGACATCTCTCTTAAAGGAGTATTCGTTTTACCACTCGTGTGCACTTGCTTTATTGTTTTTACCACTGTTGTGCATTTGTTTTTAATGCTTTTTAATACTGCTGAGCACTTACTTTTCCAGGTATTTATCACTGCTGTGTACTTATTGTTTATATTTTGGCTACTGTTAACTTGCTTCGAGGCCTTGACCACTGTTGTGTACATATTTGTTTAACTTTTACTATTGCTCTGCCATTGTTTCTAGGCCTATACCGCTATTGGGGGCTTAATTTTTTAGGCTTTTTACCACTGTTGTGCACGTTTTTACTTGTTTATTAGCCCTTTATCAGTGCTGCGCTGCTCATTTTGAAGCTTTACCACTGCTGCGCAGTTTTTTTAGACTTTTCACCCTTGTGTATTTATATGCTTTGATAAAATTGTTTCTGTTCATCTCTCCTGGTGCCATAGGTACCTGTCCACAGAGCGTTCTACTGGTCATTAATCTTATAGCGAACTTTTGCGTGACACAACTACTCGCTCTGACGACGTGCAGTCAACCATTTCAATTGGGGAGAAACTTATAACTCCTCGAGCCCCTCGCCCCACTTTTTCTCTTTGCCGCAGTATAAATCTTCCTTTTTTTTCTCTTCACCTTTAAGTTTCCTTTTTGTGCTCGTGATTCAAACCAAATCACGGTTAGGTGTTTCTAAGGCACCACTGGCAAGGTAAGTTCAGTTTTATTTCAAACTTGTTTACGAGAATACTGTTTGTAATTATTTCTAATGCAAACGTCAAAACACAATCTGCACTAATTCAAACATCAAAAACAAACTCTTTCACCTTCTTCAAACCACTATTTTCTCTTTCGATTTAATCAAACAACTAACCTAAATTAACGAGTTCAATTCCTCAGCTAGAAATCGCTTTGGAGAAGGTCTGGAGAGTCAAAAATCACCTTTTCAATCCAGAAGTTAATCAACCTATTATTTTATGGCTTTTTTTTCTTTTTAACCTGTTCAACATTTTCATAATGTACTATTAAATCAACCAATACTTGGGTTCAGCTTTCTCACTGATGTGCAGTTGTTTTTTTAGTTTTAATACTCATCTGCCTTTTGACACTGCCGTGCGTTGTTAGTTTTAACTTTTTACTGCTGCTATTAACTTTTTATGCAATTTTACCATCGATGTGCACTTTGTTATGTTTTACCACTGGTGTGCACTTGCATTTTCAGGCTTCTCTCGTTGGAGATCTTACTCAAACTAGGGAATCAATCCGGCGACTAATAACACCCAATGTGGCTTAACTTCACAGAAATGAGCTACCGTGCTTCTACTCGGCTAGACCACAGCCAGGACAACTCTATTTAGATGGTCATCGGAGGCAGTATGCGCATTTGCAGGCGCGACTAGCCTACAAAGTGTATTACTTAAAACTTCAACTGTAATAGAATTAATTCCTTTTGCTTTTTGAAGTTACTTTCTTCTACCACTCCGTAACCTACTCCTCTCTACCCTATATTTCCTCTTTGTCCATATCATTTTTAGAGTTGGCTCGTCCTATTTCGCGCTTCCATGCATCAGATGACAACAGCGCTGTAAATGTGCATTCCTCTCTTCGGTGTATCGATCACCACCAAGTCACTAATTGTCTTCCGAACACTGCCAATTTTCTGCCCTGAAGGAAACCAACACGAAACCACAAATTCACCGCAGAAAAGACCACTTTTACTGGAATGGTTCAATCACTAATGTACCTCAGGTGTAAATCCAATCGAATCCTATTTAGCTACGATATTAAATCCTAACTCCGATCAGTATTTTTACAATTCGCTAGACCTAATTGAGATGATATATATGGACTCTACCTGTGAATTTTTGGACTTCCTATTACACACATCCTTTGATTTTACTAATGATTCTTTTACACGGAAACAACAATAACATCCCTTTCTTTACCTATTTCGAATTTGAAATCTTCCCACAAAATCATCGTGCTATGCGAAAGACTCAAATACCCACAGAGAATCCTTATTCTTAAATTAGTTTTCTTGGTCTCTTCTACGGAGTACATTGACATAGTAAACGAGATGCTCGCAAGGGCTTCCGCATGTGCCTTTGTGAGTGTTAACTTGTCTCTGGAAGATATGAATGCATTGCCGCTCTCAAAATTTAATGCTCACAACATAGGGCGACGCCATTAGCCTCGAACTTCACTTTCCTTTTGAATCATTTTGTTCTACCATTCGGTCTTCTAACTTTTCGACCCGAGACAACATATCTTCGTTGGATTATACAAATTTTCATTTCTGAATAATTAAATCAATAAAAGAAGCCACCACCGACCACAGCATAGGTCAGGAGCTTTAGAGAAAAATCGACATAAAAAAATAGTCCACTTCTGGACGGTGTGAGTTATAATATAAGTCATAGTTATACCTGTGCTGTGTTGTGCTGACTTGTGCTGTTGTCGGTGGTGGTTCTTTTATTGGTTTAATTATTCAGAATTTGCTGGTCTTTAAAATGCACCTTCTCTCCAGGAAGAGAATTTTACGGATGGCGAAAGTTACCATGACCAATCGAGGGTCCTCTAAGTCAATCAACCAGCCATTGTACTCATCCATCAATTTCTATAAATATAATGCATCCACAGGATTCTCATTGAATACCGCCACACAGTTATTCACCAATCAATACTAGTCAAAATATTTATTCATGCAACTGTAGTATATAATAATAATATTCATATTAACAAGGTCTGCTGACCAAAGTCGCGTGCTCTCACTTATTCTGATTTATGACCTTACGACCTTCAAAACTTTGAATAATTCCCGGACTAACCTTCAGAGGGCATGACAATTATATTAATCGGAAGAGAATGTAAAACAACATAAGGATTTCAAATTTCGTTAGAATTGGCCGAATAGTTACGATGTTATTACCAAAACAAAATAATTCCCGGACTAACCCTGGGATAACCTTGGCAATTATATCATTCGAAGGAGAATTTAAAACAACATCAGGGTTTAAAATTTCGTTAGAATCTAGAATCCCTTTATATTAAATCCCGTGCCCCTAGTCTTAATTGTGACTCATCCGTTGCTCCCCTACTTATGACATAACTCTACTACCAATACAATCTTACCTATGTCCGCTTCAATCCACCCTTCCCCACTTCTCTCTGGAGTCAGACCAACATAGGTGTGTGTTTTGATGGTTCTCCTTCATATTCCTCTAGGATTTTTAATCTAACTCATTATAAATTATGTATTTTCTTAGTGTTTTGTATTATAGGAAAATAAAATTCTCTTTTATGTAGATATTTGTCAACACATTTAATATTCTAATTCATTGTAAATTATGTCTTCCTTTCTACTTTGTTATTATAGAACCTGAAGATGAACGGACAGCTCGAAACGTTGTTTATACCCAAAAAGGGAAGATGAATTTCTCCGCATCCTATTACTCTCATTCCTGGTGAAATTAAAGATTCGTCTGGCTAGCAGCAACCTCATCGCTTTATATATATATATATATATATATATATATATATATATATATATATATATATATATATATATATATATATATATATATATATATATGTATAACTGAATCACGAAAATAAGGAACGTGAGGAATTTATGAATAACGTTACAGCCACGAGGAAAATGAAACAACGGAGAACTGCGAAGCCTTTCGACTAATGGTCCTTTACTAAGCAGACAGTCTGCTTAGTAAAGGACCATTAGTCGAAAGGCCTCGCAGTTCTCCGTTGTTTCATTTTCCTCGTGGCTGTAACGTTACTCATATATATATATATATATATATATATATATATATATATATATATATATATATATATATATATATATATATATATAAACAACCAGGCGAAGGAAAAACCACACACATCACTTAGGGAACACCCAAAACAAAGAAGGCGAGATTAAGTGGCGATATTGTCAGGTGAATTTCTAAACTCATTAAAGATAAGGGATAATGGACCCTCTAAGAGATAGTAATCTTTACCTCCATCAAGGAAAGACTACATTATCCTTCTTTTGAAGGATTTTCTTCCTTCAAAATCTGCGGATCCAATTAAGTACTCATAGCGTATACCAATAATCCATCATCTAGGATATAACTGTCAAGAGATTTCTCTTCTCCGTATGGGTTCGAAGGGTATCTTGGTTTCAAATTGGCATATGGAAAACCCATACCCTTCCGTAATTCAAGTACCCGGATCGTTCTAAATCACGAAAGGTCATTCTCGTTTAGAGGTTATGGGGAAAAAAAGGTCTTAGACAGGATTCGCTCCAGATTAAAAGTTACGTCTAATTAATTAGGAAACATTTGATTTACTTACAAACCTTCTGACCAGGGAGAATTTAAAAGGGTGATAGTTCATGAAGAAAAACATCCGCGCATGATCGGTCTGACATGTTTACAATTCAAAAAACAATCAATGAACAACGTAAAACGAAGTAGACTGTACAATAATTTAATGGAAATTAATAACGGAATCAATTACGGAGCAATTTGTAGGCTTGAACAAGAGAAAGGACGGGCGCACGTTGAAAAAGACTCGAGCATCATAATTTTTAAGTCGGAAACCCTAAAACAAGTTACGTTGGCGAAATCCTGGTCTTTTTCACATGTAAACACAGAGGAAGAAAAAAGTGCACAAGATACCCCACCCCCGACACAATTTCTAGATTCTAGTGAAAACGTGATATTTGGAAAACAAAATAGTAAATAAGACTATCGAATATAGCCATAGTAAAGGAGTAAGATCTAAAAGAAAATGAACGGGGGGCTGGCTTAATCCAACGAGGGACAGCCAGATGAAAATAAAAATAAAAGAAATGATAATGAACAGGAAAAGAGAGAAATATAAAGACGACTAAAAATATAATAGTAAAACCCAGCAACGTTAAGTCCTGATTCTGGGAGGGCGTATTCTAAGAGTCCAAGTTTATATGAGCAGAGGCACTTGGAAATACGAACTTTGCGATAAGCACAATAATGGGTAAAAGAACTTAAACAAGCCTTAATTACAGGGACGATCACAAAATCTCAAGCAAACAAGTCCATGCATGGGCCAGGGAAGAGCCAAAAGTACAAATTCAATAAACGCACCCGAAAGTGTCTCGAACCTCTCCATGGAATCAACAATTTAAATATGTATTTAATATTTACATTCAATTACTGAAGTATAAAATATGTAATCTAACGAGAATATAAAATTACGAAAATTAAAAGAAAAAATCAATTAAAAGACAAGAATATTTAAAAATAATCTACGAAATGTAGAGTAATCGAAAACTCTCCTTCCATTGATGCTGATCCCTGGCGGGCCCATTCATAAAAAAAGATCACAGACACGCGACCGAAACTCTGACCGGGGCTGTGAACTCGCCAGACCCCTTCACTCGAAGAAATAAAGAAGAGCGAGCCGTCTAACGAAACCTCCTACGAATAAAGAACCGATGAAAAGCAATGTAATCCTAAGTTTCATTATTTTGGATGACGAAACGGGGTAGGGAGGCTCGGACTTGAAGGGGGTTTACGAATGCGATAAATTAGGGTCGTGCGTTAACGAAATTCAATAACGATCATTTCGAGCGGGGTCTCTGGAACAGGGAGGGGGGCTTTCAAACAATTTCTTTTCATTAATTGTTGCACGATTTTCTGATCTATTCTCAGCTAAAATAAATAATTGGACTCAACGGCGAGCACCTCCGTGTGATTCCTTTGTGACTTGGCAACGTTAGAACAAGAGGGAGACTTCTCAATTTTGCACCCTTGCATTACATTCTCCCACACAGGGAATATCGCTCTACCCACAAGTATTAATGCCTCTCATTACATCCCTCAAATGGCGTATAATTGCTTTACATCTGAGAGATAAAATTAATAATCAGACCAACTCCTGCGTGATAGGGTTCAAATTGCGAATGTCGCAAAGTTTCAGGGACAATATATATATATATATATATATATATATATATATATATATATATATATATATATATATATATATATATATATATATATATATGCAAAAAATCCCATAAGAAAGATGAAAAGCGGAATCCAAGTACTTTCGAACTTTATTCAGTTCAGTCTCAAGGAATGAATGAACTGAATAAAGTTCTAAAGTACTTGGATTCTGCTTTTCATCTTTCTGTGTGATTTTTTGCAATTATTGCTCCACTCACGTGCTACTTTGTGAGTTTGTCATATATATATATATATATATATATATATATATATATATATATATATATATATATATATATAAAGAGAGAGAGAGAGAGAGGGAGAGAACATTTGAATTCGCAAAAATTGGGGTTGTGGTACAAGGAAAAAGGATCCATAACTAAGCGCTCGAATTCAATTAGTCAATCTTTAAAAGTTGTTCGGGTATAATTAATGGCCTCATTATGCTAAAAGGTACTTTATCTTCCTTGTTACGTTACATTAATTATTATCTTTTCATTTGGTTTACCTCCCCTGTTTCTCTCTCCATTTCGCTCTCTCCTTCTCTACAGGTGCTGGTGCTGCCGATCAGCGTGGAATGGGCTTGGCCGCTGCCGACGGAGCCGTTGCGTGTAATGGATACGCGAGGAGCGACCATTTGGGCAATCAGTGGAATGGCCTCCCAGGCCGTCAACGTGGAGGTCGAACCACCTCTCTTTCGTTTCCTTTTCGTCGACTGCATCGATTTAATCGATCCCTCTTCTTTCGATACCCCGTCAAAGACGAAATCAGCAGCGTTGCCAGCATGGCCCAGCAGCAAGCACTCCTTTACAAGATATTATCATCACTTAACTCCGACATCGGATGTGAGCTGGAGATGGAAGAAACGCCACCTAAACGAGTTTATTGACAATATTCAAGGTTCAGTTCCGAGTTCGAGCCCCAAGAAACAGCTCCTTGGCCGGCGTTGTTAACGAGAGAGGCGGGATCCCTGTTGGAGTTCTCAAGGTTGTGTTGGTCAAAGGAATCCAGCTCAGAACATGCGACATCTGCTCACATGTGTGGTTTAAAAAGCTGTAATTTTGCAAATGAACTGTGAGATGACTAAATCATTTCAATTGAAAACTGAACTGGACAACGCCAGACACCTGAGCTGCCCTGCCTTCCAAACTGTCTCGTTTTTATGTTCTACATTAAAATATTTCGACAGCTAGAAACTCATACATACAGTCTCACAAAGATGGATTCGAGATTTCTATATAGCTTTTTAATTGCCCATTTATTCACAGAAACATTACCATAACCATATTTTGTTAACAGTTTTGTTAAAACACGTTAGACAATGATTCGGATTCCCTGTTAAACCGTAGGTCCCGACTGAGAAATAAAAAGGCATTTTAATGAGTGCAGAACGGTGGGTAAAACCCCTACCATTTTTTTTATTCGAGAAGGTAAAACCGGTGGGGGGGGAGGGGTGATAGGGGCGTCACAACAGCTCTAAAGAACTCACCGCCCTCCAAAATGACAGTTCCATACCTAACGACGTTCTTCAATAACACTTGAATCATCCCGACTTTCTTATTGTGGTAGTGTTTAGAGACAGTGCAAACGTCTCGCATTAAACTTAGGTTAAGCGTGAGCTGATTTGCAGCTGAAATAACCATCGATCGTTCATCGGGCCAACCACCGCTTCGAGAATTAGGAAATTCGCGTCTCGTTAATGATGGTATCGTAGCTCATAGATATTTCATACATTTGCAATAATATTCAACGCTAATTTATTTATTTTCCGACGGACCTTCCCACCCCTGGGGATGGAGAAAGCGAGGGAGAGGGCTAAATTGGGGGGGAGGCTCATTAGCGTTGCCTCCTTACCCACAATCCAAACAGACACCGTGGGGGGTACGGTCTCCCGCAGCGAGGCGTTCAGCAGCTCCTGATCCATCATAGTTTGGATCGGGAGTGCAGGCTTAATGTTCTACTATCATATTCGTCATAAAGGTTTCAATAAAGTCGTTAATAAGATCAAGTTTACATTTTAATCACGGCAGAATTAAAAGTTATTAAGGAATTCCATGATTAATGGCAACTGAGGCTAAATTAAGGAAACGTTTTAATTTCTAGAGAAGAATGCTAATGTAAGGTGGAAGTCCTTTTGATGACGGGTGACGCTGAGTGCCTCTCGAGTAACCAGAAACCGGTTTGGCACAGCGGGTCGCTCGTGGGGCATCTGAACCGAATCTCCCAAGAACCACTTGGCGAGGCCCAGGTCTTCCCCCGAGGACACGGGTCCGTTCGCCCCGGCCAAGAGAAGGATCCGTCCGGAGTCATCATCTTCAGCCTCATCTTCTCATCTTCGGCGGCTGGCGATGATAACGGAGCGAGGGTTGAGCGCTAGCGCCGGTTCACCGATGGAGGTAGAAAGATGAGGGAAAGGAACTGAAGGTAAAGGGTGATTTTTTGTGGATTGAAAAAAAGAAAAGAAAGTGGTTATTAATTACGCTATCTGGCAAAGTCACGTGCAGGTTTTCGTTTGAGGTGAAGGTGCTGGAAGAACGGAAGCAGTGCGTTCTGGTTCTCCTGCAAACAAAGGAACCCTTCATGGTCCAAAGAAGAGCCACCCTTCCACCTCAGGCGAGTGTGGAAATCAAAAATCACCTCTAATAACATGTTCCAGGACGAAAGAGTGATGGGTTGTGTGTGCGGAGAGAGGAAGGAGGAAGAGACAGCGGTGTTACGAGTGACTGTGTGATGAGGTACGTTGGAAGAAACTAGTGCAATTAAGGAACTATTTTCACTCCTGGAGAATGAATAAAGAAGAGAACATACGTGAGGGGAAAAGGTGAATCGCGAGAAGGAAAAAAACGACGGAATCTAAAAAATTAAGGATGAAAAAGATGGCAATAGAACAAGTTCTAAGAAAGACAAGTTTTAACATAGGCATACGTTCTGACAGAGCCACAATTTCTACTAAGGGCACAGGTTCTAGAAAAGGCAAAATTTTTAACAAAGGTACAAGTTTTAGCAAAGGCAAACAGTTTTGAGAGAGGCATAAATCTTATAAAAGGCTCAGGTTCTACGAAAAGTACAAATTCTAAAGAAGGAATAAATTCTAAAAAAAAACAAGTTTTAGAAAAATCGAGTTCAACTAAAGGCATAAGTTCTAACGAGAGATCAAGTACTGGAAAAGTAATGAGTTCTAACAAAAGCAAAGGAGGAAAAACGTGGAAATAAATAGAAAAAAAACACGAATTAAAAGAAGATTTTTATACCATGAAAATAAAGAAAAATACGGCAAGAATAAAATAAATATAAACAAGGTCTGCTGACCAAAAGTCGCGTGCTCTCACTTATCTGATTTATGACCTTACGACTTTCAAAACTTTCAATACCTCCCGGACTAACCTTCGGAGGACCTTGGCAATTATATCATTCGAAAGAGAATGTAAAACAACATACACTTTTCAAATTTCGTTAGAATCAGGGAATAGCTATGAGGTTATTGTCAAATAATTCCCGGACTAACCTTGGGAGGACCTTGGCAATTATATCATTCAAAAGAAAATGTAAAACAACTTCATGGGTTCAAATTTCGTTAGAATCGGTCGAATAGTTAGGATGTTATTGACAAATAATTCCCGGGATAACCTTGGGAGGACCTTGGCAATTATATCATTCGAAAGAAAATTTAAAACAACATAAGGGTTTCAAATTTCGTTAGAATTGGTGGAATAGTTACAATGTTATTACCAAACTAAATAAAAAGCAAAACGAACCCGACCAACCAACCGACAAAATGAGATATACGAGTCACAACCGACTAAAAAAACTTGCCATGAAAATAAATAACAAGATGGCTATTAAAAGGGAGCAAAAAGTAGAAAATCTTTTCATGAAAATAAACGATAGCTTAATAATTGTTACAGAAGAGGATTAAATGAAGAAAACCTGATCATATATAAAGGCAGAAAAAGATGACAAAAGTAAAAAGAAAAACAACAATTAAATTAAAGTAAAATTACCAAAAGAGCAAAGAAGAAAAATTTTTCACCAAAAATGATGACAGGAGTATTAAAAAGACAAGAAATGAAGAACACTGCCATAAAATTGCTACGGACGAACACAGGAGAGGTAAGAAGAATTTAAAACCAGGCAGAGTTTGCTATTTTGTCCTGGGTCTTTATTCCCCAGGGCGCATCTGGTATCACAGTCTTGGCCTTTTGTCATTTCTCCCTAAGGGCTTGAAATGCCTCGTAAAGGGACAATACCTATTTCGAGATCGTGGGGTCCCGCAGGAAGAATTGCCTTCTTTCCTTTTATAAATGACATCCAACCCGTTCTCGTTGTGCCAGGGTCCCACGACCTGATAAGGAAAGTTCGAGTTTACCACGCTACTCCTGCCATACGATGAATCTTATCTTCTGACATCCTGCGATTCCGTTTCCTGGTTCTCTTAATGTCGACAAGTGTTTACTATTTCTTGTGTACATCTTCCATTGCTTATTTTAATAATGTGTTCCACTTATGTCCATTTAAGAACTTTCATTCCCTTTGCTACATCAATCAGTAGCTTTTGTGATTTTATCCAATTGTTGTTTTTTTTATGGTCCTCTGCGTGTTATTCGTTAAATGAATGGTTCTACATATGTTCCTTTGAGGCGGCCTCAGTTTCAGTGTTTTGTTTTTTTCTCCTTCGAGGTTTCATTTCTTCCCGCTTCCAACTGACTTTCTATGATACCCTTTGCTTGTTGTCCTAAGTAAACTTATTCTTATACCACCGATGAAATCTCAGCGTCATTTCTAATTGTTCTATGTTCAGAAATCCTATTGTTATTTTCGTCTTCGAAGAAATCATTCACAGTTCTACTTTGAGACGGGTTCGGTCTATTCTGATATAATTGACTGTTAACACTTTGGAAGAGATATGATCTCCTTCTTTGACGATTTTTCATTCGATTTTTCTTCTGAGTGACTGAAGCATAAATGATGATGTTCCTTTACAGGATGCGAAGTTGAGTGAATCTATCTCTTGTTTGTGTTCATACACGTTTCAGCGCGTGTGTGTGTGTGTAATATATAATTCCGGCTATTTACGTTCTCTCGTCAGAGAAGCAAAGTCCACCATGTCCGTCATCTTCATTTATGATTCGACTATAAAATAAAAAAAAGGATAAAATGGAGGGAATAATTAAATAATTTAAAAGTCGTTGGATGATCTCAATACGGTCCTGGATGCCCATATTTCAATTCTTTCTGGCAAGTGATATTTACAGAGCTCAGAAAAGGTCATGGGGAGTTGGGGATTCGAGCAGCCTTGCTTTATGACCATCGTTGGCCCACGGAATGCATAATTAAACACTCTAAAAAAGTAATCAAGTAATTTGCACCGATGTTGATGCATAGCCGAGCGAGATGAGAGAGCACGTTCGAACACCACCCAACCCGGATCGTGGGGTGGGACAAACTGGTGTAACAAACGAGCCCATTTTCACTCAGGGAAAAAATGTGGAGAAGAACAGAAAGATGAAAACTACACAACCAACGCGATCAAACTTAATCAAAGCCTCGCAAGGCGGTATCAGATGCAGCATCGCCACCACACTGCAGCTAACATTTGAAAGATTGCGCGTCCTCCCAGCTCTAATTCATGTAGGTGCGTTTGTGGCTATATTTCTACAAATTTTCACTTCTCCCATCTTCACCACTTTCTTTATCGATCTCTCTTTACAAACTTTCTATGGAAGATGCTTTCGTTGGTTTTCGTTTCTTTGTTTTAAATAACTTAATTGGGGACATAATATAAACCTTTACAAGTACACTTGGAGAATCAGCACAAAACCATTTGAAAAGCACCCAAGCCCTACAGCGACCACAGAGCGCAAGAACAAAACCCATGGAGGATAAATGGCATCCAGTCCTTAGGTAAAACCTTGTATTCAGCGTATTTGGCGAGGAGATGAAGGAAAATTGACGTCGAGAAATGAAACAAATCCAAGGTCTGAGGAGAAATAGACAGACAGGTGGGCGATAGACATAACTCTAGTCGTTTGATACAAACTTTTACTGCATCGTAACATTTAATTGCTCGACTTAAAACCGAACGACTCAGCAAATGTTTAAGATACTGTTCGTGTCTGCACATACTCATGAACGTACGCATACATACACAAACACACAAAACAATATGAACAATCAGACAGTATACAATAAGGATACGAGAGAGACGATGAGAAAAAGAAAACAAAAAATGAAGAGAAGAAGCATCTTAATATGAAAGAGTAACACTGGAGGATACTGTTCTGTGGGAGTAGGGCCATATAAGGAGGCAAAAAAAAATATCTAATATATATATATATATATATATATATATATATATATATATATATATATTATGTATATCTCTCATGAGCGCGGAGAATGATGAAATAAATCCAACTTCATTGCAGGAAAGAGAAAACGGAATATTTTTTGTTCGGAAATAGTTATTTCTACTTCGAAAATATCTGAGCTGGGGTGGGATTCGAACCGTACATATTGAGGCAGCGAGCAACCACTTCAATCTCAATTAAACCGCCCCTTAGACCACTCGGCTACGCGGAAGACAAAAATCTTCCGAATAGAGGCACGCTTCGCATGGTCGATTGAGATTGAGAAAGAGAGAATATTAATTCGGAATTCAAAGGACAAAGGAGAAATTGAATTAAACTTAATTTTCCCCCTTTCAAAATATCACGTTGCTAAAATATAGTTATAGAAGAAGATATATAAAAATAAATTTTCTGAACTTCATCAATTGTAATTCTTTGGGTTTTAAAAAATTCACAAAATTTCGATACTTATATTTATCTCTGAACTTCACCATTTTATTTTTTGATATGATAAAAGAATTATTAGAAATAAATTTGATAAAAAAACATAAGTCATAACCAAACCAAGATGAAATTATTATTCAAATACTCAAAAAAATTCCCTTCGTAAATTATAGAGTTAGTGATGATGATGATGATGATCATAGTTATATTACTTTTGTCAGCATTTAGCTTTAGCTTTTAAAGGATAGTAAAGTTTCTTTAATGAATATTTTTTTCTTTTATTTTGCGAAGCTACAATAGTTTTATTTTTTATTTATTTGATAAACCAATTTAAATTATTTGGCCATTTTAAAACTATAGATTTTATACTATTCTTTATTCTTCCAAATTTAGAGACGTTATTTTGCATTCGTCCTTTGCACTTTTCCTCTTTCTATTAATTCTTTTGGTTTCTGCTTACTCTTCCTCTTTTTATTAATTGGATTAACCAGTTTTTAATTAGTGTGGAATGAAACTAATCATCCTGTGCCAGTTGAAAAGAATCAACGACCACTCGCATTAAGATCTTATCTTTGATTGAAAGCGTTCGTATTTCAGGGCCACGATGAATAAGCTGTTGCGTACAAATGGAAGCCTAGACTAATAAATATAAAATAACAATAAATTTCGCATCCCTCCCTTTTTGAAGATTAAGCTTCAACGCATTAGCAATTAACGCATATATATATATATATATATATATATATATATATATATATATATATATATATATATAAAATTGTAAGTTCAAACAAAAAGTACACTAAACTAATAAATTATATTGTTTTTATTATTATTGTTTATTACTATACTAAAGCCTTTTTCGTTTTATATAGGCCCATTAATTCATGGTGGCAGGGAAGTCAGAAATGCTTTTTGATCACGTTCTTTCCGATTCCGGTTGGAGCCAAAAGTGGCCGGAGATTGCGGGTAATGTAGGGCAACGTGGACCTCAAAACTGTTTTAAGACTTTGCAAATCCTCGAGAGAGCACAACGGGGCCGATGTGTTTCTGGATATTGTTAGTAGGGGAAGTTTTCTTCCAAGTGAGCAAAGTGATCGATTTGAGGCAAAGGAATAAAGGAATTGATAAATTAAAAAGAAACTCATGTGGTTCAACGATGCCACAAGGCGGCTAAACAAACTGAAGGAAAACAAATCAAAACTAAAAGGAAAAAAAGGAATAACGAAAAAGGTGCGAGAAATACTGAAATAGCGAATCTCAACCGCGAGAGAATGCAATTGGAGGATACCCAAGCAACAAATAATAGCACACCTACGGATAAATACAAATTTAAGCCCACGGATAAGTACAGATTTAAGACTGCCGATAAGGACAAATTTAAGCTCATCTGGGCATGGTAGAGGAAAACCAAGAGAACAAAATAAATAGAGAAAATACTCCCCACATGTAAACACAATTGCATTCGGAACTTCCCAAACACAAGTGCCTAAGAGCTACAACACAGCACCCGATACCTATACAACACCATTGAGTAGCAGTGATGAAAGGGCACACGACTGCACCCAGAACTTCCATAACATTGGTACTTAAGGTCCACAAGACTGATCCTTTTACAACACGGAACACCAGTGATTAAGAACCAAAAGACAGTGCCCGGAACATCTATAACATAGGTGCTTAAGAGACTCAAGACGGCCCCAAGAACTTGTACAACACCACTGAACAACCGATCCCTGGTGCCCTCGGGCTCACCAGAGATTGTCATACTGACCTTTATGTCTATTTCATTATTATGTCGTGATCCGCCTGGATACAGGTAGGTTGGCGAACCATTGCTACTACTACACCACTGAACACCACTGCCTAAGAGCCAAGAGAGTGTAGTTCTTGACAACCACCATGGCAGTGTTACGAAAAGGAATCAGTACTTAGAATTACAATCTCCACAAATAGTCCTCGTAGCTGACATCTGCGTGTACGTTTGTACAATGTATATCTCTCATGAACGCGAGAGAATGAAGGAAATAAATCAATCAAACCGCAAAGGAAACAGAAGATAAACGGAATATTTTTTTTCTCCGAAAAATGAATTTTCCAAATTGCGAAAAAATCCGTGCAGAGGGATCGAACCAAGCACACTGAGGCAGCGAGCAACCGCTTTGATCTCAATTAAAACAGCCCCTTAGACCGCTCGGCTTTGTATGTGCGAGCACCATGTAAATTCAGTACATCAAAATGCCTGTATTTTCACGTCATCATGTGCGTGTAGACGTGGACCTCTACACGTGTACATTTTCAAAGATCTGAATTCCTTTCCGGTATTTCTTAGCCAATTTACATCTCTTCGTCAGGATATTCTGACAGATAATTTTTCTTAGTTAACAAATCTTTCGTGGATCGCGTATACCATAACATTATATTATAACCACCATAATTTATTAAAAAAAATAGTCGTAATCATTTATTATAATAATTTTATCATCATTATGATAATTGTATAGATTTACCTGCCCGAGGCATCTGAGCCAGAAATTTGGAAGTTTCATGTAGAGAATTCAAGCGTAATTAAAATGTGTGGAAGATCGAAAACGAGAGGGCACACAAAACGTGTCGAACCTCCACCTGGAGCCAAAACGAAGGCAGATCCCCCACTAGGGAGCTCTGTACATAAAGTACTAACGATTCCTCTCGCACATTTACTACCACACAGATTTTCTCAGTCCTTAATCCGTCTTATATTTACGAACTTCTTTCATCCTATCCACCCCAGCAGTCTTTCACCCTTCCATCAATCGTGCAACCCCCTTCAGCACACAGCAGCTCGTCTTTACAATTTTCCCTTCACCACCTAAACTCTACATCGTCTCTTTTTATCTTCTTTGACAATCACCGTCAACCTCGCCTTCACCCCAGACGAAAATTCAACCCACCGAATCTATTAATTTCCCTCCGTTTAGTTCTTCCATCTTACAACCAGGTCTTTTCCCACTAAAATTCATACACTACTTCACCCCTTGTCAACACCACTTGCCTTTTCTACGACTGTTGCACAACGCTTCCCGTTCCTTTTCCTCCTCTTGCAGGACCTGCCTTTCTCTCCACTATGAGAAGCTCTCGAGTCAAAGAGCCCCAAGTATTATCCTCTTTGCACTACTCGGGCTTTAAACTTTCCACACATTTTTACTTCCTCTACTTCACCACTTTCTTTACAAACATCTCAGAAACCTTCTGGCGAGCTATCGGAAGATTTTTCCGAAGTAAATGTGCCGTACAGCATTGAGAGGTCAATAGATCGGAGATACAAGAAGAATAGAAGCACCACGAACATGTCTAAGTCAAGTGCTCCAGTGAAAACTTAGGTTCGTTTGCCGAGAAAAATGCTGAGAAGAATGACTCCTAAGGATTCTTTTTCTTAAATTAGGAGCCTATCTGGCGACTGCCCACTTGGGGACTCCTAAGGAAATGCTAAGTGAAAGAAGAGAGCCAAGGGGTACCAAAGTTAGCCGGCGAAGTCACCTGAAGAGCTTCTTCTCGCGGAAGACTCCACTGCTCGGTAAAAAGCACGTTTCTGCTCCCCTAAATTTGGATCAAAGAAGATATCTGGCAAAACTTGCTCTGGTGAGGAAAGCAGGAACCGCGTACGATCCCCAAAACACCATACCAACCTTTAAAAATCGAGGTAGAAGTATAATGGTTTGGGGCCGCTCCACTTATTTTGGCACTGGTTCTCTTGCGGTTATAGAAGGAATTATGGGTAAGATAAGATTTGGGAGAAGAATTTAGTCTCATCGGCAAGAAAATTTTATGGATAACGCAAATGGATCTTTCAACGAGATAATGATACAAAACATACAACAAATTTGAATCGTGAGTGGTTTGCGAAGAAGAAAATTAGGGTGATCAATGACATTTTACAGCCCCCCCCCCTCTTAAATCCGAGAGAGAACCTCTGGAAAAAGTGCGTCAAAGGCGACACTATAATATTTAGCGCCTGAAGGAGATATAGATTGAAGAATGGGATAATATTGAATCAAAATATTGTGTGATACTGATCACATCATATAATAATCATGTACAGACAGTTCAATCCAATGAAGGCTTCGCAACAGAGTACTAATATCAGAAGAAAGGGGATAAAACAAATATGTCTAATTACAGACCAGTAAGTTTGACATCAGTGGTAGGGAAAATGATGGAATCTATTATAGCAAGGAATATTAGAGATCACTTGGATAAGCATAAGTTGATAAAAGAGTCACAGCATGACTTTAGTAAGGGTAAATCCTGTCTGACTAATTTGCTGTCTTTTTATAGTAAGGTGTATGAAGCAGCAGATAATGATGAAAACTATGATATTTTATACTTGGACTTTAGTAAGGCTTTTGATCGAGTGCCACACTTACGACTTCTGAGCAAAGTTAAAGCACACGGGATCGATGGCAGTATATTTAGGTGGATTCAGTCATGGCTTGGTGACAGACAGCAAAGAGTTAGTATAGATGGAGTTAAATCTGAGTGGGGGTGTGTTAGCAGTGGAGTTCCGCAAGGATCTGTTTTGGGTCCCTTGCTATTCTTAATTTATATTAATGATCTTGACATAGGTATAAGTAGTGACCTGAGTAAATTTGCTGATGATACTAAGCTAGGTAGGGCCATTAGGGCTGATTCTGATGCTGTTGTAATGCAGAAGGAATTGACCATTTTGTCCAATTGGGCCGAGAAATGGCAAATGAAGTTTAACATAGACAAATGTAGTGTACTTAGTATAGGTAGAAATAATCCATTGAATAGTTATAAATTAAGTGGAAGAATTTTAGGGAGGACCGATTGTGAGAGGGACTTGGGTATTTTGGTAAGTTCAGACCTTCGTCCTAGAAAGCAATGCCTAAATGCTAAGAATAAAGCTAATAGGATATTGGGATTCATTAGGAGTGTAAGCAATAAGAGTGCTGAAGTCATTCTAAAACTGTATCTGGCGCTAGTTAGGCCTCATCTAGACTATGCAGTACAATTTTGGTCACCATATTATAGGAAGGATATTGATTTGCTTGAGTCTGTGCAGAGAAGGATGACAAAGGAGAAGAGTCAGAGGGGAATTGATTGAAGTCTTCAAATGGGTAAAAGGATATAAGAAAGGGGATCTGGATAAGGTTCTTATACTTAGTGAACATGACAGGACACGTAGCAATGGGTTTAAGCTTGATAAGTATAGGTTTAGGAAGGAGATTGGGAGGAATTGGTTTACAAATCGTGTGGTAGTTTTAAGAATAGATTAGATAAATATATGGATGAAGCTGCTAGATGGGACTGACTTTTTTTTATGTACATATGTATATATTTTTCTAAGGAGTGGGCAGATTATATTTTACGGTTGCATGAATGGACATAATCCTCTGGATGCATTTTATGTATATTGTAGATTAGATCTGACGAACTCCTTAAGGGTGATAATGTTGATGACTTTTCTCTGGTAAGAAATCTTTTGTGTGTTGACTGGAACAGGAGCTGCCAAGTGTAGGCTATGAATGGTCTTTTGCAGTCTCCTTCTTTTCTTATGTTCTTATGTTCTTATAAATATTTATGGTCGAATACTTTTTTTAGGTATGTGAAATTTTGCATTTTTCTCTATAAAGTTTTCTTCTAAGTTATTCAATTATGGTTAAAGAACATACCGCTCCATTTTAGAAATACATTATATATATATATATATATATGCAATTTTTTTTAGTTAAAGACCATTGTGTATTTTGCCTTAATTAATATCCTTTAGCAACTTTCTTTTCTTCTAAGGAAAAATACACAATGGTCTTCAACAAAATTTGCATTCAAGAAAGACTGCTACCCCACTACACTAAATATATATATATATATATATATATATATATATATATATATATATATATATATATATATATATATATATATATATATATATATTTATGAATGCAATGACCCGCAAGAAAAAATGAAAAGATGTTTCTAAGTACTTTCGAACTTTATTAAGTTCCTTATCAAGGATAACTACAAGAAATAATATTATATTAGAGGTACTCATATATATATACGAAAGAAAAGTATAAAAGACCGCCTCAAAAACAAGAAATCACCAATGAGAAAGACAGGAGGGAGAAGGGGAAAGGTAAAGATTCACATTAAGAATTACAAGAAGCAGGTAGTAAGGTCAAACTGAGAAGACGGAAAGGGTAACAGATTAAATTTTAGGAGATAGCCTAACGAGGGAGATTATAAGACACGATGAGCAAAAGGGAGGGAAATACAATGTACATAACAGAGCAGTGACTATTAAAAAAAATAAATACAAAAATAAAAATAAAATTGGGGCCACATAACTAAAGATTGTATATAAAAAACTAATAACAAAAGTCAGAACTAATTTCTTTAAGTATTAATCTTTTAATTATAGCATCTATTTTATATAAGCCAGGGAAAAGGTTAAAATTATCACAATGGCTTATAAAAGCACATTCAATGATATCCCTTTTTATAGGGTCATTGGAACGATAAATAATTTTTGCCGAGTTTCAGGTAATTAGATGGTCCTTATCTGAAATATGGACAAAGAAAGCACTGTTATCTTGGCCTCTTCGGACATTATATTCATGTTGATTTATGCGAACAGAAAGTTGTTTACCTGTTTGTCCATAATATTTACTTAGGCAACCAGAACACTGAACTGAATAAACTCTCTCCCCCTAACTATTACAATTATTACGTACTAATAAATTCTTAATGGTCGTCTCATATTTTTTATCCTGCGGAACATTGCATTCATTTGCTACCCTCACGTGATACTTTGTGAGTTTTTCATTTCACACATATATATATATATATATATATATATATATATATATATATATATATATATATATATATATATATATATATATAT
Organism: Ceratothoa steindachneri; assembly: GCA_963969495.1. Classification (NCBI taxonomy): domain Eukaryota; kingdom Metazoa; phylum Arthropoda; class Malacostraca; order Isopoda; family Cymothoidae; genus Ceratothoa; species Ceratothoa steindachneri. The sequence goes on from OZ018323.1 coordinate 6,062,506, forward strand.
ATATATATATATATATATATTAATGCTGCGATAAATGACCAAACCACATCATGTTGGTGGTGTAATGAATCAAGAGCCCATGCCATGTTAGGGCTGCAATGCATGATGAGGCAATGTCAAGGTATCATGTGATGAAAAATGAAACCATGGTATGTTAATGTTGCGATATATAGTGGTACGATATCGTATTATATTGTAGTACATGTTGAATCCATGTCATGTTAGTGCTGCGATGCATGATAGAACTTCGTTTGTTAATGTTATGGTGACTGATGAAACCATCCCCTGTTATTCTGTGGTGACTGATGAAACCATACCATATGTATTGAATGATAAAAGAATGCAATGTTATGATGTGATGAATGATGAACCTTGTTATGTTAATGCCCTGAAGAATAGTGAAATCATGTCGTTATGTTGTGATGAAAGGTGAAACTATGTCATGTTCTGTTGTTATGACTGCTGAAACTATACAGTGTTATGGTAGGTCACTGAACGAAGAAACTGTGCTATATTACTTTGAGAGAGAGAGAGAGAGAGAGAGAGAGAGAGAGAGAGAGAGAGAGAGAGAGAGAGAGAGAGAGAGAGAGAGAGAGAGAGAGAGTCACAAGGAATAGTAGTACCTCAAAGGACATTGTTGACCATACCGTGGAGGTACTATTTTGGGAAAGCCCTAACCTATAGCATAAGAGAAAGTATAGTATAGATGAAGGCTCTCCACGATACCTAAATGTGCTAAAAAAAGAACACAAACAGGAAATTTTTATAGAAAAGTTGAAACCTATCTACTTTACTCAGATCTATAATCTATACTAAGGTGGTACTATCTAGTTCAAGGTGTGGATTATCTTGTCTAGATTTGAACTGTCGACTGGACGAACTGTTCACCACTTCTGGCGGTAGACGGTTCCACGTTCTGCCGATTTTGTACGAGAAGTAGTTGCTGCAAAGGCTAGTATGGAATTGCGGTAATTCCAGTTTGTAACCTTTGGTTAAGTGTAGCCTTTGCGTTCAACGTGAACAGCCTCCTGTGATCTACGTTTTCAACTCCTCGCATTATCTTAAAAGTTTCAATCAGCTGGCCTCTTAACCGGCGCGTCTCCAAGGAGAACATCCCCAGTTCTTGTAGTCTATGCTGGTAACTTTTATGTCTAAGGGGGCGATCAATTTTGTGGCTCTTGCCTGTACCCTTTCCAGCCGTTCTATATCCTTCCTCAGGGTTGGGGACCAGAATTGTACAGCGTATTCAAGGTGTGCCTGGGCTAGAGAGTTGTACAAGGCGAGAACAATCTGCTTATTTCCGAAGCAAAAATGCCTCTTTATGTACCCCAATATTCGCTGGGACCTCTTTTCCACATGGAGGCACTGCTTGGACAACTTTAGATCACTGCTGATTAGCACGCCTAAATCTTTCTCAAGGTTAGTGGTATCTAGTTGTTTGCCTAGCAAGGAGTAGTTTCCCCGAGGGTTAGCATGGCCGATGTGCATTACCTTATACTTGTCAAGGTTAAATGGCATCAGCCACCTCTCAGACCACTCGCCTATCCTGAGAAGGCTATTTCGTAGGCGAGCTCACACTACCACCTAGCTTGCTATCGTCGGCGAACTTGGTTATCGAGCATATTAGTCCTTCGTTTATATCATTGATGTAGACAATGAACAATAGAGGCCAAAACACTGAGCCCTGGGGCACCCCGCTACTGACTGGCGCCCATTGCTAGGCTACCCCGTTGATCTTTACTCGTTGCCTCCGTCCCAAGAGCCAGTTTTCTATCCATTCGGTTAACTTGCCGGTAATGCCAAGGGCACGGATTTTATTTATCAACCTGCGGTGTGGTACCTTATCGAAGGCTTTATGAAAGTCCAGGTATAATATATCCACAGCTCGACTATGGTCATACTCACTCAAAATACTGTGGAATATTTTTAGTAGATTAAGGAGACATGAACGGTTCTTGCGAAATCCGTGCTGGGAATCCAAGATCAGGTTGTGGGACTCTAAGTGTTGCACTATACGGTCTGCGATTATTCCCTCGAGCAGTTTGCATACGATAGATGTAAGACTAATAGGCCGGTAATTACCCGGGCATTCGCGGTCCCCTTCTTATAGATGGGAGTTACGTCTGCTATTCTCCAGTCTTCGGGCACCTCTCCAGTTTCTAAAGATTTGTTGAAAATGATGGTGAGGTGTGGAGCGACCTCTTCACTAATTTCACGGAGGACTCTATGAAGAAAGCCATCTGGATCTTGATATTTTTTTTTTTAAGAGCTCATCTGGCGACTATCTACTTGGGCATTAGTCGCCGTATTCAACACTGCCTAATATTAGGCATGTTTAAAAGAGGATGCAAAAAATAAAATAAATAAAAACCACCAATAAAAATAAAACAAAGAAAAAAGGCCCCCCACCCACAAAACAACTAGTTAAATAAAGAGGAGAAGGCCGGCCTCGCACCAGTGTTTTAACTTACCTACACTTTTCCCTGTATTGAAGAAGCCTTTCTTCATTACGGTTGACTTTCCAGTTATTGTAAGCAGTTTTCCTGTTCCTTATCGCTGTGACGATGCCTTGATTGAACTACGAGGAGTGGTCAATAAATTTTGCAATTCGGATATAAGGAAACGAGATATGAGGAAAAGTTTTTTATTATTTTTCAATATAACTACCCTCGACTTCAATGCACTTGCGCCACTTGTCCCTGAGGCTTCGAATTCCCGACAACCAGAAATCTCCCGACTGCTGTTCAATCCACTCCTGGACGGCGAGCTGGACATCTTCATCGTCCCCAAACCGGCGTGCACGCAGTGCAAGCTTGAGCTGGCGAAATAAAAAGTAGTCGCTAGGGGCCAGATCTGGACTGATGGGGGAGGGGGGGCAGCTTGTGCAACTCTGGCCTTGTGGACAGGGGCATTTTCGTGGAGGAGCAGGACACCGCATGTCAACTTGCCGCGCCGCTTCTGACGGATGCACTTCTTCAACCCAGCCAGTTCCTCGGCGTAATATTGGCCTGTGATGGTCCTTCCACGAGGCGCATAGTCCATCATCAACACTCCGTCAGAATCCTAGAAGATGGTGGCCATGATCTTCTCGGCTGAGGGTTGGGTCCGGAACTTGATGGGGGTCGGAGAGCCCCTGTGCTTCCAGCCATGCTTTCGAGCTTTGTCTCGGGATCCCAGTGATAGAGCCACGTTTCATCACCTGTCACTATGCGTGACTCGAATCCCGCGTTGAAGTCGATCATGGGGCGTGAGGTTTCGTGAGGTTTCTAGGGACCAAACGGGCAGAGACCTTGGTCATGGCCAAATTGTCGTGGATGATGTTGATAACACTTCCATGTGATATTCCAAGTTCTCGCTCGATTTCTTCGACCTTCACCCGTCGATTTTCGAGGATCTTCCTCTCCACACGGGCCACATTGTCCTCGTTGGTCACGTCTGACAGGCGTCCTGGATGGGGGTCATCTTCAAGGGACTCACGACCATGGCGGAACTCCCTATTCCAGCGAGCAATGGTTGCATAGGAAGGGGCGGGCGGTGTCGGTGTACACTGCAACCATGCGTTCATGGATCTCTTTTGCATTCTTGCCTTCCTTGGTCAAAAATTTGATCAGTGCGCGGTGCTCAACCTTCTCCATTGTTCAAAAATTTGTGACTGACGATCTGCGATCAGCTACTGCTTCTTAAATAGACGAGGCAGGAGCGTACGGCTGCATGTCCAGACTTGTCATAACTTGTCCTGACACCCACACAAACAGCCATCCCCCTTCCTCTGTTTTGCCCTACCGATTCGCAAAACTTATTGACCGCCCATAGTATCTTGGTTGGAGAGGCTTGCCGCTTCTCCTTCTGCTGGGGACAAACGCAGATTGTTGGGTCATAAAATTTTCTTTAAACACCAACCATTTGTCCGAGGCTCCTTCTCCTGTTGCGGGCCCAAACCGACCCACAAAGTTTGTGCGCCTGAAGTCGAGTTTAAAGATAGCGACGTGAGAGCGTCTGTCACATGGAATGCTGACGGAAAACGTGACTGTACGATGATCGCTCCTGCCCACACTCTCCCACGCTGAGTCCGGATACCATGTCGTCCTCGGTAGTAAAGACCAGGTCTAACATGTTCTCACCCCTCATTGGCCCCTCTACCCACTGTGTCAGGAAGTTATCCTGAGCGAACTCAATCAATCTTCTCCCTTCCGCATCGCCTGTCCAGTTCCTCCAGTCAGTCCCACGGCAGTTGAAGTCACCAATGGCCAAACTCGTGTGACTATTTATCAGGCCGCTGAGCTTTGCGGACATGCTTGAGTCTGACTCTTATGACTGTCTTTGCGGCCTGTAAACCATCACTACTCGATAAGAGGAGCTGGTAAAATCTATGTCTAGCCCTAACATCTTGTGATCAGATCTCAACTTGCATTCGACAGCGTGGAAACAGTTCCGGACGTATAGCATAACTCCGCCGCCCTCTCGACAAGGTCAGTCACGGTGGAACATTGTATAACCGGGGATCGCAAACTCACCCTCGAAATCTCGATGGTCAGTATGGATCCACATTTCTACGATAGCCACGATACTCGTATCTATTCGGTTATCGGAGGCCAATGCAGCCACAAGTTCGTCCCACTTATTTCGTATCGACCTCGCGTTAAAAAATAAAACTTTTAGGGAACGCTGGCTAGTCCGCACGCTCCCTTCACTAACGCGTTTCCCGACGACTCAGAAAGGGACGTAATACCATGAGCTTCCTCCGAGTTGCATGGATGTTCACCACCTGGGCCGGTTCTTTGTCACCGGCAGGGCTTCAATTACGCTCTTGTTGCAGTGCAGCAGGGACTCTTGCAGTAGAATGTCCCGCATTGACTTGCTCTCGCGGCTCGTCTTGAGTCTCCTGCTCGGTGGTAGCCGTCGAGTTGCCGCTTCTCTCATCCCGTGCAACTTTCAACAACCAGAAGGCATTCCTGTCGATTAACGCGGCCAGAAACCTCCTTCCTCGGTCGTTTAGGTGGACCCCGTCATCCGTGTATAGGTCATATCGTGCGAAGAACAAGTCGACCGGGTCTACAAACTTAAGTCCTGTCAAGGCAGAAAGGTTACCTAGACGTTCGTTAATGCCAAGAAGTTTGCTACTTGCAAGCGATGTAGCAAACTTCTTGGGTAGCATCTCCATAAGCATGGCCTTGCTTGTCTTTGAGAGAAGATCCTTTGCAATCTTCATCGATGTCTTGACTATATGTTCCGTTTGCCCAACTTTACCTCCTCTAAGGAAAAGGTCGTTTCCACTGACCATTGAGGCAAGTACGGAGCTCCTGGCGAAATTCCGTACATTCCTGACTTCGTCTTTTAGCGCCTCATTATCCCTCCCGGGAAGACATCGTACTTCCCATCTGTTGCACTTTCCCCAACCCAGGTGGTACTGAAGGCCTCGCAGCTGCGAGTAACCCACCACTACGCATTGCGCGCCCTCGTCCGACAGGACGGCAAAACGATTTATGGTTCTCAAGGGGTCCTCTGCGGCAGGGGAGGTCATCCTCTACTTCTTTTTCTTCCCACCACTTTTCTTTTTCCTTTTTACTTCCTGAAACTCTCCTTCATTCGAGCTAACTCTCCTTCTTTCGAGCTCGCACCTCTAACCTCCAGTGAACTCTCCACTGCCAGTGCCGATGTACTCGCATCGGTCGGTTCACTGTTGCTCCCATCGCAACTACTACCTGCCTTTTCTTCTTTCTTTTTCATTTCTTTGTCGACTTTAATGGGTCTTCTCGACTACTGTAATTTTCATGTGTTTGTGTTTTACTTCCCCTCAAGGGGTGGCCGTGGGCCGTGTAGACCCTTACACCTAGTACCCGGAGGAGCGACACGCTCTCCGGGCCCCAAGGACTTCGTCAGTCTTATATTAGATCGAGACTACCTGGGCTTTATTCCTTCTGAGCATTTTCATTTTATCTTTTTTCCTTCACTTTCTTAACAAGTCTCTCCTCGCCTATTTAAGTATTGAATCATAGTCATCTTGCCTAAACCTAGCCTAAAATTTTTAGCATGCAAAATATAAACACCTAAAAATCACAAGAGGCGACGAGACCTAAATAATCTAACATAACCTAACATAATTAGCATGCAAAATACATACACCTAAAAATCAAGTAGGCAATGGGGCCATAGATAGACTAGCCTAAACTAATTAGTATACAAAATACAAAAGCTAAAAATAAAAATAGGCGACGAAACCTAAATAACAGCCTAAACGCATTAGTATGCAAAATACCTAAACCTAAAAAACTAAATAGGGGAAGGAGTTATAAAAGCACAGACTAAACTAATTAGCATTCAAAATAAAAACCTTAGAAAATCACAATAAGCGACGAGGCCGATAAACGTCAACTATCTGAGTTGATGTTTCCAATCGATTGTATTGGAACACGTCGCTCTGATCAAATTTGAGTGAAACATCTTTTGAGATTTTGTTATTTTGACTTACTTTCACAGTTTCGAATACACATGTGTATTTTCTATTTGAGCTTTATTGTATCTGTAGGGTGTGAATATTTAGTTGCTGAAGCATATTTCTAAACATTTTTTATTTTTACTGAATTTTTGGTTCGTATATTTTGCCTGTCCTGGGTGATGGTGTGGTGAAAATGATAGGAAAATGAGATTGGATGCTGTCGGTGTAGGTAAAAGTGAAAAAAATGAGCAAAACGGTAGTTTCCACCCTCGTCATCTCTGAAGGCAATTAACTACGGGCAGCATTTCTTGATGGCTTGCATCTATCAGCCTCCCTCTGTGAAGGGATGGAATTTGATTGCAGTTTTCTCTTCGCCTCATATCAGGTCAAATAAAGAATTGAACGAATTGTTAATTTAATGTGGGAAAAGGAAAGGACAAGAGTGATGCACGGCAGCAAGGATATACACAGGATATATGTAAGTAAAAATTGATAGTGGCAAGAGGGAATAAGGTCTGAGGCATTAAATGGTCTTAGACCCTTGATGACGAGGGTGTCCATTCCAGACGTGCTAACTTCTAAAGCAAAGTACACAAAAACGAAGAAAACAACAGTAGAAACACAAGCTAAAAACGAGGGAGACATGAATACTCAGATTGGACGTTAAAAGTCAGTGATGATGAACAGAACCTAACCATTCGTTTTACACACACATACACACAAATTTGTGCACACATGCATTGAATTAAATATAACCCGCCACTCTCGACAATGCTCGTTGGTCGAAATAAAAAGAGAATAATGAACAGAGAACAAACACTACGTGGTGAATAGGTTATACGCATCAATTTCATAAATCAACGTACGGAGTGGAGTTACAGCACCAGTTAACAGATTATCTTCATTTACGAAGTTGGTCAAGAATACAAGCGTAGCACTCATCATCTTCGATAATTAAAGGCGGACCTCACACGGCGCCACAAGCGGCCACGGAGCGGTGGCTTGGGCTTCAGTTCGCTCCTCCTTTTAATAGTGATATCAAAATAAGAAGAAACAGACTCATTGCCTCTCCCGAGCAGTCGACCCTTCTGTGCCCGTCTCGGGCACAGTGACCAATGCAAATATGATACATGTATTTATGAGAGAAGAAAAGAAATGTTGAGCTGGGTAAAAACAGTGACATACATCTGCTTTTTTTCAGCAGTTTAAGTTAACGAGCGCATCCCCAATTTGCCAAAAAGGAGTTCGTACAGAAAGTGTAAATTTAATGTGGTGATAGTGTGTAGACAACTTAGTAGTGGTATAGGGCAAGACAAACAAACTGATAGGATTAATGATCTATAGAGTAAAAACTCAAAACAAAAACAAGGAAGATAATGAAAGAGAAAAAAATATACGAAAAAACAAAGACAACGGGACTCGGAAATTTGATTTACCCCACGAAGAAACGATACCAAAACAAACAAACACATAGTACCAGCTCGACTAATCTTTTCAATAACCTCCCGGATAATCATTTTGAAAACATAGATATGTAAATCGGGTTACCCAGAGTGGACCTTATGGTCCCGGTAACCTTAGACTTCTTATAACCATATTGCAACGGAAGGTTTGGAGTTAGAATCCGCCAATGATCATTTAGGGCTGGTTGGTGAGATGGCGCTGAAGAAATAATGGTTCTTGCTTGAATTAATCAATATGATTCAAGGATCCTTTTTCGCATGACCTAGATCCCAGCGTGGGGGGTAAGGCTCACCCTTGACGAGATAACCTGAACGAATCGAGCGTCGAATCTCAATCTCGAGAGAACTTAATTGGAGCCGAATATTATTGGTCCATCAGAGGAACACTTTCGGTTTGCAAAAGACGACCGATCCACGCAAAACACGAGGGTGAGACCCCTGTGGAGCGTTTTAAGTCATCTTGGGAGTGGTGCACCCACGGTGAACACAGATGGCATGTCGAGAACACCAATGGGGCATATTTATTACGAAGAATATGGCCGGGATCCTCTAAGTGTAACACTGTAAAGCAGGCTCAAATACCATACTATAACACCATAGATGGCGTCATATACAGGATGGATTCGACCCTATGACATCCAGATTACGAAGAAAGTCTTTCACTGCACCCAGCCAAGACTTACGGCCTTCATTCATGCAAAGGCAGAATCCCACACGCGACGTTATCTTCAAAACAGTTTAATAGCTGTAAATTAATTCCGTGGGAAAAGGCGTCACGCAATTTGGGCGCCAGTATCGATACGACGCGTCATAATCGGCCGAATTTCAATGATAAAACCGATACCGAGGCTTTCAGAGCACTAAATCATGAGGGGAAATCAGAGATAAAAAGGGGAAGGCAAAATTACCTTAAGAGAAAAAAAGATAAGAGGAAACGTAAGCAAAAACCGATAAAAGATGGTAAATATCGTACATTAGTAAAACACTTTCAACAAAACCTATCAATAAAAAGCTTAACGAATCAAATCCCTCAGAAGCGTTCCGATTAATCTATAAAGGAACCTGGTGTAACCAACGAGACTATTTTCACTTAGTGAACAGTAAATGTGAGGGGCGGGGGGAAGGGGGGGAGACCAATGGCTATAATAATAATGAGCATTTTTTGTATGGCGTTCTTTAAGGCTTGTAACCTTCACAGAACGTGCACCCCCCTCCCCCTACGTATGGACAAAAAGGATCCGGTATCTGATGAAGGGGAGAGTGAATGTTGAATGAAACAATTGAAAGTTCTTCTCAGGTTGTCAGATTGCTTGGCGGGGCCAAGGAACATCCCACAAGCTTCAGTCTCCAGATATTTACCATTGCTATAGTAATCACATTCCATAGCTACCTACGTTGCAGTTTAATTAAAAAAATTTATATATATATATATATATATATATATATATATATATATATATAGAGAGAGAGAGAGAGAGAGAGAGAGAGAGAGAAGAGAAAAAAAATATTGCAGCAACGCAATTAATTATGTGGTTAAGAGCCTATTTTTGGCAAACACAGTCTTCCTCAAAGCCCTCGGAAGGAGCTCTACTCACATACACGCATATATATATATATATATATATATATATATATATATATATATATATATATATATATATATATATATATATATATATGAAAAAAATCCCACAGGAAAGAAACCACAGTGTTAGGATCGATTTATTTGCGAAACCAGATTTCGACGTAGACATCAGACATTTTCAATCGCTGCCAAACTAATGAATACAGACAGATGCTTATCCTAAGAATACACAAATGTACAAGTCAAGATGTAATTAGGGGCGGGGTGGTGGGGTATGGACGAGCAACGCCATTTTTAAGGAGAGGTCGGGAAAGTCTTCTGCTTATCAAGGGATTAGTTTTTAATTGCGCATCAGAAGTATTAAAGTTTGGAATTTCCTTTATAAGACCTGATTCTATTACACGTCTGTGGGAATTATAATGTCACATTTGTGTTCCTTCATTCTCTTGAAGAATCTGCTGCTTTCGCCAATGCATATTAGATCGCAAATTTTGCATTGATTATAATAAACGCTTTGTTCTTTATCGGTGGATCTATTTTTAGACGGACTATTTCGGATCGTTTTTTCGTATTAAAAGGCAACATTGATGTTGTTGGCTCCTGCCAACTTTTTAAAATTAATTAATTGAGGCAAGTATGGGAAGGTAATATAATTATTATTGCATACTTTTTCTTAGGCTTAGCTGGTGAGTAAAAGATGGTTCTGGCTTTATCATTACATTTTTCTATGAACCATAGGGGATAATGCAGCTCAATGAATGTTTGGATGATCGTGTTGATTTCATCCTTCAGGAAACAAGGACCACATATGCGATATGCTTTCAGGAAAAGGGAAGAAACTATAAAGCTTTTAACAGATTCGGCGTGGCAAGAAAAATAATTAATATCGTCATTAAGGTTGGTTGGTTTCTGGTAAACAGAACAACATGCTTTGTTGTTTATTTTAGAAATTTTAACATCAAGAAATGGCAATGAGTTGTTTTGTTCCTATTCTACTTTAAATGTAATGGTTCAAAGAATGAATCATATGCGTTATCATTAATAGGCCATGTGGCACATACATCATCAACATAGCGGAACCATGCTATGGGATTAGGTATGATAGGGGAGGAGGAGGTATTTCTCAAAGTTTCCCATGAAAAGATTACATCGGATCGGGGAAAGGGGATCACCTCTTATTTCTGAGTGTCAAAACAATCTTTAGTTTTAAACACATTGTCTGCAACGCACAAATGAACCAACTTTATAATTAAATTAAACGGTAAGAGTAATTTTTGGTTAGATAAAAGCAAGTTTTTAAAAATGACATCAACAAGAACTTTAGTGAAAAGGTTATTAACATCAAAACTTAGCAACTGCTTATTGGATAAGTCGACCTCTTTAATTTTATTAACAAACTGGCCAGAATGAATAATGTGAGCTTCAGAGATACTACCAACTAATGCGGATAAGATGTTCGCTAACCAATGAGATAGTTTGTACGAGACGACCTTACAGTGGAAATAATCGGTCTAAGCGGATTACCGTCCTGTGTTTTCGGTAAACCATACGTGTACGTTAAAGAGGGATTGTACACTTTTAATTGTTTAAGTAGATCAGTGTCCTTTGAGAAGTCTGTCCTTTACAAAAAAATGTCCTTATTAAGCCAGAATCAACTATTACTCACCAGCTAATCCTAAGGAAAAAGTATGTAATAATAATTATATTACATTCACATACTCGCCTCAATTAATTAATTTTAAAAAGTTGGCACGGGTCGAAAATAGTCCGATAGTTATAAATAAAATCTTGATTCAAATATTGTGGTTTGCCATTATCTTTCACTCACACACACACACACAAACACACACACACATATATATATATATATATATATATATATATATATATATATATATATATATATATATATATATATATATATATGTGTGTGTGTGTGTGTGTGTGTGTGTGTGTGTGTGAGTGAAAGATAATGGCAAACCACAATATTTGAATCAAGATTTTATTTATAACTATCGGACTAGTTTCGACCCGTGCCAACTTTTTAAAATTAATTAATTGAGGCGAGTATGTGAATGTAATATAATTATTATTACATACTTTTTCCTTAGGATTAGCTGGTGAGTAAAAGTTGATTCTGGCTTAATATATATATATAGCGAGAGAATGATGAAAATGAATCCATTAAACCACATTGAAAGAGAAAACGGTTCTCTGCGTAACACAGGGCACTAACGGCGTACTTTTAACTGTGATCAAAGCGGTGGTCGTTGCCTCCGTGTGCCTGGTTCGAATCGCTTTCCTGCACGGATGGAAAAATTATTCCGTTTTCTCTTTATATATATATATATATATATATATCTCAAAGTAGCGCGAGAGAATGATGAAAATGAATCCATTAAATTTTTTTTTTTTTTAGTTCTAGGCTACTTTAAAATGAAATTAAAGAGAGAAAAAAAACAACAACACCCCAAAAGGGGGAAAGGAAGCAAGCTGGTGCGTCGGGGAGAGGTCCCCCCGGCGCAGGAGCGTGCAACTAAAGAAAAAAAAACAAACAAAAAACAAAAAATGCAAAAAAACAACAACAAAAAACAAAACAAACAAACCTTGCTTAAATAATAGGGAGAAGGCCGGCCTCCCCCAAGAAGTCAACAAGTCCACAAGTCAGTGTGCACGAATCTGTCCCGAGCACAAGGGACAGGCGGTAGCGACCCCGCCCATCCCGGTACTGGGACAGGTATCGTGCGCGAAGATCACCCAGACTGGGACATTCGACAAGAATGTGCCGAACAGTCTGGGGGACGACGCAGTCGTTGCAATAGGGCGCAGGCGAGCGCTCCATCAGATAGCGATGCGTCACACGAGTGTGTCCGATTCGGAGACGACAGAAAGCAACCTGAAGCCGCCGCGGCATTGGGGGATAGGTCCATGGGAACAGTCGCGGCGCAATGGCACGCAACTTTAAGTTCCCTTCGACCGTCTCCCATCTTCTTTGCCAAGCAGTCCGAAGAGCTGCCCGTATTCCTGCCATGTAGTCGGTGTGAGGAAGAGCGAAACGCTGGTCCGGTCGCAGAGTCCTCGCGGACTCTTTGGCGCCCTCATCGGCGCGCTCATTCCCCGCAATTCCTACATGTCCAGGAACCCAGCAGAAGATAATCTCGACATCTGCCCGGCTCGCCAAAACCGTGGCGTCACGGATATCGCGAACCAGGGGATGCGGAGATTCCAATGCCCCGAGAGCACTCAGGGCGCTTTGTGAGTCGCTATAGATCACAATCCGGTCTCCGAACCGGGCACGTCGCGTAATCTCCCGTACCGAGTGGTGTATTGCCACCAGCTCTGCCGTGAAGACAGACGCAGCGCCTGGTAGAGCCCCGCTGACTTCAAACAGAGGGGATACGGCATGGAAGCCGACCCCCTCTTGGGACTTGGAGCCATCCGTATACACTGGCACGGTACCAGCGTGACACGATGTGTGCTCCAAAAAGGTCGAACGCAATACTCCCGGCGCAGTACAAGCTTTGGGAGCAGAGGCGTGGCGACAAATAGCCAAATGTGGTACCCTCCAGGGTGGCGTCCTGGGCAGAACCAGGGGCGCCACCGGCCCAAGAGCTATATCTAGCTCTCGAAGGAGTTTCCTGGCCCTAAACCCAAAGGGCTTAGGGTATGACTGGCGTCTCTCGGCGGCATAGGCACCATCGAGATCAGCTGCGGATGCAGTGAGAGCTGGTGGCGACTGAGGGAGGCGCCGGGCTCGCGCGTAAAGGCGAGTGATGCACTGCACGCGGCGCAGAGCGAGTGGCATCTCCCCAGCATCGACCAACAGGCTCTCAATGGGGGAAGTGCGGAAGGCACCGATCGCAAGGCGAAGGCCGGTGTGGTGGATCGAATCCACCTTCCGCAATAAACACTGGCTGCGGATGCATAAAACTCGCATCCGTAGTCGAGCTTGGAACGAACAAAGGATCGATAAAAAAGTAGGGCAGTAGCCCTATCAGCGCCCCAAGCGCTGAACGCCACGGAACGGAGAATGTCCATGGCGCGGGTACAAGAGACCCTAAGGCTGCGAATATGAGCCTCCCAGGTGAGGCGTCGGTCGAATACAAGACCAAGGAAACGGTGCGACTCAACCACATCCAGGCGCACCCCATTAAGAAACAAATCTGGGTCGGGGTGAAGCCGTGGATGGCGGCAGAAGTGCACCACCTTAGTCTTGGCCAAAGAAAACCGAAACCTGTGCGCTTTGGCATAGCGAGAGACGCGGTTCAATGCCTGTTGGAGTCGAAGCTCAAGAGTTGGCATCTGGGCCGCGCCAAAAGAGATCGAAAGGTCGTCCACGTAGAGCGTAGCGAGAACATCTTCCGGCAGCACCGAGGTGATGCCGTTGATGCTCAGGGCAAAGAGTGTGACACTGAGGACACTTCCCTGCGGGACACCCTCTTCCTGCTCCTTTGGGCCGGAGAGAGCTCCCCCCACCCGTACGCGGAATCGACGATCTCGCAAAAATTCAGATATAAACATTGGGAGGCGTCCCCTCGCCCCCATCGTGTGGAGAGTCTCCATGATACCGTATCGCCATGCGGTATCATAGGCCTTCTCCAAATCGAAAAAGACCGTGGCGTAGTGCTGTCTACGAAGGAAAGCCTCGCAGACTGCATTTTCCAGTCGGAGCAGAGCATCCGACGTGGAGTGGAACTTGCGGAAGCCGCACTGTGCGGAAGACAGATGGCCTCCGCTGTCCAGGAAAAAGGCTAATCTAACATTTACCAATTTCTCCATCAACTTGCACACGCAAGAGGTTAGAGAGATTGGGCGGAAACCGGTCGGAGTAGAGTGATCTCTCCCCGGTTTGCGAAAGGCGAGCACAGTAGCGATTCGCCAGGAGTCTGGGAGAAGACCTTCCACCCAGATCCTGTTGAACAAATCTAACAGAAAGGCCATGCCTCGCTCACCCAGGTGTCGAAGCATGGCGTACGGGACATCGTCCGGACCATGGGCGGTGTCCGCGAAAGAAGCGAGAGCGGAAAGCAACTCACTCACAGTAAACTTGTCGTTGAAGGGTTCTCCGCCTCTGGAGGTAAAGTCCAGCCGGCGGCCTTCCGCGACATCACGACGTGCATTGAATGCTGGCGGAGCAGCATCACGGCTAGAGAATGCGGAAAAAGCGGTCGCTAAGGATTCCGCCACGGACGCGGGGTCCGAGATTGCGGTCCCATTCTCCTGGAGAACGGGAGGGGGGTCCTGCGAGAACTTGCCCCAAATCCTTTTGACTCGCTTCCACACCTCAGCTAAAGGGGTCTTCCCGTTAAGTGAAGACACGTATGCCCGCCAAGAAGAGCGGCGGGCGTGCTTCGAAATATACCGGAACCTAGCCCTAGCCCGACGAAATTCACCGACAGTGAAATCGTTCGGGCGGCGCTTATAGCGCATGTAGGCATAACGCTTCTGTTTGAGGGCCGTCTCACACTCGGCCGACCACCATGGGAGTGGTCGGCGTGCAAAACGGCCAGACGTCCTAGGAATAGTAGTCAGGCCCACGGCGATGAGGTTGCCGGAGAAGAACTCAACGGCCTCATCTACCGACCTAAACTCCTCGACTGAGATAGAGAATTCAGTCATTTCCTGAAATGCAGGCCACCGCGCCCGCGCCAAGCACCATCGAGGTCAGGCGGCAGTTGCCCTGAAAATGATATTTGAATGGGAAAGTAATCACTACCATGGAGGTCATCGACCACCCCCCAATCAAAATCAGGCTGTGCATCCGAAGAGCACAAAGATAGGTCAAGGCAAGAAAATGAAGCGGTTCTCGGACAGTGATGCGTAAACTCATCCACGTTTAGGACACCCATCTCAAGCTCTTCGATCAGATCGGCAAGGACTTGTCCCCTGGGATTTATGGAGTAATCTCCCCAGAGAGGATGCCTGCCGTTCAGATCTCCAAGCAAGAGATAGGGCCTCGGCAACCGTTCCACGACGCGGCGGAAGTCCCCCGCGTCGAAGTCAGCTGACGGTGGAATGTACGCAGAAATGATAGTATACCTCCTAACCAGGTGCAGCTGCACAGCCACTGCCTGAAAGGAGGTATCTAAAGAGAAAGGAAGAACGGAGACATCATGCCGGGTGTAAACTGCGCATCCCCCAGCCCGGCCATCCCGCGGTGGTGGGGTCGCAAGACCCTTATACCCTGGGAGGGCAGGGAGGGGGCACGCACCTAGCATGGTCTCCTGCAAAAAAATAGCTAACGGGGAACGGGACGAGACGAGCCTCCGCAGCTCCTCCCAGTTGGCCCGGAGTCCACGGCAATTCCATTGAAGGAATATGCCCTCCAGGCCTAGCTCGGAGGAGACGCGGGGGCCCTCCTCGAATTGAAGACCCTCACGGGAATGGCCGTACGCTTCCCGGGGGCAGAACCCCGGGCGCTGTTGGCCAGACAAAGCGCTGAAGGCGCTGTCGCCTTCGAGGACTTATTGGGGGAGGTTGGGCTCGCCATGCGAGTCTTTTCCTCCCTCCGCCTCGAAACCTTAGGCGGGCGTTGCGGCTTCGGAGGCGGGGGGCCCTCTTTTCGAGGAACCACCGTCTCCAAGCCACTCGCTCCACCTCGGGGCGTGGGCGAAGGAGCCGAAGCTCCTTTGTTGCTGTCCTCCTTTCGGGGGACAGCTTTAGGAACCCCGGAAGATGGCCTAGCGACCATCTTCAGGGGTGTTGCCTCCTGTGAGTCTAACGACTCGGTGGAGGCACGTGGCCGTTTCGCCTTACGGGAAACGGTCACGCTGGGGGAAGAGGGGGGAGCCCTGGTTTTAGCCGGGGCAGGGTATGAACCCTTTTTGCCGCCAGCTTTACCAGGGGAGCGCCCGGGTTGGGTAGAGCCCGCAGAAGGGCTCCGAATGGGCGCGGAAACAACCGTGCTCGTTGGCTTGGATGGGCCAGGAGCAGAGGGTGCCTTTCTAACTATTGAGGCATATGACGTCCCAGGAAGAGCCGGGCGCGCCAGGACCAAGTCCTTAGCCTCGCGGAATGAGAGTCGATCCTGGGCCTGAACGGCCAGGATTTCTTTCTCAAGGAGATATGCACCACATTGCTTCGAAGAAGCAGGGTGCGGCTCTCCGCAATTGACACACTTGGCCACACACGATTTGGACTTATCGTGTGCGACCTTGGAGCAATTTACACAGACTTCGGGTGACCCCGATTTTGCACGTCTACATGATCGATTCGTATGGCCGAAGCGGTGACAGTAATAGCACCGCCGCGGCAGTGGCACGAATGCCTTCACGCGGTAGCGGTACCAACCGGCACGCACCGACTCAGGGAGCTTGTCACAGTCGAACGTGACGAAGAGTGTAGGGGTGGGTCTCGAGGCCCCTCCCTGTTTTCTCATCACACGTTCGACCTTGACCGCCCCATGGTTCGCCAGCTCTAAGGTGATGTCCTCAATGGAGTAGTCAACGAGTTCCCTCGCATAAACTACTCCTTTCACAAAGTTCATGGTAGAGTGCGGCGTCACACTCACCGGGGTGCCATGAAGTGTCCGAAGAGCACTTATCTTGGCCGCCTCGGCGGGATTCGCCGCATTAGCCAGAAGGCTCCCGTCCGAGAAACGGGTTACCTTCGGCTCTGTACCAATTGCACTAGCTAATCCTCTCCTCTGATGGATCATGTTGCCCTTGGACAACATGGTGCCATCAGTGGAGCGAATAACGAGGAAGCGTTTGAAGCCAGCGGGCTCGAAAACGCCAGGTAACCTCTGAATGAGGGGCCCCGATGTCATCGAGGCTCCGCCCTGTGCACTCTTGGTATTAGTCTTCTTTGTCAGGGGCTCCGCAACCGGGGGGGCAGAGGGGGCGGATGTGCCGATCTTGGCTAGGTCGCTTGCCAGAGTGGCAGCAGACCCATCCGTCCCCGCAGCCCCCGCGGATGGAGAGGAGCCCCGAGTCTTTTTTGTCTTTTTAGTCTTTTTCTTTTTCTTTTTCGGAGAGGAGGGCGGGGAATGAACCCGCTTTTCACCTCCGCCGGCAGAAGTCCCCAGGCCAGATGGACCAGCCTCAGCCAGGTCCCTCTCCGAAATGGAGAAGGTCCTGGTTGTCGTAGGGGCACCTGTCGGAGGAGATCCCTCCCCTCCTTTTACTGCCTCGGAGCCCTCAGCCATTTGAGGAGGACCTTGCATAGGGGCGGATTCGGGTTCGGTGCTTGGCGCCGAGCCCGAATTCCCCCCCATGGAAGGCCCTACCGTCTGAGGCTGGGTCTCCTCAAGGACCATGTCTATCACAGGAGGGGCCTCCAGTTGGCCATCCCCTCCCAGGACATCGCAGGTCCCCTTGGCAGTATTGTCACTAGTCAGGTGGTGTGGGGAGGCACAGGCCTTGACCCCAGCAAGGTTTAAAATTCTTGCCAGCAGGTCTTTTGAGGGAAGCGACCGAAGGGGCCTGGCTTCCCTCTCCCCCCTAAGGGGTTTTGCCCTACCGAGCCGCTTGCACGAGGGGCGGTCGGCAATGGGCTGCCTGCTGGCTTTCTTGGCAGTCCCCTTAGAAAGCAAAGGAGGGACTGCCGCTGGAGATAGGGAGGTGCCCGAAAGCACCTCCAGAGAAGGGGGTGAGGGGGAGTCCCCTACACCCGTAGGCGTAGGAGAGGAGTAAGCCTCCTCTCCGGTTAAAGAATTATGGAGGGTCCCTTGCGCAAGCACAAGGGGGGGGGACCTCCATTTTCTCGGTGGAGCTGCCCGAGGGCGGCTCCGTTGATTTTCTTGGGGAAGTTGGGGGTTGGGTTTTTTGTTGTTTTTTTTCATTCATGGGCATGGTGACCCTCTTTTTATTACGGGACGCAATAGCTCATCACCTCTCGCAGTTGCCCGCACTGCGAGAGGTGCTTACAAGCCCGGCAGAGCCAGGCGCCGCCATTCGGGACCACCCCTCCCGCCTGGTGGCCTGGCAGTCCTTCGGCATGGCGGCTCCACCTTGAACACGGCGTAAAAAATATAGGTTGTGAAGAGGAGAGGAAAAGGGATGTGAGGAAGGTATGGGTGGGGATGAAGCAGGTTGTTAAAAAAAACCCATCCCGAACCGGAGCTGAGGGGTTAGGGAACAATGCCCCCCCCCCTCAGCCCCGATCCGGGGTGGTTGGCTTGAGAAGGTCAGCATTCTACCCTGTGAAATTAGAGGCTGACCAGAGAAAGTTGTGGGAGAGGTTGTATGAAAAGCGACGAGGTAGGGGAGAAATCGGGCTATCTGAAGGAAGGAAGAGAGGCTAAGCTGGGGCCGGACGGAGCGCTGGATCCCGTCAGCACGGCGGTCAGGATGGCAAATCACCGCGCCCCTTACGGGGAATCCATTAAAAAACATTGAAAGAGAAAACGGAATAATTTTTCCTTGTTGCAGTAATATTTATTACCTTTTTTTCGAAAAAATCCGTGCAGGGAAGCGATTCGAACCAGGCCTACGGAGGCAACGACCACCGCTTGTGCACTGATAATTTAACCATAAGACAGAAATATATTTTTAATATAAAAATTATTCACTTCATTTATACATGATGGCGTTTCACGTTTACCCGCAATATTTCTAACCCCAAATGACTTATTTTTATATTGTCTTTCTTCATTTCTAAGTTAAGGGTAAAAATAAAGCAACCTTGCAAAACACAACTGATCTTTACACATAGACGCACAGAATAACAGCAATTAAATAACAACAGCGTCGTGGACAACAGACATTAGCCAGAGACCGATCTGACTGTCGCCTGTACTGTACCCTTGACAAGAGGTGCCAGTTAGTCTTTTACACCTACCAGGCTAGTTCGTATTAGCCCGAGTTGCTGGATAATCTTTCGTTCCTTTAAGAATATTGTAGAACGGAAACCTTTCATAGATTAGAATTTCAATTCTAATCATCATCATCATCATCATCACTAACTCTATAATTTAAGAAGGGGATTTTTTGAGTATTTGAATAATAATTTCATCTTAGTTTGGTCATGACTTATGTTTTTTATCAAAGTTATTTCTAATAATTCTTTTATAATATCAAAAAACACAATGGTGAAGTTCAGAAATAAGTATAAGTATCTAAATTTTTGGATTTTTTTAAAACCCAAAGAATTAAAAATGGCGAAGTTCAGAAAATGTCTTTTTATATATCTTCTTCTATAACTATATTTTAGCAACGTGATATTTTGAAAGGAGGGGGAAATTTAGATTAGAGTTCATTTTTAAAATTATTATAATTGATGAAGTTCAGAAAATTTATAAAAATTTAACCATGGCTGCTTTTTTTTATTTTACATTTTAATTTTAATAGCGAAGCGGAGGAGGGAGTGGCGAAGCCATTGCCTGATCTCTATAGAAATATATTGTTTCAAGAAAACAATGAATTTTAATTACTTTTAATTTTTACCATTATAGATAACAACTCGGGCTGTAACTTCTGAGCCTGAGTCAAGCGCGTGTGAACGATGTCGAGAGAACGTCTGCTACGAATGCTATTTTTTGACATAGGGCACCTCTAAGACGACCGCCAGACGCTGAACGAAAATATATGAACTGCGACCAGGCTCAATAAAAGGAGGCCGAGTTATTGGCTGCAATTGCTTACTTGAAGTCAGTGTTGGCAGAAATAAAATCAGCTTGCAAATACACGTTCACTTTACTGAATTTATACTCGGGCTAAGCCCGAACAGCCCGAATGCCGGAGTCGCCACTGATATATATATATACTCGTATATATATATATATATATATATATATATATATATATATATATATATATATATATATATATATATATATATATATATAGATATATATATATATATATATATATATATATATATATATATATATATATATATATATATATATATATATATATATATATATATATATATATATATATATATCAGTAAAAGAACTCAATGGCGAGTTATGGTATATGATAGTGAAACCACTGTATAGGAGCCAAAAGTTTAATTTACAAGACTAGTTTCAGTATACCACTGAAGAGGGTATGATAAACTACATACTGAAACTATACAGTGGTTTCACTATCATATATATATATATATATATATATATATATATATATATATATATATATATATATATATATATATATATATATATATATATATAAATATATATATATATATATATATATATATATATATATATATATATATATATATATATATATAAATATATATATATATATATATATATATATATAAATATATATAAATATATATATATATATATATATATATATATATATATATATATATATATATATATATATATATATATATATATATATATATATATATATATATAAATTTGTCATAACGCAAAAAAAGAGAAACTAAACGGACTAATTTTTCTTGTTAAAATGTCTTTTTCTTAGTTGCCTCCATGTATTTGGCCTGACCTCCCCCCCCCCCTCCCCTGTACAGATTTTTCCCAATTTTGAAAAAAAAAAAAATCCGAAGAAAAAACGGATATTTTCTCCCATAATGGCTCAATTTCGTCTCCTCAGCCCGATGGCTGAAGGGCCGGTTACTCGAGTGAAATCTTTAGTGCTACGATATTCTTTATTTTTTTTTAGAAGCATTATCATTGTTTTCACCCTTAAAAAATAAGGTTAGTTTCTATCTAAAAGTTTTCAGCTTCATTTTTATTCTTTGTGTTTATTTTTAAAAAGTTTTGTCTTCTTTGTTTCCAAATGATTTTATATAGAAATTTTATTTTCCCTTAGTTTCATGTTTATCATTCTTATTTGCTGCTTCACTATTGCTTAATTAAGTTTTAAACTTTCGTTTCTTAGTTTACTCGCATCTAATTATCGTTTGAATCACCTTTACACCCTGTATTCAACTGTTTTTCACCTATAATTTTTTACCATCATATATTTGTAATTTTAACTTCTATTGAACTATTTGCTTTGCTTTTTGTTTTCCTTTCTGATTCCTGGCCTTTTGATTTTACTTACCTTTCATTTTTTCTTGTTCGCCCTGCTCTTACAATTTTGTCATGCATTACTTTAAAACAAATTTCTTGTATTCCTATTGAGTTTAATTCATGTTTTTATTCATATTTGTTACTCCCGGGAATATTGTTTACTGAAGTTTCATTTTTCCTTTCTTGGTCAAACTCGTATTTATCGATCGCTTTACCCCTTGTATTCAACTGTTTTTTTACTGATATTTTTTCATTTAAATTAACTTATATTTAACTGCTTGCTTTTTTTCTGGTTTCGTTTCTGATTCCTGTCTTCTTGATTTTGATCTATTTTTCATATTGTAACTGATATTCAATTGTTTGCCCTATTTTTGCAATTTTGTCCTGTAATTGGTAAAAATCTCTTGTATTCGTATTAGAGTTCAATTCGCTGAAGATGGTCATTGTTAATGACCGAAACCTGCGGAATGTTTGGAACTATCACGTGGGTCTTCATTATATATATATATATATATATATATATATATATATATATATATATATATATATATATATATATATATATATATATATATATATATATATATATATATATATATATATATATATATTAATATATATATATATATATATATATATATATATATATATATATATATATATATATATATATATATATATATATATATATATATAAGAGAACCAGGCCATCAGAAATGAAATGCATTTTCTTTCTTCTTTTAATTTTTGGACCTCAAAAAGAATCACCCCAAACCACTATACAATAGGTTCGGTCTTTCGTTATAAAAATCGCCTTCTTGATGCGTGTCGTTCATCTCTCCTATATAATCACTTGTGTCCATCGTGCGATGCGACCTATATTGGCTCTACCAGGCGAACTCTCAATTCAAGAGTTGAACAGGACGCCGGGAGGTCCTGCCGTACGGGTTTGCCCCTAGCCAAACCGGACTATTCTATCATCCGACTCCACGCCAATTCTTGCAATTTACAGGTAAAACTCGAAGACTTCTCAATAGTCTCTACAGCTAATCCCCTCTCTGATTTACGAATCGTTGAATCCATATATATTTTAGATAGTAAACCCACACTTAACGATCAAACTTCGTCTTTCCCATTACATATTGCACGTTAGATGGTTCCCTTACTTTACCACCTTCATGTTAATTTAAATTAATGTTTCCCTTACTTTGTCACTTTCATGTTAATTTGTATAATGTTGCCATTACCAATGCAATTCCATCAACTATAGTTGCAGTATCATGATTAATACAAAAAAGTGACATGTTAGATCATTCCCCTTATGTTACCTATCCCATGTCAATTATAATTACTTTGTATTACTTTGTATTTACACTAAATATAATTCCAGTAGCCAGATGATGAGGTTGGCCCTCGAAACGTTGGTTAAAATAAAATGAAGAAAGAAAATGTATTTCTTTTCTGCTGCCCTGGTTCTCTTATATATATATTGAAACTCCGGACTATAAAAAACGGATCACTTGAATATATATATATATATATATATATATATATATATATATATATATATATATATATATATATATATATATATATATATATATATATATATATATATGTATATATATATATATGGATTGTTGTGTTATATGCTGCCTATTATTGATAAAATTTCGTTGCATTCCATAAATTATTAAATTTCGCCTAATTTATTTGAATTTTAAATAAGTTTTGTAAGGTAGAATAAAAAGATTCCAACAATGTTCTCCTTTAGATGCTAAGATGCAACCGATATTTTTGTAGCCATCTTCAAAAGTGGTTCTCGCGTAGCCGAAGAACATTTTCCTCAACTACCCAATTTAAACGCTGCAGAAGCGATATGATAAGGTCATTGAAATCCCTTACCTCAGGGTCGCACTTCTTGTACTCGATGGTTTCTTCGTCGACTTCGAAATATAGTTCAGCAGCGGTGATGGAAACCGTCCCAGGAACAACGACGCCGGGTGCGATCAATTTCGCTTTCGTACTCATGTTAACAACGCCTGAAGAAAGCGCAGTCATGATTAGGCTCTCTGTTTACACTTAGACGCGACGTTCCACTCTACCCCTATTGGGGTCATAATCACACGCAGAAAACGGGGTTGAGACATCGAGCTAGAGCTCAGCGAGAGTAAAAATGTGATAAATAAGGTTAAATCTAAATGTAAATTTGTCCCAACTGAATTAAAGACGAGAATAATGGTAATTAATTCCATTTGGAACGGGAATTAGTGAAGAATTTGGACCGATTTCCAGGAACCACTAGGTCTTAGTTGCCTCTCAAGACCACAGCAAATATTCTGCACACAAACAAATTCATGGAAACTCGGATATCACATAACCACCACTTGTACGTGGCGGGGGCAACCAAAACAAACCAATTCAACTTGAGCACCATCTCGCTACTGAAGAGGGGGGCGATCAGAATAATTCCTTGCTTGTCCGACCTTTGTAGGCCCATTAGTTTCCTATCTACAGTACTTTGATCCCACATTTTCACTTCCACTAACTTCGCCATTTATTTTACGAAAATCTCAAAAGCATTTAGTCGGAGATCCTCTCAATAGTTTTAGGTATATTTTATAATAAAAAATCATAATATTGCACTCACTGTTTTTGCATTTAGTAAATTTAGACACATTTTCGAATAACAGTCTTTCTTCGATCATACACACCACCTACCACTCAACAACCATTTTAGTGTCATCTCCAATCAAATCTATTCTCCTTTATGGAGATTTCAAGGTCCTTGAGAGGCAGTTTTGCAGTGGAGGAAAACTCCAATTTATATTTGGAGTGATCTACCAACTCCACATATTCGTGACAAGAACACAAACAAACTAAATTCATGAGGAAGTGGAGGAAGAAAACGGACTATTGCGAGAAAGAAATGAACAAAAATTACGGAACTAAGTTACCCAAATCACATCAAATTACCGTTTACATCAGCGTCCAGGTCCCTGTCATCTGACGTGAGTTCAGAGTCATCCAAAAGGTCTGAAGATTGAAGAGGATTCGGCTGAGAACGCCTTTGAACAGCCAAGTGGGTATGGAATTCTTCTTGAGCCTTTAAGAAATAATAATATAGATAATTTGCTATGGTTAGTCATAAATTAGACATAATCTTCAAAATTACCCCAATTAATCGAAATATCCAAAGTTAGGGCCAAAACAAGCATTTTCAAACGATCAAAAATGATTTTATGAAGCAAATGAAAGAGAACCAAACTTGTAAAACGAATTAATAATTTTGACATACCTGAAGAATTGCATCTTCCGGTGCTCCGTGTTCTAGAGCTGCCTTGAGGGTTGCTTCAGGGTGAGACGATCCTGAAGGATTTGGCACAAATCGTTTTCGGCGGCGGGAATCATCTTCCCAACTGTCCAGCTTCCAAAATTGTAGCGGCACAACGCTGATTCACCAAAAATAATCAAGACTCAGCTTCTTACACTACAACTTAACAGATGAAACCTAAACCGACCTTATTGGGGCGAGCGACTTAAACCTCTACGTCACCCTTTAGCCACCCTCTGTAGGCCAAGGGAAAAAGAGTTGTAGAGTGGTCACTCATTTCTACTGGGATGTATTCCATGTAAGGTTAAGTTGCAATAGAACTTCCATTTTCTAGCCTTTGCATGGACCGCTAGCACAAGGGGGTGGGGTGCTATAAAAATCCCACAGCATGCACCCCCAGCACAGGGGGAAGGGGAGCGCCGCCCCACTTAATTGTGGTGACGTTGGTGGGGCCTACAGCACAGGCTCCCTCCCAAGCGGTAGGAGGAAGCAGAGGTGCCATCTGCTCCGGGGGAGCTAAAAACAACAACAACAGCAGCAGCAACCACATATTAGCCTCTTCCCGAAAAATGTCCCATAACGGATCGACCCTTTTTTTTACCGCTGCACAATTATCAAAATGAAAGAGAGGCGAAAGAAAATCCAGCACTTGAATCATAATGCGAAATTTAACAAATATATCCCGGAAAAGTTCAAGTTCCATTTTTTTTTAATCTAAAAACGAGATATCTCAGCATAATCCTTGAAGGGGTTAATTGATTAAGAAAGCTGAAATGAGACACCCATGACAGAAGCGATTTTTTTTTCAATCTAATTCAGCCGAATAACAGTTACCTCTTAGTGTGTCCTCTCGCAACTATACCCCAAGCGCCGTGTTTATTGGAGAGGATGTTGGTTATTTTATCGAGAACTCTGGCGGCCAGGACGTTGTCCCGTCGTCTCGCTGCCGTAATTAAGTGATCGCACATCTTTTCTTCCTCCCTCCTTTCCATGACAGTAGTGGAGCAAGATGACTGTATGGAGAGAAATTCTATCATAATCGTATTTTACGCGTCTATTCGTCGATGCTCAAAATATAAATAATTCTAATATAAATGCAAATTTATGCCTGTTAAATTAACGCGAGCTAAAATGTGACTAATTCACTTTGTAACGTAAATTATCAAAAAATATGTGTATATTTCCCCTCAAGACGAGAACAAATACATTGCCATTCCTAATGTTTAAAAAATATAATTTAAAAATTTATTATTACATTTAAAAGATGTAATAAAGTTATGTGGCTTAAAACTTAACCATTCCTAGTTTTCTAAATCTGCTCGCCAAACAATTTCTAATCCTTCATATCTTGCGCAATGCAACACTCGTGGCAAGAAACCCATGTATAGTGTTAGATGTGAAGAAGTTATAGACGCAGACATGCAACACAGGTTGAAAAAAAAAGGTTCAAACTTGAAAGCAGAGGTAGGAATCAGGGGGAACCTTGCATTGAAAAGTTTTAAGCTTATATTTCTTTAGAAACTTTTTGGGAAGCCTTAAATAAGTTTTTCTGAACTCCAAATCAGCCCAAGTAAAAAATATTGACAGGTAAAATTTTCTTCCTAGGATTCTAGTATTTCGGTATTTTTACCCCCCCTCCCGCAGTTACTTAAGGTAGACCAAGCTAATAACTATTCGATGATAACTACCAAGTGATGTAAGTAAATTAAATAGTGACTTATTAAAGAGTTTCGTTGCCTTATGCAATTGTATTCAACTCACAATATCAACACCCGCAGTTTGCTCTCCCGACCTCAATGTCTACATGAGGACATGTGTGTATATATCTTACACACATTTTTACTTGCTATACCTTCACCATTACCTTTACAGATCTCTCTTTAAATAATTTCTGAGCGATACGACCTCGTTGTAATCGCGCTTTAAACTCTACAAAAAATACTACAGTAAAAGATATCCAGATATCTATTTTGGACCCAAAAATGTACATTCGAAGGCACAACAAAGGAAAGGAAATAGCAAAATCTAAAAAAAATAGTGGACTTTGTAAGGTTATTTAGCGATACGAGACTTTTGGCCATTAACAATGGCAATGTTAGAGAACAAAAGTGTCATCTAAAAAAACAAAAAAAACATTTAAATTCAAACCATACCATCGCAAAAAGGATCAGAATACATATGCCAAAACTTGACGTTGAGGTTTTAAATTTGAGTTTCACAAAAGTTCTATAAATTTCAGAGGTAAACGATGGTGAAAAAGTAACGTTAGTGGACAATGTAATCCTTTTCTCACTAAGACTCACAAGCAGATGGGCGATTCTGATGTCCAAATCCAAATCATCATAGATACTAGTTCCTTTAAGCGAGTGTGTGAAAACCTTAAGCAAGCAGCTCGATTTATTATTTGCCTGGTGGCGAAAGATGTAACGTGAATTGTAAAGCTTTGATGGGTCGATGATTGTAGTTTGTCTTTCACTCAATTACAAGAGTTAAAGAATTTATCTAATACAAGTGGCGTTGAAAAATGCCTACCAGTTTTTGAACGGTATCAAATCAAAAGAAAATCAGCTGGCTATAAATATTTAGCTTGAGCTATAGCGAGGTCAATTTGACAAATAAAAGTGAGTAACGCTATGAAAATATCAAAAGAGGGCAAAATTGATTGAAAAATCAAAATTTCCTCTCTCGTTTAAGGAACGTATTCCTATTTAAAATATTTGAACTCGATAAAAAAATGAAAGTGTACTAATTTTAGGGGCTTCTCATGGTGCAGAAGCCCTATTTATTTGTAGTTCTTCAACTACGTTGTCATTCTCCTTCCTACTTTTCTAAAATTTATTCTTATGTGTTCAAGACTCAGTTTTTTCCAAGTCACAGAGATTATATTGTGGATATCTATAAATCATTATTACTTTACCTCAAATTCAGCGTGTTTGAGAACATCATCAGCTCGCATTCTGTTCAAGATGAATTCTGCTTCATTCGCGACTCTCACAATATGATCTTTCATGGCGTGGGACAAAAGCCTGATGAATAAAAGCGAAAAACAAAATTTATTAACATCCCAAAAGGTTATTATGTGGCAAATTTAAATAAATCGGTACCATTTGAACTTAAATTAATAAAATAACCAACCTGCCCTCATTAATGAGTTCAATGAAAGCTAATCCAGCGTGCTTCTGAAGAGAATTTTGCCACTCCTGAGAGCAAAGGAGCATAACCAATTCTACAACACTTTGGCTATGTTTGAAAGTCGTTAAACCTGCAAAAATTCAAACTCTTCACTTTTTGGACATTACCTTATGTCAACGATGTACTCTGCACTACACTTAAAGAATAGTTTTCTAATCCAAGTTCTTTACTGCAGCAAACTTTGCATATTTTTGTTTATTACACTCTTTATGTCTTACAATAAAATCAGTGTTTAGATGGGCAACACTAGTTCAAATTTAGATTGACCTGACTCACAAAAATACTGACCTTCCATTAGTAACTCTTGACCATGTGATCCAACGAGGGTTTTGGAAAGGAATGGAGCAAAATCCACCATGATTTCTCTCAAGAGAGGTGAGACAGACCCGAGTGCCATCTCCAGCTTTTGTGTGAGAGATGCTTCTCGAGAGGGCGTTGGGAGTGGGAGATCAGCGTGAAGGAAAGGCTTAAGGTGAAGATCATCTCCAGTACAGTGCTTCAATGAGGCGTTGGAAGGTGATGGGACTCCATCTACGGGAGTGTTTGAGAACTCACTTACGTCGTCTGAGATGGTTTCGGCCTGGTCAGACTTGGGGTTTGTTTGTGGTGGTTGTAGTTGTGTGGCTTGTTGATGCTCGGGATGAGGTAGGGAAGGAGAAGAAGTAGAAGAGGACGGAGCTGGGTCCTGATGAGGAGTAGACTCCATAGCACTGGCCTCTAAAGCTACATCGAGAAATAAACAAAAGCAAGCTTCAAAATAAAAATATAACTCAATCTCAATCGGCGATAAAGCGATAACTTAACGAAATATACATATCGCCAAGACACTAAAATTAACATAAAATGTGACTCCAAAGATTTCCAAAACAATAATCCAGCTTTCTTGCAAACAAGTTGAAGCAAACACTTCGACCTAAATAAACAATGACCATTTAACGAAAAATATGATTTTCATGCAAGATAAGCTTTTACAATTGATTAAAAATGCTGATAAATGAATTAAATACACGTTAACGAAAGACGGATGAAAAATGAATTAAAGATCATAAAATTGAGCATAGAGTAACAACCTAATTACCACGTGCTATACAAAAACTGGATTTGAGGTCGATTTCGTTCTCAAAACTTTGATTGGGTAGGTAAAATCATGCGGGTGGTGTAGGACCTTGAGACTACATTAGGGGAAAAAATATAACTATATGATACGCTTCATGAATGCAAAATAGGCCATGCACCATTGCCCATATAAAAATGAAACCAAAAATATACATAGCTCTCCATCGAACAAGATATTGCTGTAGATTGTGTAATTGGACGAGACATTGAAATGATAATGTATAGTTATTACAAAATTTCGCTCATTTGTTTGGCCATTCACCAGGCGCTGAGCGAACCCTAACGTTTTAGATACATAACGTGAAAAACCTTAACTTGACGTTACTTAAAATATAAGATAAGGTAACCATACCAAAACTGGAAGAGTGAAATTAGAAATTTCAAATATACTAAAATTCTAACACTCTAGCTACACTTCATTATAATCATAGACGTCATGTCCAATAAGTGGGAGGTGGCAGTGGTCGCATGGAGGAAAAAGGAAGGATAGGGAAGAACTTGGAAAATGTAGGGAGGATTGTGATGCTCGTGCGGCGAATCGAGCTTAATCTAAGGTCATTAACACAGTTTATAATATTAGATTTTTTAAGTAATAAAGCAATAAATTATAATAATTTAGAGTAATTTGAACCCACCAAAAATGAAGTTTGAACAGAAATTTTCCCGGGTACTTACACGTCTTGTGATGGTGTTTGGGCTGAATCTCATCCGTGGGTCCATCGTGAAGATTGACGTCACTCCATGATTCCTCGTTGCTCTGGGATAAAACCCCATTGCCTGGTTCATCCAAACTCACGACATTTGAGCCATGTTCACTCCCTTCCCCGGTATCAGAACCCTGTAAATTTTATAGCGATTTTTAAGCCCACAATTTAGTGCCACCTTAATTCACCAACAAAAGCTTTAAACCTCTTAAACACGCTTTCGATCAAATAAAATTGAAGTATTACAGTCTGGTATTGCCAGTAAAAAAATATACCAAACACTTTTTCTTCATTTTCCCTCTTAATGCCAATGATAGAAATGAGAGAAACGCCTTCAAAGCCTGAGTACAACGAGAAAATCAGTTTCAGAACCACCCGGGAAAAAGCTTTGCCTGGAAACTAATGAAGCTTTTAATCGGCTTTCTTGAAATTTGGATTCAGTAATTTGCATCAAATGAAACGCCCCAATTCGGCCCAAATTTACAAAGTTCAAAGGAACAAGGGCTTTTCCTTCCTTGCTATGAGTTTGATCTTACCGACAAACTTTATAATAATTGCTACCTAAACTCTTAAAAATATCAATAATTTTATCATGCATGGTTTAGTTGAATGGACAATACAAGATAAAAAAAAAAGAAGTTACAAAACCTTCTAAGCATTCGGTCTATTAAATAAAAAGTATCTCCACAAATCACTTTAGTGACATCGATACATTCTTGAAATACGAATAATAATATAATGCAATGAATCGACTAAGAGTTTTCCACCAAAAAATACCTTGCAAAATCTCGAGCTCAATTTAGACAGCACCATTTGCAAAACAACTTGTCCATATTACTAAAACCTTCTGGCCATTTAAAATAATAAGCTACAATATTTTATGTAGATAAAATTGATTTAATAAAATAAATATTTACTAGTTAACTTTAAATGCCACAAAAGAGAAACAAGATTTACACATCGACAGGTTACCAATTAAGAAGGAAACGCTAGTTTTGTAATATATACCAATATTTACGATTACTATATAAACAATACCGAATACTTAGCAGCTCTTATAACAAAGGTTACATTGGTACAAGGAATGCAACAACTATATAGCTACTATACAAAATAGAGCTAGATAAACAGCTAGATTTTGAAGGGCAAATCCCAAATATGAGCAGGAAGTGTTTATTCACAAATGAGGAATAAGAGAAACGGTTTTAATTAAAATCAAACAAATAGGAGTTTACCTTCAAATTGACCAAGTTGTTCCTTACAAATGGCCGGGGCATTTTATCCCCGTACGAAGAAGTAGGACCGTACTGTGAAAGGGGTCCGGCAGGCAGAGCAAGGTTGGGCTGCTCAGAAGGGTTAATAGGGGGTGTTAGTGGAAGAGATATGCAGAAGGCGAGATTAAACAGTGGTTAAAACTAAATGATAAGACTGGGGGAAAGATAAACAGATCGTTATGTTAGTAACAAACAAGGAGCTCCAAAAAATGAGTGGAATTGGGAAAAAAGACCCTGAACAGAACTTACAAAAATAATCTTCGAGGACAATATAAAAATAGAACTAAAAATGGAAGTAAGTGAAAAGGGGCGAAAATAATAGAAAGTCTCCAAGAACTGTGTAACATATTGAGTTATGGTTAAATATTTTTCTCTCATTTCATTAAAAAATTATATATTCCTTGGTTTATATTTATAAGAAGAAACATATCTTTAATGATATGCAGTGTTTCAGACGAGGTCATGATTTTGTAAATTTGAATTTGAAGATTACAAAGGGCAGATAATTCGTCTCTAGAACTTAGTTCTACTTGAATTATTTCACAATGATAGACTAAACATGCTTTTAATATCCGCAATAGACCTTCAATACCTATTGAATCTTAATTGCCTTGATCCATAACTCTAACGTATAAATAATTGGCATGGAATAAAACACATTCAATTCGCCTCAAATTTACAAATAACGGTGGAAAAAGAATTTTTTAACTTTCCTTGACAAAGAAACTTCCCAATTACGGATACAAAATATGTTAAAAAAATATTTATTTTATCTTCGATAATGGTTAAGGTACCTGGCGAAAAAAATGAATTGCTCACTCTAGTCTTTATAGTACTCTAATTATGGACCTTCAACCCATTTTAGTTTTCCCTAACTTTACCAACTTTCTTTACGATCACCTTTGCAAAAATCTTCTGGCAAAACCCTTTAGAATAAGACGAAAAACGGTTGTTTTTTTTTAGAAATTATGTTATACCTCTTGAAAAACACTCCATATATCTTTTAACCATTTCCCTACCAGATACACAGTTCAAGACATCCGACTTGGCAGATGGGTTGGTAAGGTATATAGAAAAAAAAAAAATATATATATATATATATATAAATCTAATAAAAAAAGGACGCATGCCTACCACTGGTTTGTGATCCCCTTGAAAATGGCAAGGGAATCATTGAGGGCTAAACCCTTCTCACATACAACTAACAACTGCAAATTTCGGGCTGATTTGTACAAATGTCATCAACTTAATATTTGAGCACTGCAAGATTTGACTTAGTACAATGCCGGCTGCTAAGTAACTAAGTCGGCTTGAGAAGCCTCACATCACCCGAAACTTGCATTATTTTACTATAGCTATCATTATGCAACTATGTACGTGGAACATTAAAAGGATTAGGGGAATAGGTGAGATATACGTTCGTTAAAAAATTAAAATACCTTAACAAGCATAATTGAGATCGTTGCAAATTGGTTTTAAATCTTAGTCTTATCTACAGATATTAACAAGCATAAGCATTTGATTTGCTTTGAGCTGATAAAAATATCCCAAAATGGAAGGAGGTAAGCTAAGTCACTGAGGCATACTCTAAATTTTAATCAACTTCCACATATTTTACAGCAATATTGCTGAAATACTACTCATCTTAGGGGATTTAAGAGGATTGCCATACAAATCTGAATATGAATTTAGAACTATTTATATGTATAAAAAAACAACAGGAAAATGTTAAAAATTGCTTGAAAGCTTCCGAAGAAAATATGAATCTTATGAAGGAAAAACAAAAGTAACTTTATTGATTGTGTTAAAAGATAAAATTAATGTTGATTTGATCATGGAGATACAAGCAATTGCTACAACTCATGTGAGGTCTAGTCCCGTGGTTGTATCCAAAACGCCAATTTATTGGGCTATCAACACCTTTTTTATTATACTAGCTAGTCGGGTGTGGTCTGGCCAAAGAGAGAGAGAGAGAGAGAGAGAGAGAGAGAGAGAGAGAGAGAGAGAGAGAGAGAGAGAGAAAGAGAGAAGCGGAATCGAAAGACCCAGACATGAAACCTGTAACGAGCTGCCGTGGTTTAGGCACCGAAAGTTGCCGCTTCGTTACTTGTAAGTACAGAATTGCTACAATAGCAGGACCAAAGTCTAATGAGATCATAACTGGCATTAACAACCAAGTATACAATAATAAAATATAGCAGATATAACGGATTTGGGGGGTGATACTAAGGTTAGCCTCTCTCAATACAACATTAAATGAGGTAAAACTGATAGAATTTTGCCTAAAGATCGGATTTGTTACAGGGCCAATAGGAGAAAACCTCGCTTATGAGAAATATCGTTCAGTTGCAAAATATAAGTTGTATTATCTAAAGGAGCAATAATATTTTAGTGGGGGTTTTATCCCCGATCTGCACTCCTTTTGAGAAGACCACGGGTATTTTTAGCATATGGCAGCCGCATTGAAGTCGAGCCGAATCTAGACTCCATCCGACGGCTTACCACGCTCGATGTTACCTAACTTCGCTCAAATCGAAAGCGGTGTTTCCACCCACACGATGACATGTTCACTCAGTGGACAGGAAAGGGAGGGGAAGATCAGGCAGAAGAAAATGCTTGGAGGAACCGATTCAAACGGTCATTTGAACGTGACTAGCGAAATATGAGGCGGTTGTTGAACGTATCAAATCAATATAAATCAACACCAAGCACTGAAAGACGACAGTGTATCAGAGATTATAAAGAGAGGAAGAAAGTTTTCGAGTGAAGAAAAGAAAGACGAGTCTCCTTCAGCTACGTTTAAATTCAATTGAACTTTGCCGTTTCCGCAAAATGGCAAATATAACTCACTTTATAATACAAACAATGAAAAATATCAACTTATCCAGTAATAGCTTAGATGTAAAGAAGCGAATTTGGAGATATTGTATAGTAAGATCTTGAATGACGAAGGAGTTTTTTTGACACGTTAACAAATATAAAACTTCGATCGGCTAAAGTTTTAACAAAGCTCAAAGTGTGATGACCTCAGACAATATCCCGACGTAAACCTATGTAAGAACAACCAAAGACGACAACCTTGTTTGGGTCGGTATAGGAGAGGAGTGTGTAGTTTTGTATGGGTGAAATAAAAAATCTATTCATATACAACAGGTAAATCTTGCGGGAAACAAACTGTTAAATATAATGGCGAAATAAGGCAAAAATCATAATACCTTGAGTGAAGGAGGTCCAGAAGAGGTTGTTGACGAAGGGCAATGATCCGAAGGAGCTAAAATCGAAGGATTGTGTTGATCAACTACAATCATTTCATATTCTCCGTCTTCATCCACTTCTCCAGTTCTCTCTGGAAATTCGGTGAACTTTTGTTATAGCATCTTTTGTAATTTTCGATTAAACTCAACCATATGCATTTCTTTTATTAAAGTTCCATAATTTTAAGAAAAAACAAAAAAAGATATTTACACACTATATATATGAAGGAAGAGTAAACATGTCTGGTTTGTTTTTTAACTCATCTACACTACATTGCCTCTTTATTAAACAACCAAACGTACGTTTGTACAAATTAAGCTGATTTGCTAAATAAAATGTCTAAGAATATTACTCTCGCATTGCCCTTTTTGTAGCTACACTTTTGCTAAAAAAAAAAAAGCTACTTTCGGTTAGGCTCACGAACCAATTAACTGTTGGAAATGTTGTGTCACTTTCTAACCACGGGCAATACTCCTTATGAGAAGAAAAAACTTCTCTGATACAACAAAGGTAGAAAAGTGCGCACGAAAACATTATAACGTGAAGATAGATATATTTCTTATATACAAGTGATTGTCCATATTGACTACAGAGTACATTGCGTGATGATAGATAAGAAATGTATCTTGACAATACCTAATTAAATCTGGTCAAATCTACTCTCTCAAGCGGTTTGGTGAAAGGATCCAGGGGTTAGGACGAAAGGCTGTGCTCACAAGAATTCGGTACGAATCTTCACCTGGCCGATGCGAACTCTGCACCTTCTCCCGCTGTTGAAACTTAAGTTCTTCTGATATAGTTTCTGTATCATAAAAGCTGAACTTGCGATTGGAACTTAGAGAGACTTCGACTGAAAGTGAGCGTTCGCGAATCTTCGAACGATTTTCATCATCGACATCGAAAGGGTCGAGAGATTGGCGTTTGCCTGCCCGCCCTTTGTTCTTGAGTGCTTGGGACCAGGAAGAGAGGAGCTGAGCGACTTTTTTCTTAGGCGATTTAATACCTTTGTTCAACTTCTTTTTCTCTCCCATATTTACGACCGTTGCAATTTCTGCGGAACTGCCCTTCGGATTTTCCGGAACACTGAGATTAGAGTTCGAATTGAACACAGATAACGTAAGAGAGGGATGCGATGTGGTATCCTGACCCCTCGAAACTTCGCTATGGGTAGAATCCTTAGATGAAGCTTCAGGAACCGAAGAAGATTGCGAGAACACTATTTCAGAGATACTTTTCGCAGGTTCCAGCCGTGGGGCCCACACGCTAAGTGATTTTTCTTTTTTGAATGGCTTGTTTGCATCCAAGTTTATCTTGTTCTTGGGATAAGACTCCCCTTCAAAAATTGACTGACCAAATTTGCCATCTAAAATCATGTTGACAGCGGATGGACATTTCAGGTCTAAATCCCGCGATTCAAGACTGAAATGTTGGTCTAAGTCGGTTGGAAGAGAAACATAGCTTGCATTGGACATCTTGCGTTGGTTACCTTCATTTTCAGGTCCTATTTGAATCATTAATATAAATAATGCGCATAAATAAATCACAAGTAAATACGGATCAGATCAAACATTTGTACTACTTTTCTTAGATAAGAGACTACTTTGGTTAACCCTACTAATTTATAACCCTATGGCATCTACTGTTAAATATTATACAACATGGAATTAGCACACTAAAAAAAGAAGCCATGGATAGAAATGAATAAAAAAGTGTGGTATATTGCAGGCAAACTACACAACTCTGTCAACTGTAGTTAGAGAGACCAGAGCGCGGGCGGAGTCTTCCTACGTCAATCAAGTGAACTGGGCGGTTTGATTAAATCAATATATCAACCAAACGCTAAGAGATGAAACTAAGGTCATTTAAAGGTCCCTTTTTATTGGAGGAATCATAAATCATTGGTTCTAGTAAGGATCCGGATGAGAAGAGGATATTTTTTAATTAAATTTAAATCGAAAACTAACGAGAGCATATCGCGCAGAGAGTTAAAAGGAGAGATCTGTAAAGAAAAGGGTGTTGAGGATATGTACCAGCAGAGGATCTGCGGATACTGGTGCTTGAAGGGGAACAATACCTCCAGATGTTAGCTGCGGTATGTCGACCCATGTCACACCTGACACAACCTTGCAGGATAACACAAGCAGGGCGAGAGATGTGAAAAGGTATGAAAATGGGTAGGAAGCTGGAATAGATAATATAATCACTGAAATGCTAAAAAGTGGTTGTGATTTTGTTATGGAATGGGTGTGGTGGTTGTGTTGTCAGACATTTGGAAGTAGTAGAGTGCTTAATGACTGGAAGAAGGCTGTGTTAGGGTAAATGGGCGAGGGTGAATGCAAAAACTAGAGGGGATAGGTCTGTTGAATGTTGTGAACCAAAAATTCTGTTTGAGCGTAGAGGAAGGCTGAGAGTTTGGTGTGGAATACATGGATGTGCGAAAGGTGGATAGAGCGAGCAACGAGTGGGTAATTGATGTTGATGGTATGAAGAAGGATGTGAATAAGGTTGCGAATGAAAGCGTTCTGAGGTGGTGTGGACAAGTATGAAGAAGGGATGGAAAGGCTCTTAAGAGAGAATAAACGAGAGTGAGAGAAACGGTTGGAAGACCGGATAAAAGTGCGGTTGATTATGTGAATGAGCATTTAAGAGAGAAAGGGCTGACCGAGGGGGAAGTGGAATATATTGTTTATGATGGAGGCGCTTTGGGGAAAGCGGGGGGGCGTTGATTCCCAGGAATGAACCCTGAGTGGACGAAATGCCACAAGACAGCACCGTGCCACTATAAAGGGCCTTGTCTGTTGACAAAATGATGGGTAGACTTGTGCTTAATAGGACATAAAGGGAGGGGGCGGATAGCTGTACTAGCGTTGACGCGCGCTGACCCCAGTTTATGGGAAACTGTAAAGTGTGCGCTGGGTTCATGGCTGCTGGAAGTAAGGCGTGCGTTGAGATGAAAGATTAGTGTGGAAGGGAATCGTGTGTGATGAGAGGAGTAAGAATGGGAATGAGAAAAAGGGCGTGGAGTTGATTAGGAATGGTTAGGAATGAGTGGTTTCTATATGCTGATGATCCGGTGTTAGTGGCGGAGATGGTGGTGTGAGGGAGGAGATAAAATTAAATGCAGAAAAGAGAACGATGATAGTGTTTGAGAGTGAGGATGGAGTAAAGAGTTGTATGTAACTCCTTGTTCCACTTGAACAAGGGCCATGTTTTATGTATTTTGTAATGTATGGTGTAATGTAAGGCAGATTACGACCACAAGCTTTTAAAAGGTAAGAAACTCTCATGGTGGATCGTTGAAATGCTAAAGGTTTGAGTGTGGAATGCAAAAGGAAGCTGTGTGTAAGTATAGTGGTGCCAGATTTGATGTATGGAAGTGTGACTAGAATAAGGAAGAGGAGGGAAAAATCTAGAGTAGTAAGAACGGTGTAAATGGGGTGCTTGGTGTGCGAATGGTAGATAAAGTGAGGAAAGACTAGTTAGAGGGAGTATTTGCAGTGTCATCGAGGTTGTGTCACAGTAGTCTGAGGTTGTACGGGCATGTGCCATGAATTGATGGAAAGGACCTGAAGAAAATGTAAGAAAGTAGCATGCTGAAGTGAAAGCAGTGCAATTGGATAACTTGATAGGAATACTACTTGCACGAATTCTAGGCGATGTTTAAGGTGTAAAGAAGAGTTTGAAGGAGTTTGTGACCGAATGTTTCGTTGTAGTATGGGCATGTAAGAAGGCATGGAATAAACTTATGAAAATAAGAAACAAGAGTGTTGAGTGCAAGAGTGTGCGTAGGATTGGAAGAGTTGGGTTGGAAAAGGCAGAAATGGCAGAATGAGGGGTAGTTGGATCATATCGTATAGGATAGGTAGGTGGGCATGGGAGGGGGGGTTGCGAGGGGGTACTTGGAGCGTTCTGGTCAGGACATCGTAGGAAGGCACAATTTTGCGTTAAAAATGATGGGTGGATTTGTGTTTGAAATGGAATAAATGGTGGGGAGGGGTAGTGCATTTTTTAAGGGACGTTAAGGCACACCGACCCCCACCTAGTGGGGTGATATTGAGATTAAAGGTACGTGACAAAGATCCACGGCCTCACAAGGAATACCCAAAACATAAATGTTCAAACGAATCTTACGAGATTGACTGGTTATATATTTTTTCTTCTTTTCCTCCACCTTTCTCTTGTGAGGAACATGCCTTTATTGGATAGGATCTCCACTTTTAATCATCATGAACATCATCGCGCCTACATCCCTCCTCCAACACAGCTTAACGCAATCTGACTAAAATGCTGAATCTCCTTGCCACTGTCAAATACGCGGTAATTTTCATAACAAAAAATAACGAGTCCGAGTGACGAGTTGCCCTAAAAAACCCGAGAGTTCTTATTATGATCACCATTTAGCGGTTTGTTTAGCCCCTGGAGAACACCAACCAATTGAATGTTTTTACCTGAATAATGTTGAAGGGGGTAATTCCCATTAGTATGAGCCGTTGGGGCTGGCACACCTTGTGAGGAGGGCGGGGATGAACTGCTTGTGGGGGGTTCAAGTATATCCCTGTATTTGGACACCATTAATACAGAAATGAAGTAGACGATCGCTAGAGAGAGAAATTGAGCTTGTTTCGTTTCTTCCTGTAAAAGAAATCTCACAATTAAAACGGATGACGATGAAGTGGGACCGAATTATTGAATTTTTTTTAGCGCGCCCATCAAGCGAGTGTAGTCAGGGGCATTCGCCGTAATTTAAAATTTAAGCCTAGTGGTAAGCTATTTTAAAATTAGTAAAACTAAACTAAACAGAGAGAAAAAAAAAAAGCAGAAAAAATCAAACGAGAAGAAGGGAGCATGCTCCGTGTAGGGAAGAACCTCGCCTCCCACTGGCACAGGAACATGTAACCATAACAAAGAGAGGAGGCCAGCCTCCTCCAAAAAGTTAAGTGGTTCAGAAGTCTGTGTAAACGACCACGCTCCGAGTACAAGGGAAAATGATAGCTGACTTCGCTCGTCGCGTTACCATTATAGGTAACGTCCGCCAAGATCAACCAAACTTGGACATTAAACAAAAATGTACCGAACAGTCTGGGGGACAACGCAGTCGTCGCAATAAAGTGCCGTCTACGCTCCATCAAATAGCGCTGAATCCTGCGAGTGTGTCCAATTCCAAATTCGAAGATGACAAAAAGCGACCTGAAGCCGTCGCACCATTGGGGGAAGGGGTGTCCATAGGAACAGTCACGGCGCAATGGCACGCAAATTTAAGGTCGCTCATTCCCCACGTTTACCACATGTCCAGGAACCCAGCAGAAGTTAAACTCGACATCCAGCAGGCTCGCGCCAACCGTGGCGTCCCGCATATCGCGAACCAGGGAGTGTAGAGACTCCAATCTCACAAGACTACTCAGGATGCTTTGTGAGTGGCTAAAGATCACGATCCGGTCTATGAACCAGGCACGACGCATTATCTCCTGTACCGAGCAGTATATTGGAACTAGCTTGGCCGTGAAGACAGAGGTAGCGCATGGCAGAGCCCCGCTGACTTCAAACAGAGGGAAAACGGCGTGAAAACCGACCCCCTCTTGGGACTTGAGCCCATCCGTATACACTGGCAGTGGATGCAGTAAGATCCGTTGGCGACTGAGGGATGCACTGCGTTCGCGCGTACAGGCAAATAATGCACTGTGTACGGCGCAGAGCGAGTGACATCTCGCCAGCATCAACAAATAGTCTCTCAATGAGGGACGTAAGGAAGTCACGGGTCACCCGCGGAGAGCGTTGTGTGGATCGAGTCCACCTTTCGCAATACACACTCGGCTACCGATGCATAAAAGTCTCATCCGTAGTCAAGGTTCGAACGAACAAAGTATCGGGAAAAAAAGCCAGTAGCTCTAGAAGGCACTCCAGGGGATGAACGTCACGGAAGAAAGAATGTCCTTTCGCGAGGTTACCGGATACCCTAAGGCTGTGATACTCCCAGGTGAGGCGTCGGTCGAAAACAAGACCAAGGAAACGCTGAGAATCCAACACCTCCAGGCGAACCCCGTTTTGGAACAAATTTGTTTGGGGCTGGTGCCGTGGATGGCGGCAGAAGTGCATCACCTTAGTGTTGGCCAAGGAAAACCGATAGCGAGATATACGGTTAAATGTCTGTTGGAGTCTGGGTCACACGAAAAGGGTTCGAAAGGACGTCCACGTAGAGTGTAACGAGAACATCTTCCGCCAGTCCCAATGTGATACCGTTGATGTTAATTGCAAAGAGAAAGTCCTCCTCGTCGAAGTAACCTGACAGTGGAATGTACGCAGAAATAACAGTACATCTCCTTTCCAAGTAACAGCTGCACTGCTAATGCCTGAAAGGCGTTTAAAGCAAGGAAAAGAACAGAGACATCATGCCGTTGGTAAATGGCACATCTTCAACGCCCTGCCCCAATCTAATGCTGTTGGCGTCCAAAAAACCTTGATACCCATGGAGGTTGGACAGGGGGCACGCGCCCAGTGTGGTCTCCGTCAAAAAGATAGCTAAATTGGAACGAGAAGAGTCGAGCCTCCGCAGCTCCTCCAAGTTGGCCCGGAGTCCTCAGCAATCCCATTGAAGGAATATTCCTTCCAGGCCTAGCTCGGAGGAGATGTGGGGTGGCCTCCTGGAAGAAAATACCCTCAGAGAAATGGCCGTACGCTTCCCGGAGGCAGTTCTCTGGGTGTTGTTGGCCGAACAAGGCGATGTCGACTTGAAGGATTTATCGGGGAAGGTTTGGCTTAAAACCAAGCACTGTTTCGTGTGGTAGAAGGTACCCATGGGTTAAACGAGGAAAGGATGGGGAGCTCCAATGGGAGCTATTAATGGCCTGAAATTATTGGGGGAGGGGATGAGGATTCACCAGTTCAGCCTTGCTTTTAAGCGCACGTCTCGAAGGAAAGGATCAATTTCGCAAATCACCATCATCAACCGATTTGCCACAATGACTAACAGCTTCTGCGATACCCCCGCCCATTACCATCACTACGTATCGCAACTACAGGAATAAACCTTTCGATTGTCAGCGGCACAAATCCGGGCTTAGTCACCTTTTACGACTGTCCCCAGAAGAGCAAATGAGGAATAATCTTCCTGCTTCACATAAGTGAGAGATATAAACTTCTCTTCTAGGGTATTTATTTTCCTTGTAGCGCTCTCTCTCTCTCTCTCTTTCCTTCTCTCTCTCGCTCTTTCTTTCCCTCTCCCTCTCTCTCTCTTTCCTACTTCCATTCCCATGGCAACGACGCGGTCAAAACCCGTCATTGGAATGTGGTTAAGTTGAAGAAGACTCACCACATCTCTGTAGATAACTGCTCTCAGTCTGTTGACATCCATGTCTTGCAAGAGCTTCTCCGGATCTCTGACAGGGCTGTTTTGGCTTCCCAAGTTCTCAACGATGTTCTGAAAAAAAAAGAACTCCCATCACATCCCGCTTCTTCCCGAGAACCCCCGAGTTAGGATCACATTTAAAATGGTTCACTTTATTCTGTGCAATGAAGTGGTAACTATAAAACTCACTTTTACCTTGGGAGAGGCTTGAGCCCCTCTGATCAGGGAGTGGATGTGGCGAGATTTGTTGACGGGTTTAATTCCACTACCTTCGCTGCTGGAGACTTCCTGTAATCGAACCCTCTCCCTGCACTCGAGGCAGTTGCGTACGGCGACCGTGCACACCTGAAGGAATATATGGAAAAGAACGATACAGAGATATAAAATTAAGTTCCCTATTTATTGTGCATAATAATTGTGCGTAGAGGGGTTTGGGGTAGAGGGGTTCTTGGAAGTTATGCTGGAGACTAAAGGAGACCATAGGACAACATTTAAATCAAGGGCCATTTCGGGGTAGAAAAAATTAGGGGTGGCTTTGATGCGCGACGATCACACTTTGTGGAGTAATAGTCTTTAATCTAAAAATAAGTTATAGAAAGAATAAAAAAATATCATAGAAAAACACACGAGGGGGTGGAACAGGTTGAGTTAAAAGCTAAGCCAACGAAGGCATCTCCCGAAGAAAGGTTTTAAGGAGAGATCTGACAAGTGGTGAAGAGAGAGGAAGCCTTCACTGGAAAGCCTTGCTTCATCTAAATACTGTCGCCAGTAGGGATTATTTTGAGCCTCCGCGAATAAATGCGAATACAGGTCCCCTTGGCGGGGAGAAAAAGAAAAGTAGCATAATTCAACGAGGGCATGTTAATCGATGAAAAATAATGGAGGGCGGACAGATGAATGAAAACTCGAAAAATAGAAAGGGAATAAAGAAAAAGTAGCAATAAGATTTTTATATCACTCGATGAACAACCATGTATAAAGAGACAAGTGGTAATTCAAACTCCCTTTTGCTGACCGAAATTGATCTCCATTAGATAAACTTTTTCAAACGGACCATCGTCAAACATTTTTCGACAAAATGGGCTTGGTGGGCATCACTGCCCTTCATTACTTATGGCGTTCACAGGGACATAATTACCGAGTACGCGATTTCCCATGCTGGGGCCCTTACCAGGGCGTAACTAAATTTATTACCAGTCTCAGGCACTGTCTCAGGATCCCTCCACTTGACATGTTTTTCTCCGCTTCCAGTTCTGAGAAGTTGAGTGAAGAAG
Source organism: Ceratothoa steindachneri (assembly GCA_963969495.1). Classification (NCBI taxonomy): domain Eukaryota; kingdom Metazoa; phylum Arthropoda; class Malacostraca; order Isopoda; family Cymothoidae; genus Ceratothoa; species Ceratothoa steindachneri. The sequence goes on from OZ018323.1 coordinate 6,105,422, forward strand.
CGAAAACAAGGACGTCGGCCATATTGACGAGGCGATGTAAAAATGAGACTGCCACTTCCACTCCCATTCCTTGGGTTGGCTCCAGCACATCGAGCTCGTTCTGTCAATAAGTTTAGGAGTAATTAAGGGGAAAATACTCACGAAGCGACAAACCTTCATAGTCAACAGAATCAAGAGATGTGTCTTCCTGTCTTTAGTGAATGTCGGCAATTTACTTCATTAATACTTATTTGTACGAACATTGGGAGATGTAGCAGATGCTAGTAGAGGAAGAAGCCCTCCGCAGGCAATGATCAGGTTGTCGGCCAACTGGGAAATCAGATGAACGGTGTTTACGACGAATATCGCATTTTCTGTATTGTTCACAAAATCTAAGACACTCTTAGTAGAATGACTGAAATACAAGAGGAAACGAAGTGAAGATAAAACCGCAAATAAAGCCCTCACCTCCCTCCATCTTCAAAGCATATGAAAATAAAATCATTCACCTTCTCCACACTTGCATGTCAGTTTCCAAGGAAAAAAGAACGTCGGACAGAAGACGTTGATGAATATAAGACCATCGGAATTCAGGTATTCTAAAAGGAGGTCGGGAGGGGCCGGAGGAAAACATCTGGCGCGACTGGGACTGAGAAGAACCCACAGAAGAACTTCTCGAAACTGAGGATGATTTGCGTCCGGATTCACCTAGAAAAAGTATCAGATTAAATCCAACATCGAACAAAAGTGATACAGAACCATTAAGAAATAACAAAGGTCGGACTAGTAGCAGAACCAGTATCATAACCAGGATACCCAAGGACTGGACGTTGACATGCGTTAATGCTCGGGGATTGAAAACACAAGAGGAGCTAGAACCTGTTAAAAACATAGGAAACAAATCACGTAGGGCCCGACTAATCCCCCACTCTGATTAAAGGTCATATGAGGCATCATGAGATTATGAAAATTCTAGTGTTTCAGTCGTCTACAACATGCGACTGACATTGCGGTGGTGGTAGTATTGGGTGAAATAGAATCGATGTAAAAAAAAATAAAAGGACAAATATATTAAATATACTATTTGTATGCTTTCAGGAGCTATTACAGGTTGTAGTAGATTAAAAAGCTGATAGTGCCATTCGGTTGCACATAAAATATTAATAAGAAGTAGTATCATTAGAAGAAAAAAATATATAGATAGAGCTGGCGGTACAAAGGGTTCACACCCAACCTCAGTTAAAATCAGGGCTTCCTCACGCTTCCACAGTGTGACTGTTTCCCGGACAGCGAAACGGCCGCGCGCTTCCATCGAGTCGTTAAACACACAGAAGGCAACACCCTGAAGGTGGTCGTAAAGCCATCTTCCGGGGTGCTAAATCTGTCCCCCAAAGGGAGGCCAGCAGCAATAGAACTTCGGCTTCTACGCTCCCATTCAAGGCTAGACTGGGTGGCTCGGAACCAGTGGATCCTCCAAATGAGGGATCTCCCGCCTTCGAAGCCGCCTCGCCCACCGAAGGTTTCGAGGCAGAATGAGGAAAAGACTCGTGTTCAAAAGGCCAGACGTTATTGAAATGGTATTTAAGCTCAGGCGATGAGTTTGACGAAGAACTCAACGGACTCACCACTGACCTAAACTCCTCGACTAGGACAGAAAAATCAGTTATTTCCTGTAATACACAACCTCCGCGCCCGCTCCAAGCATCACCAAACTGGTTTCTTAGGCGGCAGCCGCAAATAAAATGATAGTTGAAGGGAAAAGTTATCAATATCATGAAGGTTATTGACAATATTCCGTCCAAAATCATGCTGTGTATCCGCAGAGCACAGATACAGATCGAGAAAAGAAAATGAAGCTGTTATTGGGCAATAATGCGTAAACTCATCTACATTCAGGACACCGATCTCAAACTGTTCATTCAGGTCGGTAAGGAATCGATCCCTAGGAGTGCTCGTGTAGTCCTTCAGATGGGTTGCCTACTATTCAAATCCCGTATCAGGAAAAAAGGACTTCGGCAACAATGCCACGACGCGGCGGAAGTCCCGCGCGTCGAAGTCAGCTGACAGTAGAATGCACGTAACAATATAACTATGCCTATTATCTATATGTAACAGTACTGCCACTGCATGAAAGGAGGTATTCAAAGCGAGTAGAAGAACGGTGATACCATGCCGGGTGTAAATTGAGCATCCACCTATCCGGCTCCCATCCCATGGTGGTGGAGACGCAAAACCTTTATCCTCCGGGAGGGTTTGAAGGGGACTTGCGCCCAGCATGGTCTCCTGTAGAAAGATAGTTAACGGGGAACGGAAGGAGACGAGCCTCGGCAGCTCCTCCCAGTTGTCCTGGAGTCCACAACAATTCCATTCAAGGAATTTGCCGTTCAGGCTTAGCTCGGAGGAGATGCAGGGGCCTTATTCGAGGTGCACACCATCACGGAAATGGCCGTAGACTTCCTGGAGGAAGAACTCCGGTGGCTGCTGGCCGTAGAAGGCGCTATCACTATTGAGACTTACTGAGGGAGGTTGGGGTGACCATACGAGTCTTTGCGCCCCTTTGCTTCGGAGCCTTTAACGGGTTATCCCTTTTGGAGGGCCCCACCCTTTTGAGTTGCCCTATCCAACCTTGGGCGAGAGCGTGGGAGCCGATGCTCCATTGGCCCTGTCCTCCGTTCGGGGGAGCCTTAGCAAATCATCGAAGATGGTATTACGACCACTTTTAGGCAGTTTGCCTCCTGTGAGTCTACGACTAGTTGGAGCAGCACGGCCGTTTCGTTTTACAGAGAGCGTTCAGGCTGGGGGGTGCCCAGTTTTAGCAGACGAGGAGCGGGATCTCGGCCTTGCCAGCTCTTTGGTGATATATTCTAAAGAATATTTATCTCGCATAAACCAGCCCCTTCATAAAATTCATGGTAGAATGCGGTGTCACCTTCATAGGCGAGACATCTAGTTCCCGAAGAGCACTCACTATGGCCGACTGGGCAGGGTCCGCCGCACTCAACAGAAGGCCCCGTCCGAGAAACGGGAGGCTTTAGGTCTTCTATCTAGAACCCCCTAAATAATTCCTGGCGCTGATGGAGCATATTTCCTTTGAACAACATATTCCTAACAGTAGAACGAGCAATTAATAAACTCTTGAAGCTGGCGGGCTCGAAGCCGCCGGGAGGCCCCGACGTCATCAATGCTTCACTCACCTTTTCTGCTACTTTCGTCTTGGTTTCGGTCTCTCCCTGCCCGATGGCGCCTCGAAAGGTCTTGTCCTTTAAAAGACCTTGTCATCAGGGGCGGGGGGTACCTTTGGAACGATTTCCAACTCAATGGGAGCCACTAAGCTCTAAGTGCCGCCCCCCCCCCCCCACACACAGAGGTGTCGTGTATCCCAACTGAGGATTCTCTAGGCCTAAGGCCTGTATTGAACATATCTTTGCCAGAAAGCCGACCTCTATTGGGAACGGGATGGGGGGGGGGGGATGGCACATCGTCCACGGCCAATCTCAAGGCGCAGGCCGGAAAAATAGCAGCGGCACGACCTAACGGCCCCGCTAACCCTTGCCCTTCTAAGGGAGGGGGAGGTCTCTTATCGAGCCGTGGGTAGTGCGACTCCAAAGAATGGGGTGAAGGGAAATCTGCCTCACACGTAGTAGGACCCCCACCCTCTGCTTGAAGAAAGCTAGATTGACCCTTGAGAAAGCACAGGGGGAGGGCATTTCCTTTAAAGAAGTGGAGTGCCTGAGGCTGGCTCCGAAGATGGCAAAGGGGATGCCCCTTTACCGCAAGCATATGGTTGGAGGAGAGCCGCTCCACTAGTCAAAGTCGATTTGCCTTACCTTCCCCAACACCAAGGTTAGGCGAGGTTTTGCTATTGGGAACGTAATCTGAAATCTTGTGAAGATTTACCAACAGACGTAACGAAACCAAAGCTTGTGACCATAAAAAAGTGGAAGAGTGAGTTGGTGGCCTATATTCGGCGTCTATCCGCTCATGTCTCCACCCTGGGTGCGCTAAGGAGTGGTGTTCACACCTGTACAGTGACGCCCACCGACTAGAAGTTGAGGATCGATCGCGAAAGGCCGTAGTTCCTAACTGAGCAGTCAGAGAGGCATGGCGACAAGGTGACTTCCCTTACTAGGATGAATTAATCGTCAACAGGACCGCTAGGATCTGCATCTGTTGTGGTAGACCCAGAGACGGGCCGCGAGATTTTTCGTTGGCAGGGTAGTCAACAAGGCAGTATAACTAACTCGACATAAGCACTACAGCTTTATGTACCCGAGAACGGCGGCAGGTGGGTGGTTAGCCCACCACACGCATGTAGGGGTTTATTGGGGGTTTACTTAAAAGAGTTTCTACCTAGGCATTAGAAGGATTGCTGGGTCGTGTGGAAATGGTGTTGTTCCTGAAAGGTGGGAAGGGTAGTTTGGAAGTAGTGGGATTAATTCCCGTAACTCAGTAAATTGTTAGAGTCATGCGCATGTTTGGTGGAGAATAATACGTTTTTCATATAGCAACAAGGGTGTTTTAGGTTGCGTGTGGTGTTGTGAAAGTGTATTCCGCGAGATGCGGTGTTATTTTATAAGTGCTACCTTCGTTTCGGAAGGTTGATTTATTGGGGTGCTTCAAAAGCATCCTATGTGTAGGCGTAGTGCTTTGTTTTGCCTCTTTGGTAGTGTTTAAAGTGTATAAGCGTGTTCATTTTTGTATTTATTTTATTCTTTGTTTGTTTTTGTTGTGTGAATTTTAATTTTGTGTCTAGAGTGGCATAAAGCATTGTTAAACGTTTGTTAAAGGGTAGTGGAGTGTTTGCTAAATTGTTATGCAGGGTTGAGGTTTGTGCTCCGAAGTTGAAGACGTAATGAGAGCTAGAAAATATATAATCTATCTCATCGTAATCACTCATTAATAAATAGCAGGGCATTTTCATGCCTCAATGTTATGGAATGAAAGAGAGATTGAGTAGCAGATAGAAAGAATAAGCTGCTTTAAGACAGGTTGGACAGGCGAGGCCCACGACTCGAGTGATGGGGGTTAATAAACAAAGGAACAGGTTACCTTCAACGCAGTACCCAAGTAACTAGGTATTCATCAACAAAATACTATACACTATGTTGGATACAAAGTACAAAAAATGGCTCAACCTCCTACACAGATTGACATGCATAAGGAATATACCACGGTAACACTACGAAAAAAAATTCACAAAGGAGTCTAACATAAACTGTACTCTCTCCCACACTCTTCGCTCAGATCCTCCAAGATCTCCTTACCCGCAATCACAACATCACGCCCTAAAGTTACACATGACATCACTGAAGAGTCCAAGATCTATAACATCACATCACCTGACTCGATCTCTGTCTCTTTTTAACGACAGACCACTTTGTGCATGACAAACACCACCACATCAAATAAGCGAACACTCTTAAACAAAACACAAGTAGTGTTCGGTTACATAATGGATATAATACTATGATTCAGAGATAACAACAAACAAAACCAACAAGGCAAACACCCTAAGCACTCGTAGACATCCTTGTCGAGCAATCCAAGGAGCCCATCATCCAAGCTTACAAGTACTATATCCATTCACTCCCCTACATCAGTATGGCGTCTCCCGGAAACCATAGTCACACACCATAGCAGACAAAAAATACCACACAAAGAATTATACTTTAGCACGAGCTGCGTGCCATAGCACTCCATTCAAAAACATAAACTCCGAATGAAAGTAGTGCTCATAAAACAATACCTCGAACAGTTTCTTAACGCCATACTAAACTCAAGATACCTCTGTATTCCATGCAATACCCGTACCATCCGCAACTAAACAAAAACAAGACCCCCGCGGTTTATAATACACAGAGATACTCCAGGATATCAAACCACCCCGAACACACCCAAAATAATCTACATGCACAAAGCAGAACAATCAATCCAATCGATGGGCCCAAATCATCGCACAAATATCATTCCGCCAGACATAAACAGAAGAGACAACCCTCCCACATCACACACGGGTTACCTACCACCCAAAACTCAACCCAGGCCAACACTGCTTCGGCTTGATCAACCCAAGCACTCGTATCCCCTCCTATCAGGAACCAGGCACAAAATACTCAATACTTTAACAATTTAAACATAATTTGCAGATACACGAATTACTCGATCTCTGGGATAACCCCGTCCGGTCACCAGATTTCGTCCAAACAATTGGCGTAGGGGCCAGACCCTAAGCCAGTCAAATAAGTAGGGTAAGGAGCAAGTTGCCAAGCTAATGTCTCCTCCCATTTCAGCCATGGGAGAGCTCAAATTTAATCGTCAATGATGTGCAGCTGACACCGAATAGCTCGCTTACTTTCCCGTCCTAGGAGAGAATCGGATGAGGCAAACAAAATGGTCTTACTCTGTTTGTCTCTTTCTGTGTCCGCGCTCCTCGGCCTCCCGATATTACTCGCAGTTCTTGTGTGTTCTAAGTCCATTTGATCTTCAGAAATAGATCGAGTCGCCGAATCCTGGGCGGAGCCATCATCTTCACCCCCTCTGTCTTCTTGACTCAAACTGGTTTCCTCTACTTCTTTCGCAGGAGGCAGCTGAACGTCAGCATCAGAATCTTTTAGGATTGCTGAGCAGGACGGATGATCCGTCACTTCAGAGTTAAGAAGAGGTTCAGTATTATTCTGAGGGGTATTTGACGTCGGCTGGGTGGAATCACTTTCAATGGGGGTTATGGCATCAACACAAACCACGTCTGATGTGGCTTCAAGGGTATTTTGTACAATATCACAAGTATCACAGGTCGCATCACTCGGCTCAGAGGGGACGCACTCGACAGAACCTTTATCTTCTGAGTTTAAGGGAGGCTCTAAAGGTTTAGGCGTCTCTCCCTCACTCTTGACAGGTTCTGCTTCATCACATTCTGTATCTGCATCCCCCAGAGAAGCGGAAATAGAAGGAATTATATTTACACTTTCTTCTTTATTTTCCTTCTGGGGAAACAGCTCTTCTTCCTTTGCTGTCTGGCCATCAATAATGGCCGATAACGTTGGAACAGCAACAGGTTTATCTGCGACAGTTGTTGGAATTGTTTTAGTTTCTTCTTCTTCGTTTATATTTTCATTTTGGTTCTCTGATCCGGTCTCGGAATCATCCGGTTCCTTTTCCTTTTCGCTCTTATCTTTTTCATCCAGGATCCCGGAGATGGTAGAAATGGTAGATGGTTGATGGCATGGTGATGACGGAAACTCGCTAACAGCCAAGGTGCAGGTGTTATTCAAGTCATTCTTTTGATTGATCTGATTTTCTTTTGATTCGATGCTCTCTTGTTTCCCCTCCGTGCTTTCGGCAGAGACATTTTCTTTGACCATGGGTTCCTTCATGTCTGTTTCAGGCTCTAATTGAGCACTTATTACCTCTTCTGATTTTGCTTCTTCCTCTGATGTGGTGACTTGCTTCGATTCATCTTCCTGTTTTTCGTCTTTGCCCGAAGTTTCCATCACTACTAATTTGGTTGGAGAGTCGATTTCCTTAGAATTCTCCTGAGACTCAATTAGAGAGTCTTTTGGGTGGATTATGGTATTTTCAATCTTTTTGTTATCTCCTATTTCACTTTGGTCCTCAACTCCTTCGACTCGAAGTGTAGGCGGGGTCTTGTTTTCCTGGGTAGTGATCTCGCTATCTTCAACAGACAAAAGCTGATTGTCCGATTCTCTTGGAAAACTTGTTTCATCAATTTTAACTGGACTATTTGGAGGCAAAGTTTCCTTTATTTCTTTTTCTTCATGTTTAGCATCTATCGATTCGTTATTTACATCATAGTTCTCTAGTTCTTCCTTATGACAGTCTCTCTGACTCGAAACATCTTGGGTATCATTTTCTTTAACTTCTTTGGACATCAGAGTAATTGGCAAATCGCTCAGTTCTTCAGATTTGTTCTCTTTCTTAGGTGAAGCCTCCATCTTGGGGCTGGCTGTCTCCTTATCTTGAGGATCCAGGGTAGCGCCTCCGTTTGACACCTCATCGCTAATCCCGAGAGAAGATGACGGAGATGGAGGGGTGGAAATAGTAGATGTAGGTGGAGTTAATGTAGGAGGAGAAGGTGGTATGGTAGTGGTGATATTAGGATTTGTCGAAGCAAGACCAGATGGGGTATCCATGGGTATACTGTCCACGGGAGAAAGGACTGAATCTTCCAGAATGATTTCAATGGGTGTCGCCGCAATGGTCGAGACAGATTTGGAAGCGATGATAGGGTCAGCTCCGGATTCATCATGGTGGGTATCGTGATTTCTGGACGCGTTCATATCATGAGATAGAAGAGATGGATGTTCCGGTGTGAGACCAGAACACTCAGAAATATTCCCATTTTCGAGGCGAAGAGTCTTGTCATGAGCCGCATTGATCTAGAAAGAAGATTTAATATGAACACGAAGTAACCAAGATAAAAGTTATATGAGATTCACCCATACATACGAGAGCAGGTAATCTGCATCTTCTAAAAGACCAAACAAATTGTCAACGAACGCTCGTATAAAAGGAGCTTTTGTCTCTTACATAATAAGAACACTAAAATTGTAGACGGGATAAAAGGATTTAACGGAAAATAAAATTGAGTGATAAAATTAAGTTCAAATTACTAAGGATATTTTACTTTCCTTCGGATATGAATTTAAATATTACAACAAATGTCACCACCCAACAGATTTTAATTTCCTGTTAAGGTACACCTTAAACTTTGAACATAGAATTCGACACATAAGATAGCTATATGATTTCTATAATTATATATATTCTCAACTTAACTTAGAGCAAACTCGATCACCCCGTGAAACCTAAACGTCAGACATGTATCAAAAAAAAAAAATGAATCTATTAAACAAGCTGCAAATTATATTTGGGTAAACTTCTTTGGTTGTTTGGGATACTCGTTCGATACCCTAAACCGTACTTAAATCTCAAGTTGAGCCGATTCACAAAAGCATAAAGAGATTAAGAATACTCACTTCAGCTTCTCCATTCCTGTAGATCTCTGAACTCGCGAAATACTGTCTGTTGGTGGTTTGGTCCCAACCCGAAATGGTGGAGATAGGACGCTGCTGTCTGATGGCCGGGTCGGTAATGTTGTCCGATCGGTGTCGTTCGAATTGTTCATACATCTCAGCAAACTGGAGTTTGAATTCTTCATATGATACCTGAAAAAAGCCCCAAATAAAATGAGATTTCTAAAGAAGATATTGGCGAGAGCTTAAGAACAGTTACTAATATGAGAGATAAAACAGAATAAAACTACTTGTTTTATACTTTCATTATTGCTTTAATCATAGAGTCGAAAAGAGTGGTTGCCTGAAGATGGAAGTTGATACAATTGCGAAATTAGCTGCCTAATAAATGGTTTCCAAGGATACTACGAGATTATCGGGTCTATTTAGAGTACGTGTATCGGCTAATGAGACTGGGATGGGAAATAGATTGTAAAATATCATTATAAAACGTGATCCCAACGAAGGGGGTTCCGGGTTTCTGCTCGAGTAATGTTTTTTGGCATAAGATTACTCAAGGCACTACTCGTAAATGCTCTGTTCAACTTCAGCACCTGCGTTAATGTCAATTTCGAAAATAACCTCTTAATTTCTTCTTTTATATACTTTGTTTCTTTGAATGTGAAATTCAGTTAAGACATAAATTGAGGACGGGCTACGGCTTGTCCAGATAAAAGCACTGCCTCCCCCCTAAACGTAATTAACCCACATCGTGTGTGGTTAATCATAGGATGGACTCGCGATTCGGGTTAATTTTTGCGTCAGTTGACGTATGCTATAGCGACTAGTCGTTTGGATCCGACAATAAACTGTAGGTCCATCCTTAAGAAAAGGTCTCAGTTTTAAAACTGGTAAAACATGTACAAAAGAAGGACTCACCTTAGAATGAACAATAGCTAAAGTATCCACCCACACTCGCCATCCTCCGTACTCATACTTGATAGCGTGGTGGAGTAACATTCGGAACAGTGAGTACACCATATCACTGATCTTTTGCTCATCTGTGGTGCGCGGATGAATGTATGCAAGAGCGATCAGCCACTCCTGGAATCAGCGAGAGGCCAACATTTCTCAATTCCTTTGATAAGAATCTGTTGCTATAGTTACGCCTTAAGACAATCCCAAAATATAATAATGAATGCCATATAGACCGATATTTTCATATCCGCGTTGGTTTTTACTTTAAAGAGAAAAAAACGTTTTTAGAGACGCTTTTGACCAAAGACAATTACCAAATATTACAAGACCTTAGGATAATCAAATGTTTATTAAGCACAAGTCTTCTGCACCACAATCTTTAGAAGACTAGAGAACATATAACCTCAAACCAAAGTATTCACAACGGTAATCACTCGTTCCTTAGTGATACTAATCCACTGTTTACCATACCCAAAGAGCAAACTAAAGTGCAATGCCCTCGTCGCCCATCACTTATAGGCGCCGTTTGCAACATTCCGGTGGACCCAGGGAGGATAGAATTCTTTCTCCACTATCTTCCTTTGCCACCCATTACAAAAAGAAATCCATATTATCAATCTAAACAAATTAAAGAAATATTTTCGACGAACCCGATAGGAAAAACAAAATGCTCCCAAGAATTTCTCTCACCTGCCACACCGACATCTGTAAAACTGTCCTTCGATTATCCCTGTTGTTGTTGCAGAGAAGCGTCATATCTGAGAGAAAGAGCTTCTTCACCTCCATTAGATTGTCTGAAGCTTTACTCTGGCGGATCAAGGTGGCGCACACCTTGAGAATCACTGCGAACAAGAAACATGATTCAATTTGACAGCAAAAAAATGAACACCAAGATGGCTACTACACAAATGTTAGAGTGATAAAGGAAGGATACTTGGAACAATAAACAATTTCTCCATTGTTATTGAAGATTTTGGAGCAAAAACAATGAAAAATGACCATCTTAGCCAGTGATTTTCAAATGGGAGGCGCTTCCCTCCCAGGAAAGGAATTCCAAAAGTAAGGGGAGGAAGTTTAGTCATGTTGAGTGTAGGTTCCTTTAGTGCTGCTATGGATATATTGATTAAAAAACGACGATATCTCAACATTTGTGAGCGGGGGAACTTCGGGAAAAAATAAATGGATTTGTTTCTCCGTTTTCTAGTTTAGTTTCTCTGAACGCTGGCTAAAGTGGGCATTGAATTAATGGAAGTTTGCGTTGCGAAAATGTTGTTAATACCCTCATTTTATTTTATAAGACCTAAAGAGCCCTTTTGGCCTTTCTAACAACATATTTAGCATTAAATCAAATGGAAATTTTATGATATATTGAAAAAGGCTTTCTTTTTTCTTTGATTACAATTAATAATGTGATTTAGTTTCATAAATTATTTTAATAATTAACACTGTAAAAGTATAATAATAGGAAAATTACTAGATGACCATTCAAAATGTGTGTTTGGGGAGGATTAAGAAAACGTGATGTCAAAGGGGAGGAATGTGACTGGGGTCTCTGAGAACCACTGATCTAAACTGACCAATCACTAATTGTTCACTTACTTGGATTTTCAAGTCTATAATGCGATTCTGGTTCAGGATGTTTACAATACATAACTTGCGGACTTATATGCTCAGTTAGGATCTGTGAACAATAGGTGTTAAAATTATGAAAAACTTATTAAAAATAATAATAATCTCAAAATAATTGTGAAATCCTTTTATAAAGATAGCCTCACCTCATACAAGCAGTTGTAAGTTGGTAGAGTCAAGCTTTCTTCATGTACGAGGAGTCTCTCAGCCAACAACGTGTACAGATTATGGGGATTCATTACATCGTACTTCCTCCTGAAAATTAGTTGACGGAAGGCAATAAGTTGATCATTTTTCATTATGTATATTGTAAATTTGATGTACGTCATTCGAGTCTATTCTCTTTTATAGCCCGATAGTAAAATGCTTTTGGTTTATTAGACTATTAAGCCTTCAACGGCGATTTTTGCAAAAACTTGCACAAAAAATGCTGGGATAAGTTTAAACCAAAATAGTGTGGTTTAGCAGTTCATAATCTGGGGTGGCAAAAAGTGCAAGGTACGGAATTTTCCGCAAACATACATTTGTCAAATAGGGCAAATTCTGGCAGAACTTGATGTGTACAAAGAGAGTGTGCAAGATCAATGTAAATGAACTAGTTTATAAGGATTAGAATAACTTATATATTTAGCAAACAAAGGTAATTTCGTAACGCTTTGAGTACGAACTTAGGAACTAGATTGTGGACATTGCCATTAACGATTAGAGCAGGGGTTATATTAAATTAGTGTCCCAGGATCAGAAAGCAGCGTTCTCAAGTGAAGGTGAAATGTAAGCATAACGAGCGATAAATTTCAATAATGAGAGAAGGATTACGATTTCGAATTGATAATACAGTTGCCCTTAAGATATTTCGGTGTATATTTTTGGGCTTTTTTTTCTCAGCATTTGCTTTTTCGAGGCATTTTTCTTTCATATCCCTTCGATTCAATCTTTTATAGCTTAAATCAATTTTAATTAAATGAGAATCAGAAGCTGATCGCATCATAATGAGTTGAGTCCTTATTTATTGTGAAAGAGTTGACAAGTAACTGAACGATGTTGAATCACTAGCCTTCGATAATTGAATCAAAATAATTCTAGTCATATGCAATGTTTATTTGAAATGTGAAATTTTACTTATGTGTTGATCGGGATAAGAAGAAACCAAGAAGTTTGAGGGCTTGGAGTCGAATGAGTTGACTTTCGGAGGCCAGAAGCTTGAATACTGTCCTCACGCCGTGCTTGGCGTCGAAAGCAGGTACCATTGATGAAGGGTGCTCAGACATTAATGACATAAGCATTTGCAAAACATCGTGCAAGTTCTCGTCCTGGAATAATCGATATTTTTTTACTCAAGGACAGATGACATTTATTCTTTGCCGATGAACGAAACAACAAACAATTCGTACCTCGTGCATAGTGGAAAGATAATTTAAAATTGCTTGGAGCTCATCTTCTTTCACTCCATTACCAATCATTATAAGTTGCTTCAGAAAGAGCAACATATAAGCCCTCAAACTGACGATGTCCTTTTCAATGGGTCTTGGGCCATCTGAAAAATATATGGGAAAATAATTCGATGTTCAAATATGAAAGCAATTTTAATGTCCCGCAAATGCCCAAAACATCAACTCATTTCCACATTTAAGTGTCCAATTCTTGTCCATTGCTTTACAGAAAAGATTTCTTAATATTCTTACCTAATCCCTTCGGATTAATTCCACTCTTGTCCCTAGGATTAACCACCCAATAGTAGTACTTTAAGGTATGCATCGTCTGAAGCACTGTGGACACTCTTCGAACAGAACCATAAATTTGTGTATCTGATAAGAATTCCGTGGCGAGGTAAGTATAGAGTCTCATTTGAACATTGACTGGCGTATAAATCCACAGCGATGGGTTGAACAAAATATGATCCAACAGCTGGAAAAAGAATAAATAATATATTAATCAGTCTCTTGGGGGGTAATATATGAATCCTCATATGTTTTAGCTTCGACCAAACCACCAACAGGTGTGCAAGTTGTAAATACATGTCGAAACTGCTTCTGGGTCTTGGTGGCCGCAAGTGCAGATGTCTGTGCTGGTCAAGCTGATATAGTGTTTGTTGATGGCTTATTTTTAGATAAGGATCCCAATAGAGCATTGTCAGGGTGACTCGTATTCACATACGGGAAGGACGTTTCTTTTTGGCCAGCGTCTGGTGGAATGGCGCTTCCGGGAGAGCTTTCACTCAAAAATTGGATAGCTTGCTATGTTGTTTTCCTATGGATGCAGGTACTATAATGGTTGGTCACCTTCGCACAACATAAAGCATGGGTAGAGTATGTTCTTCATCCACACCAAACAAGTGACTTTATCCAACAAATTGATATGACAGTCCTATAGTTTCAATTGATTGTTGTAACCAATTTTGCAGTCGCAGTACAGTACAGGGAACGTGTTCAACAACTCGTACGGGCACTCTATTTTACAGTTAAAACGTAATGTACGCAATCGTACTATGTGGTTACTATAGCAGTGATTAGCCACCTATACAGTGCATCGGTCATGACTCCCTGTAGTAGTTTTTTCCTATGGCGTACAAGCGTTGGGCATGTTGTAAATGTGTTGAACTGTCTGAATCTTAATGGCAGCGAGTGTAGATGTGTGTACTGGTCAAGCTGATGTAATGTTTATTGGTGCTTAGTTTTAGCTAGAAACCGCGTTGGAACCATGTCATGGTAACTCGTGTGTGACATGTGTGGACGCTGAGGGGTGCTAAGGGACGCTACTCATTTAGACCAAGCAAGGGCGGCAAGAGACGACAGCTTTATGTTAAATCGTTGATGATAGTCTCAGACAAGAAAGTAAATCATATGGTGGATTCTGTCCCAGGCAAAGTCATCAAAAGAAACGGATGGAAATCACCAGAAGTCAAGAAAGAACTGGGTTCGAACGTGTGCCATAGCGAGAGGCGCCTGCGAGCGAGGGAAAGACAACCATTCGGTAGGTGGCAGACGACGGTATAACAATGAGTCGGACTTCGCCATGGATAGTTGCCAATAGGTAAGAAAACCCCTATGATAGCTCTCGTATTCTCTCTAATTTTCTTTCCGGTCTCTTGGCGGTGGCTACGGGAAAGTGGGTCTTCGGCCCCAGTGGGGGCAACGTGAATGCTTTTTTTTATCTTATGTAGACGAATCCGTAGGGTGAAAGTAACTTACAGAGGTGTTAAATATAAGGTGAGTCCTAATCGCGGGAGAGGAGGAAGAAGTCCCTTCCTAGAAAATGGCCAAGCGGAGCCCGTATCGCTGGTAAGTGCTATCATTTGTCTGGACTAGACTGATTTCCTGCTTCCTAATTCGCAGTCCCTCGTTTACAATAGATTCATTTTTTTTAATCTAAAAACCTCTATTCTCTCGGAATGGAATCCCGACGAATCTGGCCACCAGTAAGAAAAACCGGACCGGAACACTCAAAGATTAAAAATGGCAAACGAAATAGCCAGTCTAGCACCAGCTGCGGCACAGTAGTTCTTTATTAGTTCGCGGAGGGGGGTGGGAACCCCTCGTCACTTCATAGTAAGATAACTGGAGACACGAGGAACGGACTACAAGCAGAAGTGCGCTAGCATAGAAAAAATGTATAGGGTGAAATCTCTGGCGTCAAAAACGGTCACAATTCCAGACTACACTACCCTAATTTAATGTATCAGGTTGTTTCGACAACAGTCTTGATACTGTCCGTTCCCTCGTCCCGAGAAGGCAACAAGAAGTTACCACTTTGCTCGCTTCCACTTGAAGCTCTGCTTCTCCCATCGTGTCTTGTCAACATCCTTTTTCTTGGGACCTGGATTTTACGCTCATGTATTCACACCTTTCACCAAAGAACACAATCTTCGCCCACGCACCATACTCTCTAACACACCTAGCCTGGTCGATGAAATTCATCTCTTCACTAAATGAAGATACCACGTTGGATTACACAAGCTTCTTTCTCGTCTTAATAATTGGTCAATAAGCTGCGTGGGAAGATCCCATATTGTGGTTTACACCTCGTGCTAAAGTCTAGGTCCCCAATAAGCCGAACATAAGAGAGCAGGCGCTAATTGGCGACACAAAGCTAAAGTATCCGAAAGGGAGGAAATACTTACTTAATCAGAAGAACTTACCTGTTTTAATAAAAGATCTGAGTTGCAATTTGGACAAGTAACGAGGAACTTAGTTAGCTTGAGGAACGATGTAAGGACATCCATGGTTATGTGATGCCTGGATGCCCTGTGAAGGAGGTGGGAAATGACGAGAAAGCCTCGGTTTTGAACCATGTGCTGCTGTACCGTCCCGCACCCTTCCACCATTTCACAAATGAATCCAATTAGCGTTGAACTGAAAGGAACAAATCCAATGATAATTAAGCCAACAGTAACCAACCCTAATTGAAGTTTATATTATTAATCAAGTTTCCTAGAGGGCCAGTTCCTCAGGTCAAACTGAGGCTGCCCAGATGGTGGAGTATCCCAAGGTTGATGGAGTTCAATCCTTTTTATCTATGTTATTCAGTCTATTCCCACCCCAATGTTTATTTCCCTTTATTATTTTCGTTAAATTTAGTATCGCATTGCAAAAAGGGATAAATTAATTTATTTCATATATGTACTTTTTAAATGGTAATACCGTAAACTAAATATAACCATACCAGATAAAAGCTTCCTTACGTGCCAACTGGACTAATTCACTCTACTAATTCAACAGGAGAAAACGGAAAGTTAAAAACAAAAACGAGGAGAGGCAATTCTGAAATGGAGACGGGCGGAGGTAACTTTTGTGAACCCTGCCAAGTCTGAGTCTTCAATACAGAGAAGACCTACCTTCAAACATCGCTGCAATAAGCTGCAGCAAACCGTAGTTCAAACTCCACGTTAAATTGTAGGTATTGGTTCAATGAATCTAAATGTTGAAGGAAATTATACAGTACATAAAAACCTCAGTAAACATAAGCCATTTTAAATTAATTTGCCTGTAGTTCCTCTCCATGATAACGGCTTAGGTACCACATAATTTACCCCTATCAAAACCTTGGGCCATGACTGTAGTTGTACCATGACGTAGACATGGCAAGGGACGTAAGAAAATGGAATTATTGGTATGAGAACGGTTGGTCACTCACCATAAAGAGGGATCTTTATTGGAGGAATAAAAATCTCCCGTAACAGGAGGATTGTCGTGTGGCAAATCAAGCTGCTGGAACAGAGGAAACAGCACTTGGATTCCTCCCATGCTATTTAGAGTGCTGTGGATACTGTGAGTTACAACTGCTTTCACATCCTGAGGACAAAAAGATACACGTTGTAATTCGGCTTTAGTTTCCCTTTCGTTCTTTATTTTAACCAGAGGACTCAATGGCTATACGTTAGCATACTGTTATCACTGTTCTTGTTATTTGCTTAAAACTAAAAAAACAACCCGGGAAAAAGCTGTTCCTAAAGCGACAAGATGCATACGTCAGTGAGTGTGCTTTCGTCTGTTTGACGTTGTCGTGGAATGACCCCGACATATATGCCAATTCTACCCAATATGCCTGGACGCTCAAGATCAACGAGTAACCATGGATCAACTCTGGTCACGACAGAGATGGGGGAAGATAAAAATGGGGGGAGTTGGGGTCCAACTTCCCTGGACGAGTGCGAAGGATTTAAATATAAACGATTCAGTGTAGTTGGCCGATATAAACTAATGAAGGCTGCGGGCTATGAAGCTTATGAAAAAGTAGGAACAAAATAAACTTTAATATTTACACAGATATACACAATAAATATATTAAATAGAATAATGGCAATGGATAGTCAATGTATTCAATAATCGAACTAACAGAGCTACTCGGAGTGGGCTCTACGAGAGTGGGTCGAGAGGCAATACAAGCTTCTGTACATACGCACACAGGGATGACTAGCAAGGTAGCCACCGATGATTCGTCTCAGCCTAGCTTGGGTTCGAGGCTTTAAGAGATGAAACGGCGATGGGATGGTTATTCGAGGGACTTTAACCACGGGGAGTTTAACCTCTAGTAGTAACACTAACTGTAGGGAGTATTCGTGCCAAACGAAATGTACCGAAACCAAGGACGGCCCAATTGACTAGGGCTAAGATCCTTCGGTATAATTCTAGCCTTCGGCTCGTAGAGAAAGGGAAGCGCGATCGAGAATGACGTGCCTCGTTGTAAAAGGCAGGCTTATACTGCCGATGCGCAATTGAGACCAAAAATATATAGGGATCAGCCGGAACCGTTACTGCCTCCGCTAAGGGTGGGCGCGGGGGGATCTCTCCACGAACCAACAGGGCACTTGAGGGATGGGAAGTACTCCTGCGAGGGCTTCTTGATAACGCCCTGAGAGACGACAGAAGCGCGCGTTTGAGATTCCAATCCCTCGCTTATCGCAGAAAGCAGTTCGATATTCTGACTGTTTCCACGGTCCTTGCTCACATGGACTGACCTCGTGGTTTCGAGGGGGCTTATGGCGGCAAAGAACTTTCATTCTCGACAGACGTCATAACCTTAATTCAAACGACCACTGTTCTTTGTCACACTCGTCAGTCATTTTTGTTGATCATCTTTTTCTCATTACTATTTTGTATAAATATTGTCCCTGCCCTATGTATAGTGATGCTGTTTCGCGAATTTCCAGATAATAATCATAAGCCCAAAATTAATTTATAGAATTATTACAGAAGAACACGGACACCGATACTAACATCCTGGCATATATAGTACGGTGGTGGTATTCTAACTCTTTCTGGTGGAGAAAAATCCCATAATAACGCAATGATATTTCTGAAATTAATACTCTACCTGTAGCATAAGTGCATGGGGGTTATGGACGAAGTAGGAAAGATTGCCTTTAGGCGCACACTGAAGGCACAGTTGAGAGTCTGTTGCCACAGGGTTATACATGAACACGATGCAACCCGCCAGTTTACCGTCGTAAAGAACCTAAAAAAAAAAAAAAACGCTCATGAAAATGACTGAATATTTTTTTCACTTTGTTCTTACTTTTAGTACGAAAATTTTGCCTTCGTTTGGGAACTTAAAAATCGAACCAATTTTAAATGGGTATAAAGCGTATGTATTCTAAAAATCATTCCAAATTTATAACTAGCGCAATCATGGTCGTCAAAAATGACGACAATTGGCTTCGAAATACAATGCAGAGAAATGGCATTAAAATCTTTTTCTAGACATCATTAGATCTATATATACAATAGTAAATATTAAAAGCATTTACAAACTCGTAGTACACCCGTTAAAACTGTTCAAAGTTTGATGAATATTGTAAATATATAAGGAACGAGCCTCCCCCCACCCCCAAAAAACAACAACAACACGCAAATCAAGTATTTTCACTTTCTCGACTAATTTTTTTGTAATATTTTGGAGATATAAAAAATTAAGAAAACTTTCGATTAAAAAAACGAGTAAATTATTTTTTTAAGTCGAGAACTAAATAAGCCCCAGCAAGGGGGTGGATGGTCCCCGCTACAACTAAAACCTGGAGCAGCGCCACACCCTCCAGGCGTTCTCTCTCGTGACATCTTTTGCACCTATTTTAAATCCCCCCCTAAGTTTCTAGGCCTGTATAGTCCCAGAAAAGGGTGAGAGAGGGCGTTAAACGTTCTAAAAAAAACACTTAAAAAAGCGAGATGAAAAAGCCTGGGAAAAATTACACTGAAATTTAGCTCAATTTATTTACTTTTATATTATTAAATAGCTTTTGCGCCAACCTTTTGGGGACAATTCCTAACTTCAATTGATTGACCTGAGAATTACTCGTATTTTATAATGTCCCTTCTGTCTTTAGGGCCAGAATCGGGTGATTACCCTTTTAAGGTTTGCACGGGAATCACAAAGAGTAGCGGGTGAATTCTCATCACCCTGGAAATACTCTATTTACAGACCGTTCACCTTAAAGAGTTATGCTTTGCTAGGTGTTTGGTCCATCAACATACAACGCATGCCACCCCATTTCTATGAAGGCTAATTTTACCTGATCAAAATAACAAGTGGCTTTGTGCTTGGTGCGACATAAAGGAGTGGGTAATATTTTTTTAAGTGGAATTGAGGGGCGTCCACCTCACTCACTCTGTGGGAGTACTTGTATAAGAAGGGACAGAACGATTCTTACCCGTCGATGGTTCTCTGGTAATTGGAGGTAGTTTTCATTGTCGAAGCGGAACTGACTCTGGAAGAGAAAAGTGAAATAATTACATAAGACAAAAATCACTCGACCATAGAACACTTCTACCTTGCAAGGAACATCCATACAAAAACGAGTCATGTAATCTAACAAAAGCCGCACACCAAATGTGGAAGAATGAAGGAACATTTAAGTAAAAAAAAGGGGATACTAATGTTGCAAAGACCCTTAAATCCAGGGAATTAAACTGTGCATTCAAAGCCCACCCCCCCCGGAACTAATTCGTAACGAGGAACACTATAAATTTGAACCCCCTTGATGTGCTCACGTCTTAATATCACCTAAACACAAACAACATGGGATAAGAATGCGATTTCCCTCGATAATAAAATGTGTCATTTAAACATACTATTCGCCTTAACAAACTTTGTATTCTATTTATCCATTTTTCAGTCTCCTGTTTATCCTCTCTCTGTACTGAATGATATTGCTCTCGGTGGTTACACCAGCTTCCTTTAAAGTTTACCCGAGTATATACGGGTACATCAAAAGCTTGATGCATTTTAGAAACTTTTGTGATTCTACAGATTAACGGTCGATTGATGCGGAAATCTATACTTACGCTGTATAAATAAAAATATATTTGCAGCCATTTTGGGACTTATAACCAAAATTAGCTCTGCCATTATGACATCATAACCCCCTGTAAAAAAGAGATTGATCGCACCGAATCAAGAAATAAACATTCCCTATGATGGTGATTAGCACCAATGGGGTAAGACGGTGATTTAACTACGATAAAGAAATCTAAGGGTAGGTGGCTATTTAAATGGGTTTAGTTTTTAGATATCCATAACACTATATTTTAAGAACGAGATTTTTTGAAGGTTTGAATAAAATTTTTTCTTTTAGTTCGGTTGTCACCTAAGTATATTTAATTTTTTTTATCAAAGTTATTTCTCATAATTCCTTTAGAAGAAGAAGAAGAAGAAGAAGAAGAAGAAGAAGAAGAAGAAGAAGAAGAAGAAGAAGAAGAAGAAAAGGGTGTTCAGGGTGTTAAAATAAAGAGTCGATAAAGGGGATTAAAAAAGGCGGTTAAGATTAGCAAATAAGGCTGTAGGCCACACCCCGCAGGGGGGGCCTGTGCAATCAAGTTCTTCCTGTTAAGGAAGAGAACAGCGGCTTGTTTTATTTAAATGGTTTGTGTGGATAAATAATTCCAAGTTTCGCGAAAGTAAAGAAAAACAAAAAGTACTGAGCCGATATAATTAGATACAGATCAAAGTTCTCAAACATAAATGATTTGCGGAATGGAATTTGGGGTTTTAAAATGCTTCTCGGTAATAGCAGGAAAAAAGCGCCCGCCCCCCTCCCCCCAAAAGAAGTTTAGTATGGCGAAGATGTTTGCGACGCACATGATTCGAAACAAGATCGCTTAGGTTCCGATGACGCCATTCTAATTAGGAGGAAAAATGGTACTTCCAGGTGCAAATAATAGCTCGGAAAAGAATGCTTTGCGCGTCCAATAAAAGGCAATAGACGATGCAGAAAAGCAAAAAGATAGAATATCAGTTTTCGGCAAAAACGGTGGAGTCAATCTATTGAATACCCGAAACTTTTCCCGAGATATTACGCTCGTTGAATGGCATTGACTGTCGAACAATGTAGGTAATGAAGTATAATAATTATTATTATAATAAGTATAATAATAAGAGTATATCGAAAATATACACTATATAGCGTTTTCACTGCTTAATGCGAGCAAATTTCCATTATGATGTTATGACGAAAAATAGATTGGCCTTATGGAGCCACATTGTGGGGTGGAATCATATTATATCATTTTGAAGGGAATTTTTTTCTGAATAAAAAAAAAACGATGTGGACATTTCATATTAATCAATTTTAAAGAAAATATGATTGATTTAAATAGCATTTGTAGGCGAAGCTTATGTCTGAAGTAAAGCAACGCGGTAGAAAAACTAGAGGCCTAACGACATCTGGCAATCGTTTTTTGAATTTGAAGCTAATGCTAGGCTTTCTAATTAGGAATACTACGAGTTTATTTAAAAAAAAATAACGGAGGTGGGGGTGCACCCCCCAACGAAGTGGGGTTATGGGGGCGAAGCCTTCCCATTTTGAAATTATCTTAAAAATGATGCTATTGCAATAGCCTAACAACTCCCCCCCCCCCGCCCACCTCACACGCACACATACACACTTTGGGGGAATTTGGCCAAGAAAGTTTTTTGTCGACATTAAAAGAATTGTTATTTAACACAATTATATATGAATTAGCACAATAGTTTCATCCCACTAATTCAAGAAATACATATTGCCAACGATGATGCTAATTTAATTAACTACGATGGAGTAGATTATTTAAACACGTCAGGTTTTAATCTCTCGAATTACCAGAAGTGGAAAAGGCTTGAATAGGCTTCTTGTTTGGTTCCTTTCCGGCGCGAAAAGCCACACGAAAAGCTAACACAACTTATGGAAAAAACACCTAAAACTAAAAGAACCCACCAAAAAATACTAACCTTCCTAATCCAAACATATTTTAGATGTTCAAAAAAGTTATCGATGACAAGATGGCTCCCAATCTATTTTTCGTTATAGCATCATAATTGAAATTTTCGTGCCTTCATTAGTGAAAATGCTATAAAGTGTATAAATACGAAATACACTATATACATTTTTCGTATTAAAAAAATAGAAATGTTTATAACAAAGCGCCTTCAAATGCGTTGTAGTTATTCATCTGAAGGATAACCATATTTTATAATATTTTATTACGGCTTTCCCATTTAACTGATAAAAATAAATATGAAGCATATATAAAAAAAGAAGAAAATTTCATATATGGAATTAATGTAAATTATGAAAGTTATTCTTTAATCTTCGTTTTCTTTTAGTATTCACTATAGAAAACAGAATGCAGTGATAACAATTTTAAATTAAAATGCAAGTAATTATACGTATTTTTCGATATGTATGCAAGTGAGTATTTATTTAAGGCCTAAAAAAAGTTATTATCGGCAAATATTAATTTTTGCCCCCACTCAGGAACTGGAATACAACGACGTTTTCTACACTTAAGAGAAGGATTAGTGAAAAAATGGATATAATTTTTGTGCAAACATAATAAATAGCAAAATCTAAGTAACCCGCGGAACCAAGTAATTTTTGACTAGATTCGTTTACTCAACAAATTCTTTATTCATATAGAACGATAGTGAAAAAGTGAGGGGGCCCCCTCCTCGTTTCAGGGAAAGTGGTGAAACAAATACATGGAGAGGTAAAAAGTGTGCCCGGGGATCGGGCCATCTCAGTATTTACATAATACATTATATTTTCATTTGAAATAAATTGTTAGTGAACCTGCAAAATAATAGTATTAAAAGTAATAATAATAATAGTGCATAAACATCTAAAGTAAATAATAGTAAATAAATAATACAGTAATTATAATAAAAAAGAAAAAAATATAGAGAATCACTTAATGTGGTTAGAATCTATTTTATTATAATGATCTTTAATATTACACTTAACAATTTGGTTCGTTAGCGTCAGTTATTTATTGATTCACTTTATAATCTACGAGTGGATTGGCTGCAGGGTCACCTGTACATGGCCAGTGTGGCCACTGACCTTGCTGGAGACATATACGACTCGTATCTCTCCAGTTCATGTAGTCTGAAGACGTCTACAGTACCTGGTGGGAAAGTTGCCTCTAGGCTGTCCCAAATAGCGGTGTTTCATGAATACAAGAAGACATCCACTGTCTCTATTCGTGTTCTTCTGTTCAGCTCCCTTGATGTGACATAGTCGTCCCATTTCATTTTGTGGATGAAGCGTAGGGCCCGATTTTGCACCCTCTGTATTTGAATTATCCTGCTTCTTGAAGATGTGTCGAGTGGAACTGCTTGGTAGAGCAGTTTAGGTTTTAATAGGGCAGTATATAGTTTCATTTTGTTTTGTTTTTGTGTGTTTAGCTTTAAAATCGGTGCAGTTTGTCGAGTTCTAGTTTCGCAACTTGAACCGTTTAGTTTATATGGCTTCCTGTGCCGTACTTGGAGATCAGGAACCTTAGGGTGCTCGCGCTCGGGGAATAATTACTAGTCGAGTTTTCCAGTCGGATAGGTTCCGTCGTTCATCTACCAATCGCGAGTGGGGTAAATTTAATTTGGTTTGGCTGGATCTTCCACTTGTCTTAGTACCTGGAGATCTTCTGGGCCTCGACATCACTCTTATAGATCTGGTTTGGCGAGTCACAATCTGGGCGATGTCGTCCGCGTAAGGTACGTTGAGGGTACTGGGGAGCAGGGTTTCTGAATGTTCCTGGTGTAGACCGTAACGATAGTGGGACTCAAGACACTATCCTTGAAGGACTCCAGAATACTATCACCGCTCTCCTGCTGGTAAGGTAGATGTGGAGGATTTTTTAGAAATCGGGGAACAACCCGAGTCTCGAGATTTTGTATTTGAATGTGTCGATCCATACCTTGTCGAAGGTTTCTTTTTACGTCCCAGCAGACTACATCCACCATGCAGCCAGAGGCAAGCCCCTTGGCCGCATGCTGCTATGTTAAGGCTTAGGCCATGAGTTCTTTGCTCAAAACCGGAGATTGCAGTATTTAGCTCTTCTTGGGTGATCGCCATTACTTCCGGGGCGCACTCCTTCAACATATGAGAGAGTCAGCCTCGATGTTGGTCGCCGTCTCAGCTTGCTGATGACGTTCCTGAAGCTTCTGGGGGTTGTCCTTAAAATCCAGGTTGTGGATCGTACGGTTCCACTTTTCTCTATGTCCTGCAATAGCACAGCGTTCACTTGCTATTCGAGCTGCTGGACCAACGTAAAGTCCGTTGGGTTGGGGTATCTAGCGGCACGGACGTCGTCGTAAATCTGCTGAAATCACTGCTCCAGGATGATCCTCTCTTAAGTTGGGCCCATCGGGGTCATAATCTTGTATCTTATGATTGGGATTATATTGTCTGCGATCGCAAAGCTGTCAAAGAATTTCTTCCGGGAATGGCCTTCTGTAGGCCTCCCAGTCTGCACCCACAAAGTATGGGTATGAGTGAGCTAGGCTGCACAAAATGGTGAAAGGGGAAGTCGGGATCCGTAAGCAGGATGTGTCGCTTAGTGGCTGTCCCTGGGTACATTAACGTCGCTCTTGATTATAGTTCAGCCTTCGATAGAGTTAATCACATAAAGCAATCATCTACAAAATTAGCTATCTTCGTATTAGTGGCCACTTACTTGAAGTGCTGTCCGAGTTCTTGACTAGTTGTGGACGACGAGTGTCATTTGATGGTTGTTTTAGCTCGTTTGCTTATGCTTACACATGTGGTCCAAGATCGAGTCTGAAACTATTTATTATGCTGACCACTTTGTAATGCAGCTATTCAAGCCCAGCAGAATGGACAGAAGATCTACGATGTCCTCATTAGTCGTATCTTGAGGATTATGCCCTGGTTGATCGTTGAGAAATGAAATCGAATCTGAGAAAATCTCACAGTATGGTTTTTTAGTCGATCGATGATGTTATACTCTTCTCACCCTGATGGCAGTGCCAGTTATTACAATTCCAACTTTTTCCTCACTGATATTACTTGGCATCAAAATCTTGATTCTCAGCTTACTTTTTAGTATCATTTGTACTCAGCCGCATTTTCAAAAGCGCCGCCAAATATATGCCACAGATGTTATCGTTAGAAATTGCATTTATTATTTTATATTGTCCCATTTTAATTATTGTCATTGTCTGGCTGTCTCCATCAGAATCCAACTTAAAACTCTTAGAGCTTTCAGTGGGATTAAATTTTTGCTTCCTGATATCGAGATAAATTTTCAACATTGTTTGGTGGGATCGCTGACCAATTTCTTTAAAATTGAATCTCATATCAATCACCCGTTGAATCGTCAGCTACCGACTCTTGGCACACCTAGCACGTAGTACTCGATGGGTTGAATGACCGATACTTTTCAGTTTATTAGTTTAACACTGTCGAAAGAGAGAGATCGAGTAAGATTTTGTTTAAAGGAGTCGTGTGAAACGAAGAGTTATCGGGAAGAGCAATGCCCTACGCCCGTCGGCAAACTTCCGGCGAGATTAGCCGAGAATTTCTTCGGTTCAGTTGGACCATCAAACCCCGCCGCGAGCTATAAACGCCGAGCGTCTACTTGGAGAATCTTCCCCAAGCGTCTACTTGTGGTACCCCCCTCCCCCCCCAAAAAAAATAGTAATATATTTACACCTTTCCTTTCCTCGTCGAGGCGTGCGACGCCTTCCGACTAAGACTCGTCAAGTAGTCTCCTCCCGAGTCATCTCGGATAACTAAAGTGAATTATTGTGCTCCTAAGGCTAGGATTTCATCAGTAGTTTCTTCTTAAACCTTATCGGGTTAGTACTCGGATATTGAACCCTGGCGACATGAGTAATTATTGGTAATTATTGATAATTTTCCCATTGCTGAATTAATAAATAATTAGCGAGTGTAATTATTTGGTTTATATGTTTTGTTGTGTAATTAAAGATTATTTTTGCCAATTCTTGTTTAAGTCCTCCAACCACCAAAGCCTAATTAAATTAAACCAATCCCGGCCAACCATATTTAAAGTATTCGAAAAACGAAAACTCCGCACAGTCCTTCCCGTAACAAACGAAGGACTCGACATATATATTGAAGTTTACTCGATGCTATTTTCTAGCATCTGTTAGATTATGGAATTCTCTCGCCAATGATGTCGTCAACTCTCCCAATTATGTAATTTTTAAAAAGCGGGTGAGTGAATGTCTTCCGTCTCGCTTATTTTTAGTCACGGGGGGACTCTACATCCCACTATAACGGTCCGTCCCCGTTCGACTTTTTTTTGTTTTGGTAATATCATTGTAACTATTCGGCTGATTCTAACGCAATTTAAAAATTTTATGTTGTTTTACATTTTCTTTCAAATGATATAATTGCCAAAGTCCTCCCATGGTTAGCCGGGGAATTATTTGGCAATAACATGATAACTATTCGTTCGATTCTAACGAAATTTGAAACCCTTATGTTGTTTTACATTCTCTCCCTCTCTCTCTCTCTCTCTCGAATGATATAATTGCCAAAGTCTTCCCATGGTTGTCCGGAAATTATCGAAAGTTTTGAAGGTCGTAAGGTCATATATCAGAATAAGTGAGAACATGCGACTTTTTGGTCATCAGACCTTCTTTTTTCTCTATTTATTACACTTTCAATGTAACGCGCCCGCTGGACCCCTTTGGGCTTATAGCCTTCGTGCTTTCTTTTTGGTGGCATTCATTGATTTTTTATAATATTAAAAGTAACAAACATGAACAAAACCTATATATTAGCTGATGTGAGTGGAAAAAAAAAATGTCATTTATCCGTTCCTCGCAAACCTTAGCAACCGTAACCAGGTAGTCTCGTGGTGGGCGGAGACACCGAAAATTCTTTTGCGGTTACTATAGCAACTTCACTCGCTCTGTGAATAAGGCGCTGGATTTCCACATTTGGTACCAACTTCTATGACAGCAAAAGTGGATAAACAATTTGGGGACTCTTAGAGCTAGTCCCCGATTAACGGTGTGGGGAGTCGGTGGCGTGGGGTGGACAACTCCATCTACACAATCGCAACACCGAGGTCTATTCCACTCCACCTTGCTTCGCAAACACAACACATCACTTCTGTCTCGGGACCTAACAAAGGGTTTTTGATTCCACACTCCTCATGCGAGGGGCTCTCCTTTGTGCCACGAAGGGTGTTCTGGTCGCTGGTTGGTGGCAAAACAGTAATAACGCTCTACTTTCACCCCCTGCCACTACACAAGATCGGCCTCTGGTGCACAAAGGGCTAGCCAGCCATGTTCATTTTGATCTTTATGTGAACTTTATTATTAAGTCGAAGGACCTGGTCCACAATAGAAAACGGGCGGGAGGCCGCACAACTCTCCCCCTCTGCTCTCGTTTCGCAATGGCAGCCAGCCCCTTGGCACCACACACCAATGGAGAGGAATGGAATAATCATTTAAAACAGTTGGAAACCGACGAGAGCATCTAGTAAATGTGGGGAGTAAAAAATGTGGATAAACAGACAAGGGACGAGACGCTAAGAGGACTAGGAGAGTGTTCAACTCTCCAATAAAGCCTGTCCCCTTGTAGGGATAGGGACCAGGGGCGTATAACTTTTCAAGAATTGAGATGTGTTGTTGCGGTCTTTGCCTCTCTTTTTCTATGACCACCTCCTTTTATCGGCCGGTCCTTCACCCCTGTTTCAATGAATCAATCAAACATGCCTTGCTCTTGCTCTTGCTCTTAGTATAGCACTGAGTAGACACTTTCACACTGCATCAGGTAGGCTTGAGGGAAGCTCCTGATCCACGTCAAGCAAGTGCCTGCATCCAATAGACCAATCCAAGAGGCCTTCAAAAGAACTGCATCAATTTGGTATTTGGACTTTGACTTTTGTTCTCAAATACCCAATTGTATTGACCAGGGGTAAAATTAAACACTAAAGGAACCGTTTGGTTGTTAAGTTCGAAAAATATATTTTTTATTTAGTTCATTAGCGACGTTCATGTCGATGATCAAAGTTAGCAAACGTAATATCTCGGCACATTTCCTAAACTATGTACATGAATCTTTGCATGCACTCGTATATACTCGGATAAACTATTTAAAGACGGGCATTCGAATCGCGAGTATATTCGCATCGTGGAATAAATCTCCACAATTGGATAATAAAAGGCACATAAGTGTTAAGTGCCTTAAAAAAGGAAAGTAACTATAGTATAGTTAGATCAAACGGAAAGCCCGCCTCTCACTTCCATACTTAGGAAAAAAACACATATGCATATAATTCGATAGACAGATAGATCGATAGATAATAGATAGATGGATACGAATGAAACTCTTAGTAGTTCCTAAAGGTTATATTTTGTTTCAAAGCTCAGCTGTGTTTATCCCAGTCTCTCATGTATAACCCAACTTTGTAATTGATTTTTTGACCATAGATGATGCAACGGCAAATTTTCGCCGTCTAAGAACGCCATAACCCAAACAATGCTAAAAGCTCAGATGTTCTCAATATTTCCCTCTCAGGTTTAATACTTTTTTTTGATCAACCTTTCCACATTTCTCGATGGTACTGCTGCAAGAATCATGTAAACAAAATAACGAAAACACTGCTCATAAAAATGCTTAGGAATCTGTTATACTATAAAAAAAAAACTTTTCTATTCACTGGTGCCAACCACTTCTAAGATAGGTTGTAAGCCCGCCCAATGTTCGTAAAAATTAGCAAATAAACGGGCAAAGTTGGATAGTAACCTGCCCTTCTTATGTTAACATTGGTAGATCCACTTAAAAAAACTTGTGAAAACCCCTCCGACGTAATATAGGATTGTAAGACTTCCATTGAACTAGCCCATAGCTCCTTCTTAAGTAGTATCATATTGGTAAACCCCTTTGTAGGCGAGCCCCCTCCTTCTCTATATAAAAACCCTTGTAAGCTTTAGATTAAGGCATTCGGAGCATATCTTGTACTTTGAATGAAGCTAAAGCTATACATCTCCTTTTTCTCTCCGCTACTGCGTCGTAGCGGGTTTCGAAGACGGGCAAGCAAAACGTTGTCGCCACTCAGGGCGACACAAGCATTACGTTGACTTGCTGTGATCACTTAGGATCACATGCCCTCTCCACGATCGAACTCCTTCCAAAAATCATCATTTAACGTCACATTGCACCGTGTACCAAACTACAGGCAGTCCTTTCTCACCAAGAAGGATTCCATTGCGCCGACTGCCTGATCACCTTGACTTTGTGCCCCATTACCGAGGGAGGGTCGTTCGGCGTCATAGTAATAGTTACAAGGCCAGAGCAAGGGGTACAAAATTTCGTCAACATAAAGATCAGAACGACAATGGTTGCCAAGCCCGAAGGCACCAAGAACAGGTCCTCACGGAGGGGAAGGGGGGCAGGTAGTATTGTGTTAGGGGTATACGGGAAGGAGATTATAGCAGTGTTGTGACTGGCTATGTGGGTGATGACGCGAGAATAAATTCCGCGTATCCGCCAATGGGCAGCAAGCTCGTGATGCCGCTGAAAGTATTGCTCCGTGCTCCCTGGAATCGAACCCATGCCTCAACGCTAGAGGTCCAACGATGTATCCACTAGGTTAGCGAAAGCCCCGGAAAATTTGTTAAGTGGTAAATAATATCTAGTGGTCATGTCAAAATTAGTTGCTTATTCATAATTATTTATATATAGAAGAAATCAAAATTCCCTTTACTTCATTGTGCATGGAACCTAGTCAGTGACCACCGCACTGCGTCTTTGAACTTTTGCCTTCAGATGTGTGCATAAATCTTATATCCTCTAAATGGCATCGAGGATAATTAATTTATCCAAAAGAAAATGAAAATCCGAATGCATCGGCGCTCATTAGAGTGAATTTAAGAAAGTATTAAGAATAGCAATAAAACACAAAGGTTGCGAGGGATTAGGTATGTAGATAGGAGACCCCCTTGGGCTTGTTTCGAGACGGAAGAGTGATGGTTTTGTATGCGAAGAAAGGAGGTAGGGGGAGAGACAGGTGTAGCGATTAGCGATATTTGTGAGATGATATGGCCGTAAATGCTTGCTCGCATGATTTTTCATAAAAAATTAGCGAATTTGGATAGAGATTAGCCCCCAATAATGAAATGAATGGTAAAAAAAAATCAGAGTAAAGAGTAGCCAACACTTCAAAAGGAGCCACCTGGATGGGATAAACTGTGACTGGATGCGATGTTATAGCAAATAGTGCCCCATCTGCCCGGGGCTGAATCCTGAGAAGCCGTGATGCTAGAGCACATAAGACATGGGACAATGGAACGGCAAAAAGGATGTGTAGTTTCGTGCTTAATTGAGCATAAAGTGGGAATTTTGTGTCGTTGATGCACATTGATCCTACCTTGCGGGGAAAACGATTGAAATTGATCGATAAAATTGAAGAGCAATAAATCATTTTTATTTGTCAATCAACCACACGAAAGTGCCACGCTTCAACAGGACAAATGACATCCTAGAAAAATTAGCATATTAATTACTTGATTATTATTATTATTATTATTGATATAATTATTATAATTTAGGACCGTTCCTCCGACGACAAGACACATCAAAATTATTTTAATCGGATTAATATTTTTCCTCTCTCGCCTTTTATTCTCTCCCTTGATCCGTACATTTTAATTAAATGTATTGATTGACATGAATTGTTAATATCTCCTAAAGTTATTTGAATGCGCTTAGAGGGAAAGTTAAAATGAAAAATTTCACTGCCCAAATACATTGTTATTAACATCTTGTTTACAGAGTTTTTATTTTAATTTACCTTACGCTAAAGCGGCTATTGAAATTTATGTATGGAATTCATAATTAATTAAGTCTCTTCTATTACGGATGTTATATAGCGTACCTTTGAGTCTTTGCATCCATTTGTACGTACCTGTACATTTTAGGTTTAAACTGCTCCTACCCCCCAGTAGTATTTAATGTTGAGGCGTGTTATAGCATTCCCATACAAACGATATTTGTTAATTGCCTGCACTTATTCTTCCTTCTTTGTTAGAAGAAAGAAGGAAGAATTAGTGTTCTCAGGTTGTTATATACGAAGAGTTACAAAATAGCTACATAATTATTGATAAGAAATAATAATGTAGCATATTTTAATTATATATGAAGCAATCAATAAGCTATGAATTATAATATATTACAACTGTATTGGCAAAAATAGCCAATATTTCCCGTATCTTAATATTATATCGGCAAGTCACACATGGCAGAGCCCAGATGTAGTTGGTTTACACTGTTCTCATGTCCCAATAATTGCCTGCGATTTAGTAAAACAGTGGTGTAAATTGTTATGTACCTTGAGAGACGGTCATATTTCTTCATATTGTGAAAGAAAAGAAGTTCGCTTGAACAACGTAAAACTAAGGATAGAGATTAACCGCAGAGGGGAAAGTGAGCACGCTTGGAATCGGATTTTCATTTTCTTTTGGCTAAGTTAATTATCTGCGATGCAATTTAGAGGATATGAGATTTATGCGCACATCTGAAGACAAAAGTTCAAAGACGCAGTGTGGTGGGAACTGATTTGGTTCCATGCACAAGGAAGTAAGGGCAGACGAAGTTGCCACCATGGGAAAATTTAAATTCAGGTCACTATCTCATTTCAAATGAAAGGTAAACTTGCGTATGAATGTGGAAGAGAACGGATAAAAGAAAAAGCCAGGGGTTTCCTGAGTGCGGGGAAAGAAGAGAAATAGAGATACATGAAGGAAAAAGTTAAAAAATATTGAAAATCGTCTTATGGTTTTACTGCAATCTAACCTAACCTAATTGCTCCAATCTAATATGAACCATTTTTTCCACAAAGTCAGGTCGCGACACCTCAAATTGCGCTAAACCATGGCCCTATCGAGGTTTCGTAGCATTTTACGACACAATTCGAGGGATTGTATGGTGATTCTCCAAGTCCCACTTCACTAAAAGCACTCGGAGATCGAGGAGAACAGTTTACGCCTTACTGGATACGGAACTACGTCTAGGTGTTTGTTGGACAACTAGGGAGAGTGAAAGG
Organism: Ceratothoa steindachneri; assembly: GCA_963969495.1. Taxonomy (NCBI): domain Eukaryota; kingdom Metazoa; phylum Arthropoda; class Malacostraca; order Isopoda; family Cymothoidae; genus Ceratothoa; species Ceratothoa steindachneri. The sequence goes on from OZ018323.1 coordinate 6,137,769, forward strand.
TGGTACAGACACTCCCAAAACTGCCATCATCTCTCCTACAACGCATTCATTATCTCTGCCGACTATTCGTCAAAACAAACACGGAACCTGTTAACTTTATTTGAAGAGATGGCTGTGAGAGCAAATTCCTTCTCCAATCAGGAATGTCGATTAAACTCAAGCGACGAGGAAAAGAGAGCTAACGCAATGGAAGGATCTACACGGTCAAAGCAACAGAGAGAAAGAGCCATTTAAAGACCGACATTCTCCTATGAAATATGGCAGACGCAATGGGACTAAAAGTTAAACTCGCTGACAAATAAACATTAATAAAATTTCTCCCACGAATTAAGCTTACATTAGTCAACCCATTTCCTCATTTAAGTAACACCAAAAGACTTATCGCAGACTGCAAATGTTTTTTGTTTTTTAGAAATCACATCTTCAAAACAATTAAAAGATTAATCCAGTTACTAAACTTTTTGTTTGCTTTAATGTGAACAGCAATTAGCTTTTAATAAATGACCCAAGCATCCTAAAAGTTCCATAACGTAGTTGATAGACGTAAATTCGCCCACGTAAACAATTACCTTGAAAGGGAGAAATGATACTGATGTAACGAGAAATGGGAGAAAAGTTACGTTTTCCCCCCATATGGGTTCTTGCGACAGCTTGGTTCTGAAAATATTGTATGTATTGCGCAATCTCAATGACTTTGTGCATTCGACACAGCTTGGATTTAGAAAGCACTGATAAGGTTAGAGTGAAGGTATATTTGAACTAACTCGCATTGACAACTTCGCCAACAGAGTTCCAATTCGGTGCTTTGCTCGTCAGGGCACTTCAGTGGACCTACAGTCATATTACGACCCTAGACCGGCAGGTAAATATTGACTGTAGTTTGAATTTCACTGGAGCGATGTGTGATGCCAGATTTCCGTTTGCTATGCTATATGACCACCTACTGGTTTGCTTATTCACATTTGGTTCGTCAAACTCATCCCAATGATTTCAAGATCGCCCACTCTCCTTAAACATCTTCTACAATCGTATAGCATCGATTCCCACTGAGATCATAGGATGGTACAAATAAGTGGTTAAAGAGATGCCAAGACAACATTTTACAAAAGAATTAACGCCCAATTTTAATCGTAGTCTATCAAATTGTGGGGAAGATGGAAAACAGAATGGGAACCTTAAAACGAATGAAGATGAATAAACGGTCGGGTAAAAGACCAAGGAAGATGAATGCTGTTGTAAGAAACGTTAGTAACCAGATATTTCGGGGGGGGGGGGATGGTCCTCCCGGCTCCAATCTAATACCCGCAGGAAGATCAGCGGTTATCTATCTTCTACACATTTTCACTTCCTCTATCTTCACCATTTTCCAGTTCTCTTCTTACAACCTTTCAAAGAGCAAATTCACACGGAGAAAACAGTCAATCAAAATCTAAGAGTCAAGACACTTGTCCTAATAAATAACTACCTGTAGAAAAAAACCCTACCGATTCCAAGCCCGTTTGCCTTTATTTAACAAGGCTGAATTCGGGGAAAACAGTATAAATAAACATGTTAGGGAGGGCAGTGGGAAGAGCCAGACGCCATTACAGATTGTTCTATTTTGTGATTTCGTAGAGCTGAGAGCAAATAGTCCGGGTTTCGGGAGGATGCAATACAACTCCATTCAAGAATTACGAGAATGCATAATAAATATTTCCTTCCCACTCTCACAGATCCAATCACCTGACTACACTAAGGGCAAACCTTGAGCACCCCTCCCACCAAAAAAAAAACCCAGACAAATGCTCTCCCTTCACAGGTACGTTGAGTCGAGTCAAGTGGAAACATCGCATACGGAATGGTCATTCGCCAGATGGGGACTGCACTCGCATCAAACGGTGCGAATCATTGGTAAAAGCAAAAACAAACAGACAACTTTCTTGACCTGAGAGGGGGGCAGGGGCGGTGTTAGATGTCTCTTTGGTATTGACCACAAGGTCAGTGGGGAGGAGTGCATGCTGTGGATCTCCCTCCACGTCCAATTTCTCCTTTCGCTCCTTTACTTAATTGGGGTTAGTTTGGTTGAATTAAATTATATGACACCCTAGATATAGCGTTGGATTTCCACGTCTGGGTGTCGGGTTCAATTCACAGTAAGAGCGAAGCATAGAAATTCGGCGATCGAAGGGGCCAGTCGCCAATATTGCGGTGCGATGAGGCTGAACAATACTTGCAGATAGCTCCGACCACGCACGTCAAGACACAAAAACTAGTCAAAACACCAGTCTCTCCATCCCCCCCCCCCGTCCGTCGCACGGATAACACATCACTCTTCCGTTTTGGAACTTTACGACGAGGCTTCAATTTCCACACTCCCCTGACACGGAACGGGTGGCTCTCATTTGGGCCACAAAGGGTTCCCTGCTTGCTGGGGGTTAAAACACAATACCACTTCTCTGTTTGCACCCTCCCTTCTAACGAGAACGGGGCCGTGGTGTCCTCGAACTTGACAGCGATCGTCATTGTGATCTTTATACGAACTTCATTATCCGTTCGGGGACCTCGCCCCTTTTCAGAAAAGGACGGGGGGTGCAGTTAACTAAGAAGCGGGATAGGACAGACAGAAGGAAAGAAAGGATTACGACTAGAAATGGAGGGAGGGGTAATGATAGGATAAAACTCGATCTTGGTCTTCCCCAACCCTTTTCGTTTGTCCATAATAATTCTTCAGTGAACGAAAATTCCCCCAGCGGTTATACTGTGTTTGACCTCCTATCCCCGAGGCCGAGCAAGGAACACTTTTTGGCCCAAAGAAGGGTTACCAGGCCGCGTCAGGGGAGTCTGGATATGAAACCAGTTTCTGCAGATTCCTGCCCTTGGTGTGGAAACAAGGATGGCTTGAGATAAAAAAAGGGTCTGCTGAACAAAATGTCGCGTGCTGTCACTTAATATGTTTTGTGACCTAAAACCTTCAGAACTTTCAATAATTCCAGGACTAACCTTGGGAGGACTTTTGTAATTCTATCATTCGAAAAAGAATGTAAAACATAAGGGTTTCAAATTTCGTTAGAATCGGCCGAATAGTTACAATGTTATTGCAAATAAAATGCAAAACGGCGACCGACCGACCGACGACATAATGAGATGTAGAGTCGCCTACGACTAAACTTGCACGCGACTAAAAGAATCTTTCTTTTAATTTCTTGAGAAGTAGTTGTTGTGGAAGGGTTTGTATTATTATATTCCACGTTCTGTCGTTCGTTGAAAAATAAACCCCCATCGGGATTCGAACCAGTGAGGCGCGGTATGATTGCCTTGTTGAACTCTGTCGTTCCTTGTTTAGGTGCCTTTTTGCTCGTTTGGCGTTTGGTAAAAGAGAAACTGGTGTAAATGGCCATGAATGTTTGATAGAAAAGTGGAGAAAGGTCTTGAAGACACCTTAACTGTAATGCAGAACCTCCTCTCCTTCTCGGGGGATGACAATATCGCTCAAACTTCTACGGAACTCCAGTTTCATCACTTCGCTCATATCTGTTTTCACATTCGTTCTCTCATTTGCTACACATCTGCTATAAAAGCAACAGTTTTTTGCCTTGTTATGTCCGGCTGGCTTAGTTCAGTTTTAGAAGAAATTGAATCTGAGTTTTGCTGTGGGAGATTTTTATTTTCTTTGCCCGATTTCACACATTACAAAGAATTTAGCGCAAAATAAAACTTCAGGGGATTTTTAGTCGCGGGCGACTCTACATCTCACTATGTCGGTCGGTCCCCGTTTTGCTTTTTGGGGGGAGGGGGTAATAACATTTTAACTATTCGGCCGATTCTAACGAAATTTGAAACCCTTATGTTGTTTTACATTCTCTTTCGAATGATCTAACTGCTAAAGTTCCCCCAGGGTTAGCCCTGGAATAATTTTTTGGCAATAACATCATAACTATTCGACCGATTCTAACGTAATTTGAATCCTTATGTTGTTTTACATTCTCTTTCGAATGATAGAATTGCCAAGGTCCTCCCAAAGTTAGTCCGGGAATTTTTGAAGATCGTAAGGTCATAAATCAGAATAAGTGAGAGCCCGCGACCTTTTGGTCAGCAGACCTTGTTTTAGAGCCATTTTCTTATTTAAGTTCTTCCCCATAGATTTTTTTATAGACACGTATTGTGGTTTCACTAAATTGCTTCTGTTTATTATGTCAAAGGATTTTTGGATTTGTTTACACGAAATTAATTTAAAAACACATCTTCCAAGGTTTCGGAAGATAGGCTCGTTAAAACGTAAAGTTAAAATGTGCGCAAGATACACGGACTAGTAGTGTAAAGAGGATACGATGTGTGGTGCTCGGGCCAGGGCGTGCACGAAACTCTCTTTAACTTACGCAAATATTACAATCAAGACACATTTTCCTCCTGGGATTGAAGACGCAATCCTTCAGATATTAAATGAAACTGGTGAAAGTAACCAAGATATAACAGGATTTCAGTAACAACTTCCATTAACTTAAAATGCTCGTGTGAGAAGGGTTCATTCAAAACTTTTGCGAAGGCCTGTTTGCGCCTTCTAAAGTTCATAAAACATATCTAAAGGCCTGTTTGACTCCAAAGCCTCATTCAAAATAACTGTAAAGGGCTGTTTATCCTCAAAGGTTCATTCAAAACTCTGTGAAGGGCTATGTTCCCTAAAGGGTCCATTAAAAACATCTGTGAAGGCCTGTTTGGCCCTCCAACTTCATATAAACATCTGTGAAAGCCTGTTTAGGCCCCAATATTTAATTTAATATACCTGTAAAGGGCTGTTTACCCTCAAAGGTTCATTCAGAACTCCGTGAAGGCCTTTTGCCCTCAATTGATCATTGAAAACCTCTATAAAGTCCTTTTTGTCCTCAAAAGTTCATTTAAAACCTCTTTGAAGGCCTATTTACCCTCAACAGTTCATTGTAAGCATCAGTCAAGTCATGCTTGCCCTCAATAGTTCATCCGAACATCTGTGAAGACTTGTTTGCCCTCACAAAGTTAATTCAAACATCTGTGAAGGCCTGTTTGGCCCTACAACTTCATAAAAACATCTGTGAAGGCCTGTTTGGGCCCCAATATTTCATTAAAAATACCTGTAAAGGGCTGTTTACCATTAAAGGTTCATTCGAAACTCTGTGGAGGTCTTTTGCCCTCAAATGTTTATTCAAAATCTCTGTGAAGTTCTCTTTGTCCTCAAAAGTTCATTCAAAACCTTTGCAAAGGCCTGTTTAGCCATTAAAATTTCATAGAACATCTGTGAAGGCCTGATTGACCCCTCAATTTCATTAAAATACCTGTAAAGGGCTGTTTACCCTCAAAGGTTCATTCGAAACTCTTTGAAGGGCTATGTTCCCTTAAAGGTCCATTCAAAGCCTTTGCGAAGGCCTGTTTTGTCCTGAAAAGTTTATAAAAACATCTGTGAAGACTTTTTTGGCTCTCCAACTTCATAAAAACATCTGTTTGGCCTGTTTGTCCCCCAAATTTCATTCAAAATACCTATAAAGGGCTGTTTACCCTCAAAGGTTCATTCGAAACTCTGTGAAGGCCTTTTGTCCTCAGAAGTTCATTCAAACCCTCTGCGAAGGCCTGTTTGTACTTCAAAAGTTCAAATATGAATTCTCTTGGACCCCACTAATCTGAAGAGTTCCCCGAAATTTATTTCAATTTGAACAAGTCTAATTTAAATTCGATAAACAGCAATCCTTAAACCGAAATCCTGCATCGATTGACAAGGTGATGGCATACAAATAATAAATCTGCACTAGTTATAAGACTTTTCATTTTTGTTAGTACAGGTAACGTAAGATCCGAACCAGCGTGGGGCAGTTGCCGTGGTTGACTCGAATTGTGATTCCATCCAGCGACTTACTATATATACCCAATGGGTCTTACTTCACAGTACTCGGAAATCGTATTTCTGGTGAGCAAATGAAATCTACAATATTTGTTAAATGGTTAAGAGTTCTTCGAATAAGAGTAATCGATAAGACCTAGCTGATCATATGAGCAACAAGGTTATACTAGGTTATAAACGAAATTGACCTTAAAAATTAATAAGCCATCTGGTATTTAGATATAGTCATACACCCGCATATACTTCAAAAATCGAGGACCTCTAAAAGGTGAATGTAAAATGGCTTCTTTAATTTGCCCTTTCCACATTACGCGACTGAATTCACGATTATCGATTCTACTCTACGCCTGCTGATATTCATTAATTATTGATTGAAAATCGGTAAGATGGTGGTGAATCGGCATGCCAGGTACCGATCTCGATTAATAGGTAGATCAGAAGTGAAAAGAGGAACTCAGAAAACCTCTTTACCTCCCCAAGAAAACTACAGGATACAAATGCGGCTTTTGAAAATCAGGTATCTATGTGGAATAAGTTTAGAAACACCTCACGGTTGATTAAGAATGCGAGGAGACCGGCACCTCCTCGTAACATAAATTGATAAAGGCAATGGACCAAGAGACATTTTAACGAACGACTGATTCTTGTAGCCAATATTTCTTACTTTGTAACCCGGTCCGAGTCGATGCATGGCGCAGACTTGGTGTGCGGTTATAGCCTCTGAGAAGACGTACACGGCGCTCATCTGCCCGCAGAAGACGCGCTCTTCGTCCAGTTCGGGCGTCGCACCGATGTAGCATTTGTCCCACGTCTGAAATACGACATTTTGAATGAATGTTCTGCAACGACCGATAAACCCTTAGATATACTTGACCGCTGTGACATCTGTTACGTCATCATAAGCTCGCATATTTCATGCGGCACGATCTATGTCAGTATCCTCTGTCTCTAAAGAAAGTTACACCATCCTTATCTTTCACAATGTCATTCCGAAAACTCCGTCACACCATTTATGTTCTCCCCTTGATTGGCAGGACCCCAGAAGCTATTGATATTTGTTGGTAGTTAGATCAGAATGATTGCATAAGCTGTGGTTCAGTCGGTTCGCACTTAACCCCAAACCAGTTATGTAGTTTCAGGATCGATTCAGGCTATCAAAAAGAGTAGAAAGAATTTCATGGTGTGGACTCATCGTTACGGACGGATTTATGTGGGCTTTTGAAGCCCAGCAAAGGGGACATTGAAACAAGATGAGAATTTGTCTGGGAAGTGGGCTACATGCACTATAATAAATCAAAGCTAGAACACACGTGCTAAAATGGTATGAAAGAAGGCGTATATGTGCTAACATGATATACAAGGTGGGGTCCATGTGGTATAATGGAATGGAAGCATAAGCATATGTGTTTAATGGAATAAAATCAGGGATACATGTGCTAAATGACATGGAAGATCGGATTCATTTGTTAAAATGGAATGGCATGGAATGCTATAATGGCATGTTAGGTGTAATCTAGGTGATATAGCGGTATGGAAGGTGGGGTCCATGTGCCATAATGGTATGAAAGCAGGATTACATGTGCTATGATGGTATAAAAGCTGGGGTACATGTATTCGAATGGTCTCGAAACCACCTTAGGCCTTTTCTACCACGCGTTCCTAAAATGACTTTATTCCAAATGTATTTAATGTTAAAAAATAATGCGATTATTTTAATGAAATTTAATATTTTCTATCTTTCAATTAATAAATTGAAGTCATAAGCGCCCAGAGACGTGAGCAGTTTCACTCCATCGCCTTGTCAACACACATGCAAATAAGATCGTAAATTCAAGGCCGCCTGAAAATTAGAATTTTCAAGCTTCATGACCAGGATCTAGAACTACATATTATATATACAGAATTTCCCCCAAATTCACAAAATATAAATATGTTGGACACGAATAAATTTCGACGAGGTGATATTTTTTTTATTTCATAAATTTCAAAGTGCATTTGGAAATGAATACATTCATTGTCTTTAGGAAATCGGACGAAAATTTTCAATTATAATGGAGGCAAAATTCCTTATTTAACGATTACATCATGAAAAGTTCCATAATTTGTCTTTTTCACCGACGCAGAATGCGCGCCTTCCTCAAGTGACAGATGCCAGAAAGAAACTATTGACCTTAATAACATATATAACGTATTGACCAATCCTTCTTTTCGGAATAGTAGTCAGTCGTGTATGAACGCCGCCGCGCAGGAAATTCGATCCAAGCAGATGGAGCGGAAATCATTGCAAATGTAAGATTGTTCAAATGAATAACGAGATATTTGGAACAAGAGTTCGACTCACGTCGTTCGTAGAAACAAGCCAGGTGAGTTCGGTGGAAGAAGCGAGCTGGCCGTTTACGAACACCTTCATTTCACTCTTGCTCCATCGGTTGTAGATGCACACGATGGCGACCATGTACCACTGCGGAAAAAAGTGTTGGAAAATGGAGTAAATAATCATCGGATAAGTTCAACCTCACTGCGAAGCTTTTTATTTTGCTCCTATTTATTATTATTTAGAGCTAAGAAGCGAAATTTAACGAGGGCATCCTCGCCAGTAAATTTATGAAGAGAGATCTAGAAAACTGGTGAAGTTAGAGAAAATGAAAATGTGTGGAATATAAAAAAAAAATAACTTGTTGATGCCGGGGGGTTTCTGCTTCTAACAGAGCACAAACCGTAAGGAAACTTAATTACCTAAGGATTGGGGACCAGGAAATGTGTTGTTCCCTCTCCCAATCACTAACTCGCCTAGTAGTTCTTCCTTTTGCGAGGTTGGCGGAAATCACTTATTAAATAAAAAATTATAAACTTGAAATAATTGTTTTTCCCCAAAGTTTCCGTCTTTCTCACTGCACTTCTCGAGACGGTGTTTCCATCCATTTAACCCCGCTCTAAAGAACCCAGCATTCCTCGTTTGTAAGCAGCTTGTACCATGAGTTTTGGCTTCCTGAATGTTTCCAAAACGGGCTCCTTTTAGTTGTTCTTTGAGTTTTGGACAAGTCAGATGGGTCGAGATCAGCGCTGTCGCCTCCCTTTCGAATCGAGTTTCTACGAGAATTTAAAGATTGCTCTTCTCTCAAAATTGCTGCTTTCCAGGGCTCAGAAAAGGATGTAATTTTAAGCGCGTCTGCGCAGCGCAAAGGCGAGTGAATGAAGGCACCCGCTTATATGATATCGAGGTAACGTCTCAAAGATACCTTTGAACCGGTTGTGTTTTATAAACAAGCTAAAAGCGGAAAAACATAACAGTTTTCAGGGAACTTTTTGACTACGCAACGTAGTTATTCGTGCTAAATTGGTTTCAACAATTTTCTCACGGAAATGACCTCGTTAGTTTTCGCAGTTTTCCAGTAAAAAAAAGAAACCTGGGGGCATTAAGTTTGCACGCGGCCATTACAAGTTTGATAGATATTATTATTTTATTAATTGTGTTCAAATTTTCTCTTCACCTTTTTATATTTCTACCCTACGCCCCCGAATGAACATCCCCTCGTAGTTAAATTTACGGCAAATAAGCAGTTTTGGGAGGTGATAAAGTTAGCATATAAAGATGAGCCTACTTTGGCAGGACAAAAAAGAGTAATATTCAGCAGCCTACTTAAGAAGTCTGAGGCAATTATTATCCTTTATTTTAATTAATGCCATATTCTCGACTTTAATGGACTTCACGTTCCTGCTTTTAAATATATAAACATACTTCTCTCCCCTCCCACAAGGGGGTGCCCCATGTGGACTGTTACATCTACTAGGTGGAGGAACAGTAAGGTCTCCGGGCCCCAGAGTCCCAGGCAGTCTCGAACTATATGGATTTTTTTAGGGGGGGGGGTAGCCCATCTAGCGACTGCCTACTTGGGCATAAGTCGCCGTACACAACACACACAGCCTACTACTACTAGGCTATATTAAAAAAATAAATAACAATATGTAAATAACAAATACCAGCGATAAAAAGAACAGAGGCTAAAAAAATAACAAGAAAACAAAGCAAAAAGGCGAGAAGGAAGCGCGCTACGGCGTCGGGAGTAGGCCCCCCTCCCCACGGCGCAGGAACATGTGACCTAACCCCCCCCCCAAAAAAAACAACAACAATAAAAACAGTCAAATAGAGTGGAGGAGGCCAGGCTCCTCCAAAAAGTCGTATGATCCACAAGTCTGTGTGCACGAACTCGTCCCGAGTACAAGGGACAAGCGGTAGGGACCCTGCTCGTCATAGTACCAGGATAAGTAAGGTGCGCGAAGATCAACCAGATTGGGACATTCAACAAGAATGTACCGAACCGTCTGGGAGACAACGTAGTCGTCGCAATAAGGCGCAGGCGAGCGCTCCATCAAATGGCGGTGCGTTCCGTGAGTGTGTCCAATTCGGAGACGACAGAAAGCAACCTGAAGCCTTCGCGGCATTGGGGGTAGGTCCATGGGAACAGTCGCAGCGCAATGGCACGTAACTTTAAGTTCCAATTGACCATCTTCTTTGCCAAGCCTCCCGGAGGGCAGCTCGTATTCCTCCCATGTAATCGGCGTGAGGAAGAGCGAAACGCTGGACTGGTCGCCCAGTCCTCGCCGAATCTTTGGCGCCCTCATTCCCCGCAATTCTTACATATACAGAAACCCAGCAGAAGATAATTTCGATATCCCCCGGGCTCGCCAAAACCATGGCGTCACGGATATGGCGAACCAGGGGATGGAGAGATTCCAATGGCCCGAGAGAACTCAGGGTGCTTTGTGATCCGCTATAAATCACAATCCAGTCTCCGAACCGAGCACATCGCGTAATCTCCCGTGCCGAGCAGTGTATTGAAACCTGCTCGGCCGTGAAGACAGACGTAGTGCCTGGCAGAGCCCTAATGACTTCAAAAAGAGGATATACGACGTGCAAACCACCCCCTCTTGGGACTTAGAACTATCCTTATACACTGGCACGGCTCTAGCTTGACACAAAGTGAGCTCCCAAAAGGCCAAACGCAATAGTTCCGACGCTTTAGAATCTTTGGGAGCAGAGGCGTGGCGACAGAGAGTCGAAGGTGGTATCCTTCAGGGTGGCGTCCTGGGTAGAACCAGGGCCGCCATCCGCCCGAAGGAGTTCCCTGGCCCTAAACCCAAAGGGCTTGGGGTATGACTGACGTCTCTCGGCGTCATAGGCACCATCGAGATCAGCTGCGGATGTACTGAGAGCTGTTGGCGACTGAGGGAGGCGCCGGGCTCGCCCGTAAAGGCGAATAATGCACTGTGCACGGCGCAGAGAGAGTGCCCTCTCCCTAGCATCGACAAGTAGGCTCTCAATGGGTGACGTGCTGAAGGCACCGATTGTCAGGCAAAGGCTGAGTGGTGGATCAAGTCCACCTTCCTGTATAGACGCTCGGCTGCGGATGCATAAAACTAGCATCCAGAGTCGAGCTTGAAACGAACAGAGGATCGATAAAAAAGTAGAGCAGTAGCCCTATCAATGTCCCAGGCGCTGAACGTCACGGAGCAAAGAATATCCATGGCGCGAGTACAAGGGACTCTAAGGCTGCGAATATGAGCCTCCCAGGTGAGGCGTCGGTCAAATATAAGACCAAGGAAACGATGCGATTCAACCACTTCCAGGCGTACCCCATTAAGAAACATGTCTGGGTCAGGGTGGAGCCGTGGATGGCGGCAGAAGTGCACCACCTTAGTCTTGGCCAAGGAAACCCGAAACCCGTGCGCTTAGGCATAGTGAGAGACGCGGTTCAATGCCTGTTGGAGTCGATGCTCCAGAGTTGGCATCTGGGCCGCGTCAAAAAGAGATCGAAAGGTCGTCCACGTAGAGCGTAGCGAGAACATCTTCCGGCAGTACCGAGGTGATGCCGTTGATGCCTAGGGCAAAGAGTGTGACACTGAGGACACTTCCATGCGGTACACCCTCTTCCTGTTACATTGGGCCAGAGAAGGCTCCCCACACCCGTACGCGGAATCGATGATCTCACAAAAATTCAGATAAAATATTGGAAGGCATCCCCTCGCCCCCATTGTGTGGAGGGTCTCCATGATACCGTATCGCCATGCGGTATGAGTGGCGTCACACTCACCGGGGTGCATTCAAGTGTCCGAAGGGCGCTATTCATGGCCGCCTCGGAGGGATTCGACGGATTCGCCAGAAGGCTCCCTTCCGAGAAACGGGTCACCTTCAACTTTCTATCAATCACACTAGCTAAAGCTCTCCTCTGATGGATCATGTTGCCTTTATCCAACATGCTGCCATCAGTGAAGCGAATAACAAAGAAGCGTTTGAAGCAAGCGTGCTCAAAAAGGCCAGGTAACCTCTGAATGAGGGGCCCCGACGTAATCGAGGCTCCACCTCTGGGCACGTTTGGTCTTTGTCAGGGACTCCCCACACGGGAAAACAACGGAGTCGGACGTGCCGTTCTTGGCTTGGTCGCATGCTGAAACGGCAGCGGCCCCATCCTTCCCTGCAGCTCCCGCAGAGGAAAAGGAGCCCCGAGGCTTTTTCCTGTTCTTTTTCTTCTTAGGAAAGGAGGGGGGTGAATGAAGCCGCTTCAATCTTACGCTGGTAGGAGCCCCTAGGCTAGATGAGCAGCCCTCGACAAGATCCTTCTCTGAAATGGAGAGGGTATTGCCTGTCACAGGAGACTCTAGCCGGCTGAGATAGAGCTTGCATAGGGGCGGACTCGGGTTCTATGCTTGGCACCGAGCCCAGGTTCGACCTCATGGAAGATCTTATCGTCTTGGGCTGGGTCACCTCAGGGACTCAGTCCATTTTTACAGTTATTCAACTGGTCCTATGCTTATGGTCAGGACTGTTTGAGAGTTTAACAAAAGCGCAATAGCAACGAGGCCGTACCACTCACAAACTGGTAAGGGGAAATCTGTATAGAGGGTGGTAAAGTAAGAGGAAGTAAAAACTATGTGGAATATATATAGCCGAATGTCCCCCTGGAGGCATTGGAGCCGGGAGGGTGCGCCGTTCCTCCAGGTTTAAGTTGTAGTAGGGGCATTACCTGTGCTACATCCCCCTTTGTTGGATGGAGGCTTATGTGCCCTACCAACCCCAATTCCTGAAGGAAGATTTACGGCTACACAGTATATGTTCCACTTATTTCCTTCACTATCTTTTGCTGCAGACCACCTTTTTTTGCAGCTCTTTCCTTACCAACTTTCTGCTACGTCTTCGTTGCTATTGCGCTTAAAATTCGAGAGAGAAACAAGACGTTCAGAGAAGGTGAGAATCGCCTTTAAAATGGATCTTCCTTCTACATCTCAACCCCATCAGGTTTCATTCTGATTATCTGAACGCCCTATGTCGCAAAGGGGCGTCACAGGGTAAACAAGCTGTAGCTGACATCTGTATAACGGTGTGCCCTCCTAGCTCCAACGCCTTTAGTCGCGTGCTCTCTTTGCCTCAATGCCCACAGTAAGATCTGTGTCGATATTCTACACATTTTCACTTCTATCTTCAGGACTTTGTGTACAGACCTCTCCTTCCACACTTCTCCAGGATGTTTTCGTTGATTTTCACTTTAATTAAATAAAAATACCTGACCAGTCCTTATTTTCTAAGCTTGTCACTTCCAGACATGGCGACAAAATGCTTATCACCCCGTTAATTGGTGACATATATACCAAATAAAGATGCCTTTCATTGAACACGGCAACAACGGGCATTTAAGGGAATGTGTGAAAAAAATACAGCAAGATACGAAATTTAGTAATATAAAGGGTGACGAGTAAAAATGTGTCTTTGAACAGCCACCCATCATTACTCATTAAAGCTCTTAGGAAATTGAATAAGCGAGAAAATTGACTGCTAAGACAGGAGGGGTCTCAATTTTGAACTCAAGCCGTAAATAAAAGCCCAATTTTTAAGTGCAATAGCAACGATGCCGTACCACGCACATAATTTGTAAGGATAAAGATCTATTAAGAAAGTGGCGAAGCTGGAGCACAAGAAAATGTGGGGAAGATATATAGCCACAGATCATCCTGCAGGATTAGGGGCCGGGAGGGCAAACTGCGGAGGTTGGATCAGGAGGGGACATTTAGGTCGGGAGGAGAAATCATTTGGAAAATGCAATTTAATAAACTTTAGAATTTCCTCCTTCGAATTATTTTTATTTCCTCCTTCTCGCTTTCAGGACGAATGGTCTAAGGCACTACAAAACCATTCTATGGTAGAGGCGCAGTGGACAAACCTCGCGATGACAAAAGAAAACTGGCGCTCCATCACGAAACGAAAACCAACGAGGACATCTCAGAAAGTTTACCGAGAGAGACTCGTCGAGACAGTGATGATTTGAGGGAAGTTAAAATGTGTGGAAATTGCATACCTAGAGGAGTCTAGAGAGGATACTACTTGATGCGATAGGAAATGAGAGAACGTACAACTTCCCAGAACTTGTTAAACCTCAAAAATTGGCCAGAAAACCCTGCAAATTCCCATGTGGGCGTTGCTGTAAGGAGGGCACGCAATTCCCCAGATGTCAGCTGCACACTGATTAACCATGATGACCCGGGGAAACAAGCATGAACAAATTCGTACCATAAAGTACAAGGACTCATTCCTACAATCATTGTAATGATACTGTAAAATACCATCGAGGGCGATCCTTTGCCCTAAAGGGACACTAGCGAACATACGCAACTCACCTTCCTGGGCTGAAATTCGTACTTTATGCAATGCTGATACCCTTTACCCTTGACCTTGAGGGAGGTCAATACGAGGCAGTTGCCCACGAAATGCGCCGAGTAGCCAACGCCTTTGCTTGTCTTGAAGCTGCGGAGAGAAAAAAATCATTATTTAATACATTATTATTATTATTATCATTAGTATTAAGTTATTAAATGCACCGTGACACACATATGGCGCACAAATAATTTCAACTATTTTCTAATAGTATTATGAACTAATACACGCCAGTGTTCATATTAAGTGCTATATGTTCCATATATGGTACCCACCTACTATCGGCAGTACCCAAAGTCGCGATAAACTTGGTCCATAAAAATGAATGAAAAATGGCGTAACCAGCGAGAACACTTTCGTGAAGTGGAAAAAAAATGAAGAGGAGAGACATGGAAAAAAGAGCTGGAGAAGTGAAAGTGGCAAAGGGCGGCAACGACATCAATAACTGAGCCCCTAATTTTTCCAAAATATTTTGATTAGGGGTTTTTGTTGGGACAAACCTCTCGATACAAGTAAAAAAAAATAACAACAGACACTAGAATACATAATATAAGCACCCCTATTGGGAGTGCTACAATTAAGTAGGAAAGGGGTGTTGGGACTTTAATAAATCTTGACTAACGTGGCTCCAACTAGGAGTTGGTACTCGGCCTCTGGCGAATTATAACCCCACTGCTGCTCGGCTCAGTCGGGAATGATCCACTCAGCTACGCCTCTCCCGATTCGTGTCCCAGACTCGACTAAGAAGCGCTCAGTAAAAAATGACTCCACAATCAACGCGTTATTATTGTTACTATTATTAGAATTATTAGCGTAAAAGAATCGGAAGGAATGGGTAGCTTATTAGTGGCGTTGATACGAGTCGACCACACCTTGTAGTAAAACGGTTACAATTATTATTAGTGGAGTAAATAGTTAGGTGAGAGTGGGTAGTTTTTAGAAGCGTTGATGATCGTCGCCCACACATTAGGGCAAGCAATTGCAATTAGAATTATTATTAGCGAAAAAAACGAGGGGGGGGGGGCGTTTGTACTAGCATTGATGAGTGTCGACTATACACATTGAAGGCACATACAATTGCATTAATTATTATTATTATTATTATTATCGTATATGTGTGAGAGGGAGTGGGGAATTCTTAGAGGCGTTGATGTCAGCTGATCACACTGTAGGAATTCAATTCCAGATATTCCTTATTAACCTTTAAATAAAAAAAAACGAGGGCATCACCGCCAGGAGATTTGACACGAAAGGTTTATAAAGAAAGTAGTGAAGTTGGAGAAGTGAAAATATGAGGAAAGTGCAAACTTAAGTAGTCTAGAGAACAGACTACTTGGGGCAGTCTGGAGCAGAGGGCGCGCAACTCTCCAAACCCCACGCTTCCCTTAAAAAAGCCGTAAATTCTAGTCGGGTTATCTCCCGTTCGCACATTTTTACTTCCATTAATTTAATCTCTTCCCATCTTTTGGGGGGCACATTTTCTGACAAAATGCCTTCGTTGGTTTGCTATTTTCATACTCAGAAAATCTATGCTTAAGATTACGAAACAAGGTTACTATATATGTATATGGATCGAGGGAAATAGGAACAGCAGCAAATGACTTTTAATCCATTAACGCCAATTGTCCTATACCGGGTAATGCCAAAGTCCCGTTACCTCGTTACGACGCTCGCAACAAAGGACACAATGGTAGTTTTGATGCAGTTAGACACGCGCTCCAGGCGAGACCTGAAGGCCGCGCACACGTTGCGGATGAAGTCCTTCCTCACGCTGGCCCACGAAGGGGTTGACGGAGGACTTCAGCTCGTCGACGTTGCTGTCAACGACCCCCTCTCACCAATAAGGATCGGCACCGAGTTCCTTCGAGTTCATCAGCGATTGTCATGCTTATATTCATGCGAATTTCATTATCCTGTGGGGAAACTCGTCTTCGGCAAGAGGAGGGGGGCTTGTCCACGAACATATTAGTAGAATTAGTTGTTTTCTTCTTTAATACATAAGAACTCAACATAAAAGAGAGCCTACATTTGACGGAAAACTGAAATATTCAGGTGTATTTAAAATCAACTAATAGAAAAAGAGAAAAAAAGCGGTTATACCTCTAGAAGTGCCTCGTCATTAACATCTTAGGACTGAACATGAAATCCGATGCAGTTTCGAAACTAGTCTGTTTATGCTGCTTGCAAGGACATTGCAGCATAGTCTCATAATCAACCGTCTATTTCCATTGCAAATAGAAAAGAGCGATGAACTACAAGTTTTCGGCGGCATGAAAACTTCCACTTCTACTAGTAAACTAGTAAAAATTTCCAAACAATGTTATTTCATTTTGAACGGAAAAGAGACTAAGGATCTGGAAAATGGGTATTGTAAGAATAACGAATGAAACTCTACGATAAAAGAGAAAGATGGAGAGAGGGCAGGAATGCAGTCATAGGAAAGAATGACGAGGCGAAATTTTTGGAGCACAACTTCAGTGAATGTTTCAGAAGGATAACTTGACTCTTGTCTAAGACTAACATTGTTCAACGTCACTGTGTGAAGCAGTTGGAACCAATTCTCGGTAGGATTGCGTTTCGCAGCCTTGAAATCACTGTAGCAATACGAATGACGATATATACTCGTATAAGTAGGCGGAGCGTCGCTTAGTTTTATCATATATATATATATATATATATATATATATATATATATATATATATATATATATATATATATATATATATATATATATATATATATATATATATATACCATTCTTGTAAGGTAATTATTTATGTATTCCGTGAGAATAAACTGAACAAAGTTCGAAAGTACTTGGAATCCGCTTTTTCATTTCAGGAAAATGTGTTGATGATACATAAAAAGAGGAGACTACCTGTGTCGTTAAGGCACGACATTGTACGCATCTCTCCTGAACCTCCTTTCGCTGCCCAACGAAGACAGGTTCCTTTACTTAGTAGGGAAGGCGAAGGGGACAGAAGAAAGGAGTAGTTAGGAAGTTATAAAAAGAAGATGGCACAACAAACCAGGAAAAGATCTTACCACGCCACGAGTTCCCCCACCCCCATTGGTTATTTCCTTAATAAGTTCGTACCCAGGGGAACAGCTGAGGCCCAGATCAACCACACTATCCGCCATTCTTTCCAATAGGGGAGGATCTAGTTCGCATTAATGAGTCCTTGTCTCTTTGTACAAATAGGTTTCCGAAGGTTTATTACACACTCACTCGGGAAGAGCATAGTATTGATGATTTTCTACAAGTATTACCCTCATTATTCCTTTTTTATTTAGCTATATTTAATCCCCCCCCCCGCAAGGGCGTGGAAGGTGCAGAGTGGGCTTTACCCACACGATACTTATGCCTTAGTTCGTTACACCAGTTTTCCCTTCTTTTCCACACTAGGAAAAAACCCAGCCCAATCCTCAACTTTACCTCCAAATCCTACCCGCAGAGGGATGGATGGTGCAGCATCCACCTGGATGAATAAAACCTTCCCCTCCCCTGGCCAACTGTCAGGTGTAGCATGGGTCAGCATGCTGCAGCTAACATAGGAAGAATTCGTCCGTCTCGGTTCTAATGTGCGAAGGAGGTTTTGCAGCTACACACAGTACCGTCCAAAACTATGTAGAGTAAAATAAATTCTGCATTTTCTTGAAAATTGGTCTAAATTTCCATAAAAATGGAGGAGAATATTCTTTGAAATTTGCCACTGATAGTGTCCAAGTTTCCTTTCATAGAACAACGGCCCCCAAAATTGAGGAAATAATATGTTAAAAGTAAACAATAATAGTAAAGATAAATAAGTAATCAATTCTAGTAAATATGAAAATAACAACCGATCTAAATGAAGAACGAAGACTGTAAAACAGCAAAAACGGAAATGTAACATCAAGTCTAACACCTCTTACGAGAGATCATATATCTTATGACAAAGGCTTGAATAATCAAACGACAGCGAAATGACTTACAACAAATGAGCATTTACTGAGATAGCCAGATAACCTAGCACACATACCATACTACTACAAAACCACTTTTTCTATCTATCTCCTACGTTCTATCTACACAGCTTTTATCTTTTACGATCGTTGATCGTTTCTGACAGTTCGAGTCATATAATCGGTCAACAAGTGTGATTACACGCCTGATGAAGCTCCCTGAGAATACTGGGTCCTGAAAATCGACGAAGAAACAGGTCGCCCGAGGAGAAATACTCCCAGGAAAAATCGCACGATGCAAAGAATGTGGATGAAGGATTTGGGGACAACAACGGTATATCACATCAAGTGCCGAGAACCTGAACCTGAATAAGTCTAGCCAGACTGTCTAACGTCGCTTGGGAGGGGGGTGGGGGATTCAAAGCACGCGGTCATCCTACGGACCCACTCCTAAGTAAAAAGGATAAAGCATCTTGGTTGGTCCTCGCTACTGAGAGTGTCTTATAGTGTTAAAAGTGTTTTTCAGCTACGAAAAAAATCGATCTGTTCTGCTCGGATGGGAAGGATCATGCAAGGCGTCATATAAGGAGAAAAATTGAATCCCACAGGCACGAAAAAGACGCTTAAATTTGGAAATGGCCGCGTAGTGGTGTAGGCCATGTTTTCGAGCGCTGGACTATCCGCTCGTCCGTTTACGCGGCAAAGTATACAAGAGCCTGTTTCAGGACCATGTAATCCCTTTCCTCCGAACATCAACGATTGCTTGTTTTTATTTTTCTAAAGCAATGCCCAAAATGGTAAATGCAAAATAGTGTGACAGGGCAGCAACCTTACGGAGGAGTTTGAGTGAGGCCAAGTTCTAAGTTAGAAATGAGAAAAAGAGTTGTTCCTGAGAGCAGAGGATTTTGATTCAATTCTATAAAGGAGAGAAGAGCAACCAAAAGCATGAAAACAACATTCCATACAATGAATAATAAGTCACACATATATACGGATAAAATACTCAGAGGAGAAGTAACTGCGATAACTGGGGAATTGGGAATTGGGGTGTTTAAAGAATGAAGTTGGTGTGGAGATAGTTTTAATTTTGAGAGCGAGAAATGTACCAGAAGAAAGAAGGAAAAGCGGCTAAGCTGGGGCCGGACGGGGCGCTGAGTCCCGTCAGCACGGCGGCCAGGAAGGCAAATCGCCGCGCCGCTGGCGAACTCAGCAGAGTTTAGCGTTCAAGCCTTTTTGGTTTTCTTAATCAATGCAGTTTTGTAGTCACTGAAATACTTGTAAATGCACTTATTCCTGTTTAGTTTCTTTCTTTTTCCGTTAATGAATGTATAACTTTTAACTTGTGTCCACTACGGATCTTTTTATTTATTTATTTTTGTCCACTTTGGATCTTTTTATTAAGTTTTTTTTTTTTTAATTTGTCCACTTCGGATCTTTTTTTATTAATTTGACTTTTACAGAGTTAATTTCCATTGTACTTTCTTTTCTTCGTGTATTTTTTAGGTCAAGTTAAGGATGCGATAACTGAACAGCATACACAGCATTTTATAAGCCCGCAATAGGAAGATCTCTATCAAAAGATTGAAAAATTAATAGAATAAAATGAAAGGGTGAGCAATGCTGCCAAGCGGTGAAGTCCTGCGGCCCAAGATGTGCTCGTAATTCGGAAAAAAACGGCCTTCATACTTCTTATTAATGGTTCGTTAAATTGTCTAGGGATAATTATATGTTGTTTTCTAGTTATGACTGCATTTACCCTTATTTTTCTCAAGTTTTAGATGCATCCTTCATTTAAATACATATCATTTTCCTCATAATTTTCTTTAGCCGCTGTTCTATGAAGGCAAACTTAGATTCTATCACAAGCAAATTTCTAAGAATAATCTGTGCAATTATCATGGAAATTAAACGAGTATTTTCTCACACGAAAATTTAGATTTTGGTATTTGGTTCTCTAGTTTTGGACGGTCCTTTAGAACTTTCACCCTCCCCCTTTCACCACTTTCTTTACAGATTTATTCTTACAAACTTTATGCGTGGCATGTCGTCGTTGTTTTTTTTAAATTAAATAAAATTACCCCCAAATCCATCTACCCTCTTAAAAATGGCAACCTGCTCTTTTATTTTCTTTATTAATAAAAATAGTCTCAAACGACTTAAAATGATTGAATCCAATCATCACTGTTCGAGAGCGAATTTCTCTCCGTTTTATTTCAACGAATCAGGAATTTTCTTCCTTTCAGACACCTTGATCGGTCGAGTGGAAATCAAAATTACAGAAATTTCGAGTCCGTATTTTATCAAATCTTATCCCCGGGCTACGATAGAACAGAGTGGAAACACCATTTCTGATTTAAGCGAGGTTAAGCCACTCAGGGACGATTAGTCAGAGGATGGGGGCTCGAATCTGTCTAAAAGACAAGGCGGTTGTCGCACGATGTAGTGAGCCGGGGTTCGAATGTAAATTACCAGCAAGAAAAAGAAAATAAGATTTCGCTTTTATTAAACAGATATTCAGGAAATTCTCATTAAGCCTACAATATCGTCCAAAACTAGAGAACCAAATATTGAAATCTAAATTTTCTTGTGAGAAAATACTGGTTTAATTTCCATGATAATTGCACAGATTATTCTTTGAGTTTTGCTTCTGATAGAATTCTAAGTTTCCTTTCCTTCTTTCAACAAAGGGTAAATAAAGTTATGAGGAAAGTAATGTGTATGTGAAGGAAGACTGCGTCCAAAACTAGAGAACGATAACTATAAATGCAGCCATAACCAGAAAACAACATAATTATCTCCTAAAAAAAAGATGACCAAAATAGTAATAAAAAGTATGCAGGCTCATGTTCTGAATGACTTGAGCACATCTTCAGACGCAAAGCTTCACCAATTTGTCTCATTGTTCGGGCGCGATTTTATTACATTTCTCTTCCACTTTTTGCCAGATATTTTCAACATACGTCGGTTTCCGAGCCATAACCTGTTTACCAAGTATTTTGTATAGGTTTTCTATCAGGGTTCTGCGCATGCCAGTTCATCACGTCAATATTTGCAGCATTCAAGAAGTGCTTCGCCACTTTTGTTGCACGGCGTGAAGCATTGCTCTGCATGGAAACAACCCACGAACTCCCGATGTTCGAAGGAGATCATCCTGTGTATCGCAGCCTTTACTTTGCCGCGTAAACGGACAAGCGGACAGACTCCAGCATTCAAAAACATATCACACCATAACGATGTCACCTCCAAATTTAACTGTCCTTTTCGAGCATGTGGGATTCAATCCTTCACCTGTACGAAGCCTCACACACTGCTTAAATGCGGCCCGAACAAATTAGATTTGCTTTTGCAGCTGAAAAACACTACTATTTAACTTTCTATACTCTACAAAACAAGCTTAGTAGCGAAGGACAACCTAGCCGCTTTATTAGTTTTACTTATCAGTGGTTTCGAAGTAGGGAAGGGGGCTAAGAATCCCACCTCTCTCAAGCGAAGCGAGGCGTTCAGGTTTTCGGCAACTTAACGTAAAATACCGGCCGTTATCTCAAATCGGTCCTTTATTGACATCCGTATCATCATGTGATTTAACAATGGAGAGGGTTTTCGAAAGCGACCCGTTTCCTTCGTCGACTTTTGGACCGGTATCCTCATTAAGTTACAATGCCTCGAAATGCTAGCGTCATTCTTTCACTCTTGCCCTGTAAAACCTATTTTCTGAACAATTTGTCGACCTTAACTCGTCTCGTCATCCTGATAACTGTGAAATACCATCTGCAATACATAAGTAACGATTTTTTACGGGTTAAGTGAAAGTTGTCATTCTCTAATTTTGGTCGCATCTTTTCTTCAAATATAGACTACTTTCCTCCTAACTTTCTTTAGTCGTTGTTCTATGAAATGTAGACACTATCAGAGGCAATTTTCAAAGAATACAATTTTTATAGAAATTAAATGGTTTTTTTTTAAGAAAGTGTAGTAGTATTTTGTTCTCTAATTTTGGATTGTACTGTATTTAATAAAGGGGAAAGCGCTAGCAATCTTATTTTATTTTCTTTGGAATAATTTAATTTCATCTCATATGTGTGGAATTTGAAACTGTTTGGTTCCACAAAAGCCTAACATCAATTACACTAGCGACCATAATATAAGGGTCAGTAAGAACAAGTATATTTAAATATTTATTATAGAAATTTAACAAAACGTTGAGACTATATATATTATATTATATCATATATATATATATATATATATATATATATATATATATATATATATATATATATGTATATATATATATATATATATATATATATATATATATATATATATATATATATATATATATATATATATATATATATATGTATATATATATATATATATATATATATATATATATATATATATATATATATATATATATATATATATATATAATATTTATCTCTCGTGAAAATTTTAAGCGAATGGATTAAATATTTCGTAAGTTATGAGGAAATAAACAAACTATCTTTCAAATTGCAGCGGCCAAAAGTTAAAGGTCACTTAGAAAAACAATGTAAAATGGAACAAGAACAAAAAAGAAACCCTTACTATTAATATTTTGTGAACATCCCTTTACTAGCAATGACCTCCCGACACCCAGGACTGAATTAATTCCTTGCACAATGATGGGTAATATTGTTCCATTCGTTTTTCAATAATACACAGAGTCCATCTTAGTTCTTTGAATTTCTCCTTCACGCCCCATCTCAAATAATCTTACAAACGTTTTTTATAGGGTTGAGGTCGGAACTTGGCCAGTCCATGAGGTCAACCCCTTTATCACTCAAAAAATCTTTGACTCTCTTCGCAGTGTGGCAGGGATCGTTGTCCTGCACGAAGATGGAGGTTGAACTGACGACGATCGGAGATGTGGAAGGGCATGCTGTCTAAGAATCTGCTTGTAGATTTCAGCATTGACAGTCCATTGTAGGCGAATAATTGGACTAGGACCAGCAACACTGCCCATACTATTACACTTCCTCCTCCATATTTCACTGTCTTCTTCACACATGTACGAAATAACCTTTAGCTACATCTTCGTCCGACGTACATCCTGCCATCGGAACCAATCACATTAAACTTCGATTCATCGCTAAAATGAACCTGCGCCCACTGTTCTGTCCAAACGACATGTTCGTGAGCGTAACGAAGACGGGCTTTTTGATTCTTCCTGGAGATCAGATGTTTCTTTACCGGTGCCCGAGCATATAAGGTAGGAATGATAGGAGTAGATAGCATGAGAGCTTTTGGGGGGAGAGGGGAGTAAAATATGTGTTTGTATGATGATTGTGTGTAGTTTAATAATTGCCAGGTTAACATAACATAACATAATTTCACGGATGACAAAAGCCACAATGGCCTATCAAAGGTCATCCGCATCTGTCAAAACCCACCCACAAAATGTGTCCATAGGATTGTGTCAGATCATTCATCTACAATATACAATTCGAACAATCCACAGGAATGTGTCAAAAACAAAAAGCATCATCATCAAGACTCGTCAAAATCCAAATCAATCGTAATATACAATAATAAAGAACTGCATCCACAGGAATGAGTCCAGAATACCCCCAAAAGTTAACCCTCCCCCCATATAATCATTAGCATGCCAGTCATTTTTAACATATTTACCTCATTTTGTCTCTTATGCTTCTCAAATATATCCTTCTCGTTGCAGACTGTCATACCCAAGTATCTATAATCATTTACCACTTCTGGGATGGCATTTCCTAGGATCCATCCTTCATTTCTTCCTTCTCCAAATATCATTATTTTGCACTTTCCTCTACTAAATTTTACTCTCCATTCTTCCCCATACTGGTACACCACATTCAAAAGTCTCTGCTGTTTCACTAACCAGAACTATGTCGTCTGCAAATCCCAGGATTGTCTATATGCGATCTCCAACCATGACTCCTGGACTTTCCCTCTTTACTCTCTCCAAAAGTTCTTCAATGAAGAAGCTGAACAAGTTAGGAGACATGGTACACCCTTGTCTAACCCCGATGTCATTCACCATCCAACCTGTTTCTATGTCTTTCAGATTGAGTTTGACTTTGTTATTCTCATAAAGTTTTTGTATTAAATTTAGAATATTTGCATCCATCCCCAAGTCTCTTAGTCTTGCAAATAATTTTGTTCTATCAAATCGATCAAAGGCTTTCTCTATATCGAGAAAGCAGACATATAGTAAACCCTCTTGTTTTTTTACCCTCTCTATTACATTCTGTAGTATATAGAGATTGTCTATGGCTCTTCTTCCAGTCTCGAGTCCATTTTGCTCGTCTCCAAGTATCCCTTCACGTTCATCCCACTCCTTCAGTCTCTCTGTCATGATGCTACCAAACAACTTTCCTATCACACTCATTATGGCTATTGGCCTGTAGCAACCTACCAGTTTTCTGTCTTTACCACCTTTGTTCAACAAATTAATCCTACTTTTCTGCCAAGTCTCAGGCACCCACCCGTTCACTAGCATATCATTAAATAGGGTGGTCAGTAACTCCTTCATCCTTTCCCCTCCATATTTCAGAAATTCACCAACTATCCTTTCTTCATCCATTGCCTTATGGTTTTTAACCTTTTTAACCCATATTCTATGTCCTCCCTGTTGATTCCTATACGTGCATCCTCTAATTCCTGTACTGCATACAGAAGTTCCTCATTAGCTCCGATTTCTTCTCATCTCTCCTGTGCCCGAATGATTCTTCAATTTGCATCTTTATTTTTTCCTCATCCTCGCATTCTCCTTCTGTTGTCTCCATTATTACTTTGTCCTCACTTTTATCCCCTTCCAATATCTCCACTGCTCTCTTTCTCGGTCATTTACACCCAACCTGCTCCACTGTCTTATTTTTTCCTCTTCCTCCTTGATCTGTGCATCCCAGATTACCTATGTAACTTTTTGCCTTTGCTTCCTATATTCTAATTCCTTCCTTTCCCCTTGTTCTGCCTCAACCCTCTAACCCTTTCTCTCTCTACTTTGCCTTAGTTGTTTGTCCATCTTTCTCCTAGTTAAGTACTCTTTCTCCACTTCCTATAATTGTGTTATTTATCGGTGTTTCTTCCTCTTCTTTGCCTGGTGGACATCTCTTGTTTATCCAGGCTTCTCACCCATCGGGGGTGGACTAGGAGTTTTCCTTTTGCTCTTTGTCTTTCTTCTGACGTTCTTCTATCTTCTGCTCTTCTAATTGAATTGGGGTTTCTGTTGTACTAGTGCTTCTAAGTTTTAATTCGTTTTCCTTTTTATTTCTTATATCGTATTAGTGATTTTGCTTGGGGAACCCTGCAGTAACGTTCTTCTAATTCAAATTCGGTTTTTATATTGTATTTATTTACTTTATATGTTTAGGTTAGGTTGTTCCAAATTCATTTGTTTGTTCTTTGATTTCAGGCGTTCATGTATTTTTGATAGGCTTTGCTGGCTCGGATTATTTCGTTGTTATTATTAGGTCTTCCTCACGTCGCAGGCGGAGCCTACTGCTGGGGAAGATTTTACGGTCATAATTAATGTTCTCTATTTCTAGAGCTCTTTTAGTCTCCTGATTACTTTCTTCTTTTGATTTCCTTCCGTCAGTGTTTAAATGAAGTATTTTCAGTTTAGTTGTCTCGTTATCCTTTATGGCTTATTAATCTTGTTCTTTTAAATTCTTTGATTTAGGATTTTTGTATTTACCGTTTGATATTTTCTCGAAGGTATCCTTCTTGATAATTTCGACGTCGTTGGAGAAGATCCTTATTTTGTTTTCTTCAAATAGTTTTTGGAAATCTTTTCATAATGGCCTGTCATGTAATTCCATTTGCAGGCACCTTTTTCGATACCTTTATTTATATCCTTCAATTTAGTACCTTTGGATAAGCGGTAGGCCTCGTTTACCAAGATCTTCGTAACGACAGCCTTCCTCTCACTCTCCGTTTCGCTTTTCGTGTCGGTTTGTGTGTCCCATTCGGTTTGGTTCTTTTTAATTGGGTGGGGTTTTTTTTTATTATGGCTCTTCTTTTCATCTTTTTGTTAATTCTCTGAATTTTACGAGTTTTTTTCCTTTCATTGGGTTCGTCGGTTTCGATTGTTTCTTCATTTTCTTCCATCTTTTCTTTTATTTGAAGAATTTTTCCCGCCCTTACCTCGTATACGAGAGTCGAGGGGGGCTCGGAGGGAACCGCATCTTCCTTACTCTTTTTTTCTCTAAGAGAAGATTGAGCGTGTCTGAGAAGGTCCCTGGTTGGGCAATGTTTGGTACGTGAGTGTACATGATGCATGCTAGAATGTCCAGCCCTGTTCCTTCATTAATTTCTTTTAACGTAGCTTTTGCTACGCTGGCGTATGTCTGATTATTCTTTAATTCATTTTCTTTCTTCTGCTTTTGTTTTTCTTGTTTATTATTTAGCTTCTCTTTGGACAGTTCACTGCCATTGTCCTATGTGGACTTTGGCAGTTAACGCATCTCTTTGTAGTCTCTGTACATTCCTTGAATGTGTGATTGTTACCTCCGCATTCTTAGTATACTTTGTTGTCCTTATTTGGGCAGTTCTTTGTCACGTGCTCCTCAATGGCATAGCATTGGAAACAGGTTTGTAAGTTTACAAATTTTTCCTTTTCCATATTTTCAGGGGGTATCCTCATTCCGAAGGCTAGGAAGATCCCGTTGTTGGGTGCCTTATTTGCCATCTCCGCCGAGGCGCAAATGACTTTGAACACGTGCGTGTAGTGTCCAAATTTGATGATCTCTGCGATCTTCAGATGTTGATTTTCCCTTTCGATCTCCTCTTTCAGTTCTTCTTTGTGTTTTTTTCTGAATTTGCCGTCCGTTAGAATAATAAAGATTTCGGGTGCCAGTTTGATCAAGCCTTGGAGTAAAGCCTCCTCGACTTGTTTTTCGCTGCAATCGTCCGAGCTGAATTCCCATTTGTATATTCCGGATATTACTCTTTCTGATACATCAAGGACATCCATCTCCTTAGGGAAAGGGGACCTTTCAGCAGCGAATGTCTTCAAGTTAATTTTTCTCGAATGGTAAGCGTGCCTAGATTCCCCCTTACAAGGAGAGGACGATCTCGGACGTCTCTGAGGCTGTGAGGTTTTCCGTGAGCGGGGCGAACGTGCCCCTACCCTCCTCAGGTCTCGCTGTCTCAGTCACCGTAACCTCATTATCTACGTGTGTGTGTGTGATCAAGTTTGCCTGTTGTGCAATTTGTGTGTTGTTCTGCTTTACAGTGCTTGTTTTTGCATCTTTTGCTGCCTGAGCCTGGATCCTAGGATCCCTGGAGAGAGTTGGGGCGCTGCTGGGGTGGAGAGCTTCTGGTAGCTAGTCTCGCACTGGAGTTTGAGACTAATCTTAAGAATCTCCTCCGGCCGTAGGTTTGGGGAAACCACATCTTCTCCATTCCAATATGCGTCAGCATTCTATTATGTTCATCCGCAAAGCACCCCGTGGAGATATATTGGATTTCCCTTAGACTCCGCAACAGCAGCTTTAGCAACCTTGGCATAGATACTGTTCACTTTGTTTTCTTGTTCCTGTCTCTTTTGGTTAGCTTTTTTCTTCAAAAGTTCTTTCTTGACCAGGCAAGCCATGGAGAGCGTCTTATGTTCTCCTGTACAGTTCAGGCCCTTCATAGAAGTGCTATTACAGCTCCTCCAAGAATGTGCATCTGACGACCAAATAGAGCACAAAAGAACGTTCCCTCTGGGGCAGGTGGCTATGGTGTGCTCCTCGTACTTATAAGACTTGTAACACATCTGGCGGTCGATAAACTCCTCACGTTCGATCTGCCCAGGGCAGACACGGACGTTAAAGAGGAGCAGACTTCCCTCCGTGGACCTAACCGCCATTGCTGTATCACAAAATACTATTTTGAATACGTGTGTGTACTCCTTATATTTTATAATTTCAGATAGCTTCTCCCAGGTGTGTTTTTTTCCACCTCCGCATGAATCTCTTCAATGGTGTACCCCCCAACCCATGGATCGAGGCTGCGAAGGATAATGCTTCTGTGTGTCTTAATTTGCAGGGATGTGTGAGTTTTAAGGTTAAGTGTCTTTAGGTATTCTGCTGCTTTAGGAGAAGTGAGTGCTTCGCAATCACTCCTCTTTGAGAAAATAGACGCGTATCCATTATGAGTATCGGTTAGTATCACGAGCGCAATTCCTAGATCCCCATAAATTTTAGGGAAAACCCTCCCCCCCGATCAGGCTTAGGGCCATCGGAGAGGGTCTTCAGCGGTATCCGTCGGGTCTCCCTCATTTATCTTTCCATATCCTCATATGTGAAGATTGGAAAAAATAAAGTTCAACGGAAATTCCCAACGGAGTAATTGTGTGTGTTTGTATGTGTGCGTGTGTTTAGTTTGAGAGAGACTTTATCACCAGGTTTTAGAGAAAAGAGAGTTTCCAAGAAAGGTGTCCCAGTCACCAAAAATATAGCTTTTCAAATGGCACTCTACCTTTCGTGTAGGGCGCTTTTCGAGTGCCTACAGGTTGTTGTCCGACCAAGGAGACTCGATGAGAGCTGGGAGGGGGAGGCGTAAACAAGTTCACTCCTCGCCACGGGTGTACGAAAGCGAGTGAAAAATTTCACAATTTTAAATGCAAAAAAAAATTCCTAAATGAATTTCTTAACAGCACTGCCAAAACTTATCCAAAAGGATTCACTAAACGCGCGGTACAAGGTACAAATCTCAGTGCGATAAATTTTAGGCACTAGCACAGTCTTCACGAAAGCAATGGGAGTTTGACGAGCTAAGGCAACCATACAAGTCTTGAACTCAATAACATTCTAACCATAATACGATCCTGTCTTAGTGACGTTTTACGAGGTCTACCGGGTTTGGGCTAAGTATCTGTCGATCCTGACGACTTAAAGGGGGCTACATACAATTCGTTGCACAACACTACTAGACCTTGATACAGTAGCTGCTATCACACAATTTTACTTGCCCTCTTGGTGAAGGCACACAATCCTTTGTTTTTCATCACAGGACACCAGTCTTCTCTCACAAGCCGACATGTTGACAGTTGAATGTTGCGATGATTTGATTAATTTAATCTGTTTTATGGGTGATAAAACCCTATAAGGATTATTGGCACTGTGAAATTACAGTCAAGATAGTCACCATCACCTCTTCAGTCTAGGGACTCCACTCCTAGACACTCAAGAATAAAGAGAAAGGTGGAGCCTGTTAGTATGAGAAGATAAGCTAAACTAAGCAATGCCAACAGTTACAACAATTATGTATACAAATACTCATATCTATTTATGTACATAAATGGATATACAAACTGGGGGATTTTTTTTTTTTTAATTTAAATGTGTCTATATAATGACGTATCTCTTAGAAACTTTAGTACTAGTTCAAATGGGACTGAGGAATTTAGGACAGTAGCATATGAAAATCTTAGGTTGTTTTCCAGGCCGAAATTGAATAGGGGGTTACGACTTAAAGCATATTCAGGGCATTGAGTTATACAGCTCAATTAATTCTAAGGACAATGTTTAATAAATGCATGAAGAAGTTTTGTTCTTAGGCTATGCAGTTAATGAGAGGTTAAAGTGAACTTTAGTTAGTGTTATATAGCAGTTAGATATTTTTATGGTGTTTAAATCAATGGGGTCATATCCTAAGTTCATTATATATTTTTTAATCCAACCGCAAAAAGGTTTTGGGTGAGGCTGAAGGTCATAGAAATTATACCAAAAAAATTGTAAAATACATATACTTGTATTACCAGCAAAAACAGGTAGATCAGGTAAGGACAAATTAAAAGGATGTTTATCACTGTAGTACATTTTATACAACAAGGAGAAAAAACTCACTTTATTCCTATGCCACAGGTCAACATTAATACTTGGTAAAATAAACTTGACCGATGACATAACTCTATCTAAGAGCTTAAGGTGAGAATCTGCACCTGAGCACCACACAGGAGAGCAGTACTCCAAACAGGGAAGAAGGAAGGAATTAAAACACTTAGTTATAATAGCTTCGTCTCCAAACATTCTAATACATCTCCTTAAGATACCAACTTTCTGGGAAACAGAGGACGCAATATTACGTATGTACCTCTCAAAAGTCAATTTCTTGTCAAAGGTAACACCAAAAACCTTAAAATAGTCACTAGTATTTAATACTGTTCCATCGATATGTAGATCAGGATGCATAGGCAAAAGTTTTCTGGACCGACTAACTATCATATTCTGAGTTTTAGAAGGGTTAAGCTTCATGCCCAAAAGCTTACACCACTCATAGATACGTGCTAGGTCTCTCTATTCATGGAATCTGCTACTGTTTTCCTCAGGCGGGGAGAAGGAACAACAGCCAAAAAGGTGCATCATCATATGCAATCAGCTTGCTTGCCAAATCATGACACATGCCACTTGTATAAATAATAAATAGCAAGGGACCAAGAACGCTACCCTGAGGGACTCCTGAGATTACATTTCTACCACTACTATACTGGCCATCAACAGAGACCGTCTGAGTTCTGCCAAGCAAGAATTCACTTAAAATATTAAGAAAAAGTCACCAATCCTTGATAATCTTAACAGGTAGATAAGTGCTCTATGATTCACACGATCAAAGGTGACACTGAAATCTAAAACTACCATGCGTGCCTCTGCATCTCCATCAAGAGCACTTTGCAAAGCTGTAGAGATTGACAAGAGTGCATCACAAGTTCCAAGCCCCTTACGAAACCCGAACTGTAATGATGGTAACGGATTATTATCTTCAGCAAACCTACAAAGGCACCCTAGAGATCAGTTTCTCAAATACTTTAGATAAGCAGTCGTGCGAGGGAAGACGGCAAAATATAGTTTGACGCCCGGTTCGGAGACCGGACTTTTCCCATCGCTCATTTCCATAAGTGGGCTGAGATCGATAGAGAATTAAAGGAATTTAAATGACTTTCTTGTAACCCATTAGACGTTGTGATCGACGGAGAAGATTAGCCTTTTCACTCAAAACTATCTTAGACGACAGATACGGAGGGTTATTCGCAAAATTATTCAAATACGCCTCATTATAATGGCTGTAAAGTAAAACTAACCAATACAATTAAATAAATGGCAGAAGACGGTGGTGTTATGTATGCATTTTAGCGTTTATAGTATATGATTAAGTTTATTAGGTTAGGTTAGGTAAGGTAAATGTGGTTTGGGATGTTTATTCTTTTACCGCTCCTAAGTCACACTTAACCAGAAACTAAAGTGCAGACCGCAAACTTGACAGACAGATTAATAAAGAGAAATGGGAACGATAAAAAAAGGTTACGGGTTTTTCCTCATTCCTTGACGGAGTTGGTTGGAGAGAGTTGTGTGACCCCTCTCTTCATTGCAGCCAAATATCATATTCCCTTTAAACTAGCATAAGCTTATTCCAAGTATTTGCACTTTCCCTAACTTTACCCTCCTATAAATTAACTTTTCAAAAACTTCCCGACCGAGATACTTTCGTTGGTTTTAAAGAGTTTGGTAAAACTTACCCATCCTACTTTTAGAAGGTGAGTGGCAATATATATATAAATCCACAAATTTAGAAGCCATTTAAACCACATTGTGAGGATCAAACAGATGATGGTTTCGCAAACTGGCCACAGAACCTATATGATACCTGTGCATGCCCCTCTCTCCCTAAAAAACAAGGTTTGCTGACAAAAAGTCGCGTGCTCTCACTTATTCTGATTTATGACCTTACGACCTTCAAAACTTTCAATAATTCCTGGAGTAGCCTTGGAAGGACTTTGGCAATTATAACATTTGAAAGAGTGTAAAATAACATAAGGGTTTCAAATTTCGTTAGAATCGATGGAATAGTTATGATGTTATTTGCTAAATAATTTCCCGGCTAACCATGGGAGGACTTTGTCGAAAGAGAATGTGAAACAACATAAGATTTTCTGATTTCGTTAGAATTGGCCAAATGGTTACAATGTTATTACAAAAACATAAAAAGAGCAAAATGGGAACCGACCAACCGACATAGTGAGATGTAGAGTCACCCGCGACTATAAACAAAACTAGCATGACCTATAGAGCGCATTACATAGAGGTATGCACAGATTTTTTTTTCTTCAAATTTAAAGCAAAATCCGAACGATGGCATCTTACACAGAAAGTTTGTAGGGAGAGATCTGTAAAGAAGAAGGTGAAGATGTGTGGAATATATCTAGCCGCAGCTCCTCCTACGGGCATTGGGGGAGGGAAAATAAAAACGAACCAAAGTAAAACAAAAACTTTCTTTACAAAAATACATAAAAATAACATAAATGGAAATTCCCCAAATTCCGAATAAAAACTAGCGAGTGAAGATTGGGGGACATTCGAAGGAGACGAGATTGCTAATATTGATTGACCGAGGGAAGGATGAAGGATGATGAAGATTGAGGTAAATAAGCGAAAAATACAAATGAGAGAAAAATTTAAGTCTCAATCAGGAGGGCGAAGAAAAATTTAAAAAATTATGCAGGACTTTTATAAAAATAAATTTTCAAAGACCGATTTATGCAATATTTAACTTAGAAAAGACAAAAATGCGCTTGAATTTTGTTATTTTGAATGTTTATATTAAAGAAAATACCATTAAGAGAAGAGGTGACTAAAAGATAATGAAAGGAGAACATCCAAACTTAAGGATTACCAAACGTTTGATGGCATTTCGAAACCGTCAAGAACAATTACGCACCGACGACGCGTACAACTCTTAATGTGCAAGGTGCAAAAGAGAACAACAGAAAATCCTGTGAAAGATGAGATAATCTTATTCAAATAGAGGATTTCATACTAAGTTTTGTCCGGTGACTGAATGCAGATATTCTTGTAACTATGAGGTTTCTATGGCTACGGAAATTCAGTGGATTTATATAACGCTATACATAGAGGGTGTGGTGTCTATGGCGACGGATATTCGGTTGATTTATTTTATTCAACGGTATGAATGGGCTGGGCCTTGCATTGAGGCTATCTTACGAAAGAATCGCCCTTCATCACTTTCTTTTCATTCTTTGCTCGCCGCACTTATCATTTAATGCACAAAATAATATCACGTTACGTGATACGAGTACCACTAATTTGTTTTCGGTAATCAATCTTGATACCATGAAATGTTACAAGACAAAAAAATAACGCAGACATATATTATAACACAACTGGAAAATCGACAAATTAATTAAAGCACAGCAAGGACTCTATTGAATAAGACGAAAATCAATTTATTACACAAAATAATTTGCCGCGTGACCAAAGGCAGATCGCACAGGCGAAGGCAGTGCAGTGCAGCAGTCATGAGTCGTCAATTTCACTAATGAACACTTTATTCAGGCTTCTTCTTTCTAGTTGTTCTGTCGGTCATGTATTTTTGGAATATGATTCAGTCCAATTCATATATGGAATAAGAAAGGTTAAATTCAAAAGTTAATTATTTTGGGCGCTCTAATCAACATTTAGGTTTATTAAAGACCTTGGATATTAAAGATCCAACCATTTTTATTCAATCATCGAAAATAGAAAAACGCACTTGTCAATTATTCGCACATTTTATCAATAATGGTATTAAGTAACCTTAAAAACTTCCACAAGATTTGTGTTCATTTTTCCACTCCAATTAATCACGATCCGTGGAGATAAGAAATCGACGAACCGTCCGGATGACGTCAGAGATGATGAGCGAACGACTCATCCAATACATCGCTTTCTTGTTTCAACTACAAACGAATCGCAGGATTTCAAAAGGTTGAAGTTTCCCCACCTGTCACGAAAGTGGGGCGTGTGAAACATCATATGAGATACCTTCCGAAACACCACCACGCTCGGTTCACTTGTCGGAAGAAACGATCACTGCGCCCTGGCAACTCTTTATTTCTCTTGCAAGGAAAGGGAGGCAAATGACCTCAAAATCAATGAACACATTGCCACATCTCGTAACAGGCCGCATCCCTGCCTAACTCGATGTGCAAATGATAGGGGAACTGTGCTTAAATGAAGCGTGAACTGTTTCAAAAGATTCGTACGGGGATATAGACTTACTACTAGATGGCAAGGAAAGAATTAAAAGATTTAGCGTTAAGTTAAAGTTTTATGACCACCGAAAAGGAGGGGGAATAAATGAATTTATTAGTTGGTATCTTGAGGGAACTCGTGTAACCGAACGAGCAACTGTTCATTAATTAAGGACTCGAATAATAGAAAAAAATGGGGTGGGGTAAAGAAAGAATTGTAAACGGATGAAAGTGAATGATCATGGGTATCGGCATCCACTACTCGCATCGTGAACGAGATTTACCGACCGGAAGATGAAGATGCACATAAAAATCAGAATGATAATCACTAGTGAGCCCAAAGGAACAAGGGAAGGTGTCCTCGTTGGAGGAGGGGGAGATGTCCGGGTGGTATTGTGTGTTTTGGACACCAACGAGCGATGGTGGAACCCTTCGTGACCTCAGATGGGCGATGGGGATCCGTTCTATTTCGAGGGCATGTTGATATATATGCCCCATAGGGGACACGAGTAATCCATCGCCAGGGTTCTGGAGCAGAGGAGAGAGTGGGTATGTTGCGCTGTGAAGGTGCGAGGGAAAATGCTAGATGTGTTGCAATCGTTTTTTGTGCGTAGTGCTGCGTGTTGAGCTATACTTAACTCCGCAGGAGTATCAGTGTATCCGCCCAATGGGCGGTCAGCTCATAACATCGTTGCAGGCTTTCTGTCCGCACTTTCGGAATGCTAAGACAGGAAAAGATGCATGTTTTACGACTATATAACTTATACCTATTTTAACTTCCTATAACTTCACCACTTTCAGAACCTCTTCAAAACTACACCTTCCGGCGGAGATGCCTCAGTTTGTCCACTTTTTTTATTAAATAAAATTCTTCCTTTATCAACTTAATCAACTACGCTGCATTACAAAGGTGGGCAATGGACACATCGATTAGAGAAAAGAAAAGAAAAAATAAACTAATTGCGCAGGAAAATAGAAACAATAGGAGAGAACATAATTATACCTGTAGCTACTCTCACAATGAAGTCGAATTGATGTTTCCTGTTGTGCACGATGGGGTGAACAAAGTGGGTATATAGGGTGCGGTCGGTTCTTGCTCTCCGGCTAAGTGGTGCCTATTGCCACGCTTCCTTACAAACTTAGAAATAGTGAGTAAAATTAAAGAGATTCATTTTTGTTCTGCTGACCTTTTTTAGGACTTGGGATATTAATGTCTTTACTAGCTAAGTCCTGGGTTGCACTGATCTGATATATATATATATATATATATATATATATATATATATATATATATATATATATATATATATCAGTGGCGTAAGTCATTGGAAGCAATGCTTCCCCCATTTAAGATGAAAAGAAAAATAAATTACACCCCAACAATTAATATGACAGCAGAATCAATTTTATTCTCACATTCATGCTTTCCTATATTTGTATACGCCATACGGTACCGTTCACTTTCAATCGAATTGGCGTTAGACCTTGATGAGCCCGACTGCAATTGAAGAAATGCATCCTTTTCGTCGAGATTTCTACTTTTTTTTCTCTCTTAATTTCAACAATAGTTCTGCTTTTTGGTGCTTTGGAATGAATAGTTTAAAAAATGTTTTGCTTTTCTTATCAATAATATACAGTCATTAGAGTTTTTGGATTTTTATCTAGATATTTCAACGCCGTGTTAGAATTAAGAAAAGTAACCTATTTGTATACGGAAAAGGAAGCAAATTTAGCTTTGCAGTCATCTGCTTGCATTTGGCAACTCTGCTGGTTGCCAGAATCTAGGAAAAAGCAATAAATGGTCTAAGTTACAATGACGTAACTATTATTATGCTCTGAAGCTTAAGCAATTTTTAGGTTATATTTAAACACTGGTTCTAGGAATGAAAACAGCTATATAGCCTAAACTCTGTATGGTTACGCTCTTGTAACCTAAGCATTTTGTTTATATTTCCTGGATTCTGGCAGCCCTACCGGATTCACCCCTCGTATCTTTGAGATCAGTTAGTAGCTGCGAGTAAGTGCTCAGATAAGTGTGGCGTATTGTTTATTCATTTTTTTTAAGTGATAACCCCCTTTTAAACAAAATGGATGCAAATAAAGTTGTGATAAAATGCGATTGCATTATTGACTTATAATGAAAGAGAAACTATTATTAAAATAGGTAGGGCTACGCAAAGACTAAATGTCACCAGAAACTGTTGCACTTGCAAATACAATGTAGGCAAATATGATAGAACATCTTGGCTTGTGGTTGTGCATACTTATGGAAGCTATTTTAACATTTAAATAAAGTTTTAAAAAAATAACATTAAAAAAAATTAACATTTAAATAAATTGAGTAGCTTACAATTTTATAGTTATTTTTAATGAACATATTTACTTCATTTAACATATTTATTTTTGTAAAACTTGAATTGCTGCCTCATCTTCAAAAGTCACCGCGTTTCGATACGACCTCAGAGTTAGAATGGGAAATTAATACATTTATTACAGTATATATATATATATATATATATATATATATATATATATATATTATAATAAATATGTTGACAAACTGACGAATGGAACGTAGACACGTGTAAGCGAATTAGCAGGCAGAGGAGGCGCAGGTATGAACTGGTCGAGAAAGTTTAAGTGACTGGAGAGAGGGGAGGGGTAAGTTACTTGCCAGAGGTGATTAGCGGATATGGGCAGCTGTCCTAAATATACCCGTTCCTTCGATTTCCTCTTCTGTCAGTTGACAGGATTTCATGGGAGTTAGATTGTATATTTAGCAGAGCTGTGCGTTGAGGCAACGAGTTGCAACTTTGCCGCACTATGAATTTCGAATTCGCAAACATTTTGAAAAAGTCGGAGTAAGCAAACTTGCATAGCCAATTTTCCGCGACTTTGAATAGGAACAAAGAAGACTTCTTTGAAAAAATTGCCGCGGCTGTTTTAAGCCAGTTTTAACTAAACAATATATTAATGTTCATTTTTCAGGTCCTCAAAGAGTACAAGCTGGTGATGAAGCCTGTGGCGCAGTGCCTGGACATGCTTCAGGGAAGAGAAAGGCCTACATGGGCACCCTCCTCCCAAGCCTCTGGTTGATGAAGGCCAGCCTGGAGGAGCAGAGCCAAAATAGCGACCTGGGGTATGCCAGGCCCCTGGTTCACGCCCTCCTCAGGAGCTATGAAAAGAGATTGGGCCACCTCTTTGAGGATGGCGACCTCCTTATGGCCATAGCCGTCCACCCCAACAACACCCCCAAGGCCCTGGAGAGCATTACCCCTGACAAGATGGGGAAGATCAGGGACACGATCACCAGGGAGGAGGACAGCAGCAGCGTCAGTCTGTCCAGCCAGAAGTGCAGGAACCTCAAGACTTAGACGCCCGCCTCTTCAATAGGTTATTTGTTAGAGGCCCGGCCAACCAGCAGCAGGATGCGAGGGAGGTCCTGAGGAATTCCATGGCAAGTGGGTGCCCTCTAAAAGCGAGCTGGCCTGGTCCCTCTTCCCCTACCAGCAAAGGGAGGTGTGGGTGGACTTATTCATTAAGCACAATACCCCCCTCCTCAGCTCTGCAACTGTGGAGAGGCTATTCAGCACGGCCGGGGATGTCCTCAAAGCCAAGAGGTCCTCCTTGGATGAGGTCAACTTTGAGGAGCTCGTGTTCCTCAAAGGGAACATGGACCTCCTGGAGGAGAAGATGGTCCAGGAGGACAATTGAGGAGGATGACCTGTAGATATTAATTTAGGCTGTTTTAACTAAAAAAAAAATAATAATAAATATGTGTTTTTCTACCTTATAAAAGTATGTTTCTGTTATCGTGCTAAAATTTACTTTGTAATTTAGCGGAGTCGCACCGGGAAAAAAAGTTGCAGTCGCAAGTCGCACTGGTGGGACCAAAAATAGAGTGCATGGTTAAACGCACTTTCGAGGCGTTTAATCATGCACTTGCAAAGCGGAGGGTCTAAAAGTCATATGGAGAACGCGGATAGCATCAACCTAACTAGAGACATTCTAGTTGAAAACACCACAATTGAAAGAAAAGAGGGAAATAAAGCGAGGCTGAACATCTTAGAAGCCATCTTAATAAACGAAGAGAAGACGACCATCTAAACAGGCCACGAGCTGCAATAGAGCATTACAATTGTTTTAAAATTCCACTCACCAGATTGGCTCGTTTCTTTTGACGTTACGTTTAGGCGAGGACAAATAAATATCCTCTAAAAACCGATACCCATCCCCTGTAGCCACCATATCGGAGTTTTGGTGACTGCAAATCAAAGCCCGAGACAAGTCCCAATCAAGCTTCGAAAAGCCTACAGGAAA
Source organism: Ceratothoa steindachneri (assembly GCA_963969495.1). NCBI lineage: Eukaryota > Metazoa > Arthropoda > Malacostraca > Isopoda > Cymothoidae > Ceratothoa > Ceratothoa steindachneri. The sequence continues at coordinate 6,176,614 of OZ018323.1, forward strand.
GCCAACTGGAAGACATACACAGCTATGTTAAATAGCCATGAACAGCCAGAACTGAATGGGAAAAACATAGACGAACTAAAGGAAATAACCAGAAACCTAATTGAAAACATATAAAAAGCAGACGAAGCAAGTGGGCCAAAAATCAAATACAGAACACCACATCCAAAGTGGACAAAATAAATGAAGAAGAAAGCAAGACAAATCAAAGAAAAATACTCGGAAATAAGAATTTTCGGTACAAACAGAAAAAAAGCAGGGAATTAAAAAGACTGAAAGAGGAAATGGTCTTTTTGATAAAAGAGCAACAAGAAGAAAACTGGAAAGAATTCACGAACAAATAGAGGCCACGGAAAACCCAAGGGAGTCCTGGAGAATGATAAAAATAATCAGAGGAAAACCACCAAGAGAGCCAATAAAAATAAAGAACGAGCAAGATGAATACCTCAAAAGCAAAACGGAAATAGAAGAGAAGTTTAGAGGACATTGGGAAAATGTTTATACAATAGAAGAAGGAGATAATGAGCGATTCGACAGAGAATCAGAAGAAATGGTCATCGAAAACCAAAGAAGAAACATAGGGAGCATAACACCACTTAGAAGAGTCGATGAGAGTACGGACGAGTACGCGGGATTAGGAGCTCTAATCACTCTGGTGGAGGTAAAAAGAACAATCGCCACCTTTAAACAAAAGGCACCCGGAATTACCGGGCTCACAAAACAAAACTACGAAAAAGCCCCTGAAAAGATACTAATATATATATTAAAGATCTATTCAATGCATTCCTGAATATCGGTGCCTACTTACGGATCTTTAAAGTAGCGATGATGGTTTTCCTTCACAAATGAGGAAAAACACCAACATCGGTTTCAAATTACAGACCAATATCGCTGCTTAGTTTTCTGGGAAAGGTATTCGAGAAAATACTGAATACGAGACTGGTGGAACACCTAGAAAACTCAGGGAAATACAATGAGCACCACTACGGCTTCAGGAATGTGCAATACGCTGACGACATCAGCCAGGTGATCTCCACTCGGGCCACAAATCCCAGATAGCAAGCTAGACAACAGAGCGAGAGATACAAAATATAAATGAATTCGAAAGGAATTGGAAAATTAAAACCAACCTGAACAAATTTAAAATAATACCAATAATGAGAGTAAAAAAGGACAGGATAACCATCAACGCCACAGAATACAGGCACATAGCCAAAGGAAAGGTGCTGGGCCTGCAAATGGGGAAAAGGGCATACCACGTAAAGGAGAGGATTGCCAGGGCCAAATCAGGCCTGAGATTGATATTCAACCTGAAACATCTGGAGCAGAAAAGAAAAAAGACGCTCTACAAAGCATTTGTAGTGTCGGTGCTGTTGTATCCAACGATCCCCATCCACACAACAACTAAGACAAACAAACAAAAATTACAAAGAGCACAAAATAAAGCGGCCTACCTTATAACTAATACAAGGCGCCGAGAGTAAAAGACTCCGCGAAATAATGGATATGGCAGGGTTGGACCCAATAAATAAAATGATTGAGAAACGAGCCAAAGAAATCTGGCAAAAAATGAAGTAAATAACCAAGAGACTAAAAGAATTCTAGAAATAGAAAACATCAATTACGACCGTAAAGTCTTCCCCGGCAGTAGGCTCCGCCTATGGCGCGAGGAAGACCCAATAATGACCTAAAACAAAAAAACAACAAAACAAGCAAAAGCTATCACAAAGGCATGAATGCCTGAAAACAAAGAACAGAGACATAACTACATAAATTAAAGGAATTTAGAACAACCTAACATAAATATGGAAGGAAAACATACATGAACAGTAATAATACCGAATTTGTAATCGAATTAGAAGAACGTTACCGAAAGGTACCCCAAGCAACAAAATTAAGATTTTGACATAGATAATAAAGAAGACAAAGAACAAAAAACTTAGAAGCAACCAAATAGAAAAAACAATCCGAAAAGCAATTAGAAGAGCATAAAAAAAGAGATCAACCAGTATCCTGGCAAATTTAATTTTCTATCCCCTCACACACACTAACACTCCCCCTATATATATATATATATATATATATATATATATATATATATATATATATATATATATATATATATATATATTATACCAGATTCTGACTCCACCATACTTCATCGGTAAAGAAGGAAAGAATACATAACGACGCTCCGAAGATGATCGAATAAATCGAAAGCTTAGCAATTTAAGTTTGTTTTTTACCAAACGCATTTATTAGAAAGAGAGATGAATATAGGACAAGTGATCTACCATCTTCAAGATGGACTAAAAAAAGACAGAATAATAGAAAGTTGCTAAAGAAAATTGATCAAGGCGAAATATACCATGGTCTTTAACAAAATTTGCATATATATATATATATATATATATATATATATATATATATATATATATATATATATATATATATATATATATATATATATATATATATATATATATACAGGGGGTGGCAGAACCGATTGAGCAGTTTTGAGGAGTCATTGCTCGGGGGTAGGAGGGGGGGAGGGAGGTGTCCCCTTGCCGATTTCCGAGGAATGGCTCGCTCCCCTGGACAAAGCCCCTGAGGGATCCCCTCGGTAATGTACCCCCCAATAGGGCGTACCGTCTCTATATACCCCCCTTACTTTTTTATAACTCCTTAAAACTGCTCGATCGGTTCTGCCGCACCCTGTATATATATATGGAGAATCGCTTCAGAACTACACTTCTATTTTATGTTTTGCATTCATGTAGTTTTATCAGTCTTTTTTTTGTAATTTGTGTAATCCAACATGGGAGTACTTACTCAGTGCAGTAAAGGAGGGAGACGAAGATAAGGATTATTATTGGAAGGCTGATCTACCATTAATGGTGGGTCGTCTGGAAAAGTGCCTTTCTCTACATCCAGGAACAAGCGGTGCCCGAGAATAAGTATTCAAGCACACTTCTTGCAATTCCCTAATGGAATTTATGATTGATTAAATCAAGAGGGTACGAATCAACCCTTAACCATCCAAATGACCAAATCTGAATGAATGGACAAGAAACTTTTGCATTTAACCTAAAACTAATCCTGAATATTAATCGTGGCTTTGATAAACAAATTACTTTTATCTTCTGAAACGCTGAGAATGGTCAAATATGTGAATATGCAAAAAGGGAAATTGATAGGATCAGATTTCGTATCCCTACTTTTATATCTTTCCGATAACAATCTCAACATTTTCGCACATTTCACGTTTCGTTTGAGGCCATTATCAAACATCCCAAGCGGATAAAGCAATTAAAATCCTCCGAACCGAGACGTTTTCTAAGGGCGATTCCTCCTTTCCCTAAAATTATCTGGACTTTAAAGTAAAATTTTAACCAGAAATTTTTTTATATTTTATTCATTAATAATCAAATAGAAATTACGTTATACTTTTATACTCAAGAAATTACTCAAACTTTTCAAAACTATACTTTATAATTTCCTCATTTAATTGCCTTAACGAGCAAAAACGAAGTTGGTCCAATAATAAACACAGGGCGAGTTTTTTTTTCTCTTCTCCATGTCTAACGTGCGAACGTGTAATTTCCTTCGTTAAGAAATTAAACAAAACAATTTAAAAAAATAATCAATTAATTTGTAAGAATTAGAAAGTCTTTAACCCTACCACCCACCCACACCGAACCGTCGAAATTGAATCTAATGGATTGGTGGGGGGGGGGGGGTCAAAAAACGGCTTCGCCAAATCGAAGCAGAGGAGGCCGGAATAACTGAAATGTCGATGGAAAATTTGGACAAGACGTGAATCCCCCTTGCGATGCGCTTGCTCGCTTTCAGAGACGCCCGGGGATGTCTCCCAAAGGCAGAACGCTTCGCTTGTTCTATTCTCAGTAAGGCCTCCGACACTCTATAAAGGAGAACCGCCTGAGGAATTTAGCAGTCTTTGAAAAGGCACTTCGTTGTGTGGTGGAAAGTTTTTGAAAGAGCTCAACAATGCGCAAGGTGTGTAGCAAATAGAAAATCGATAGTTTTCCTATTCCATAATTTATCTTATGTGGTGATTTGTTTCATTTAACATCTATATTTGGAAGTAATTGCATACTTGATGAACGAAGCCTTTACTTCTTAAAACAACACAATCAAGACTGTTTCTTCCTTATACACCATCATAAGGAAATTGTCTCAATTGAAGTAGCTATTGTTATTCCATGATTCTTTCAAAACCTTCAAATCCTTTTTACAATTTATATTCACGTGAAAGCCTCTGTTCCTTCTCTATCAGAATGCTTAGTAGTCGTACTTCAACTTTATAACAATTTTATATTAAAAAAATGAATACACCCACATAAATTAGACTTTAAATAAATACGCACATTCGCATCAAATTCTACGATAGATAGATTCTTATCGGCCGGCTTCTTAGATAATATTTCTCTCCGAAATATTGAGCTTAGGGGAAGAATTATTAAATGATTTCTAAACGTTACTACGTAATAGTGGGAGTTATCATCTCGTTCGGGTGGAGGCAATGAAGGCTTATACTAGTAATTTAGTGGATATAAAACAAGAAAAGCACCGGTGTTTATAAAAGTGGGCAAGCAAAGGGAATAGAGGGAGCTCCAATAATCCACTTAAAGCCAATATCCTAATTTCTATATTTATTAAGTTCGTGGAATGAGATGCCGCCTACGATAGGATGTGCTCCCTCGGTGCCTTCAAGCATGACTTGGAGACCCTCTCTTCTCTCAAGTTTCTCTTTAGCAGACAGGCAGTTTATGAAGGCTTGTGGCCATTAGGGAGCTTTACAAGAATGTATTGTATTTATTACTGAGAATCTACTTGACTTAACTGGAATTACTTAGGAAAAATCCATCGATCTTTGCAGTGGAAGACACACCTCTGTCATCCCATTTACCTTAGCCCTGTCAGGACCCGCAAAGGGCCGTCAGGTGTAGCATAGGCAACCATGCTGCGGCTGACATCTGAAGCATTGTTTGCAATCCCAGCCACAACGCCTGCAGTTTGCTCTCGGCCCCAATGTCCGCAGGAGGCTCTGTGATTATGTTTTCCACTCCTTTTCACTTCCTCTATCTTCACCACTTTCTTTACTGATCTCCCCATACTAAATTTATGAGGAAGATGCCCTCGTTGGTATTACGCTTAAATTCGATGGAAGAAAATAGCCCCTTTCGGAAGGAACAAGATAAAAGCCACCAGGACTAGTATCTGAAGTACCCTTATCCCTTAAATAATAGGTTCATAGTCTCGACCGTCTCGCAAGACACTAGTAAACGAAGTTAGGTGACAGGTCTCTCATTCTCAGCCGCAATTTAATCGCTTACGACCCCCAAATCATACCACGGAGGATCGAATCCTTTCTATAAGGGCTTGAGTACGTACTAATAGAAAGTGGGTCACTGGTGAACATTTGTGGACATGACTTAGTGAAGAAAGCGGCAATAAGAACTAAAATACCCTATTAACCCCCCCCCCCCCCCCCCGTCAATAATGATGATAGGACTGCGGTGAAAAAGAAATCCCTCAAAACTAATGAATCGAGCAGCTCAAGTCTACGAACTAACAATCTCAATGTATATGATTCTGAAGATAGATTTCATAATATTGATAATAATAATGACTTCCAATAAGTTCCTGCAGATACATCAGTGAGAGTTGCTAACTAAATAGCCAAGTAATACTGGTTGGATGGCGAAACTCTTACCCGACTAAATTGAGACGGTACAAATATGTTCTAGGCTTTTCTTTGTACTTCTCAAAACAACATAACTAATCGCTTTTGTATAATATGTGGTCGACGCGCATCAACGGCACTCAAAAAAATTCTACCCTTCCAACTCCTATATGCCCTATCAAATACAAAGCCACACCCACCTTTTGTTTGACAAACCCAATTGCCCCTCCATAGCGATGACGTACTTTCTGCTATACAACCTCCTATAATGAGGGTCCACCACTGGGCAGAAAGCTCCAAACACCTTTTCTCGTAAGCCCCTTCCATATATATATATACATAGCGACAGGGTATAGTGTGTTGTACCATCTCCTCCAGTGAGGGGTCACTCCTGGGCAGAGTTCCCCTTCACAAACCCCTTCCATCACACGGGGTGCTATAGCATCTCGAGTTGTTCAAGCCGGTTTAATCATTGCAAGCTATCGTTAGGAAATGGGGAGCTCGAATGAAGGCGCAATTGTTATCCCAGGGTTCTTTCTGTCATCACCTTCAAATCCTTTTCTATCTCCACCCACAATCCTGGTTCTGGTTGTTTATCTCACACTTATTGGTCGATTATTTAAGACATTACAGGCTTTCCCCGTGTCTTTCCAACCTCTTTATAGTGATGGTTGTGCCCCTGTTGGAGCAGCCCAGTTTTCTTTTTCCTCAAAAATCAATTGATTTAATTTCCAAAATCTCGTCAGAGGCGCTGCCAACGAGGAAATCGCTTCTACAACACCAAATACTAAATATTTTAGTCTATGCACAAATATACACATGTACATTACGTACATATACATACACAAAAAATATGTATATACAAAAGGGCAAAGCAACCAAAACAAAACCAATCTCGCCTCCACTCATATTCCATTCCACAATCGATAAATGGATACGATCAATCAATAAATCACGCGTATTCCATTCTGCAAGCGAATAATGTAGTGGGATCAATTGATTGATGAATTTCTCATGCATAGCAAATGATGGAAGGGATCAATTGTTTAAAGTCTCTCTCTCTCTCTCTCTCTCTCTCTCTCTCTCTCTTTCACGCATATTCAACATCGCAAGCGAATAATGGAAGGGATCAATCAATTAATGAATCACTCCCTGATGCATATTCCACTCCGCAAGCGAAGATATTTATAGGAGGAAGCAATCAATCAATCTCTCCATCGCGCTTCTTCCACTCCGCAAGACAATAATGAAAGACGTCTAAAGCGGAACGAGCGTCCTAAAGCATCGATGAAGATCACAATAAATCCCCCTACAAATATTCCCCCCCCCCATTTTGGGCCACGCCGACCGTACAACTCAGAGGGGGTCTCTAATTGTAAAAAGAAAGGTGTTCTCTGAATGAAGTTCTGGCCTCCAGGTATTAAAGAATTGCAAATGTGTCCTCCCTCCTTAGAGGGAGGAGCTTTTTGCATCCGGACCAGTGCTCTCAATCCCATAATTGATTGGGTCTTTGCCTGTCTATGCTGGATCTGACCTTAGACTTTACTCGAGAAGTAAAAGTTGACCAGATTAAATAGAGACTACGGATAAGAGGGTTTCAGAGGCAGCGGGGAAGAAAATGGACACTGGCAAAATGTACTGATTTTGTGTAATGTCCAACCACGTCTGGGGGTAAATTTAACAAGAAACAAACGCTGATTTCTCTCGTCTGAAAGCCCATACATGGTCTCTCCTCTAGATTATCAGCAAATGGAACTCCTTTCATCGATGGACGGGGGTAGACAGATTAATACTTTCCTGGGCCTCTAAATTTCACTTCCCCTAACTTCACTGCTTCCTATATGAACTTCTCCTCAAGCCTTTTTGGCGGATACGACCAGTAGCTTTCATCCTTTTTAATTAGTCTCCCGAGATCCAATTAATCGGGATTTTAGCATTTCTTAGCCATCTACTGTTTTAACCTCTAAGAATCTTGTACGTATTTTCAATGTGGCTTTATCCACATGGGTATAAATGTGTACAGATGAGTAAGGATAAGAAACCCACGCAGGTGCCAACAGCATCTCTCTACCCTGACACCCAGGGTAGAGAAAGAAACGACATCCGATGTGTCGTGCTTTGTCACGGTACAATTTTTCGTTAAGAAAAACTAAACGAAATTTTACCGAGCTCCCCACCCCATCCCACCCCTGCGAAACTATGAAGACCCGCAGGAACTCAATAAATAGCGAAAGGAAGAAGAAAAAAATAACATGAAAAGGGAAACACGATTTTGTCCAAGTATGCTACTGCTAACCTACAGCCACAAGTGGATTGAAATATCGGTCTTTTTTTGTGGTTGCGAATTTAGTGAAATGCAGGAAAATATTTTCATACGTGAAAGCTTGATTCCATATTCATATATTTCAATTTAAGGCAAGTCATTCGGAGAGATGTTTCAGTTGCAACGTCACATTCCATGATACTCCTCCCACCGAGAGAGGCCGACTTTTATGATAATTTAAGGTCTGCATTTGGAAGTAGACCGTTTAATGGAATTAAACGGTCGACTCCCATGAATGACCCTTAAGTTATCATAAATGCCACTTCCATGAATTTGAAAAATATAATCAATTTAAAGTGAAGACCACATTTCGATGATGTGCCAAAAGGTGAGAACAAACGGGCGACTGCTTGTGAATTTGGAGCTCGTGAACAAAGACGACTGAGATAATAGAGGCCTTATTGTGGAGAGGGAGAGGAAAAAGCCATTTTGAACAAAACATAAAAAGGAAAAGAAAACCTACTTTGTGTCGGAGGTGACTTGAAAATCGTATTTGGAAACGTCAGGAGCCAAGGTTAAAAGAAAGGGAACTCAAAACTATGACTATGAACCCTTTTGAAGGGGGCTGTGGAACGGATAAATTGCATGGGTATATCCATCCTATTACTCTACCGACCAAGGTATAAATTTAAGCGATCCAACTTTATATTCAACCGCTTTCGCATAGTGGGGTCAACGCGTATCAATGCTACTAAAAGATCTCACCTCTCCCACCCCTGTTAACTATCTTGAGCCTCTCCCTTCAAAGGCTGGTAGTGATGAGTGGTCTTAACGTATTAATGGACCAAATGTTTATTATAATTTTTCATCAATTATGAACTTTCTAAAAATTAAAATAGCATTAAAATTAGTCAATGAATTTTTTTTAAAAGGCATGAATAATATTAAAAATTAGTGTCCTATAAAAAGGACAGTGGGCAGGTCTTGGTAAAAAATAATATACCCCTTGTTCACTTGTCCTATTTTTAGGACCGTGAGTATTCGTGTGTTGAATTAATAAATTAACTATTTATCAAAAGAAATCTCGTGTAATCCAACGCGGGAAATTTCAGTTGATTCAAATGGAGAAAAAAAGGAAATAGTGAAAAAGCCACGGTTAAAGGGAACTCGATCTCAACTACTGAAGAAGATGGGCTCGATCCAAAGCATCCCGAGACATGGCATACAAGGCGCATAACTACTTAAAAGTACTATCCTTGTGGACAAACTACCCATTTTTAATTGAGAAAAACTTAAACAGGTATAATCGATGAGGGGATTCCATTGAGCATACAAAGAAACAGAACGGAAGAGCTTAAGGAAAAAGGCAAATAAGTATAAAGGAATAGCGAAAGAGATCAAGGATGACTACAATCGCTTCTTTAATCCTAATTAGTGGTGTTGTAGGCTTACATGAACAAGTCGATTCAAAAGGGTTCATAACAACGAAAGTGACCCCTCTTGAAAACGCGTCGTCCCTACCATACACCAAAAAATATGAGCACTTTCCTTGAAAGATTCGCCTGAATGAAGAACATTTGATATCTTTACCTTGAGCCGAACTGTTTACATAGAAATAATACAACAAATCCAAAGTTCAATTAGAAATTTATCCCCTTGGTAATTTTGGAAGGGGACTTAACGCACGGCATGTTAATGTAATCTTACTGAACCCACACAAACTCAGCAAACAACAATTGCTGATCAAATTAATTTTACCAACTTCATGCAATGAATCGCTCAAATTAAAAAAAAAGAACATTTCAAATCCTTGCAAAATTACGTTGTCCACATTAAAACCTATCTCAGTTTACCAATAAAATTCTACCTATCCTTGAGTAATTCCTAACTTATCCAGACATGATAATGAACAAAATTTAGCTTAAAGATTGTCTAACATAAAAACACAGTTTTCATATTATACGATGCAAATACAGTGCGCATGCGCAGTCTTTTGAATGAATGATTCAGACCATTCAAATTTAAGGAGAAGATATCGCATGATTCTGCGAGAGTTTAATAACATTTTTATTTTTTAGATTTTCATCGTGATATTGCTTATTGGCATTGCCTGTGCCAGTCCTGGTCGCACTTACCATGGAGGGCATCAGGGAGGAGGCCAAGCCAATCAGGCCGTTCAGCAAACGCAAATTCACCTACCTCAACAAGCACCGCAGCAAGCACCGCAGCAAGCACCCCAGCAGAATGTACAACCGAAGGTATTTACCCGCCAGTGCTCAAGTTCCCCGCCACTAGAATCCTTCCTTGATAATCGCCTCCAAAAAAAACTATATTTAGCCTCATTCATTATTCATTGAAAGCAAACTATGTGATAAATAAACATCATTGTATTAGAGCTCACTAGTGCCGGCTTGTCTTAAGACTCACAATGCTTAATTTCATCCTAGTTGTAACGGAACATCAGTAAAAAAAAAAACGAAGGAAAGAAAAGCAAAGTTTTGCTCTTTTCAGTTTTCTACGAATTCTTTGAAGTGATATGAATTCGCATTATTGCTGCTTTCTTACATTTACTTCTAGAGATTATTATCACGCGAATTAATTTGAGAACAGAGGCTATAAAACAAAAGATTGTCGAAAAGGAGGCACTAAGTGCAATGGCACCCGGTTCGAGGTCATTTCACATGAAATCACCTGATATCGGCGAGTCTCTTAACAAGGTTCATTTTCTCTTTGCAGAGGCCTCCGAAGCCCTATGTTTTCGCTTATGGGGTCAATGGCGACAAACATGGAGGTAGTTTTGGTCAACAGGAAGTATCTGATGGAACGACCGTAAAAGGGTCCTACATAGTGAATCTACCAGACGGGAGGCAGCAACTGGTAAGAAAAATTCTCCCTTGTAATTAACAGTAACACTTCGTAACGTGGTTTTTCGCTTGGGAAATCACCTTGACCGCGATTAGGGGTTGTGGAATACAAAAATAGAGAGAAAACAACGAAGGAAACCGCAAAATTTTTGAGGTTTGTGAAGAGAGAGTGAACTTACTGGATGTGAAAATGTGTGGATGCTGCCTAAACTGAGTCAAAAAAGGAAACTAATTAGGCTATAAAACGAAACCTCAGCAATTTAGTTTGGTTTTTACCAAACGCATTTATTAAAAAGAGAGATGAATATAGGACAAGTGATCTACCATCTTCAAGATGGACTAAAAAAGACAGAAGAATAGAAAGTTGCCAAAGGAAATTGATCAAGGCGAAATATACCATGGTCTTCAACAAAATTTGCATATATATATATATATATATATATCCCGATGAAATTTGCTTCCTTCAACTTTTTCTAAAGTTAACCATTCAATTTTGAACAATGATTTGATTATAAGCGAACAGGGGAAGTCCCAAAAGTTACAAGAGCGAATTTCTGCCAAAATCAATGTTGATTGAATAACAAGAACGTAATATTATATTTCATCACTCAAACGACCTTATTTAAGAAAATCCCAATTTGTGAACCTCCAACTCTGTTCATTGACATAAATTGTTCACATGAATAGCCACAGGAAAGGCTCCCTTTGTTAAGAGAATCAGGAAAATTACATTAGCTTCATAGATTTAGGCTATTTTTTTCAGTCGGTGCATCGACACCCCCAAATCTTTCATCATCTGAACAAAAGAATACAATTTTGACACCCGACAAAGGGGTGAAGTAAAATTCTATCAACCTCGGTGGATGTTAAACTTCGCAAAAAGAAAGAATGTCTTTGGCGGTGAAAGTATTGCAAAAGAATGCGGGTAGCAACTGCTGTCGTTTCTCCCCTATAGGTTTTCTCCATAGAATCTTAGAAGGGAACAAAAGTGCGGAAAACGTTAAAATTCTAAGAGAAGAAATTTGATCTCCAGCCATCAATTTCCACCGTTCAGAGCAGCACCAATTGTTGTGATGATAATGATATGACATTGTAACCGCGCGACGGCAGATGGGAGAATAATTGAATCTATGGAGAAAAATACCCCCCCCCCCCCAATAAAATATTGCAATAATAGTGCAAGAAAAAGTATAGATTTTTTGCTCAATGGAATGGAGACAAAAGAAAAGAGATAAAAATATTAGAAATAAAAAAAAATGCAATGGCAAGCCTCGTTAAACCTGAACAATGGACCTGGGAATGAGGTGCAACTACAGTGGAAGATGCTGGAGGAGAATTGGCTATTAAATTGTCCAATCCAGGGTAAGATTCGAAGTGTCGGAGCCTTGGAGCCTTGGAAAAGCAATCACACCACGACTAGACAAGTGAACAACAGGGATTAAATGTGTAATCCAAAAAGAAAATGCTCGCGCAGTAGGAAAGAATAAGTGTAAGAGTGACAGTACTTAAAAGAATCACTGTATTAGTGGTGAAATCTAAAAAGATGGTGTATGAGCGTCTGAACCCAGAAATTTAAAGCTAAGAATTTGCATCCCGTTGAGCAATTACAGAAAAAGAACGCACTTGCCTTTACCTTTTCGTATCTTTTCTATAAGACAGTTTAACACAACCGAATGACTCTGCATAATGTTCCCCACATCTGCTCAGTGTCCCATTTATAGGACAATTTTATTCTTTCTAACACTCATGTCCTTTTCAAAAATCCTGTTAGTAAAAAAATTTAATAGTATTTTAACTTTAAAATGTATCATAATTACTAAAAATATAAACATGGGGCTTTAATGGGCATTAAATCCTTCCTTGCGACGGTAGAACATTCACTAAAGGCAAAAGAAGAGGTTCAAAGACTTTAAAATTAAAACCCATACACGTTTGAACTCCCGATTCATACTCACCGATTTCTAATGGCTCCATTTTTCTTTAATTAACACCTAATTACAGAACATATAGATAAATAAAGAGCTGCAATATCCTTGGAAACACTTTGAAAACCAACTAGTTTTCGAAACTAGTCTTCTATTAAACCTTTTCCAAGAATTACATTGCCTTCTTCCATCTTTACAGCCAGAATGAAAATAAAAACAGCGAGAAAGTTTAGATCCCTTTTTTTCCCCTTTCAGCTCTTTCATACTTGCTTTTTTTCATGTGTTTTGAAAGGGAGCTTCCTTTATAGAACATTTCGAGAGAAAATCTATCTCAGTTAGGCTTCGTCTAACCCGTTAAATTAAGTATCAAAGCAACGTAAAACTAAAACGTTATCGTTCGATTGCTTATTTCTCCTTTTTTCTTTATTTTTCCGGTCATCTTTATTTCCCCTATTCTCTTTAGGTTCAGCAGAGTTGCTCCTCATGCTTGGCCCTTGCCAGTTGCCACAGTTAGTCATGTCACATTTAACGCTGACTTTCGTTCAGAGAGCGACATTTTGCTACATTAATATTTGATGAGCGATGGATGTTTGGATACGAGATGCGACATTTATCAATAAAAAAAATTAAATTTTGTGAATTTTTTTTTACGTTTTTGCGGTATTTCAAACGTTATTGTCGAATAATTTTGAATTAATTTTGTTTTAAAGCAGGATTGCCAAATTTCTTCATTTTTTCCTATTTCCATCTTAATTAACTTTATATATTTATTTAATTTTTAATCAGCGATATGGCAAAAATATTCGCAATAACATTCGGCTATTTTTTTTATATTTTTACCGAATAATTAATTTTCCAATCTAACGTGTTATGAAAAATATTATTCCTGCCTAGCGGCAGTCATCCAAATCTATTCGAGGATTTATTAAACATATAATTATATCATAGTTAAATTACATTTCTCCGAAACATTTTGAAAAAATGTAACATGATTAATTTGATGAAACTGTACCTACCACACATTGTTCCCTCCACCTTACTTCATCACTTTTTTCGCAACCCTACTTCTTCGTTACTTCTTCCGCCCCAAACCCTACCACTCGCTCGGAGAAGCATCACTATTCATCTCATTAAGTCTAAGGAAATGAGAAAAAAAAAGACAATTATGGAAAGGAGGCACAATATTTATTATCCCTTCTCGTAATTAAACGTAAATAATTACCTCACAATTTAATGCTCCCTAAAATAATAGATAAATTTGATGAGCTTTAAGTGGAATTTTTTTTATGTTCCGAAAGCGCGTCTTTAGTTCGAATTCGTGCGTCCTGCGCACGGTTTGCCCAGATTCTGATTTGCGTCCCTGTCAACGCAACACACGGGGGCCCCCCGAGGGAGGGGGGGGGTTATTCTTGAGCCACGACTCTTTCGCAATATTTGTCTTATCAGTTTACTTCTTATATTCGCTATTTTGGAGATATTTAATACTATTTAAAAAAACATTTCCACTTCTACGAAGTATATTATCTTTTTTGTGGGGATGATTTATTATTATTATTATTATTCCATCGCTAAGAAGAGCCAATTTGATATGCAAAAAAATGGTGGATGACTTTGAGTTTGACATGGGGCAAGAGGGGTAGATTTTAGTGGGGTTGATAGGCGTCAATCAAACTTTGTGAAAAGCGGTTCAGGATGGTGATTATTATTATTAATATTATTATTTACTCAAAGCAAAGAAACGAAAACTAAAATGTCAGAAGTAGAAAGTATTGAAGAGGTTTTTTAAAAAAGGGGTGAGGTAAGTGGAAGTGAAAATGCGTTTTGTTACAGACGCTGAAAAAGCCTAAAGAGGAGACTATATTCCGCAAAAATGATCCCCTGCATGTCCGAGCAATCAATAAATCAGCTTTATTTTCAGTAAAATCTCATTAAATCTAAAGACAATAATTTTTTTTTCAAAATCAGGGACAAGTTGGTCAACAAGCCCTGGTTAGTTACCTCCCACTGCAATGGGCACGCTTGCGGGACGCCCTTCAATCCGCGCCAAGCAAGACACGGTATCTAATAGATCAATCTTCTCCTTCTCCTGCTGCTGCTGCCGCTGCTGCAAGCTGTTTCTTGGCAGCCCCTTCCACTCCCTCCGACCGAGCACCGCCTCCTTCGCTAATCCCCTCTCGCATATCTTGCGGTACCCTATCTTTTCACCTTAATTTTGGCCTTCTTCCCCCCTCCACCTTAATCTTGGCCTTCTTCTTCTCCCTCCCACCTTAATTTTGGCCTTCTTCTTCTCCCTCCCACCTTAATCTTGGCCTTCTTCCTCCCTCCACCTTAATCGTGGCCTTCTTCTTCTCCCTCCCACCTTAATCTTGGCCTTCTTCTCCCTTCCACCTTAATCTTGGCCTTCTTCTTTTCCCTTCCACCTTAATCTTGGCCTTCCTCTTCTCCTCCACCTCAATACTCATCTTTCTTCCTCTAACGTCTTTATCTTATCTCATAACATATCCATACCAGTACAATCTAGTAGGCCACAAAAAAAGTTTCCATTGGCTATTTTAACCTTTACTTTTGGTAGCAGGACAGGTCAGGGAGCATTGGTAGGTTAACTATTGCTATACTAACCGCAGACCACCGCTGCATACATTGCAGGTATAATTCTGATACTGGTATTTTGTTGGGTTTTTTATTTCCCCATTCCCTGTTAATTCATTCATCTATCCTTATCCCTATCTTTCTTCTCGAATAAATAATCCGTTAATTAATAATGATTTACCCCCAGTCGATTGAGCGAGCACCAATTGAATTTAATTGCGTTCCAAGCTGGATATTTCTTCGTTCTGTTAATAGGATTTAATGAGGTTTCCAAGTCAAGAATGAAGGTCTTCCCTCCACCCATTAAATGAAGTTCACAAAACGCTGGATAACATACGAAACGGGGCCCGTATCAGGAGAGGTTCGTTTTCTCTCAGGCCCAAGAACCCCACACGGATCTTACTAGGGTTCTGTACCTATTACTCAAACCCCTTCGCGCTTCATCTTCTGCCCAAGAACCCCACACAGATCTTACTAGGGTTCTGTACCTATTACTCAAACCCCTTCGCGCTTCATCTTCTGCCCAAGAACCCCACACGGATCTTACTAGGGTTCTGTACCTATTACTCAAACCCCTTCGCGCTTCATCTTCTTCTGCCCCATATATTATAAGATAATTATCTCTGCTATTTCCATTTTTTATTCTCTTCTTTGTTATTTCTTGCCCGCAAAAGAGTGTCGGGTGTAGGCATGGGTAAGCATACTGAAACTGACATCTGGAGGACTGCGTGCCCTCCCGGCCCTAATACCGCTGAAAAATCTGACTACATTTTTTCCATTAGGAAATGCCAAAGGTTGCTGGAAACCTATTTGGGGTCAGCGAACGGAAATGTTCTAAAAAGTAGCTAAAAGTTGCTGTATCTCATTTATTAAGTGTTAATATAATTTTATTTTAATAAAATTGTGAAACAAATGTACACTGAGACCTGCCTTTTTTATTTGTTTTATTAGTATTCCCAAAGGAAATTGAGCATTACTTTTCCTGAATCGAGAGCAGAGTCAATTTATAAAGAGAGAAAACGCCTCTTAAATTGCGTCTTTATTTTCTTTGAACTTTCATTGGTGGTTCGAATTTACATATTTGCCGCTCGTCATGTCCAAATGTGTGTGGTGTTTGTTTCTTTTTAACTTTGAAATTAAAATACTATTTGTGGAAAAATTATTAGCCGACATATTAAAGCCAATGAGTGTTTAATAACAAACCGAAAATATTATTTGTGGAACGATTATTATTATTATTCGAACCAGTGTAAAGCCAGTGCTTCATAACAGCACCTTATAGACATTTTTCTTCCTTTAGTTTCGTCACTTTAATTATATACACCTTTATAAAACTTCCTGGCTGATATGCCCTTGTTGGTATTTAATTGATTTTTCAATAAATTGATTTTTAGAGCTTCATGAAATATATATTTTCAGGTGAGCTACACAGCTGATAAGGACAATGGCTTCCAGGCGGATGTTTCCTACGTTGGACAAGCCAGCTACCCAGCGATGAACCCAGCGCCCGCGCAAGCCCCAAACAATGCACATCAAGGCACACAGAATCAACTAGTTAAAGGGGCGTATAGCAACCAGAATCAACAAGGACAACCAGTTCAATATGTGGCCCAACCACAGAACGCTCAGGTTGTGCACCCGCATCAAAACGTGCAAGTTGTTTACGCCCACCCTTCGCACCAGGCGGCCGCGCAACAACCCCAAGCCCAGCAAGTTGCCCAGCCACGGTCTATGCAGGGGGTCTTGTTACCGCAACAACTCCACCAAGCTGTGCAAACTCAGTTGGGTGGGAAGGTTGCTCAAGTTCCGGTTCAAGGGGTGCAGCAGGTGGTTGTGCACCCCAACCAGGGCTTCATCAAGCATCACGTCAACCCACATGTCGTGTATACGGAGGGTCACACTCAGGGGACGCAGCAGGCCCCACCTCAAGGGGAGAACAGCAACCAGAGAGCTCAGAGTAACAATCAAGGAGCTCAGAGTGATCAAGGGGTTCAGCATCAAGGGGTTCAGCATCAAGGAAGACACGGTGGTTCTGACCACGAGGGTGGTGAGAGAGCAGAAGGAAACAACCAGGAAAACCGCCACCAGCATCAAGGAGACGGCGGCCATGGGGGAGAAGGAGCCCATTCGAGTCAAGGTCACCGTGAAGGTGAAGGTCAAGGACAGGAAGAAGGACAGGAAGGAGAGGGCGAAAAAGGTCACGAAGGTCAGGGTGGCCATGGAGATCAGGGAGGTCAAGGCGAAGGAGGTGACTTTGGAGGTCATGGTGATGACTTCTTCGGGGGCAGTAGTAATAACCATGACTTCGAGGACGATGAAGACTTCTTCGGCGGCCACGGGGGATTTAAGGGTTTCGACAATCAGGTGGAGAAACGTGACAAACAGGATGCTGCTTTCAGCGACATCGTATACGATACAGAACGAGACAGAGATTTTTTCCGCAACAAGTATAGTCGATCTCGAGACGAAGACGAGAAATTTTAGGCCTATCTTATCCCAATCTGCCATGAGGCAGGCTGAGGCTCGTCATTTTGTCCATATATTCCTAGTTTTGTTGCTAGAATATCCCAGTATTAGTAAGTTATTTATGTAGTATTAACTAGAACAGTAGTCGTAACACCTCTGCTGTAACCTACGTCCTTTTTTCACGGTTAAGTTCTTAAAAATATGAAGACACTAGACTTGAGAACTCCTATTAATAGAAGCGGTCAATAGGAATAAAAAACCTTTCTGTACAATACGGTTTTATTCCAAGGAAGACACTAAATCATTTGGAAAACTCACCATACCTACTACCTAAGATAATATTATTTGTAAGATATTTTAAAACAATGTTTTGCACGGAATTAGGCGCAATACAATGGCGCCTAATTATTCACATTTAATTATTCACTAAATCTTACTTTAATCACCTGTAAAATTTGAATTTAGAACTATAATCCTGTATACAAAGGTTTCATTTTATGTGATTACAAGGATACAGTACAATTCCCAATAAGCTTAAACTAATGTATTAAGATGGGATAACGTAATAAACAAACAAACGTTGAAGTGAAATACGAAATAAATTTCTTGAATAGATAGTCAAATTTGAGTCTTAATAAAGTTAGAGATTATATCAAAATACTCACTTTGTGAGAGTTTAAACAAAACCAATAATCCGATTTGAGTGTACTTTAATTCTGAGTTGGGATGTTCATAAAGCACGAACTCGAATCAATATAGAATTAAATTAACTCTTTCCAGCACAGAACATTCAGCAAGGGAACTCGTGTAATCTTTATACCTAATTAATTACTGTAATTATAATTAAATATTGATTTCATTGTAAATTAATACTTCCTTTGTTACCACCTTAGTGAAATTATTAAAGTACATCAGTTAAATAACCTGTATTTTCCCTACTCGTGGGATTCACCAAAATTTCCGGAAATGAAAAGTAGCTCTTACTATTACATCGAATAGAAGAAAAGGGAATCGAGATGTATTAGTTTTACATGAGAAGAGAAAAGATCACATTCTCTCCTCTCTTTGGCAAAATGAGTGAACAATGTAGAGTATAGAGCTGCTGGCTGAGGATGAAGACTAGTGAAGATGGACCCTCTACCACAAGGCGGGGGGGGGGGGAGATAAACCTAGATGATACGCGTGGTAATAATAAGTGGCAAGGCTACAATTTTTTCGACAAAAGAAGCTTAGTTGAACCTTAAGGAATTGGGATCTAAAATTTATAATAAGGGTTCGGATTTTTCCCTAATGAATTACATTTTTATTATGGAGAACTTCATCTATGAAAATGTGATGCAAAACTACTGACATACAGTACCAATTAAAGGACGATAGCAGAAAACCCAAGCTGGTGGGGTCCTCTTATTGACATTTCGCCTGTCCAGAGTTTGTTCAGAAGAAGCTTGCGAAGAGCGAAACGTCAATAAAAGGTACCGACCTTCTTGGCTCTTATCGTCCCTTTCCAAACTTTATTTTTGTTATGTTTTTGTAACTGAAATTTTAAGAAATAAATAAGATTTTCTTCAACCTCACCAAGGGTAAAAGAGAAGCGAGTCAAAAAAATAGTGATCGATTTCGGCACGCCAGAGTCAAGAAGATTCGCTCTAGTATTGCCACTTTAGTCTTATTTTTAAAGACTGAAGATAAGGAAGGCATGATCTCAAAGACCATCCAGGGTAGTACACGAAATGAACAGCAATTTCGATTAATGGTGCTATTAGTGTAAGAATAGTATTAGTTGTTTGTTTTTATATTTTAGCGCACTCATCTGGCAGCAATCAGAAAGGAAACAGGCGCCTAAAAACAAGAACAACAAAATATTTCAAATAAGCTTCATAACAATTATATAAAAAAACAACTATAAACAAAAACAAGGCACCCCAGGGGGCAATCTATCAGGAACAGGCGTGCAGACCACAATTTAAAAGGAGAAAAAATTAGTATGGAGGAGTCCCCAGAACTCGACTATACACCACACAGTGGTGACCAGATCCTCGAACCCAGCACCAGGGGGCAAGCGGTAGCGACCCTGCTCATCACGGTATTGAGACCCGTACCGCGCATGAAGCTCCCCCAGCCCCGAACAAGGAACCAAAACGTGGCATACAGTCAAGAGAACCAGGCAAGCCAGTCTCCGCAGAAATACTGGTGACGAGGGACGCGGGAGTCACATTAGAAGCTACGAGAAGCAAAACTGAGCCCCTCGAAGGATAAACGATCTGATCATACAAACCCTGATTTAACTTAGAAGAGGAAAACAACGATGGCATTTCCACCAGATTGTTGTATATGAATAAGAGAACGTAAGAAATGGTGAAATGAAAAATGTGCGGAAGGTGTTTAGTCCTAGTAGCCCAAAAGAGGAAACTACTTGTGGAGTAGAAATCAGGAGAAGGTTCAAACTAGTGAAACCAAAGACGAAGTTTAAGGGAAGGCCAAAACGAGCCTAACTGCAGCAGGAAAAACAGGCAATAGATTCTGGGATCCCCAAAATGATTGTGCCTGGATGGGTTGCCCATATCGAGCTTATAAATGTGAAAATGAGACCAAGTTCTTCTGGAAAACCATTCTGGAGAATAGTTTCGAAACTGAATGAAGATGGAAACCCCTGCCTGCATTAGGCATAAGCCCCTATCTGCATAATGCTAAGTCTCTGCTTGCATTATGCAGGCAGAAAGAAAAACGGGATTGGAACGCGTTTGTATCCGCGCATTCATGCGTGCCCAAACTTAGTCTAAAGTCATCGGGCAAAGATTGGGATGCCGCCGGCATCTGGCGGACACTGAATAAATTAACCTGGAAATATAGAGTCAGACGCGAAAATAGAAAAGGAGATAGATTAATATGCTTTCACTGACGCCCACTCAGCTACGAGGAGAAAGAAAGCGTCTCCAAGGAGAAAATTCACTAAATGGACATGCGCGAGAGTTGGGAATGGAAGTTGTTGCAACATATGTTTGCTTCTTGACGCTGCTTTCTAACCCCGCCATAGTTTAAGATTGATGACTGCATAGCCAGGTATGACGCAAAGGGGAAAAAGGAAAACTAATTTGCATTCGAATGTAACCCAGATTTTTGTTTTCTATATCCCTTTCCCACAATGTCCTGTGAGGGAAAAATGAACCTGTAAACATTAAAACAGATTACACATACAAACTGAACTTCACCAATTGTAATTCATTTTCTTTTAAAACATTCTAAAAAAAAATTGGATAATCCTATTTATTTTTTCTGAACTAAACTATTTCGTTTTTTCAAACTCTAAAGAAATTCTTAGAAATTACCTTGATAAAAATTTAAAATATACTTAACCAAACTAAGATGAAATTATTATTTAAATACTCCCCAAAATCCTGTTCTTAAATTATAGAGTTAGTGATGATGATGATGATGGAAACCGGAGGTAGCTAACGAAAACCTTTTTATTCAAACTAAAGGACAAAAATCAATGGTAGAACCCTTGGCCCAATTTGTCTTTTCAAAAGAGACCGGTAGGGTAAGTTGTCGAGTTAGGGAAGTGAAAATATGCGGATATTTTTTTTTATAAAGGGTCTTTCAATAAGGTCGCTCGATTTTTAAATGTAAATAAAACAAGTTGTGTGTGATTTATGCACTCAATTTATTTTAAATTTGAAAGTACATTTTATGGCATTAAGTGTGGAATATGACGTCGTTCAAATGTCCGCCGCGGCTTTGCTTGGTGGAACGTATTCGGGAGGCTCAATTTTCGATGACTTTGTCGCATAAATCTGGCGGAATTTGCTGGATGGTGTTCGTTATGTTGACTTTGAGGACATCAACTATTTGCGGATTATTCGCATAGACCTACCATTTAAGGTAGCACCAAGGAAAGTAGTCTAATGGCGTTAAATCGCATGATCTCGGTGGCCAGTTGACGTCGCCGCCGCGCAAGATGACCCTGCCCTGAAATCGGTGGTACAAAATGTCTATCGTGGCGTGCGCAGTGTAGCACATAGTGCCGTCCTGTTGGAACCACATATCGTCAGTATCCATACAATCCAGTTGAGGCCACAAGAAGTTGCTTATCATCGATCTGTAGGTCTCGCCGTTGACGGTTATGGCAATCCAATCTTCGTTCTCAAAAAAATACGGACCGATGATTCCGTTAGACGAAAATCCGCACCAAACAGTGACTTTGTTGGGATGCAATTGGTGCTGGTGTATCTCATGTGGATTGTTTTCGTCCCAAATTCGAAAATTTTGCTTTTTCACCAATCCATTCATCCAAAGATGGGCCTCGTTGCTGTGGCGACGATAGAAATCACGTAATGCGTGGAACGTTTGTCGAACGGAGCACTGATTTTGATAATAAGATTTGATGATTTGCACACGCTGTTTAACACTATAACCTTCCATCGTGACTTGCCAAGTACTACTGAACAGTTCACAGTGAGGTTGCCAGATGTCGCTTTAACAACATGGCCACTATCGCCTGACAAAGCTCGAGCGTCCTTGTTGAAAGACCCTTTACAACAGATCTGGCAACTACCATCGATGGTATAGCTGCCGCAATTATTATAAAGTATATTATAGGAAATTAGAGTAAGAAAGAAACAAAACAAAATTAAAAAAAAGCAATACCAATAAGAGACATGAACTACAAAGGCACGCTCAGGTGCCGGGGAGGCCCGCTCCCTTCAAACCCTGAGCTTGCACCCACTTTCCCGAAGGAGCTACCCCCCCCCCCTCTTCCAGAATACCACAGTCGGCTGTGCACAAATACGTCACGAGTATAAAGGAGAAGCGGTAGCGACCCCGCTCGTCCCGGGTACAGGTAGCGCACGTGAAGATCCACAGACTGGTTATTTATGAGAGTTTTGGGGACCAAGCAGTCATCGCAGCAAGGTTGGGGGGGATGGGGGAGCTCCAGCAAATGACTCGTAGTAAATCTGATTCGGAGTCGACCCAAAACGACTTGAAGCTGTCGAGGAAAAAATGTGTGGAAGGTTTACACTCCAAATACTGAGGTCATTTCAACATACAGGCAGATAAAGAACTCAAGGGGGGAGAGACAAATAAAGGGAAATAGAATAATTGTATAAAAGGTTTAGGATGACAAGGATTGAATAAGCAAACAACTTTAATGGGGTCAAGAAGCAGTATAAAATCCACAATAAAATATATATACCTAACTTTTTCGCTATTTCAGGGTCACCCCTCAAAAACGGGCCCCAAATTTCGATAGGCCTCATTTCTTAATTTTCTGCAAGGATTGAATGAAAATTTGGTGATAACTAGTTTATTGTGTTTAAAAACATCATATCAAAACATGAGAGTCTTTGGACTTTTCTTCTTTATTCCAGAGCACGTGTTCGAGATGACCTCCATTTAGCTCTGTGCATTTCTTGAGGCGCAGCACAAAGTTGTCCATGACGTCTTTACAAACTAACCGAATAATGGCTCTGATCTCCTCCCTGATGGCTTCCTTGAGTTCTGTGATGGTCCTGGGTCTCCCTGCGTACACTCTGTCTTTAAGGTAGCCCCAGAGAAAGAAATTGGAGGGGTGGCTAAGGTCTGGGCTGTGAGGTGCCCACTCAAAATCAGTCTTGAGACTGATCACACGGCCACTAAAGTTCTCTTTCAGCCAATCTCGGGAGAGGTTTGAGGTGTGAGAGCTTACTCCATCTTGCTGGAACCAGAACTTTGCCATAAGCGACGGGAATAGGGTCAGCAGCTTCCTCTTGAAGGTTTTGAGGACCTAAACATACCGCTCCTTGGTGACTGTCACTGTCACGCCAGATTCCTCGAAGAAGAATGGTCCGATGATGCCTCTGGATAAGATTGCAGTCCATACCGTGCACTTAATGGAGTGTAGGGGTTTGGTGGCTACCTCATTTGGTCTGGAGGTCCCCCAGAAGACATTTGTTTTCGAGTTTACCTTTCCTTCAAGATGGAAGTGAGCTTCATCTGGGGTTCAAAGGAGGTTAAGGAAAGTTGTGGTCTCCTGAATCTTCTCCAGTATCTTGACTGCCATAGCCTTTCTCTGCTCCTTGGCTGAGGCTGTAAGGGACTGCTTCGTCTGTATTATGCATGGGTAGGCTTTTACATCCATTACTAGCACTCTCCCGCAAGTCTCACGGGATATACCGAGGGACTGACTTCGCTTGCGCACAGAGCGTTTTGGACTCTGCTTAACTGACTCTCTCACGCTCTCGACCAGCTCAGCTAGCTGTATGCTTCCTGGGACGTCCTGAATGGCTTGGACGGTTGTCACTAGCTGCATTGAGGTTCTCCACTGTCCCTAGTTCTCGAAGTGATCCATCCAGTCCTGAATTCTGCTCTTGGAGGGGGCTTTTTCACATTCGAACTGATGAACGAAAGTGTCCTGCACTTTATTGAACGAGCCTGTTTTGTAGTAATGTTTGACGCACTATATTCTTTCCTGGAGCTCGCATTGAGATCTAGTTGTGTTCACAGGCGTTGCTTCTGCCATGTCCTGCAAAGTAAGGGTGATTAGTGAATGAGTGAATGAAGGACATATCGCAAAAATTGTGTGCAGGCCCGTTTTTTTTTGGAGGGGGGGGGGGAGGTGACCCTGTATTACCACTAATAGAATTCTTCACTTTTGGGGATCAACTGAAGAGAAGCGACCTAAACAAGAAGGCCTATCGCACCTTTTCTATAATGAAGAGCCAAATTTGCCTTACATAAAGATAAACGAACCTCAAAAAGAGGGAGAGGTTAAAATGAAAAACAATCCAACTGAGCTTAAGGTTAAGTAAGGTTGAATAAGTGAAGAAAATCCCGCCAAGTGCCCATTAGTAAAGACAATCCTTCCCAAAAATAACCAAGAAAAAGAATCAGAGTTATTTGAAAATAGAATGTGATCGAACAAACATATTAAAAGTATCAAATTAAATTGCAATTAGATCAACAAAACGGTATTGGTTAACCTTTTAAATTACTGTAGCTGCGTAAATTACTGTGGGAAAGAGTTTAGAAATTCTTTCATGCATCCAATCAAACTAACCTAACTTAACTGAACTATTTTGGTGCAGCATTGTTTGCGTAAGCCTAAATTGGCAATTAAAATGTTTGATAAATAATAGGGGAGAATTAAAGATAATTAAATTAGAAAATTGAATACCAGGAATGCATGAATTTTATCATAAGGCTACTTGGGATTTGAGAGTCGTATCTGCATTTGTGTCTTGCTGAAATTCAAGCTTAAATGGTTTGTTTACGTTTGGGTTAGGCAGAGTTTGCTCTCGTGAAATTTTGATTTTGTTTTCGTGGACTGTTTTGGTATTTAAAATTGCATTTGAGAAGATTGTGGGACTAGAGGTAATGTGTGATATTTGTGGGTTGTTGAGGAATCCCTGCAAGAATTTATGAATGTATCGTAAGCTCGGTAATGAGTGAAAATGCATATCTTAGGCAATAAATTAGTGGGCTCAGGAGCGTAATTGAAAGAATAAATAAGAGAGACTGGTCAGGATTTTAGTTATATGTTAGATTGGAGTGAGAATAATGAGAGGCAGAGTGATAGATAAGTGAAGGTGGCAATGAATGGTGGCAATGAATGATGGCAATGATCTTAAATTAGTTACGGATTCAAAGGGCAGTAGGGCAGGTAGAGAATGTTTGTGCAAGTGGGGCTAGGCCTAAGGTTATTTTGAAGGAGGAAGTGGAAGATGCAAATGAGGGTGAAATGTGAGTGAATGCTGATAGAATAGATAGGTCAGGAGAGGTTAGGTGTATGAGAGGGACGCAGACCCGTTAGCTTTACTAATATATTTAATGCCATGAGAGAGCAAGTGACTGGAAATCGCAGCAATTAAAATTTTAGCCTAGTACAACAACACTACTATAAAATTCACAAAAACTGAAGTAAAAAACAAACGACAAACAAAGGCCGTAAAAAATAAGAAAAAGAACAAAGGCAAGAAGAAGGAAACACGTTCCGGCGTCGGGGGGAGACCCGCCTCCAATCATGTGACTAACACTAAAGAGTGTCAAATAAATAGAATAGGCAAACCTTCTGCAAAAATCGCAAACTACACAAGTATGTATGCACAAACCTGTCCCGAGTACAAAGAACAAACGCTAGCGACCCCGTTCGTCTCGGTCCCGGGGCAGGTAACGTACGTGAAGATCAACCAAACTGGGCCATTCAAAACGAATGTTCAGAGTAGTCTGTGCGACAACGCAGCCATCGCATTCTCTTATTTGAAAGTTCTTTTGAGTACCACATACTCGAACCGTGTCGAAGACCCACACGTGGCTCGCACAACAGTGAAAGGGCTAATCTAACCTAAGGTTAAGCTGTGCACCATTTTACCTCTCTTTGGAGGCTAATTTATAATCATTTAAGGAAAGTGGATTCTTTTATCTTCTCCAGGAATGATTTGGGGGGGCACTTATTTTTAAACGATCCAGAAACCCCAAGTTAACAAATATATTTCGTACTTTAAATTTCTTGAATTATTAAAGCGGAATTTAGGTTGTTTCTTGCATATATGTAAGCGTGCAGGAACGTACCCAAGCGATACACCTTCAAGACATTTCCCTCCGACACTATGAAGGGAAACTTCAATTCAAGCCGACAAATGTTTTGTATTTTGCCAAATATTGAAAGAGGAGATATTATTTCGTCTCGTAAACATCGACCGTCACTCCACAAACAAATAAATGGCTGCATGTGACGTGACAATTCCGCGGAGAAAATAGGGAAACGGACAACTTCAGCTTCGTTTTATCGGAGGAGCAAAATTCAGGGAAATCATCGATCACAGGATCTTAGAAACGACAATGCAACTTAAGACCTTTGGTTTATCCGTTGAATCACTTCAATACAAAAGAGAAATGACCAAAAGTGAGAATGGACAGGGCGACAAATAGGACGAAAAAACGTGCAAAATCGCAATGCAGAACGTCTCTCAGATCATTTTAACATCCTCTCTCCTAGAGGGGAGGCGGGGGGGGGGGATATTAAATTGCGACAACTTCGGGTAGTCCGAAACTTTAATACAAAGCAAAGTTGTTCATAGTTGTTTAGTTATAAATCACCTTAAACACCTCTCGTGTTTAAAGTGCAATAACAACGAGGCTGTATCACGCAGAAAGTCAGTAAGGAAAGATCTGTAAAGTAATGAGTGAAGGTAACGAAGTGAAAATGGTGGAAGATAAATAGCTAACAGGTCCTCCTACAAACATTGGGACAGGAAGGGTGCAGAACTGCTGGTATTGGGGCAGGGAGGGTGCAGAACTGCGAGCACCAGGACCGGGAGTGTGTGCCGCTCCTCCCTTGCGGACCATTGTCTGCCCATGACCCTATAGGTTCAAGCGCATTAAGAATCAAGTAAGGATAAGCTATCTATTGAGATGACCCGGCAAAGATAAGACCACTATAAACTGACCGAGTTGAGATTTAAGTGCGAATTAGGAAAAATAAAACAATTTAGACACAAAATGGGGGGGGGTAGTTTTTTCCCCTATTTACACCTAAATCTTTACTTGTGCATTTTATATATGTCGTATCTCTGCTGGGTCATCTTAGAGACGGCTTATTTTCAGTAAACTAACCTAATTTTCACATATCCAACTTTAAGTAATATTATAAGATCACTAAAATGAGTCATGAAACATCTCCCGCCCTAGATTACTTAAACACTATTAAGATAAATCATCTCTAAGTAGACCTAGTAAAGAGCAATCTTTTACTTGATCCAATAGCAAAACAAAAATTCAAAACGCTTTAAGAAAATCACCTCTTTAAAAAATGAGATGGCTTTTTTTGTGAAATCGACTTCAATTAAAGCATCGGATTAAAATTATGTATCGTTGGGGTGAAAAAATTGGGATAAGAACAAGTCGGGTTTTTTTTCGCTCATCTAGCGACTATCTTTAAGGGCATAAGTCACCGTAATTAAAATTCTAACCTAATACTATGTTATTCTAAAATTTGCACCCCCCCCCCAGAAAAAACAAGAACCAAAAAACAAAGAACAAACAAAAACAACAAAATCAGGAAAGAAGCACGCTCCGTGTCGGGGGAATGTCTGGCTCCCTCTGGTGACGGAACATGCGACCGACAACAGTTAAATAAAATGGAGGAAGCCAGTTTCTTCCAAAAAGTCAGATAGTCCGATAGTCCACAAGTCAGTGTGAACGAACTCGTCCCGAGTACAAGGGTCAAGCGGTGGCGACCCCGCTCACCCCGATACCGGGACAGGTAACGTACGCGAAGATATACTCAGACTGGGACATTCAACAAGAAAGTGCTGAACCGTCTGGAGTAACAAGGCAGTCGTCGGATTAAAGTGCAGGCTAGTGCCCCATCAAATGTCGGTGCGTGCCGTGAGTGTGGCCAATTCGGAGAAGACAGAAAGCAACCTGAAGCCGTCACGGCATTGGAGGTAGGTCCATGGGAACGCTGGTCTAGTCGCCCATTCCTCGAACACTCTTTAGCGCCCTAATCGACGCCCTCATTCCCCGCAATTCCAATATGCTCAGAAACCCAGCAGAAGATAATATCAACATCCACCCGGCTCGCGATAGCCGTGATGTCACAAATACCGCAAATCAGGGTGTGTGAGATTCCAATACCCCAAGAGTAATCAAGGCGCTTGTGAGTCGCTAAATATCACAATCCTGTCTCCTAACCGTACACAACGCTTTATCTCCCCCACGGAGCGATGTATTATAACTTACTTAGCCATAAAGACATGTGCAGCACCTGGTTGAGCCACGTTGACCTCAACCAGAAGGGAAGAATTCCTTCGAGAGCTACACCGAGCTCTCGAAGGAATTTCTTAGCTATAAACACCAAAGGGCTTAGGGTATGACTGTCGTATCTCGGTGGCATGGGCACCATCAAGGTCGGCTGCGGATGCAGTGAGAACCGATAGTGACTGTGGTAGGTGCCAGGCTCGCGCATAGAGGGGCATAATGCACTGTGCACGTCGCATAGAGAATGCTTAATTACGGATGCGAGATTTATTCAGCAGCAGCTGAGCGTGTATTAAGGAAGGTGAACTCGATTCACCACACCGGTCTCTGCCTGGCGACCGGTGCCTTCCGCGCGTCCCCCATTGATAGCCTACTTGTTAATGATGGCGAATTGCATCGGTCGCCAAGTAGAGACCGGTGTGGTGGATCGAGTTTACCTTCCGTAATACACGCTCGGCGGCGGAAGCATAAAACTCGCATCCGTAATTAAGCTTCGAATGAACAAAGTATCGATAGAAAAGTAAGGAGGTAGACCTATCAGCACTCTAGATGCTGAACGTCACAGAATGAAAAATTTACATCGCGCGGGTACAGGGAGATTCTAAAGCTGCGAATATAAGCTTCCCAGGTGAGGATTCGGTCAAAAACAAGACTAAGGAAACGGTGCAAATCCACCACTTCCGGGTGAACTCCATTTAGGATAAAGTCACGGTCTGTTTGGAGCCGCGGATGGCCGTAAAAATGTACCACGTTAGTCTTGAGGCCAAGGAAAACTGAAACCTGTGCACTTTGTCATAGCCAGAGATGCAAATAAAGGCCTGTGGGAGTCGACGCTTCAGAGTTAGCATATGCTCGGCACCAAATGAGATCGAAAGGTCGTCCACGAAGAGCATAGCGGGAACATCTTCCGGCAGCAGCGAGGTGATACCGTTGACGCTCGGGGCAAAGAGTCTGACACTCAGAATACTTTCCTGCGGGACACCCTCTTCCTGCTGCTGCATTAGGCCGGAGACGGCTCCCCAAACTCGTATGTGAAATCGATAATCTCGCAAAAATTCAGAAATAAAGATTGGGAGGCGTCCCCTCGCGCCTATCCTGTAGTGAGCCTACATGATACCGTATCGCCATGCGGTATCATAGGCCTTCTCCAGATCGAGAAAAAAAAAAAACCAGTAACGTAGTGCTGTCTACGAAGGAAACCCTAGCAGACGGCATTTTCCAGTCGGGGCAGAGCATCCGACGTGGAGTGGAACTTGCAGAAGCAGCACTGTGAGCAAGACAGGTGGCCTCCGCTGTCCAGAAAAAAAGGCTTATCTAAGATTTACCAATTTCTCCATCAAATTGTAGACGCAGGCGGTTAGAGAGCTTGGGCGGAAACCTGCTGGGTAGAGTGATATTTCCAAGATTTGCGAAAAGCAAGCACAGTAGCAATTCGACAGGAGTCTGGGAGGATACCCTCTACCTAGACCCTGTTGAACAAATCTAGCAGAAAGGCCGTGCCTAGCTCACCCAGGTGTTGAAGCATAACGTACGGGACATCGTCCAGAGCAGGGGCGTTGTCGGCTCACGAAGCGAGAACGAAACGCAACTCACTCAATGTAAACCTGTCGTTGAAGGGTTCTCCACCTCGGGAGGTAAAGTACAGTCGGCAGCCTTCTGCGACATCACGATGTGCATTGATTGCTGGTAGAGAAGCATCCTGGCTAGAGAGAGAAGAGAAAGCGGTCGTGAAGGACTCCTCCACGCCGCGGAGTCCGAGATTGCGGCCCCTCTTTCCTAAAAAACCTAGAGAGATCCTGCGAGAACTTGCACCGAATCCTTATGACTCGCTTCCACACCTCTGCTAGATGGTTCTTCCCGTTAAGTGAAAACGCGTATGCCTTCCAGGAAGAGCGGCGAGCGTACTTCGAAAAATACCGGAAGCTAGCCCTAGCTCGACGAAATTCACCGACAGTGACATCATTCGGACGGCGCTTATAGCGCATGTAGCGATAACGCTTCTGATTAAGGTGACTCATACTCGGCTGACCACTACGAAAGTGGTAGGCGTGCAAAACGGCCAGACGTTCTAATAATAGTAGTTAGGCACACGGCGTTGAGGTTGTCGGAGAGAAAATAAACGTCCTCATCTACCGACCTAAACTCCTCGAATGAGACAGAGAAAACAGTCATTTCCTGAAATGCGGATCACGACGCCCGCACCAAGCACAAACGGGGGTCTTTCATGCGGCAATGATCTAGAAAATGATATTTGAATGGGAAAGTGATCACTACCATGGAGGTCATCGACCACCTCCCACCCCAAATCAGGCTCTGCATCCGGAGAGCACAGGAAAATATCATGACAGGAAAATGAGGGGGTTCTCGGGCAGTGATGCGTAAACTCATCCACATTTAGGACACCTATCTCCAACTCCTCAATCTGGTCGGCAATGACCTGACCCCTTAGATTGATCGAGTAATTTCCCCAGAGGGGATGTCTCCCGTTCAAATCTCTGAGCAGTAAAAAAGGCTTCGGTAACCGTGCCACGATGAAGCGCAAGTCACCCGCATCAAAGTCGGCTGACGGTGGAATGTACGCGGAAATAACAGTACACCTCCTATCCAGGTGCAGCTGCACTGTTAGTGCCTGAAAGGGGTTATCTAAAGCAAATCGAAGAACGGAGACATTATACCGGGTGTAAATCGCGCATCTCCTTGAACGGGTGCCATACTCTTGGTTGATGAGTCGCAAAACCCTTATACCCCGGAAAGTGGGCCGGGGGCACATACCCAGCATGATCTCCTGCAAAAAGATAGCTAGCGGGGAACGGAAGAAAACGAGCCTCCGCAGCTCCTCCCAGTTGGCCCGGAGTCCGCGGCAATTCCATTGAAGGAATATGCTTCCAGGCCTAGCTTGGAGGAGATGAGGGGATCCTCTTCGAAAAGAAGTCTCTCGCTGGAATGCCCGTACACTTCCCCGGAGGCAGAACTCCGGCTGCTCTTGGTCGAACAAGGCGCTGTCGCCTTCTACGACTTATCAGGGGAGGTTGAGCTCGCCATGCAAGTCTTTTACTCCCTCCGCCTCGAAACCTTCGGCGGAGGCGGGGGTCGCTCCTTTGCACGATCCACCGTCTCCGAGCCACCTAGTCTAGCCTTGAGTTGGGGCGTAGGAGCTGAAGCTGCTACAACAAGTCGCCAAGTTGGGCTTTTGGTTAGGTGAGGTTGTTATAACCTAAACTAGCTCAAAGTTTGGGGGGATTAATGTTCAAATGCCAAAACTTTGAGTGAATGTCAAATGGCTACATTAGAGAGAGGGAGGAATTTAAAGTGATTTCATATTCCTGTGATGAAAATGAGAAGTGGTGTCAACTCCAGCACCGGGAAATATAAAAATCTATCAACGGCAAACCAACAACTAATCTTCTATGTCCAAGATTTGGCCACAATTATCTGAAACCCAGGCACCAGATGACGAACAAAAGGGGATCGGAGGAATAGTAACAGCAACTGCCACGCAAATTCAGTTCTGGGTGTTGGGTAGAGATGTTGAATATTGAGTGATGAAGAAAGAGAGATATTGGATGTATTTACATTGAAAGCTTCACACCTCTTCTTCATCCGTGGTCTTTCTTGGGCTGGCTGCGGACAGGCCTCCATATTCATGGGAAGAATTGGAGGGAGTTAACAGGTTTGCCTGTGAAAAATCGAGCTTTTACCATGTCCTACTATCCTCGCCATCTCCCCTACTTCTTTTCTGTTTCACTTTCTGCAAAGTTCTCACCGAGGGAAATCACCATAACCAGGACGATCATGTTGGATGGGCGGGTGCCCATCGTTTTGGTGTCTTTGCAAAACCATGGAGTAAGAAATGCCTAATTTAGGGGTCGGATGCCCAGGGTGAAACGGCTTACGGGGCGGGTGCTTCTGTAAGAGTACCAATATTTTTATTATTCCAATTGTGTATGCTAAAAATAAAATTGGTTGTAAAATGAAAAACGACCTGGCAACCAATATGATCTACTCAACAACCCCTCTTACCCCTGTACAATTCCCTCCATAGTGATCAGTGGCACTTTAAAAAAAGGGGGAAACAATTCGCCGTAGGATATTTCAAATTGGTTTCCATAGCAATCGGTGGAGTTTTTAAATACGGGAAAAGGGGAAATAATTCGCCTATTTTTTCAAATTTGTTTCCATAGCAATGGGTGGGAAAGTTAATCGCAGAGATCACTGAGCGTTAACTAGGACACTAGAGCAAACGAACCACGGATGACGCATTTAAGTTAGAGCAGGATTTGCAAAATAATTATTCCATTTCCTCTCCATCTTCATCAATCGCTTTCCTGCCCACACACTAGAGTTGATGGGCTACTACTGGCATGAGTGGCCGCGTCCGCGACAGCCTCGCCCATTACCCCATTCTGCTTACTCCCTGTACTAGGGAGAGTTTATGTACACAAAATCGTTGACTATTTGAGTTTTTGGAGGAGAAAGCCCCCTCCATTTTATTTGCTCTCTTTGGTGTTGGTCGCATGCTCCTCAGTTGGGGAGGGGGACATCAATCACCCCGACGCCGGAGCGTTCTTCTTCTTCTTGCTTTTTTTTTTACTTACTTTGTTTTGTTTTTGCTTATCTCGGGTTTTTGTTTTATGTTTTTTATGGACTTATTTTGATTATATGACAACTTAGCTTTAATTATAAGGGAATGAAATTTACTGCAAAAACCAATTTCTCGAAAGTTAGCATAAGCGAAAACACAAAAAAGTGAAGACGAGAAAAGAGAAAAAAAAGGAAGAAACCGACTCAAATCTCCGATGTATAAAAGTAGATATAAAAATACGATCTTTGAACGGAGAATCGTTCCAAAGACATATGTCCTCATTATTAGGGGTTGAATGTGGAGAAAACTGCTTATTACGAGCAATTCAATGGGTCCCCCCTTCCCCTCAAACTATTGGATTTGGTATAACTTTATCGCTTTTTCAATAAAAGCCAAAACATTAATAGAGAAGATGGATAAGAGTAACTATATGGAGGCTGAGACTCCAGATGGCGCAAGCCCTGCTATAAATTGAGTTAGATGCACAAATAAGAGCAGTAATCTTATAGACTGGATTCTGTATTTTGCAGCATCCATTGTTCAGCAGCCGCTAGAATCCTCCTTAAGCGAATGTGACCGAAGTGAGTGTGACAGAGCTGCCTCTCATTTGTCCGCCCCAAATTCATCACTTTTCTTCTTATGGTAAACGAAGAGATACGGAATCAACTTTTAAAGGAATTCAAATTAATGAAAAGATTTAATAGTTTATTAATTGTATAATTACTAATGAAAGAAAATGAACATATTTAACAAAAATAGACGTGAAAATACAGATAAAAATGATAAAATGAATCAGATGGTTTTTAAGTTAAAAGGATACGGAATATTAAAATCACTATCCCTAGCATGCATATTTGCTTTGCGGTGGAAAGGAAGGATCCACGATCATCTTAATGGGGTATCCGCAGTTGTTTTTAGTTCCTGGAAGTGTCGAATTCACCTCTACTTAGAAAGCCTTGACATTAAGAACCTTTTGAATCAATCCTTAAACCTTCGTATATTTATTAGATATAATCTCTTGATTTTCCTTGCATTGCTTATCCTGTTTCTCTTATCCTTTTTGTTGATAGATCATTCAAAATGAACGTTTTATGTCATTTAATGCTATGTAGCTTCGCTTAAAATGGCTCAGGATCACTCCGCGACGAGTTCATGAAATAAGCATTAAAAATACGCGGGTGGGCATCTAATACAGAAGGTTTCTCATTCGCTAACGAATCGTAATGATACAATATCATTTATATGAATGGGACCAATCATTCGTAGACTCATATTCAGCTTGGTTGTCTTCAACAACATAACGGCTGTGATATGGAAATGGAAAAGCAAATAATAATAATAGGTATTTATAATGCGCCCTTCAGGCCAGAATAAAGCATCGATGACAGAATCGTGGTCATTGAAACGTTAAAGGTTTGTTCGCGTAATGTGAGATTATTAATGACCGAATATGAACCAGGTTTACTCTGAGAAATACCACATTAATCATTGAGTCTTAAATCGCGTCACAAATTTCTTGAAGCAGTTTCACAATGTGGAGCTATTTTATATCGTTTTTCAACTGCATAACTCCTTGGTGTAAACGGTTAAACCATTTTATTAAATAACAAGGAAAGGAGGGACAATATATTTCGTTTTCATTTACAACTATTAAGAGAATAAAACCCCACCATGCATACAGAATATATACTGCTGAAGAAAAGAGTAGCATCTTATGGTTTATCTACACCTATCAGTTTGTTTCTTTAAAGTTCACAGTCTTAACCAACAAAATATATGATACAGAGCCATCATTCTTGTGTCATTTTTGTCTAAATCAAGCCTGAAAATTTAAAAATTGCCGTGATCAACCACAAAAATCATGGATAAATGAAATTCGTCTACAAATAAGAAAATAAATATGCATGTAATGTCCTTTGAAACGAGTATTTCCTCTTGAATAACATAAACCAATGAGGCATAATTGAGTATTACGAGACATTTCAGGCTGTTTTCAGCGCATCCGCTTATTTCTCAGCAAATAGGGATCTAATTCCTCCCTCCCTCTAATAAGGGAGAAATTCCCTTACAATAAAAACGTAGTTCGAGGTTATGTCTACGAATGTGAAACATGATAGTCTTTCTCTCTCCGCCATTTATCTTATCGTATATCTATCTATCTATCTATCTATCTATCTATCTATCTATCTATATATATATATATATATATATATATATATATATATATATATACAATAAAGAGGGAGAAAAATAAATAGAAATATATCAAATTAACGATATAAAAAGATAAGGAGAAAAACAGCTGGCCCAAATGAGCCAAACAAATCTCCCCAATGCGAGAAAATTATCCGAAATTGCACCAACCAGAGATGTCTTTTGCCCGATGGAGCAACTAAATAAACTAAAATGTCAAAATTAAGCAAAATTACCATAGAAAACGAGCGAACGAACAACATTCGTCGTCGAAACAAAATAAGAAGACCAAATGCGAAAGAAATAATCGCATTTCAAACAGACGACAGCGGATAAATTTCAATCAAATCAACGGACACACAAAAAAGAAAGATTCGCTCTATTAACGAGTAGATATAAGAAGCTTATTGCCCTCTTTCATCCGTAATCGGGTTTATGCAGAGATGGATAAACCCGTTAAATTGCTAATTGTGCCATACATCCATTTTCAATCGTGGATGAGGTCCCTCGACCGGATGATGAAATTCACATAAAAATCAGAATGATTAAGCCACTGGCAAACACATGGGAACCAGGGACTAGTTCTCGTTGAAGGAGAAGCTGAAAACACTCCAGCAGAGGGATTCCTTCGTGGCACAAAGGAGAGCCACCCGTTCCGCGCCAGGGAAATATGGAAATGAAAACCCCTTCGGGAAGTTCCAGGACGGAAGTCATGTTTGTTGGTGTGGAGAGAAGGGGGGCGGAAGAGACAGCGGTTTTGTGATTAGCTATGTGCATTATGGCATACATGGACGGAGCTGTCTGCACATAAACCTGGACTCGACGCACCGACTTATTGTCGGCTACCCCCTGCAAGCGCCTTTTTTTTTTTTTTTGCGTCCACTCTCACGGAGAACCGAACCCGGCTAGTGAATCTAACACCTCATCCACTAGGATAGTGAAATATCCATCTACCAGATGCATAAAGACAAAAAAAAAATGAGCACGAAAGAAAACAAATGTGGGCTTGAAAGGAATATCCCCTCCTCTCCCCAATATCGGGGTGGGCAGGGTACATCGCAACCCTACCCGAACAACTTAGACATGGATCACAGGCGCGAAAAGTGAGAATTTTAGCTCCATTTGAGGGAACGTTGTCATAAATTGGAAGTGTTTGCAAGAATATTGAGTTAACTTCGGAAGTAGCGATGGAGCCACATTTGAAACGGGAACGATGAGACGTATTACCGATTTATAACACCATTAAATGCTATTCCAGGGGCTAAAATTATATACTAGAGTAATAAAGAATCATTATAAGGACATAAAAGACAGGTTATTCTTGGACATAAATAAGAATCGCAATGGCACATAAAAATGGTACAGTGAAGAAATACTGTATTGATGTAATAACCAACACGTTTTTTTTTTTTTTAGTCTTTTTACAAATATGTGCATCGGTAATGTATATGCCAAAGTGTGTGACTTTTGTGACTTCCGACGAGGGAAATTTGTCGGAGCACAAATGATTGGGGCCTCGGTAACATAAACTGCTGAATTGTTTAACGTTTCGAGAGGAACCGTGTTTAAAGTCAGGCTGGCAAACCAAACAAGGAAAACTAGCGCTGACAAGCGTAACTCAGGGACAGAGACCGGGGAGTATTAAACACATTGTGTCGATAAATCACATAGTTACAGCTACTACAGTGATTGCAGAGGTAAACCAACATCTTGCAATCCAGTATCAACCAAAACAGTCTGATGAGAGCTCAATGCAGCTGGATATCATGGAAGGGATGTAATTTCCAAACCTTTTCTTTCCCCCATCAATGTTAAAATATACCTAAAATGGTGCAAACACCACAATAAGTGAACAATGGTCCATTTGTGTATGGAGGATGCCCAAGGAGGCCTTTGATCCCGATTGCCTGAACTCCAACCGTGCGGCATGGAGGTGGTTTTGTGATAATTTCAGCGGCTATATCGTGGAAATATATTAGTCTTGTGATAACACTGAATGTTGCGGTTACTTCTATGGAGTATTTGTCAATTTTGAGTGATAAAATTGAACCACTGCGCTAATTCACAGAGCTAAAATTGTTAACAACTGGCAGGGCAGTGATGTAGAACACTTGGATTGGCCCCACACAATCACCCTATCTTAACATAATCAAACATCCCTGATCTGCTTTGGAGCAGTATGTAAGGGACTGCTTTCCTCCGCCATCATCTCTGAAAGAGCTGGAACAGGTTCTGCTTCAGGAATGGATTAGAATTCTCATAGCCACTGTCCAAAACTGGTATGTCTCAATTCAGCAACATATTGAAACAGTTATCGCTGCTAACAAAGAAACAATTGCTATTTACATGATGTTTCCACTATTTTAAACCCCTGTAGATATCCATGCTTATTAACTATTTGTTCCCGGGTGAAAGATCTTCAATCATCGGGATAGATATGAGAAACCAGCTGTCCCTGATTCGAATGTCCTCTATATGCTCACAATGGCCTGGCAAGATTATAAGAGGCTGCTTGGGTTGAGTAAGCGATAGGTCCCCTGCAACATATGTTTTACTGCCATGCTTTAATGATTCAGCATTTGAAGGGGGAGATGTATATTTCGGCCCATATTGCAATAGCATCTTTTCTCCAGTGGATAAAAGAACCTAACTACGATTGGATTTAAATTTTTAAGGGCATCAGGGAAAAATTCCCTTCTAATTAACGCATTAAATTCCAAAGCAATGAATATGATACATGTCTCTTCCTTTTAGTTTTTGCTTAACCATTTGAAAATTATACAACAAATTAAGCGGTAACTTTTCTATAAAATATCGGGTTATGATCGAACCGCGTGTAACATTCTATTGAACGGTGTTGTCGACCCATGGTTGAAACTAGCGTTAAATGTATGCCAGGGCAAATATGCCCAAAATGGAGTACTTAAAAAGTACAAATATTTTCAAGTATACAAATAGACACCACATCCACTTGTCCTCGCTCGGTCTCTTTATCTCTCAAACATTCACATAACCAACTAAGCAGCTAAGATAACCCAATCCATACTGAAAGGATGAAACCCCACAGGTGTTGGCAGCATGAGTCAGCATGCTGCAACCGACCCCCAAATCCAGAAGGTAGAACCGCAGTTATATATCTTCCATGCATTTTTTCTTACCCACATTATCACTATTTCCTCTCCAGATCTCTCATAACAAACTTTCGGACGAAGATGCACCCGTTGGTTTCGTTTTTTAAGTTTTAAGTAAGAAAGGAATTTCAGATAAAATGTAGTGTTCACTCCATGTTGTTGGGGGTGTTGTGAAAAGTTTTTTAGGGGGAAAAAATCAGACAGAAAAGAATGAACCATCAGGGGTGGAGGGGGGCAAAAATTCGGACAACCGACTCCTCTATCAGTGGACAGAGGCTTAATCCTCTTGATTATCCATGAGCCTAAAAAGACAGTTCAAACCAAGCATAGAAACCCGTCCTAATCACTGCAGCTGCCTACTTTCCCCAAAGGTGGCCTACATTGTACTCTGGGACCCGAACCACGAATTGAAACTTGAGAAGTGACATAAATATGATCCGAATCAAGACTCCATTCGGCAAAAAACCCTACTTTGCTTAAGCTTGAAATGGCACTTATTCGATGGCTCATTTTTATTACGTAATTAAAAAAATCAATACACTACAGTGTAATTTTATTCCAAGAATCACCTAAAGTGGCCATGCAGGATACGTAATTCGTACTTTTCACTGTTCTTTGCACGAACCCTTGGGGCCCTCTCTAGCCCAGTCTAGAAGGAGTTGACTTACTATTCCTAGGTACCCGGTTCGATTCACTGCGAGAGCGTAAACAAAAAATTTGCTTTTATTTCACTATTCTACGAGGGGTGATCAGAAAGTAATGACAGTGAGACCGTATATTTTGATAGAACAGAGGTAAATCCAAACAGTAGTCAACATTCCTTCAAAGTACTCCCCCCCTGCCTCTATTCAGCGTTCCATTCCCCTTCACCACCTCAGGAAGCAGTCACGGTACTCAAAACCTGCTATACCTCGTAGCACGGAATTGGATACGATCAAATTGCTTCTCTACAATCGCACTTTTGATCTTTGGAAACAACCAAATATCACAGTGAGAAAGGTCAGGTGAGTAGAGTGTGTGATCCCCTGCTGCTCAAGGAATTGCAGTCAGGCGCGCTTTATGGGGCGCAGCATTGTCGTGGTGCAGATAAAGGCGCGATCGGCAGCTTGTTGGTGCGAACTTGGCCTGATGTTTCTGGACTTGAGAAGGACTTGGTACTCGTAAGTGTAGTATTTGTCTGTGATAGTAGACTGTTGAGGCACCACATGCACACACATTGGTCCTTGAGAATTGAAAAATATGATGAAAAGGCACTTCCTGCTGCGAAATCCTTCCTTCAGTATCTGAGGTCGAGGCTTTTCATCACTCAACCACATCATGCTGGACTGCTTCTATCTGTTGTTGAAGAAGGAAATCCAACACTCATCTCCGGTAGCAACATCTGAGAATCGTTTCGGACCATTTGGTTCGAATTCAACCAGCCAGAGACGCCAAATCGGCTCTTGTGTTAGCAAATGGGGTATCCATCGAGCACACTTCTTCCTCAGTCCTAAGAGTTCATGAACGATGTCATGTGCACTCCTATAGCTACCACCAAGCTCCAAAGATAAGAATCGAAGAGTAACAGTGGGATCTTCGTCAATGATGACCCGGGCACGAACCGTTGTTGTTTCGGTCAGGGATGTCCAGAGGCGTCCAGACCGATGATCATCTTCCAGCTGAGGTTTACGGCTGCAAAAGCTCGAATCCAGCGGGAAAACAGTTTCCAGTGATGGAGTAGACTCGGGGAAAACTTTTCAATAATTCCCCTCTAATCTTCTTTGCTTTTTCCCCGGAGTTTCCACCTAGCGAACGTGTAGAACCTGCAACCTTCTTTCGAGAAATCCATGTTTCCGGTTTGAGGGAGAAACCAACAATGTCGCAATCGCAGAACGCAACGAGAAAATGTAACCCATCCAAGCGATGACAATTTAAAACACGTCACAACAAGCAACACTCGATGCCCCGCGCTCCCCTCCCTCCCATCACTCATGGTCTCTCTGCCACGAGTTCGACTGCATATTACTTTCTGATCACCCACGGTACTATTTTTTAATCTCTCCATCCCTCAACCCGTCCTCACTAATTAACAATACCTTTGGATTGTATATGTACATTTAATTTACTCGCTACAACCAATAATGCAAGTAGTCAACCGTTGATGTTTAGATCCATTTGTGCACGCTGAGAGTACCTTTAGTTCGTCGTTATCCCAAATGTAGAGAAAGTAAATTCAACCTCACTACCCCTTTCTGAAGTGAAAACTACGATTTTCCATTACTCCGTTTCATACAGACAGTTCCACATCACTGAGAAGCCGCAGGCGCTAATAGCAATAAAGGGATATCGTTCGCTTCAGAAACCCCCACAGAGCAACGTTGCAACGAGCAAATATAAAATGCAAATGGAAATGTTCAATATACGTGAAACCAATGTTACCTAAGGGAAGATTTGAGCGAATGATGGAATTATTTGTGCCCGAATGCGCACCCTTTAGCCTACCCTAACTAATGACACTGGCATGGAAAAAGGCACTACTGCCAATTCTTCGCACAGAGAGAAACGCTTTTATATGCCTCGAGAGAAGGAACTTTATGGCGTTTCTCCCCTTATATTTTTCTCGTTCCTTTCGATAAACAGGAAGTGATTTGATGGATTAGCATGGGAGAAACAGGAGTTAAAAAGAACCCCCCATTTGAGCAACATCCATTAAAATTGAAACAAGAAGAACCGTAAAATCAATGCTATTTTGGCATCTATTAAAATTGAAACAAGAAGAACCGTAAAATCAATTATATTTTGGTGCATTGTCTACCATAAACTCCCCAAGCATCTAAATGTTAAATAAATATTTTCTAGTTCTTGAAAATGGGTACTAATTTCTAGTCACATCAGGGAGAGAATTAGAAAAGGCAACGGGGCATTCAATGAGAAGGGGAGAAACTTTATTTCCCTTTCCATTAAAAGCCAAACTTTTCTGGAGGAAAAAATATCTACTCCATTAAGTGAAGTTTTCTTTTAATTAACGTCTGGATGTGTAGGTGAAGGATGTATCTGGAGGTAATGGGAATTCGATTTGCGCTTACACTTTGGCAAAAGTTTAATGGATAATTCTTGTAAAATTCAAAATTGTGAAGGAAAATTTCATCTAAAAATCTAAGAATGTCTGAAATTAACAAGAATATTGAAAGCATGTAATGAGAGAAATATTTCTTCATGCCACACAGATTTAAGAGAAAACTACCTCGATGAAATGTAAGCGAAAAGAAGGTAGTAAAAATCGCAATTCAATAAGGTTGGTGATGGGACTGAATAGCTGGCCTTGGGTGGACATACTGGTAATTGTTAACCCTCATAACATCTTAAATCTAAGGGTGAGGGTCATTTTTCACAATCAATCCAATGTAATGCATTTCGAAGCCGGATAAGCAACGATAGAGAGGTGAAAAGTGTATCCGTTGAAAGTAAAATGCCGCGACCAAGAACCACAGTACTTCAGAACATTAATGGACAAAATACCCACGAATTGCAAAGTTTACCAACAAATCGAGAGAGAAATTGCCAAATATCGATGCGAGGCGACAACCTGCCGAAGGATTATAATTAAATAAATCTCTGCATTTGGTCCTCATCTAATTAGAGAATCAGTCACAATGAATGTTTTGCTCCAAGGATGCGAAGAGAGTTAATGTATCATTTTACTTTGAATAGACCCAAATCCAATGCGCTAATGGTAAATAAATGCAGAAACATGATTACTCAATGATGGAATCATGATTTGGCGTAAATTCAGACAAAGTCACTAGTAGTGACTCCCCATCGGTGTGCGTTTTCTGCCCCGAAACTGTCCCACCACTACTACGGTCGCCACAAAACTCCGTCAGTTAAAAAAAAAAATAATGTATGTTTACAATAACTAAACAAAACAATAATTTGTTTCATTGACTGTAAAATTTGAGACATTGTTATGTGTAATGATTCTATTTTTTACTGAAGACAGAAAAATATCGGGACCAGCTTACCAGAGGGTTTCTTTCGGGGGGCGGAAGTTTTAGAAACAAGGTAGTGAGGTGAAAATTTGTGAAATAATACATTCCGAGTGGTTAAAATGGGACACTAAACTCTAAAGAGAGGATAGAAAAGAAGGTACTGGATTTGAATGAAAAGTAGTTGAGTACTTTTCATCATAATGGTAAATGTTATTAACACTTCCAGTCACTTATCAGGTGCAACATGGACATTGGACAATCATGCTGCAACTGGCATCTGGCAGGAGACTACTTGATGACGTCAGGGTGGGGGATAGACGATATCCCTACACCAATGAATGCAACGTACTCGGCATGAAGATCACCTCAACCGGGTACGCAAAGCACGTCCAAGAACGCATCACCAAGGCCACTGCTACAGTCAAGACTCTGTACAGGTTCAGAAATCTTCGTCAAAGCAACAAAAAGATCTATACTGCACTAGTTAGATCGACGTTGCTTTACCCCGCTTCCGCCCTCTCCTGTGCCTCAAAGACACAGAAGAGGAGACTACAAGTGGTGCAGAATAAATGCGTGTACCTAATCACAGGTACACGCAGAATGGAAAGAAGATCGCAAGAAGAGCTGCACCGGAAGGCGGGGTTAACCCCCATTAACGTCATCGAAGAACGGACAAGGAATATGCTGGAAAAGGTCAATCGTTTATTGGACGAAGATATCGTACAAATGATTGACCGAAACAGAAGAGAAGTATGTCGCGCCAGATTTCCAAGCTCCGCTAGGATTTTAGCTGGCGGAGCAGAAGTACCGTTCTACGCTAGATGAGTCAATTTACCCCAAAACAAGAAAAATACCAATCATGAAACCAACCGATTTTGACAAAATTCACCGATATCGACAAAATTAACCAACTAAGACAAACTACCGAAGAAGGAATCCTACACAAGAAGACAAAAATCACCAAACAAGACTACAGGAAGAAACACTGTACACTAAATACACACACTACAAAATTACGAAGAAACAAAAAGATACTAAATCAAACACAGTAAGTTAATATTAACGACTTACAAAAACAACAGCTAACGCGCATAGCATAAACAAAAATATTAGCAATAAAGACAAATGGCTTGAACGCCAAACTATATGTTATATATATACCTGTATATATATATATATATATATATATATATATATATATATGTATAAAACAACCATAAAAACAACAACGAAACCACAAATCAAATAAATTTGAAAGCGATAGGCCTGATCACCAGGCTCTAGCATCACTTTGCACCCTACCACACTTCTTTCTCTTTTCACCACTGGTCTACTTTCCGCTATCTATTCACACACCCTTTCTATCCCCTCACCTGCATACTCTCACATACACGATTCAAATTCAAAATTCAAACCCTCCCTCAATATGGCTCCTAAAACTTCGGGAAAGGCTGCGAAGAAAGCCGGCAAGGCTCAAAAGTCTATCGCTAAAGGCGATAAGAAGAAGAAAAGGAGGAGGAAGGAAAGTTACAGCATCTATATCTACAAGGTGTTGAAACAAGTCCATCCCGATACCGGTATTTCATCGAAAGCAATGTCCATTATGAATTCTTTCGTCAATGACATTTTCGAACGTATCGCTGCTGAAGCCTCCCGTTTGGCTCACTACAACAAGCGGTCAACAATCACTTCTCGCGAAATTCAGACCGCTGTTCGACTACTTCTCCCTGGAGAGTTAGCCAAACACGCTGTATCTGAAGGTACTAAGGCTGTTACAAAGTACACATCTTCCAAGTAAGAAGGAGGACTACGTAGCCTCCCGGCCAAACTCCTACACTTGAGTGACCTCCAGATAGCAAATCCTGCAGGTGAATCTGCGGCTATATAGTGCATATCTAAGCACATTTTCCTTTCCCCCAACTTCACTACTTTCTTTACAGATTTATCCTAACAAACTTTCTGCGGGGGGTGCTCTCCTTGGTTCTCGATTTAAATTGACTTTTAAAAAATACATAGGTTAACTCCCCTTTTTGGTTACTGCACCACAATACTAGCAAAAATCGACGAAATGCAAGTAATACGTGCACCATTAGCTTATCAGGTTAGAAACAATATATCTCCGACCCAAATCACCAGTACAGAAACCAGCCACGGAACCTTCAGGCGTGTTAGACTTCCTTCGCCTCTAAGCAAACGTTCTATTTTCTCCGACCTTCCTCGCTTATTTCCACATAAGAACGGGTTACAGTGATTTCGCTTTCATGAGTTTTCTAACCGACTATCAAACTCCCTAAAAGGAAGTAAGAGCTATAATAATCTAAAATGTGGATAAACCTTTGAACTAGAGCTATATGTCTATAATCATGATTGTACTGACAGTAGAGTTAATATCTAACATTAAGGCTAGCTCATTAATTCACGGTACTACATTACTTTATACAAAGCCATCATTTGGGCATCACTTACTAAGACCCATAATAGAACAGTAAAAATAATG
Source organism: Ceratothoa steindachneri (assembly GCA_963969495.1). Lineage (NCBI taxonomy): Eukaryota > Metazoa > Arthropoda > Malacostraca > Isopoda > Cymothoidae > Ceratothoa > Ceratothoa steindachneri. The sequence continues at coordinate 6,221,530 of OZ018323.1, forward strand.
ATGAGATAGATAGCCACTAAGCCTAAAAAAAAACAGGGGCCGAAAAAAGAAACTCAAAACCTTGCAAACAAATGTCGAATCTATTACAAGATGCAGTTTCCATGTAATTGCATGTCGGACGAATTCGGATCGTCGGAGAAAAACTGCAAATAATAAGGGAGGAATGTTTTGGAATCATATTCCATTTAGAGAATGTGTAACTGATGAGTGTATAACGCCCATAGGGTTGTGGAAGAACATTCGGGGCATGAAATAATGCCTAACCATTTTTAGAATAAATTTTGAGCCATACTACCTACTTATGACGTCATTCCTCTCATTTGAGATGAGGAAAACTTAAATTTTCGGACCCTCTTTTACATGACCGCTTGGTATGCATTTGCCCAAATGAAACCACTTTCTGTTTCCAAAGGTCAAAATTTTCTTACTATGATAAATTGGTTAGGAAATTAAGCTAATTAGCCCCACAAGTGTGGAATTTACCGAGTAAGGAGCGGCGTTTTAAAGACAGCTCTAGCAAATGGGTTCCCAATTCGCAGGCTTTCTAAAGACTACCAATTTACCTTTCGAGGTTGGGAAAGTTCCAAGCAATTAATTTGCGCACCAAGGCCTGAAACTTTGCAAGGATAACTCGTATTTCACTTTTGCGACGTCAAATCGACAAAGAAATGCCAAGCAGAATAAAACCGCTGAATGAATAAAACAAAAAAAAAAGCAAAAACGGAACGAAGCGAAGGGAGACTAGAACGGAAAACCTCTTTACCGACCTTAAACCAACCACTCTAAAAACTAACAATAAACACTAATAGTTGGGAAGGTTCATTTAAAAATATCCATAAAAAAGAGGCATACAAACACTGGTATAAGCGTATTAAAGTCAAGCCCTAAAATTCCTCCTACGCTTATCTTAAAAATCTCGTATTCGTGGCAGTCCATTTAAGGGTAGCTTAAGCTAAACTCATTTGACCCGAGGCTCAAAAAGTAGCTTTGATGTCCAGGAAAAAAGGTGAAATATACGCTATTAAGTATTCTCTTAATAGCTTTTTACTTTTTCGCCAAGGGGCACAAAAAAGGGAAAAAGGAATACGAGGCAAAGCGCTTTTCGCCCAGACATTTATTTTGCACTTAAGAAAGGGTTTCATATACGTAAGAGGGTCTCTTGTCCCCCATAATTATTGGAGAGACGCGTTTGGTACCCGATGAGAGGTTTGCTGCAACTTAAAACCGAGGTATATTTGAACAAAATTTAAACTTTTGAGCAAATCACCATCAGCTGCTTTCCTATAAAGTTGGGTTGGTTTCCATCAACACTACTCTATGCTATATATATATATATATATATATATATATATATATATATATATATATATATATATATATATATATATATATATATATATATATATATACGAGGGGTGGTCAATAAGTTTTGCGAATCGGTAGGGCAAAACAGAGGAAGGGGGATGGCTGTTTGTGGGGGTGTTAGGACAAGTTATGACAAGTCAGGACCTGCAGCCGCACGCTCCTGCCTCGTCTATTTAAGAAGCAGTGGCTGATCGCAGATCGTCGGTCACAAATTTTTCAACAATGGAGAAGGTTGAGCACCGCGCATGGATCAATTTTTTTACCAAGGAAGGCAAGAATGCAAAAGAGATCCATGAACGCATGGTTGCAGTGTACACCGACACCGCCATAACATAACATAACATATAACATAATTACACGGATGACAAAAGCCACAAGGGCCTATCAAAGGTCATCCACCTCCGTCAAAACCCACCCACAAAAAGCACCATCGCCAGGGGAAGACAAAATCAAAGTCCCCCACAATATAATATAACATGACAAAAACCACAAGGGCTCATCATAGGTAATCCGAGTCAAACGGCCTCTTTGTTAAGGCACCCAAACTCCCAGGAAAACTACATCCAGAGGATTTCGTCCACAAACAAGGGTATCATCAATCAAGGCTTGTCAAGAACTAAATCATGCAGCTATAGATATATACAAACAATATTAATATATACAAAACTTAGGAACCATCACAACCTTCCCTTCCCATAAACTCATCCAACCTACTCTTAAATACATTTAAATTTAGACTACCTACTACCCTCGGCGGCAATTTGTTCCAGAAGTCTACTACTCTATTGGTGAAAAAATATTTTCTTAAATCCAACCTACACCCTTGCTTTTTAATTTTCAAGTGGTGACCTCTAGTCCGATTTCCATCATCTAACTCAAAAAACTTGCTAACATCCAATTTATCTATCCCAGAAATTTTTTTAAAGAGCTCAATCATATCCCCTCTCACACACCTCCTTTCGAACGAGAACATATTTAATACCCTCAGTCTATCTATATATTAAAGGTGCCTCAGGGAAGGAATAATCTTTGTTGCCCTCCGTTGCACTGACTCGAGAAGGTTAATATCGTGTCTAAAATGTGGGGACCATGCCTGTATACAGTACTCTAGATGTGGCCTAACATAAGAGTTATAGAGTTTAAAAATAACCTCCTTACTTTTGTAACTGACATTTCTCTTAATAAAACCCAGCACTCTATTTGCCCTATTTCTTGCTTCAATACACTGCTTAGAAAACCTTAATGACTTATCTATTACTACTCCTAGATCTTTCTCATCCTCTACTGAGCTCAGCCAATGCCCATCTATTTCATAGTTAAATTCTCTATTATCTTTTCCCATGTTAATAATTTTACACTTATCTAGGTTGAAAGTCATTTGCCACTTATGTGCCCAGGATAACAATTTATTTAAATCCCCCTGCACTTTAAAATTATCATCAATATCTTTAACTACAGCTGCTAATTTGGTATCATCCGCAAAAATTGACACTTTATTATTAACTGCCTCCCCAAGATCGTTTATATAGATGACAAATAATAATGGACCGAGAACTGATCCCTGAGGAACCCCACTGATAACATCCCTCCACTCTGACTTTACACCATTTAGCACTACCCTTTGCTTCCTGTCTTTCAGCCACTCAGCTATCCAATTTGAAACACCCCCACATATCCCAATCATTTTTAATTTATGAACTAGTCTCCTATGTGGTACCTTATCAAATGCTTTACTAAAATCTAAGTAAATTATATCTACATTCTCTCCCTTATCTACTTGATCTGTTACAAACTCCAGAAAGTCTAGTAAGTTAGTCAAACATGATCTACCTGATCTAAACCCATGCTGAGCATTGCTGATTAACCCCTCCCTCTCTAGATGTTGGCAAATCCCTTTTTTAACTATTTTCTCAAGAATTTTACAGACTACAGGAGTTAGGCTAACCAGTCTAAAGTTATTTGGATCCTCTTTACTACCCTTCTTGAAAATGGGGACTACATTCGCTCTCTTCCAATCATCGGGTATTTCTCCATATTCCAGTGACCTAGTATATAACTTCTCTAGAGCAATTGAGATACTTTCTACCCCTTCTTTAAGTATCCTAGGATGAATATTATCAGGGCCAGAGGCCTTGGTAGTATCTAACTCACCTATTAGTCCTTTTATCATCCTCCGATCCACACTAATGTTAGTAAACACCTCTTTCCCTGACCCATGAGTACTATACATAAGACTATTTAGTTTCTCCTTTGTAAATACTGATGCAAAATGACTATTTAGTACCTCAACTATTTCCTCATCAGTTTCTCTCAAAACCCCTTCATATTTAATAGGTCCTATTTTAACTCTGCCAGACTTGTTATTAATTTTATAGTAACTAAAGAACTTTCTAGGATCTTTGTTACTATCCTGAGCTAATTTAATTTCTGACACCCTTTTGTTCTTCTTTATAATCTTATTTAACTCATTCTTAGCCATTCTATAATCACTTAAATTTTGAATATTATTTTCTACCTGTAATTTTTTGTATGCCCTTTTCTTTTCTGAAATTTTTCTAGCTATCTCCTGATTCCACCATAATGGTTTCCTACTTTTGTTCCTAATGGCCTTCATTGGAATACATTGTTCTTGGACTACATTTATTATATACTTGAAAGTATCCCACATCCCATAAGCATTTTTACCTCTGAATTCTACATCCCAGTCGACCAAATTTAGCAAGCTTCGAAGTTTTACATAATCTCCCTTATGAAAATTTGGAACTTTTTCAGCATTCTCGGTTATTTTACCCTTCTCAATTCCCAAGTTAAAACGAACTATGCAACCATTGCTTGCTGGAAGAGGGAGTTATGCCATGGTCATGAGTCTCTTGAAGATGAACCCCGTCCAGGACGCCTGTCAGACGTGACCAACGAGGACAATGTGGCCCGTGTGGAGAGGAGGATCCTCGAAAATCGACGGGTGAAGGTCGAAGAAATCGAGCGAGAACTTGAAATATCACATGGAAGTGTTATGAACATCATCCACGACAATTTGGCCATGACCGAAGTCGCTGCCCGTTGGGTCCCTAGAAACCTCACGCCCCATGATCGACTTCAACGTCGTCAAAGTCCACAAGGCCAGAGTTGCACAAGCTGCCCTGCGCGAGTGCGGATTCGAGGAGCTCAACCATCCCCCCGGTTTGAGGACGATGAAGATGTCTAACTCGCCGTCCAGCAGTGGATGTAGAAATTTCCAATATCTACATATTAAGAAAATATTAGATATAACAACAACACACACACGCATACACACACACACAAATATATATATATATATATATATATATATATATATATATATATATATATATATATATATATATATATATATATATATATATATATATAAATATATGGAAAACTAACAAATTATCGCGTGAGTAAGCAATAAATGCAACAAAGACACAGGCAAAATTAATACGAAGGTACAAGTGAATTAAGTTTGTTTGCTTGTAGTCCAATTCTGAAAATATTTTTCTTTTTTTGAACAAACTTAATTCCCTTGTACCTTCCATCAAATTTACCCTTGAAATAGAACAGAATGGAAGTATTCCTTGCCTTGATTTATTAATACACCGCACGCCTTCTGGTTTCAAATTCTGTCTATCGGAAACCAACTAATTCTTATTCTTATATTCACTTTTACTCCTCTCACCATATTAAAGTCAAAAGATCTATTTTTATTTCAATGTTTCTCCATGCACTTCGTGTGGTTAGTCCTCAATTCTTTGACTCTGAAGTTTCCAAATTTTTGACATCGGCCTTAAACTTTGTTATCCTTTTCATTTCCTTGATAAATGCCTTCAGTTACCTAAAAAGTCTTTTTATCGTTTTGAACCTCGCGCGCCTTTTAATAACAAGAATACTCTTGTACTTCCTTTTAATCCATCCTTTGCTTCTCTCCTTCATATTTTAAAATCTCTAGGCATTTGTGTAGTATTTAACTATAATAATACTATCTCTAAACTATTAGTCAAGATCGCCCCTTTCCCTATTGGTAATGTATATTGCGTAAAATGTATCGATTGCTCTAAATATTACTTTGGCCAATCAGGTAAATGTTAAAAAAAAAAAAAAACGAATTTCTCAGCATAAAATATAATGTCCGTCGTGGCAAAGAAAGCAGCTCATTTTATGTTCATATGTCATATCTTAATCACAATATTGATCGGAATTCTGCTAAAATGATCTGTCATAATAACGATACAATTTCCCGAAATATCATTTAATCAACCTTTATTAGTAAATTCCGAAATTTTAATTTAAGTCTTGGCTTATATAAACTTGATAATTATTTTTTAAATTATATTCACAATGTACTGTCGAAACTTTTAATTTGAGACTAAATATTTATATTAATCTTAATAAAGAATTTAATTTTATTTTGTGTGCATCTATGTAGCCTTATGTTTATGTCTGTGTATTTATTTCCATTTGAGTCAAGTCTTTAGAACATTTGTACTTATTCTACCTTGTTCTTTAGATCCTGACCTCTGAGGTTAATCTCTTGTTCAGATTTTCTCCCTCTCTAATTGCTTAGGTTGTATTTTAATCCTCTTGTCAACCTTTAGTCTTTTGAATTCACCTGATTTAATGATCTTATTTTGTATTTATCTTCGCTCCTCCTAAGGTTTCCATTTCATATTAATTCATTCTGTTGATTGGTATTTTGCTCTTTTGTGGTCGTTCCCTCTCCTCTGTATCATCCTTATAAATATTACAATTTTCAATACTTTTGTTATTCCTTGATAAAGAAATCGAAATAAAGTTCGAAAGTATTTGGAATCCTCGTATAAATTTTCCCTGTTGGCTTTGTTTCGCCAACAGGCGAAACGTCAATAAAGAACTTCAGTGTATTTTTCGGGTTTTTACTTCCTCCTCCAATTCTCACCCATATATATAATATATATATATATATATATATATATATATATATATATATATATATATATATATATATATATATATATATATATATATATATATCCATAACCCTATATTTTAAGAACGAGATTTTTTGAAGGTTTGAATAAGATTTTTTCTTTTAGTTCGGTTGTCACCTAAGTATATTTAAATTTTTTATCAAAGTTATTTATAATAATTCCTTTATAAGAAGAAGAAGAAAAAGAAGAAGAAGATTAAGAAGAAGATAGAGATGAAGAAGAAGATATAGATGAAGATGAAGAAGAAGAAAAGGGTGTTCAGGGTGTTAAAATAAAGTCTATAAAGGGGATTAAAAAAAGCGGTTAAGATTAGCAAATAAGGCCGTAGGCCACACCCCGCAGGGGTGCCTGTGTAACCAAGCTCTTCCTGTTAAGGAAGAGAACAGCGGCTTGTATATATATATATATATATATATATATATATATATATATATATATATATATATATATATATATATATACTGTAATTTACAACTGTATTGTTAGCCCTTACAGCTCTTTCAATCCAGTTTTCTCTCAAATTTCCAATATCTACATGTTAAGAAAACCAGGCAATGGCTTCGCCACTTCCTCCCTATGAGGGGAGCTTGCGCTTCGCTACTAAGATTAAAATTTAAAATCTAAAAAAAGCAGCCATGGTTAAATTTTTATAAATTTTCTGAACTTCGCCAATTATAATAATTTTAAAGAGGAACTCTAAACTAAATTTTCCTCCTTTCAAAATATCACTTTGCTAAAATATAGTTATAGAAGAAGATATATAAAAATAAATTTTCTGAACTTCACCATTTGTAATTCTTTGGGTTTTAAAAAATTCACAAAATTTTGATACTTATATTCATTTCTGAACTTCACCATTTTGTTTTTTGATATTATAAAAAAATTATTACAAACAACTTTGATACAAAAACATAAGTCATAACCAAACTAAGAAGAAATTATTATTCAAATACTAAACAAAAAATCCCCTTCTTAAATTATAGAGTTAGGGGTGATATTAGATATAACGACAACAACACACACACACACACACACTAACTTTAACACTCGACACACTCCTATGCTTCTCACAACCTCATGCCCCCGTCGGTTTTCGCGTCTTAGTTTTCAAAATTATGAATCTAGAACTTACCAGAGCGGCATTTTGACTTCCCCTAATTTCACCACTTGCCACACCCTACACACCCTCCTCACTAATTCATGCCTTCGTTGATTGTTGCTTCTTAGTAAATAATAAAAACTGGGCCTTGTAAAATGCCACAAAAAACAAACACTTATAATCCTCCCTCCTCCCCTCCCCTCCCCTCCCGCCTAAACATTAGTGGAAATGACTTAAATATAAGAACATCACCGCCTTCTTTTTGCATCGTTGCCAGGAAGGACATTCCTTGTATTTCTGAGGAAAAGTGTTGCACGTGGGACTGGAACCGACTGCACATAGACCGAATCGCCAACAGAAGATATTCATTGGTAAGTGGAGAAGAAAAAAAGACTAAAGCTATGTTATAATGGATCCGACAATTTAATGTGCTACGGTCTGCCCTGGGACTATTTACCCACCCACTACTCAAATAATAATAGTTTATTGAAATAAGATTAAAAGATAAACTTTGTTGAATTGGTGACATCACTATCCTCAGCTTTCTAACAAACCTCCCTACCGACATCGGTAGACCGGGTCCGTGACAGCCCAGCCCATCCATTACCGTCATTTCCTATTGCGCTCGCAGACCAAGCTTTCGAATGTGCGGTCATTTGGCAACATAGGGCTGAAACGGCACAAATCCAAAGAATTGAGCTTTTAGCGTAATCTAATTGATCAATAACTTAGCAACCACATGCGTCAGGTGTTGTTGTAGCTCCTCAAGCTGTCTGGGCGAGCAGCCACTCCAAGACCCTGAGGAAGGATAGGGCCTGTACCGCGTTTTCCCACAGAGCCCCGAGGGAGTGTATATTGTGTTGTTGTTCTGTGGAGTTTGATTATGTGGAGTGGGCGGTGTTGCATTCTTGGCGGGCATCCGTGATAGTCACATCACGCCATCTTCTGGTTGCTCATAAGGGGTGGGTAATGTCCACACCGCAGCTTGAAAGTGGCACCACCACTACTCATGTCCACACCGGAGCCTGGTAAGATAGACTGTCCTCACGGGGAAGGGCGGATCAGAAGGGTGAATGACAAGGGGCCATAAGAGGGTAAATCGAAGCATGAAAAAGAGTGGCGATAAAGAGATAGATAAGTATGTACATTGTCACTGGGCTCAATGAACACTCCGAAGCAACCCAAAGTAACTTAAAGTCTTCATGGGATACTTATACGTGATTGCTTCCAAGTCAGGCCTCTCTTAGCCATTTTGGATGACATCACAGTTCCCTACGACGACCAGCTGACACTCCAGGGGAGCTCGCACCCCACGATGAAAAATATCAAAGGAACTTTACCATCGAACTTAAAACTACTAGGAGGAGGAAGCACCTGACAATGAATTGCTTTTGAATTCGCAACAGGAGTATTAAGCACTTTTTAGTATTAGAACGTTGATTATTCACAAATGTAAGAATCACTGGGTCAAAGAAAGGCATAATTATATTTATAATCAACAGTGGCCAAACTGCGGGTCGAGAGCCGCAGTTTGGAAATTGTCATGTGAAGTTGCCACGTGTAGCTCCGGCGACAATGTTCAAATATTGGTTTTAATTGCTATTTTTCTTAAAACATTCATATTAAGGTTGATATTTTACTGTTTATATTTAATTAAAATACATTGCACTATTTATCTTAAATAAATATAATTTTGAAACTATATTTTGCCACTCTTGAATATTAAATAAAAGAAAAAAAAGTAGAACTTCGTACCGAACACCTTGGCCAACTCTGGTATATATCATGTCAACATTATCGTTTTGGTAACTCTTTGTATGAGGTTTATGTGTGACGTGAATGGCAAATGAGCTTCTTTGACAAATGATCCAATTCAAACAATCCAGTATTTCAAAGGGCCTTTACATCTACTCCTTCATTCCAAAGATTCAAACTTCCCTCAATGAATTAGAAATTTCGGTTCTAATCGAGTGAACAGCGGTTCGAAATGGATGAAAAACATTTTGGGCGGTTGTTGCAATTCCGATTGGAGAAGAATATAACTGTGATTCCATCTACTCCTCGCAACCAAAACTTCCACCTCAACCATATCCATTTTCTTCTCAGAAATCACCAAAAACATATTTTCGTGTAGGTGTCGCTGTACTAATAAAATAGAGAAAAAATATGTCCGATCTCGTATCCAATCGTAGAACTTGGAATCGGACACAAGAAGTGATGGATAATTTTCACAGAGGAACCTCCCCCTCCCCCCACACACAATTTCATTACGAGATGAAAACATGGCTCTAAGATTTAGGTATTTGTCTAAAAGAAAACCAACGATAACATCTCTGCCAGAAGATTTGTGAGTTCATAAAGAACGTGGTGAAGTTGGAAAAAGTAAAAATGTTTAGAAAGGAGAACGTAGGATGGTGATGACGTGGAAAGCACGCAACTCTCCAGAACCTCCTCAATCTACGCAATCTAGGCAGAATCCTTTGCTAGCATTCTGGTTGAAAGAGCACGTAATCTTCCAGATGTCGGCTGCAGCATGGTTACTCATACTGCACCAAACACCCCCATGCTAAGTAAGTGGGTAGGTGTGGTTAGGGGATAAAGAAAGGGTGTGGGGACAGATAGCGCGACTAATACCTCTTCTGTTCTGGTTAATCATTTGGATGATATCATCGTCCAATTCTCGTTTAACCAGTTCCTGCATATTCCTTGTTCGTTCTTCTATGGCAACGTTAATGGGACTTAACCCCGCCTCGCGGTGCAGCTCTTCCTGGCGTCTTTTTTCTCGCCTGTATTTAGGTACGCACATTTGTTCTGCACCACTTGTAGTTTCCTCTTTTGTGTCTTCGAGGCACACGAGAGGGCGGAAGCGGGGTATAGCAGCGTTGATCTTACAAGTGCATTGTAGATCTTTTTCTTATTGTTTTCACGGAGATTTCTGAACATGTATAGAGTTCTGACTGCAGCTGTGGCCTTGGTGATTCTTTCACGGACGTGCTTCTTGTACCCGGTTGAAGTAATCTTCATTTCGAGTACATTGCACTCAGTGGTGTAGGGATAGCGTCTATCCCCTACCCTGAGATCGTATCGTCTCCTGACTTTGGGGATTACTTTGAACTTTTCCTAGTTCGTGCGGATATTCCACCGGGTCTCGTAGGTGTTTAGGTTTTCAATTTCTGCTGTTGGCATACGAATTAGGTAAAGTGAAAATATGCGGAAGAATCATATTCCGAATAATGGACATAGACTAACATGAAATCCGATAAACCGATAATGAAAACAAAGCAAATATGTTTATAAGAGAGCAGTTGTAGAATTTAATTCAATTTTAGAGAGTATCATAGTTCCGACGCGCGCCACTAGTTCTTTTATAATCCAAACCAATAATATAAAAAAGTGGAAAAATGTCAGCTCATCCTTTTTTATTACCACTAAAATTATAATTGTGTGGCATAAATATGTATTATCTATCATATGACATCAAACTTTCGTGGATAACTAGGGAGTAAAGGTAAGCATGAAGCGAAAGTCAGAAAATGACTTAATGAAATTTTTAACTGATCAAATAGAACGAAGTTTTGAAATTTGCTTAATAAACCATCAATTCAAATATCGTATGTCAAGATCAGTTGCTCAAAGTTTTTTGCCAGATAAACATCTAAATGCTTCAATAAACAAGGTCCAATAATTCCCAAAGCATGGCTAGAGCTATCCCGCCGGCGACCGAGAAGGATTCTTGATAAATCGATGATACGTTGGTACATCCTTGCCTCTCTGCAAGCCAATAACAACATTGAAGCCAATGAAGCTCAAGCCTGATCCCCTATACGCAAATGGGGGCAGGGGGATGAAAGAGAAGACATTCAGTAAAAGATCAATAAATAAGTTCTTTTAGTAAAAAAAAACCCCACACCAGGTAATCTGAGGAGTTCGTATCAACTTGGTGTCTGATTATAATTAGTAATTGAATTGGTACTTGAAGACCATAGCTACATTAGCAGGTATGTATCATAACTTTTTAACTTAGTACGGTGGGCTGCAGCAATAAAACTATAATTAGGAAGGACAGATGTAAAAGGAAGGAAAGATGTAGGCTAGACAAAATTATTCCCTTAATCATAAAGTTGACTATACTGGAAAAGCCTTTCCAGCAATGTTGAAAATTATGATAGTTTAGAAATGTTAAGGATGTAGGTTAGATCAATTCGTGACGCTGGGTTGTGATCGTGAATATGTGTAGCATGTTTGTAGAGATACTTAGATTTCTGATTTATATTAGAATGGTTTGAGATCCTTGGGTTCTGCATGGTAATTATGTGGGAATGGACAGCGGGGGCCTTGTATATGGTGTTTTCTATAGTAATGCTGTGTAGTATGTGGTCTCAATGGGCCCTTGTGGTCCATTGTTACCCATAAATAACTATGCATTTCGTATTTGAGTATCTTTGTGGCTATAAATTAAAAGAAAGAATAAATGGAAACGGATTTTCAGATGGTCAAAACAAAGAGGGAAACGAAGACTGAAAACAGAGAACAAAAATGGTTTTGAAATAAAACACATTTTAGAGCAGAGTTTGGGAAACCCTGCGAGAAACCATCGAAGAACGTGTACATATCAAAGTATGTGTGCAATTGCACGCGGAAGTCCTCCCCCCACCACCACCTCTCTGATGATACACAATAAATGAATCTGATATCAATTTCTATATCTTTACTTTTCAAAGGATGTAGTAGATTTGAGGGCCCAAAACGGCTCGCTTCTCCTCATGGCGGTCGCGCGTTTTCTACTCTCGATATCCACAAAGTGGCCAAAATTGGATGAAACCTTACATCGGAAATAAAAACTTTACATTTTTCGCCGATGTTGATTTATTGGGTAAACTGCGCGCGCGTGTTTGTATGGTCGGATCTTTTTGTGTGCGTGTGGTACACGGGTGCTGGTGTGTGGACACGCGAGAATGGGGCCAAGTGAGAGTAAGAGGGTAGATGAAGCAAGGTATTTTGTGGGTATAAGGTCGAAGCAAACGAGATGAAAGTCAGTATAAAACAATCTCTTGGGAAGACAATCGGAAAGCTCTGTTGTGGTTTCCATTGTTGAGTTCGCAGGCGGTGAGCTCTGGCTGCAAAAACAAGGGGAATAATGACAAACGAGGTGAGTTTCTTTATGTTTCGGAACGTTAATCCAAGAATATTTTTATAAGGTGATTAATTAGAGTGGAATTTGATACATGTATAGAACATACCGCAGCCAAAATCTGCATATATGAATCCATAGCTAATGCGAGCAAGATTCATGGAAAACTTGTGTCTAAGTCATCCCTTCCCACAATCAGGTCTAACCATCAACTAAAAATTCTTCAGCAAAAGAAAATTTTCGTAAATTCTGTCTTAATTTGCCCAATTCACAAAGGTTCTGTTTTTTTGTTGTTGTTTTTTCAGATAGTGAGAATCACTTTGCTTCTCTGCGTCTCTGCGGGGTCGGGTCTTCCGCTTGGCAGCCAGTATGATGGAACCGAGTATAAACAGGTAAATAAATGCCAGCCCAATTTGGATAGTGATAAAATGTCCCTACAAAAGTTAGCCATTTGTGCCACCCGCCCTTTTTTAATTCTGGACGACGTCCTCCGATCTGATAATGAAATATAGTTCAGAATGGTAATCGCTGGCAAGTCCAAGGGCAACAGAGGCAGGTTAGGTTGGGAGGGTAGGAGGTGCAGACAAAGCGGGATTAGTGGGTTTTGCTACCAAACAGAGAGAAGGGAACCCTTCTTGGAGAGAGAGAGCCTCCTCCTCAAGAGAGCGTGTCTTGAAAACCCCCCTTTGACAGGTTCCTAAGTGATATGTCATTTCATTTTTGCGAAGGAATGGTGATGGAAGAGACACCGATATTGTGCGAGGTCGGTACTGGCCAGAATCTCGAAAATCAGAATCACAAAAAGGTCAAAATTGGGAAACGCTGGACTTTTCTTTATTAAACTAATGCAGCGACTTGCTGTAACTCAGTTTAGGTTACGATATATTTTTAGTATATACTTAACATTTTACTTTCACCAGCCTTTACAAAAACTAAAATCTAAAATTGAAAAGAAGTTGCATTTATTTAAAAAAAAAATAATCAGAGGTCGTGAAAAATGAGTAAGAGCGAGATTATGAACAATTGTCCCAAAATATCCCTTAACTAGTGGATCTTGTTCAGGCTCTCTGATAACACCTCTAATCCTTTCGTTACGTCGGTTGGTTCAAAGGTGAAACCAATGATTTTGGGATTTGAAGTTTAATACTGTGTTGGTTTCTTGAGTGGGGTTTTGGTGGTTCTGTATTTCGTGATTATCACTCCGGTCCGTGTGTGTTGACGTACGTGGTCGTAGCTATCTGTGCGCAAACCTCAAACTCGACGTATCTCAGAATTTGTGGCAGCTCCCTACGGGTGCCGAAATATTTGTCCCCCCTCTCGCCGCGAATCGAATCCGGTACATTAGCATGAAAATCTAACGCCGTACCCGCAAGAGCTCCTCCTCGGTAAGTGTACACGAAAGGAGGGGATAAAGCGAACTGTTGAGCGACATTGTACTGTTTTGTCCTAATTCTTTCTGCTGTCGGGATAGATCCGACGCCTTACTCGTTCTAGTAACCCACAAAGTTATGAACATTACATAAATCCCGGGAGAAGGAGGTGGTATCTCAAACTCTCCATGAACAAGAGCGTACGTACACAGAGAACCGTCTCCTCCGAAATATGAACTAGAATACCTATGGTAAGAACGAAAGAAGGAAGCTAAAACTTTGATAGGTGCCATCTGGTTCAGGTGCAGGCCGAGAGCACTGAATCAGTGGGGTAATATCTTCAGATAAAACATAAGGTGGTAGGTTGATGTTAAACAAAGTTAAATAAGTTTAATCGTAATTTGGTGTTTAACAAAGTGGCGTTAAATAATTTGATTGAAACAAAACATTGGATCAAAACAAATCTATGAATTAAGCCAAAATTTAGGATGTAAAGGTAGACAGTAAATCCAGGCTGGTTTCAATTCTGAGGATGTCTCTGGTAGTAAATCCAGGCTGGTTTCAATCCTGAGGACGGCTCAGGCAGTAAATTAAGGCTGGTTTCAACCTTTAGGATGTCTCAGGCAGTAAATTTAGGCTAGTTTCAAGCCTGGGGAAGTCTCAGCCACTAAATTGAGGCTGGTATTTACCGTGAGGATGCCTCAGGCAGTAGATTTAAGCTGTTTCAATCCTAGAGATGTCTTATGGATTAAATTCAGGCTGATTTCCACCATGAAGATATATCTGGAAGTAAATCCAGGCTGCTTTCAATCCCGATGATGTCTCAGCAGTAAATCCAATCTGTTTCAATCCTAAGGATGTCTCATGTAGTAAACTCAGCCTGGCTTCAACCATGAGAATGTCTCTGGCAGTAAATCCAGCCTGGTTTCAATCTTGAGGATGTATCTGGCAGTGAATTCAGGCTAGTTTCAACTCTGAGGATTTCTCAGGCGGTAAATATAAGCTGTTTTAATTCTAAGGATGTCTCAGGCAGAAAATCTATTCTGGTTTCAACCCTGAAGATGTCTCAGGCTGTATATTCCAGCTGGTTTGCACCCTGATGTCTCGGTACATAGAAAAAAAACTTGATTTCTCTTCCGTTGCTTCTTTGCCATTTTCTCACCCTTGGACCCAACCCAAAGACGAAGGAGGTTAGTTCAATTACACCCTTCAAGCTTCTAAGAGTGATCCAGTGTTTGGCACGATGGAAACGCCACTTTTTCCTGATTTTGAGTAAACGAACGGTATTTTGGGGGCGCAATTTTTTTTTAATTCATCTCATTCCGAGATTTTATTCAAATCTTGTTACTATATTAAATCTCCTTTAAAACTATCAACCTCACACAAACTTCCTCTATAAATGTCATCTTCTTTTAGGCATGTTCATGATATCTTAAAGTAACGTAACTTTAAAAAAAATAAAATTTATACCAATATATTTTTTCAATGAAAACTATTTTATCTTTATTTTTTTAAACTTTCATCAATGAAATTAAAATTCAAAAGAAGTTTTCGAAAATAAGTTCCTCAAAAACTAGATAATAAAATATATTATATTTATTATTTTTCTTATTAATCCGATGGTGAGCATCGGCGTTGAGGCAAGCCACTAATATTCTTTAGATGTCTACTCAACTTTATTTTAGTGAAATCAGTAAACTTTTCAGTTCTCAATTTTACTTTTTATTCTTTCTTAAATTCTTAAAATGGAAACGCGTAATCCGACATTGACAGGTACATTCAATGGACAAAGAACGCGTAAAAATAAGATCTGAGTCAAAAGGAGCGGAATGAAGTGATGAAGCGTTTGCAATACAATAACATTAAATTAAGGGCCGTTGTTGCCAGAATGGCTATTTCGTAGGAACACTTCTAAAGCGTGAACAATCTGCGATAAAGACCTTTAAAATAAACAATCCGTAATAAATAAAAAAAGAACAAACTACAATAAAGTAAAATAAAAGAACAATGTGCAATAATCCAAAGAGTAAAGAATCCATGATAAAAAACTACAATAAAACAGAAAAAGAACAATTTACAATGAAGTCTAAAAAAATAAACAATCCAGAATAAAGTAAAAAAACAAACAAATTACAATAGAGCCAAAAAAAAACCCAATCCGCAATAAAGTTTTCAAAAATCAACAATACGCAAAGAAAAGAAGAAGAAATTACAATAAAGTTACCAAACAAACAATCTGCAATAAACATCCACAATTAGGTAAAAAAAAAACAACAAAACTAACTACAATAAAGTAAGAAAAAGAACTATCTGTACTTAAGGGAAAAAAGAACTACAATAGAGTAAACAAATGTAACAATCTTTAATAAAGTTTTTAAAATAAATAATCCGCAATAAAGTAAAAAGAATAAACTACAATAAAGCAAAAAAAGACACCAATCTGTAATGAGAGATTTAAAAAAATAACACTGTGCAATAAAGTAAATTGGATAATCCTTACTTAGTAAAGTAAAAACAGAAAAAAAAACAAACTCAAAATGAAACTGAAATAAAATTTACAAAAAATTAAACTCGGCAATAAAGAAAAAAAGAAACACTACAATAACCCCCCCCCCCCCCCAAGAACTACCTGCAATAAAGTTTTAAAAACTAAACAATCCGCAATAAAGAAAAAACTAACAAACTACAATAAAGTAAAATAAAAAAACAATGTGTAATATTAAAAAACTAAATACAATAAAACAAAAAGAGAATGATATGTAATAAAGTTTAAAAATAAACAATCCGCAATAAAGAAAAGAGAAAAAAATACAATAGAGCAAAAAGAACAATCCACAATAAGGTTTGAAAAATAAATAATACGAAATAAAGTAAAAAAAAAATGAAAAAACTACAATAAATTTTAAAAAGAACAATCTGCTATATACTTAAAATAAACAATTCATAATAAAGTAAAAATAGAAAAAACTACAATGAAGTAAGAAAAGACCAATCTGCAATAAATTAACTATAATCAAGTAAAAAAAAGGAACAAACTACAACAGAGTTAAAAAAAGAAGAATATTCAATAAATTAGAAATGAACAATCCTCAATAAAGTAAACAAAGAACAATCCGCAATTAAGTATAAAAATGAACAGACTGCAATAGAGTAAAGGAAATTAACAATCGGCAATGAACCAAAAAATTAACAACAGGCAGTAAGTAAAAAAATAAAAATAAATAACCCTATTTCGAGTTTCTGAATTGGAGATGAATCGTAGCAAGTTTTAAAAAATAAAATTATACCCGTCGAAAATTATGTCGATTCGAACCTTGAGTCAAAACTCTCCTCCTTCTTCAAGTAAAATTACTTTAACCCACTCGCTAATTATCCGCATTCTTTTCTTTATAAAAAGAAAGTTCCATGCGGCCGATAAAGTATTGGCCCGAAGAGCGAGGAGCGTTTGAAATCACACGTTCGAATCCCCAGCATTTTCAACGGATATAATTTATTTGGGTTTGTGAATGTCAAATTTGCTACAGGGCCAAGAAAACCTCACTGAAAACTGAAAATTTTCCCTATAATTACATTTCTCAAAGGACACACCCTTTGAACCATGTCAAAATGAATAAAGACTGAACATTAAAGGCGTTTTTACAAGTACTTGCTGAAAAGGAAACATCATTTCTTGGGAAATCAATCTGACATTAAAATTTACACTTTTGTTTCCATGCTATCCGGAGTGTATTTCCTATTTAGGCTTCATTACAATAGTAAAGAAAATCGACTAAAAAGCAGATGATACAACAGATCATTAACAGAGACAATATACACTTAAATTAACAAACAACATTTACGCACAAAAGTCACAAAATAACTATTGTTGCTCGGTTTACATTTACAGACTTGTCAATTAGTAATAATTAATACTATCAAAATATGCGAAGGAAAGTATTTATTCAAGAAGGCATAATAACGCGACTCACACATCCTTAAAAAAAAGAAGCTTTAAGTTTAATTTCATCCATGGGAGATATGCCATTTTCTGTTCAGGAAGATCTCGCTCGATATAATCCTGGTGTAGGGTAACTTTTTTATATTAAACGAAAGAACAATCCGAAATTTAAAGATTGTTTGCTTCAAACCCAAGATATAAATTACTCAATTTCTTAAGAGCAAAACAACATATTTGGGAGGGATGGGTGGAGGGGGACATGCGAAACCCAGCGTGTGGGAATGTATATTATAATTACAATAAATAGTGATCTGCTTTACAATAATCAACCAACACGTCATAGAAGTTCCGTAAGAATAAGACCACAATTTTCCTCCAAACTCTGACTCCCTTTCTTTATTGGTTGCTCAAGAATGAAATGTAAGGGCTAAACCATTTATTTTTAAGTATTACAAAAGCTGTAAATAAGTGAAATTATTTAATTGTAGCGCAGAAAAAAATACCGATTAATAGAAAGTGAGTCAAGGAAAATCAGTGAAGCTTTAAAATGGATAGCATTAACTTGGTCGACTCGGAATTTTAAAATGTTAATAATTATCGGACTTCTGTGAAACTTATTTTTTTCAAGACATTTCTTTGATTCAGGCAACGAAACCATACTCCTTTGCATATGGTATCAAGGACAGCTACCAAGGAACAGATATTGAGAGAAGAGAAATATCGGATGGAAACTCCGTCATTGGATCATATTCAGTTCAGCTTCCAGACGGTCGGAAACAGACGGTAAGATTCCCATAGAAAAATCTCTTGTCAATGAATCTATTAAAACAATTCTAATGCCATTTTAGAGTTAGATTAAAATTTGTCATTCGTTTCAGTTAAGATTTTAATGACATGAAATTTTCATTTTTTTTTTTAAACCATTTAAGTGAAGAGGATTTTGGTTTCAGGTGAAATATAAGGCTGACCATCGAACTGGATTTATTGCCGATGTTTCTTACTATGGAGAAGCTAAGCACCCTCCCCCTTCCAAAACCCCTCCATTTGTAGTAAGAGTAGTTGAGCAGAAACAATCAGAAAAAGTGCATCAATCTTTTCAACCAAACCTAAAACTATTTCACCTTCCGGAGGAAACAAAGCGCTTGCATTCCCAACCTACGCGCGGAAACAAACCACCTCGAAAATCAGCCGAAGCTACAGGAGTCGCTAAATTTGAAGAACCTCATCGCAGACCTGTATTCCATCAACGCAAAAGTGAGGAATTAGAAGAACAAAAGTATAACAGTGATTTCGATGAGGATCACACAATCCGTGGACAGAAGCCGGAGACCGCGGACGACGAGCACTCGACTTATCGTAGCAGCTCGTCATCTTTCACTGAAGATGAAAATGCAAAAGACGATTTGGCTCGTGCTGATGTGAGACTGCAGACTTTTCATACACAAATCGAACCAGAAAAAATACATTCGGTACATTGGCGAGATCCACTTCAAACAAAAGAAGCGAGGTCATACTTTCCTAAATATACCACCCCTTTGATTTCGCAACCGCGAAAAGGCCTCTCCGCATTGGTAGAACGAGTCCCCTTCGGCTATGACAATCTAGAAATAGGGCGTTCGCTCTATCCATTGCGACTGCGAGGATCGCATTCGCACCCATACTTCCTCCTTCGACCACCTCAACTTCACAAAACTATTTCTTACAAGCGTCATTCGAACAAAGAGGAGTCATTTTCATCGAGTGAACAAAGGGACGGGTCGTCGCAAGACTTCAATTCTTCTGGTTCAAGTAATTTCCATTTCTCGAGCGATCAAGCTCGCAACCCAACTTCGATTCCTCTTACCACAAATTACAGACTTCCAAGCTCTTCTTCCGATTTAACTTCAAGCGAATTTGAAAAACCTGGGGCACTTTTAAAACATTTACAAAAGTTACACCACTTGAATGCAAATCACAAAGCCAATACCTCACAAGAGGTACGAAAAAGAACCGCCAAAGAATGATATACTATACAAATGGTGGAAAAGAACAGAGATGTCAGCAAGTTTTCTCGTGCCATTAACATGTCCGCTCATTTCCTTTGAATATAGAATGTTGCAACCCATTTGGAGTACTTCAACTTTCTGCATCCACACATAACCATAACCAAAACGATTTCAATACCTCTTACGACATAACTCGTTATAAATGTATACTTTGTTAATTAAAACTATCAAAATAAAAATAGAAAAGACACAAACAACTACTAAATAAATTAATTTAAGAGTCAAGAGTAAAGACTCCTTCATTACTTGTCCTGCCAAAATCCTCTCAAAATTACGTTAATTAACTTCTTCGACCCAAGAGCTTTTTGGATTTGGGGAACCTAAGTCTTCGTTGATGGAAATCTATTTAAAATGTATTGTACGTGGAACTTACCAAACCAAATTCAATCAAGGCATTGAGAAGTATAGGATTTGACACATTTCCACATATGAGGCTGGTTTAGAAACGAAAGTTAAGTCGGGAATAAGTTCCGTTACTAGAGAATCCAATAATATAAATGGGATGGATCAGCTGACAGCGTCAAAGAGTCAAATTCTATATCCATATATATTTTTTTAGAAATATAGGTTAGGTTAGGTTAGTATCCACTTTGCAGTAGGAAAATGGTTGCAGCAAGGTGGCCGTAGACAGTTGTCATGGAGAGGAAAATGGACTAAACATGCGTCAGAGTTGTTGTTCTTTTACAGGAAACTGAACCACTGAACCTATTAACGATTTATGCCAGACATAAAAAGACGTAAGCCAACGAAGGCATTCATGCCATTAAGGTTTTGAAAACAGACGTGGTGTGATTGGTTTATATATCAATGGATGAACGCACTTATATACAAAAAAACAAACAGGTCAACAAGTGCAAACGTATTGATATATAAACCAATGTTCTTCTCTTTTTATTTTATCTCTGAAGATGATACAAGGGCATCGAAACGCATCAGATAAATAAAGTGTTTTTCTAAAGGATTCGTCTCTCATTCTGCCATTAACTTTGAAAATTTGAAAGATGTGAAAAAAAATCACAAATGCGAAATTAGCCGTCACATTTAACAAAACTTGCTACGATATATATATATATATATATATATATATATATATATATATATATATATATATATATATATATATATATATATATATATATATAAGGAAGTTAAATATTATATTATTATTATTTAAAGATTATGATTACATTTGATAGAATAGTGAAACGATAATTCATTTTGCCTTTTTGTAACCAGGAGAAAGAATAACGGCTTGGTCATCAAAGAGCCAAAGGTGGACAAATGACGAATACTGCTTCAAGATAATTGCTGTTCTCACACCTCTCAGCTGAGTGCATCTAACTTTAGAAAAATGGGATAGGAAGCTTAGCAGCAGCATCCATATTTACCTGACATTTCACCTACTGATTATCATCTTTTCAAACACTTTGAACTCCATATCCTCAAAAAAGGTTCTATAATTGGCAAGAAATTATTCGAGTTGTGACTGAATTTGTGACCAAAAGACCCAAAGAATTGTTTATAAACGGGATATTGATGCAAACAGCTACCATGCAAACAGCTATCTTCAAATTGCTATTAAGAAAAAACATTTTATGTGATCCAGCATAATACTTAAAGGGCTGGGGGGGTATCTTTCTTGAATATTAAAGCGCAATAGCAACGAAGTGGCAGATACTCCTGCAGTCATCGGGGCGCGAATGACGCACAAGCCTCCAGATGTGAGCCGACATCCGTTTGCGGGTGGGAGATGAGAAGCAGGAGCTCACTCTACTTTCGGGTAGCACAAATAAGAGATTTCCTCAATCGGAAATTGGCGCTATGAGAGGCAGAGCACAAAATAATAACGAGGGAAAATCACTCCTAAAATTAAGAATGAGTAAATGGCGGACAAAAAGAAAAAAGGAGGAAGAAAACTAATCACAAGGACAATTTAAAACAAGAGCGATAAGAATGAATACAAAGTGACAATATATAATACGAGTAATACAAAAACCGACAAATGATTTGGGATTAAAAAACTTCCTTCATTTAACCCCCCGGTGTAGGGGGGTTAATGCTTTTATCCTAATCTAAATAGTATTTATCCATATTATAGCCACCAAGGGATGTAGGGGAAGACGCAAGGTAAAAATCGGAAGAAGGAAATGGAATACAAATGACAGGAATGAGGATAATAAGTACAGCTCTGCGCACAATTCAAACCCTCCAACAGCGGTACAATCAGTTGTGTAGGCTTTTTAATTACTTACTTGATTAGAATTTTAATAAATTCGGTAATTCTCAGTTAAACTTAATTGAAAGCAACGATGATATGCTGTTATTATAACAAGGATAATTATCCACCTGCACATTACACAGTCATGCTTAGTGGGCGCTCCTCATCCACGCCAAGCAATAGACTAATCTAACAGCATTAAGAGGAACTGCTTCAATTGACTATATTAACATTAAATTTTGCCGTCGCTGCGAACATTGTGGCTCCAATGTCAAGTATAACAGATAGGTTGCCCCCACAAGTGAGTGAAAACTACAGGAAAACTAACGGCATAATTGATGGTAAAAATAGGCAATTAAAACCATCCTTTTTAGTCAAAAAGGTCTTTGACAAAGTATGAAGAGGTCTGCAATACAAAATTTTACAACTGGGCCTCGACCCCATACTTGAAAGAATACTTCAATGGCCCTGAGTTCGAACTCGAGGCGGGGGAGCCACAAGGCGGGTGTATAAGTCCCCTGTTTTATAATATATATATATATATATATATATATATATATATATATATATATATATATATATATATATATATATATATATATATAGAATCGATCTTCCCCAACCTCTGACAGAAGGCTCGTTATACGTCCAATTCGCGGACGATATAACGATGATCTGCACGACACCTTATCGGAATGTGAATTACATGGCACAGAGTACGGCGCTAGAAATCGAAAACATCAACTCTTACGAGCGAAGATGGAAGATATCTACCAATGCCCCAAAGTTCCGTGTAATTCCACTATTCCGACGGACCCTCACAGACATCCGTATGTGTGGCGGTGGTGGGGGAGGGGGGGGGGTGTACGCAACCCATACCGCACGGAGGGCACGATTCTGGAACTCCGGATTACGACTGGTGGGTATGGAAGTAATGTAAAAAGGATCGCGGCGAATGCACGGAGGGACCTGGGTGAATTCTACCGATTGATGGACCTACGTTCCTCCAATAAACTCAAAATCTACAAAGCGTGCATCCGATACAAACTCTGCACCCCCTCCTCGGTCCCTATAAACGCGAGTCCCAAGACCCAAGTCCTTAAACTGCAAAGGGTTCAAAATAAAGCTGCCTTAATTATAACAAGAACCCGAAGGAGAGAGAGGAGAAGGCAGAGTGAGCTCCATGGTGAACTGGGGTTGACCCCCATAAACGTGGAGCTTCACAAAAGAGCAATAAAGATCTAGGACACCCTACAACGGCACCTCCCTCCCGAGTTTGTGCTCGAGTACATGAACCTTAATGATGCAAGACACGCAAAATCATTTACAAGTAGCAGACTGCTCATCAACAACGACATAAGCCCAACGTTCACGTAAAATTCCGATTACGAAACAAACGCAAACAAAGCCAACATTTTAAAACTCACTTTATTTCTATTTTTATTTTCCCCCCTTTGAATTAGTAAAATTCTAATCTCCCAAAGCGCGATCAGCTCGTTAAAAGACTGTTTTTTCAGTAAAAAACAAACAAATAAGAACGAAAAACAAAACAATAAAATAAACAACGCAAAAAAACCCGCAAAGAATGCCAGAGATACCCTTTAACCAGGGATTTGTACTTCCCTATTATTTTCCCAAATTTTCCCCACTATTTTTCTCCTACTAAACACCTATAATACTATATTCCTCACTTATATATGTCCAATGTCCTTTCAGTGGAAGGACTCAGTCAGTTTGCTTTAACGTGCTATACATTCTAGTAAAGCTTCCCATTGGTAAAGGAGGCAAGGACTATTAAAAGTTGTTAAGCGAAAAGTGCGAATTTTTACGGTAAGCACAACGGGAAAGGTGGAACCGAACAGAAGAATAAGAAGAGATATATATTCGCTCACTGGGTTGATTGGAGATTCCTCCTGTTCTCTTTAAGCGAGGTAGTTCACAAAGAGGGGCTACTTATTCATACCTCTTTCTCTTCCTCTTTATTATTTTCAGTTAACCTACAACTTCTTTCAACCTTGCACTACTATCTTGGTCACCGGCAATGTCTGAGTTGCAGTTGGTACTAGGGTATAGTGAACCCCCTGCAGGAGACCCCGTTACGGAGCCAGAAGATGGGGGCGGTTATCGGCCCCGAACCCAAACCCAACTGTGGACTGTTTATAGGGCTAGGTCTAACTAGGTAGGGTGACCAAAGAGAGTGCAAACCCCGAAAGGTAGGCAAGATAGAGCTGTCCCCCTTGAAGAGCAGGGTAATCTTTTCCCTTTCAGACGTCATCAACTAGGAGCTCCATACGAAGTGGGGCACCCGAGTACATTGAAAAGGAAACATGGATCCCCGGATAAACCAAAGAGACAGAGAGATGTATTTGTCAACATACAGATGTGTTTGACTACATCTCATGAACTGCCCCACAAAAGGACTGATAATTAGTTCTAATGTGCCACCGAATGGCACACGTTTCGAAATTGTACAAACACAACAAAGAAGTACATCAACTACGAGGGAAACCCAAGGACAATAGCCATGCTCAGTCCAAAGAGAAAAAAGTTTTTAAGAGGAAAGAAAGAGAACAACAAGAGAACAAGACGATTAGATCAAACGCCTCGTACGCAGATGAAACGATGACAAAAATGCCAGAAAAGGCAACGCTACAAACATAATGGGAGGCATGTATGCCAAGATAATATATACATGCGTAATACATGCACACGTACAGAATGCTCTGAATCCAGGAACCTACGCAAACACACTAAACTCATTACTGAAAGTAAATGGGTTAGAACCGATAAACATTCCGCATCAGGTCGATTCATCGGCAATTATTAACACGCAGAAGCCAGAAACAAACAAAAAGGTAAGTACACAGGAAGACAGACAAGCGACGGAAACGGAAGCAAATGACTCAGAGAAGAGTTCGGAAGACTCGGAGGAAGAACCCAAGGGAGTCACAAGAAAAATGGCTAGGAGAAAAAATCCAAGTCAGAGGGCGAAATCTCTCATCCCCGATCCCCCATCTACGAATAAAGACAAGGAACAAGGACGCACGAAAAGCAACCTATGAAACCGAAGCAATAACCATACATTTAACGAAACGTTTTCAGAAGAATAGATTCGGACATCATCTTAATTTTGGACCACGGAGTCAACCTTAACAACGATAAGGTAAAGGAACTACGGGGGAACAACACAATGGAGCCACTATCGCGATCAAGAAGGGAATTAACTACAGAACTCGCAAAGAACTAGACGAGTCATATATCGCTGGAGAATTAAAAATGGAGATACCAAACATCATAATAGCTACAAGATATCAGACTCCAAGGATAAATAACTTTACAAACATCTTTAATAACGGAAACACGGTGATATTCATGGGCGATATTAATGCCAAGGTCAAGCGAACGGATACAGAAATAAAAACAAAGCAGGAAGACACCTGGAAGCACCGTTCGCAAGAGGCATCTGCCATCGACTAGGACTCAATTGATTACCCAACATACGTAACAGAGACCTCTGCCTCAAAACCGGACATCTGCCTAGGCAATAATCATCTCCCCTACAACTATTACATGCAGCAGGAAGACACCGTGCACAAATTACACAGTGACTCTTCACACAATCAACCAGAGACCTTTTGTCACCCTTGAAGGCGGCCGGCAGGTGGGCGAATTAAAAAAAATAAAATAAAATATCCCTTTTGGGGTGGAAGAAAGAGCTAACGTTATTTCCTTAAAGGTGGATAGAACTTTTGAAATTGTATCTATCATTCTGAATATCCTTCATTTACAATAGAAACGTGTGAATGGTACAATTAAGTGATCTGAAACAGTTAAGCTTTGTAATTCCCATCTCTCCAAATATATGTCTGCCCCAAACCTATGGACATGGCTGTACACACTCAAAATAAAATAACAAATCATCTAGCGAAGATATCTCGTTTCTTTTTGCTCTTAGAGAGTCGAGCCTTCCACTACAAATGCTTACACCTTGGCAATCAAATTGAGACGGAAACGTTGGCGCCTAAATCACATTATTTGCAGGGTGTGAACGTAAAAGACGTTAGAGAGTCTTTGACAAAGACCTTTCAACAGAGGCAAAATTACATTTAACCAAAAACCGAGTAAATTTCATCATTATGCAACCTTGCTTCCACCGACGTTGACATTATTGGACGGAGACAGCAAATTGTAAACAAACTTTAAAGACATCGTGTTTGGAATAAATTTGGGTTTAGTAGCTCGGTCATATATATATATATATATATATATATATATATATATATATATATATGTGTGTGTGTGTGTGTGTGTGTGTGTGTGTGTGTGTGTGTGGAGAACTCACAAAGTATCGCGTGAGTAAGCAATAAATGCAACAAAGCCCACAAGGAAAATTAATACGAGGATTCTAAGTACTTTCGAACTTTATTTATAGTTCTTTATCAAGGAATGCCTTGAAATAAAGTTCGAAAGTACTTGGAATCCTCGTTTCTCTGTGGGCTTTGTTGCATATATATATATATATATATATATATATATATATATATATATATATATATATATATATATGGGTAAAAATCCCGAGAGGTAACAACACGTGATAAGTATAAATATTTGTGTATACCACGTAAGAAAAAGGAAAGATTGATTGGAGTTAGTACTTTCGTTGTGTTAACATTTTCAAACTCACAATGGCTTACAAAATAGAGAGACACCGTATTAATATTTATACAAAGCAATATTTTCCCTATAAGTTTTTTTTTATTATTTAATAGTTTTAGGCACAGTCCTTATTTAGGCTCAGTGTACTGAAAGAAAAAAGGAGAAGAAGCTAAGCTGGGGCTGGACGGGGCGCTGAGTCCCGTCAGCACGGCGGCCAGGAAGGCAAATCGCCGCGCCCCTTACGGGCTTTTCCTATAAGGTCAGATTTTTTATGACCTCTGATAAGTCCGGAGCTAATATTTACATCTCTCTCCTTTGTGCTGGAGATTAGGAACGATTCAAAGATATTTGTAATACATAAGTATTACAAAAATTGGCCAATCAGGGCGCGGGAAATTTTTCAGGTGAAACTAAGCGCTACAAGAAACATATAAAATTGGAAGGCTCAGATTGTCTGAACCCAAGAACTTTAACTTTTTTGAAGACGAATGGCTTGAACGCCATATTATATAAACGAACTCAAAGACAACAAAGGAACCACAAAATAAAAGAAATATAAAAAAGCAATAGGCCCGATCACCAGGCTCTTAGCATCTCTTTGCGCCCTACCACAATTCTTTCTCTTTTCACCACTTGTCTATTTTCCGCTATCTGTCCCCACACCCTTTCTTTATCCCCTACCCACACCTACACATTACATCAAATTGTAATCGCAAATGTCTGACTAGTAAGATTGAATGTCATTAATAGTTCTCTCTCATATGTTCTATTTTGTAAAAAGGCGACAAAGTCAAGCGCAGGTGTTTAACGCCGCACCCATTTTTTTTTCGCGTTAACCTTTTCAAAGTAAATGTTTTCTTTAAAACTGTAAACCTAAGCTAAAGTGAAGAGGACCAAAAATCTTTCACCACAAAATAAGGTAAAGTAGCGTTGAACATTAAAAAAGTTCATTTTTCTTCTATTCCAATCTTCTACTATAACCCTACACCCACTAAACACAGAGACTAAGGATCGACGATGACAAAATGACGAGCGACATCCTACGAATCAGTCTTAGGACTCTCCCCGAAAGGTCAAAGCTTGATCGCGGGGAAGTCTTCTCAATAGTTTACGGGGAGCTAGATGTAACAGTCGTCAGACTTATTGACACCCCTTTTGGGTATACGGCTATATGCCAAAAAGAAACTGAGCAGAACTCTTAGCCTCGTCAAAAGCAACTCAAGTGCTTAATGGAATCAACTTAACCCCTAAGATCCCACCCCAAATTCAAGCACACATAAGTATCATATGCCGGAGACTAGACTCAGGGGTGGCACACCACTCAGGTGATGGAATTTTACAAGAAATAGAGAAATCACCAATGGGCCAATGTCTCTGAGGTGATCAAATTTAGATACTATAGCCATGTCTTTAAGGTGATCTTCCAAGACACGGGTATGGCACAAAAAGCGAAAGAGCTCTGTTTCCTCTTTCACGTAGGGTGTGCCCTGACCAAATAGAAAGGGAGGAATTCATTGAAGTACAGACATGCTTTAAGTGTTATAAATATAACCAACATACAACTAAAGCGTGTCCACAAACCGAGAATATCTGCTCTATATGTTGTAAAGTTGGACACGTCTGGCGCGACTGCAAGGGGAGCACGAGAAAATGCGTGAACTTCAACGGTGACCACGGGAGCATGGCGATGTCATGCCCAGTAAAAAAGGAGGCAATAAAAAGGTAGCAAATACAAAAAAAAGAAGCTAAGGCCAACAGGTCTTATGCCAAAGTGGCAAATGCGGCAGTCAATGAGTCTTCGGTTCAGCGTACTTACCTCAAGGTAGAAAGCGAGCAATCTACGAAGATTATGTGTTGCATATACTATGCACATATAGCAAACCTCACAAACCCGGGTTCATTCAAAAGAGAGCTCAACCAGATGCTGGTCAAAAATGGAATGGAAGAGATGTGGTTTCCGGAGAACCCTCCCTCTGAGGAAGTTCTGCGGATCCAGATGCAGCTTCTTCAACTAACCACTACACAAGTAAAAACTGTTCCCGCTCCAGCAAACATCCCCAAAAGTCCTGAACCCAAAATAGTAGAAGCTTCCAAACCAGATACAGAGGTAAAATCCATCAGTGAAACAAAAATAAAACACCGGCAAAGAATCAGGTCTACCTCATCGTCGAAGGAGAACAAACATGCCTACCATGGCAGAAAAATTAATCTAAAAATCTACGCCACGGAGTACCCCCATTCCCTGAAGTAAGGAAGGACAAGGACGTCAGTGAAGCCGTGAGCACCGGTCGTTACAAGTGGGAATACAGTGAGGAAATTCCAGAGAAGGTGGTCAAAGAAGCCCTCCTCCTTGGGATGGTTCGACTCAACCAAGAAGCGTTCTCCACAATTACGGCCTCGGAATTTAACAATAAAGATCCGGTAAATGCCGATCTCCACCAGCCAACCCCTCCATCCCAAAGAAAAACGATAAAAGGAACGACTAATCGATAGACAACATGGACAGACTGACAAAAGATTTAACAATCCTAAAAATGAACGCTGACGGATGGGACGACAAAAAAGAGACTTACGGAAACATAATCAAACAATGCGACCTAAAATCGTTCTGATATCAGAACATGGAATCGACACGACGCAAAAGAATATGAACATCTTCAACTATAGCCCAATAGCAAAGAACCACAGCCTGGAACGTTATGATGGCGCTGCCATCGCAGTCAAAAGAGGAATTCAGTTCAAATCACTGACCATCTTTAGACGAATCCTATCTGGCCATCGAGGTCCAAACCACCCCGGGGCCCCTGGTGGTGTCCACAGGGTACCAACCTCCGAGTCGAGACTATCTCCCGATGCACAATTTTCTCCAACTTTGTGCACACGGGGGAAGTGTCTTATTTGGGGGAGATGTCAACGCCAGATGTCAGGAATCCGGATACACCGGACGTCCAAATAAGAAGGAGAAGAACTTGAAGAATTTTATTGACAGGGGTATTGTTGCCCGCATTGGGCCCGACTTCCCCACATATATCACCGAAACCTGCGCAACCAAACCAGATATCACCCTGACCAGCCCACAATTTCCCTACAATTACTACATCCAACCCGTCCCACTTTTCCCAAGCAACCATGTCGCTATTATGATTAAAATATCCTCAAGCCCAATTCAGATACCCATCAGGAAGAGAAAATGCTTCTCCCAAAAGAACTGGGAAGAGTATCGTACCATTCTCGGTGAGTACAGACCTCAACCACTCGAAGAAGCCACCCTGGGGGAGATCGACCAGGAACTGCCAAGGTTAACGAAAAAATTAGGGGAGACGGACCGCGTAACAGTTCCCAGGACAACCTACAAAACATTACCAGCACCAAGGTGGACACAGGAGCTATATGACCTAATGGACGAGTACAAAAGACTATATGAAGAAATTAGACTGACTGACACAGAGAGTTAGAAGCAGACGTTTAAGAATATTAAGGACGGAAATGAAGACATATAACGGAACAACAAGCAGCACTTTGAAATGACCTTATAGACAAACTCGACTAAGAAGTGGATCCCCAAACATTTTGAAACACAGTAACAAGATTAAAGAGTAAACCACCAGACAGAAACATACTCCTTAACAAAGACGACGGGACAAAAATGGACGCAAACGAAACGGAAGAAGAGTTCAGAAACTACTGGAAGAATATATTTACCATCACACCAGAAGAGAACGAACACTTTTACCATGACTTTGAGGAACACATTCACGACCAACTAAGACAAGAACTCGATAGGTCATAAAAAAAACAATACAACTGCTGACAAAGAGATGACTGGTTATGGACGGAAGATAACGAAAGAAAAAATCATAGCGACGCTACGTACCTTCAAACAGAAAGCACTAGGTAAAACGGAGTTGACCAAACCTAACTTTTTGAACGCCCCATGTAACCTCATAGAGGGGCTGGCCAATATAATGAATGCCTGCCTAAACGTTGGCTATTTCCCGGACGAATGAAAGATCGCTAAAATGATCTACATTCCAAAGGCCGGAAAACCGCCAGACACACCAGCAAACTTCAGGCCCATTTTCCTCCTCGAAGTGGCAGGCAAGCTCTTCGAAAAGGTGCTTGCTAATAGAGTCCAAGAATTCATGGAGGATAACAACCTCCATAATCAACACTGGCATGGATTCAGAAGAGGGAGAGGGATTGATACGGCGCTAGCAATCATCACAGAAAAAACTGTCGAAGATTGCTAGCCAAAAAAGGTATGCTGACCTGGTGCTCAGAGACGTTAAGAAGGCATTTGACAAAGTATGGAGGACTGGGCTTCAGTACAAAATACTACGACTAGGACTAAATCCAAGACTAGATAAAATACTATGTGACTACGTAACAGAGAGGATAGCGTATATACAAATAAACGATCAACGGGACAAGACTTCGAGCTAATCGCAGGCGTACCGCAAGGAGGGTGCCTAAGCCCCCTCCTATACAATATATACACCTTCGACCTACCCGATCCGGTCAGGGAAGACTCGCTGTACGTCCAGTTCGCCGACGTCATCTCCCAGATCATCACTGCTCCCTTCAGAAATCCTGCTGTATCTACCTATACCTATCAACACTGTTATTATACTTTACTAGGTGAACCCGGGAATTATTTTGTTTGGGCAATAACATCATAACTATTTGTCTAACTCTAACAAAATTTGAAACCATTACGTTGTTTAACATTCTCTTTCGAATAATATCATTGTCAAAGTCCTCCCAAGGTTAGCCCTGGAATTATTTTGTTTTGGCAATAACATCATAATTATTCGGCGGATACTCTGCTAGACTAGACGAGGCTATAATATGCTAGACAATCTTAGAATATGCTATACTATGCTAGGCTATAATATGCTAAGCTATGCTAAGATATAATGTACAAGGATAAGATATACTATGCTAATTTAGGTTATAAATGCTATGCTAGGATAGCATATAGTATGTTAGGTTAGACATTATTAAGCTATGCTTGACTAGGGTATAATAGGATAGTATAGACTATACTTGTCTAGGATAGTTAATGTTAGGCTATAGTAAGCTATATTAGACTAGATAAAGCCATACTATGCTATGCTAGGGTAGGCTAAAGTATAATAGGCTATGCTAGGTAATACTATGTTAGGCTACGATAAGCTAGCTAACCAAGGCTATAATAGGCTAAGCTATTCAAGATTATTCTAGTCTAGTGTATGGTATGCCATACACTATATTATGTTAGGTGTGGTCATAAATCAGAATAAGTGAGGGCACGCGACCTTTTGGTCAGCAGACCTTGTTTTAAAATGTTTTCAGCGATTCGCTCGTTAATAGTATAAACAGGTGATGGTATAATAATTTTGGGGACCAAATTTCATTAACGTTAGTTTTCCCATTTTTCATTAATCATCATTACAATGTTTGAGCGCTTGTATGCTTTCAAGCAGCTACAAAATCATCTTCATATGTGATGATTATGTCTCTCGAATTGGGAAGGGTAAAGCATCATACCTTTTTATAAGGAAAGAATGTCCTAAAAGTATATCCGAAAAACTTAAAATATCGGTGAGTACAGTAAGGGGTCGTGGTCTCCTTAGGGGGTTTAAGAAGAGTAAGGGTTAAGACGTAGGTTAAAAGAAGCATCTCAAGTCTTTGTATGAAGAATTTCCTTATGTCATCGGGTGTCATTCTTCCAGTAGTAAATCTTCTTGTCGAACAGAACGGCGGTTGGATTCGGGCAAACGTCAAAGAACTGTAGGCACTTGTTCTGCGTGAGCCTTTTACCATAGAAGAACTGTTCGTCTAGCATGGCATAGTGGAAGAGACGCGAACAGATAGGTAACGTCAAAGAGGGCTTCTTTCTCTTGCAATTCGGGCCCCTTCATCCTGTCTATGAAGTCAATGGTATTGATCCAGCTGGGGGAAGCGAAAATGAGGGTGTCTAAATTGCGAATATGACCACTTTGTAAATCTGCTGAACGTCGCTTAAAGACGACATAAACTCAAAAGTACAAACTTTAGCCTCCTTTTGGGTTACTGTTGAAGAATGGCTCCCTCTTTCGACCGCGGAACTCAAGAAGGTCGCTTTCTTGACTACTGCGCTCCTAGTCTCTCGTGGTTATCTATAAAACATCGAAATTTCAAAGTGGAAAACAATTAATTTTAAAAATATGGACCTTAACAAGCAAGCGTTATCTTCTTGCCTTTAGTTTTTTATGCCAAAGTGAGTTTTAGCGCATTTTTAAATAGACTTTTAGGTGGTTTCGGATGTAATTGCTCATTTTTACCCTGCTTAGCCTGTGTTTTCTCTTGCCTTCGTGAATCTTGAAGATGAGTTATGCCATATGATTACTAGTAGTATCAAGCAGAAAGAAAGAAAGAGCATAGGCACATTTAGCGACCCTAAACACTGAAATCTTTCGCATTTCGCTGATAAACATGTGAATAAATATTTCCGAATTCACAAGACTAAGAAAAAAAAAAATCCAAAGTTGGAAAATAGAAGAAAAAAGGATAGTGAGAAGTAAAAGAGAATGTCTGGAAAACATAGAAACCGTTAATACGACCAAATTCGCAAAGATGATAATGCAAAATTTCCTTTTGAATGAGTTGGAAAACTACACTTGACGACGAGAGAAAGACAGACACGACCAAAATGAATCAGAAAGTCGGGGAGAAAAGGCTACGAACGATGAGGCCTGCAGCATCCCCAATCTAAAGAAGGGCGTACAGTAGAATAAGGAAGAAAGCACAGTGGAGATTCAACAGCCGGCAACCCCTATGGTAAACTATTACCAAAAACCATTGTGCGTATTTCTTGAACATCATCACGTCCATGAAATGACTTCCCACTTGAAACACCCATGGCAAGGTATTATCAAAAATCACTGTACGTATTCTTTGAACATCTCGCCTTTAAATATTTTATTGTTGATAAAAGGTGAGTGAATACAACAGCTCCAATTCGTGGCGAATAACAATTTTCTGACCGAAATTCCTCCGATCATCAAATTCCCACAAAAAGGAATTTTTCCCAACAGTAGAAGCAGGACATCGCGCAGCAAAGGAGGAGGGGGGGGGGGGGAGAAAGCCTTCACAGACGATCCAAGTTCGTGCAGTTAGGTTTGCTCTCTTTTGAATGCGAATGTTCCTCAAGAATTTAAAATACCCCTTCCAGCCACCCTGTGCAGACTGTAGAACCCAGTACCTGAAAGAGCGGCACAGCTCACCTGGTCCGAATCATCCAAGAAGTCTCAAGCTAGTTGAATCCACCTAGGCTTTACTCCTAAATAATTCCAGTTTAGCCTTTATTTCGCCACATTCTTTGCAAGCCCCTTCTCGCCTATTTTTGGGGGCTATGGGACTAAATTTGCAACCTGGTCGACGATCAGCTTTTGTCCATTCATCCGTGGTCGGGGCTGGGAGAGAGGAGCCTGGTTACACCCTTTCTTTGGCACGGATTGGTGTCGTGGTTTTAACATGCCTACATTCTTGTCGCCCTTTTCCCCCCCACCCCCACCCCCTAAATCTTCCTTTTCCTTATCTTATCTATCACACACCCGTAAGTGTGCAGCATGGGAAATTTTGCGGCGGCTGACATCGAGAGTATTATATGTCCTATGGCCTACGCACCGTAGTTTGCCGTCTAAGTCCCAATGTCTGCAGAGGTTCTGCTGCTATGTATCTCCCTTTCATACATTTACACTCCTATCTTCACCACTTTCTTTACTGTTTTGTCCTTACAAACATTCTGCTAGTTATGCCTCGTTGGTTTTTGCTTCTTTTTTCTAACTAAAACGGAGGAAATAAATGAAGGAAAATATGAACAGGAAAAGTAGAGAGGCTTAGGAGGCTTACGAAACCGGTTGAGTCCTTCTCTAAGCCAATCGCGTAAATTTAAAAAAGAAATCTGTCGAAACGCCTCTCGCTCTTGTGTTTCAGGAAACGGAGTTCTCCCTTCTTTTCGAATCATCCGGCCCCCTAACAGAACAGCGCTTATAGTCTGGTCTCTCGAAATGACATCCCCGTGCCTCGGGTTGAAAGTCACAATCCTGTCCAGATGACTATCCAGATCATAAAACTCACAAGATGAATGTTAAAAAAATAGAAAAATCACCAAATGGATCTCGTTTACTCCTAGCTCTTCTATTTTATGAAATTGTGAAAAATGTGATAAATTCAATAAATAAATGTTAAAATTTTATCCAAAGAAATTTCTATAACATATTTTTTCCCAATAAAGTTGTTTTAATTGAGTTCATATGCGTGGGATAAAAATTAGCTCACAAATATTTGAATCTGTGGTTTTATTAATTTCAGCATCCAGGTATTTTGAAGTTGAAAGCATTTTTTTTTTAATATTTCGCTAAGGCCTAAAAAGATACTGAATTATAAATATTGATTTAATTCTTATAAACTACTGGAAATGCGAGAAAGCAATGGCAAAAGAAGTTAGTTTAAAATGAAGTGAAGTACCAAAGTGTGAGTCATCAGAAAACGCTCTCAATTCAGTCAATTTACACTGAGGAGTTGCGGTGCTCGTGTTGTCAACACAATTTTTCTGGAATAAGATTTTCCATTGGATTTATGGGTAATTTTGGGTGCTGATTCCAAATATACCATCAGTTTTTGTCTATCACATCAGGTTTTCTAGATACAACAATATCCTAAATAGACATAAACCTAGAGAGATACAAAAAGGTTTATTAACTGTCGTCGAGCTACAGCTGCACAAACTTCCTCTTCTTTGACATTCTGCCATCATATTGGAGTCCCATCGCCCTTGATAGCGTTTTTCCATTACTTTAATATCTTGATGAAAGCGTTCACCTTTTCGTCACTAACATCACCCAGGTTCTTTGGAAATCCGCATAAGTGACTATGTAAATAGTGCAAGTTGATGCTCATTCTATATACAAGTAATTGAAAACTCAAGAGCAGGTCCTCCACAATCTCTTTGTAGTTTGCAGCTTTTTTGTTCCCAAGGAAATTTGCACCACATTAGAGAAAGCATTCATTGTTGTAACAAATTGGGTATCTCTGAGGAGTGTTCTTATCTGAGGTCCATCAAATATTTCAGCCTTTTTCTTCTCTTTACTCAGGCTTGGAAAGGTTAAACATATGTGGCGGAAGCAGTCGCCACTGTGATCAAGGGCATTGACGAATTTCTTCATCATACCAAGTTTTATGTGCAGTGAGAGGAAGACGATTTTGAGTCGCGTGCGAGTCAGGTCTCGAGCGACTCTACATCTCAATATGTCGGTCGGTCGGTCCCCGTTTTGCTTTATTTTGTTTTTGTATAACATTGTAACTATTTGGCCGATTCTAACGAAATTTGAAACCTTTATGTCGTTTTACATTCTCTTTCAAATGATATAATTCCCAAAGTCCTATCAAATTTATCCCGGGAATTATTTTGTTTTGGCAATAACATCATAACTTTTCGGCCGATACTCTGCTAGACTAGACTAGGCTATATAATATGCTATACTCTGCTAGGCAAGCCTAGAATAGGCGATACTAGGCTATACTATGCTAAGCTATGCTAAGATATAATGTACAAGGGTAAGATATACTATGCTAATTTAGGCTATAATATGCTATGCTAGGATGGCATATGTTATGTTAGGCTAGACAATAATAAGCTAGGCTTGACTAGGGTATAATAGTATAGTATAGGCTATACATGTCTAGGATAGTAGTTAATACTAGGCTAGGATAGGCTAAGCTATAATGGGCTAGGCAGGGCATGAAAGGCATACTAGGCTAGGCTACACTACCTACGCTATGGTATGCTAGGTTAGGCTATGATATACTAAGTTATGCTACACTAGACTAGTCTTCGCTATACCAGGCTAGGATAAGCGAGGCTTTGCTAGGGTATGTTAGGCTATGTTATGCATGCTATGCAAGCCTAGGCTAAGATCTAATAGTCTAGTCTAGGCTAGGCAATACTATGATATACTATACTATACTGACTAGGGTATGGTAAGGTAGGCTATGATATACTATACTAGGCTATGCTACTCTAAGCTAGAATATGCTAACTAGGCTAAGATAGGGTAGAATATACTAGGCTAAGCTAGGGTACACTAAGATAATAATAATAATAGCTATTTATAATACGCCCTTCAGGACTGTTAGCCTTCCCAGAGCGCAGGTTGTGTAGCGAGTGTAGAGAAAGTTTACAAGGGAGAGAAGGCAATTCTGAAGAGAGTGCCCGAAGAGTTTGACGACGGGGGAGGGCAGACGAGAGATAAGGTGGATGGAGCCTTATGGTTTAGGGCCTTGTAGGTGATGAGAAGAATTTTATAGTGGGTACGGAAGCGAATAGTATTACCAGTGTAGCCCCTGTAACAGAGGCATCAAAGGAGAGAACCGGGGGCGGCGAAGGAGGAGCCGGGCAGCATAGTTTTGAACTAGTTGTAGGGGGCGAAGTGACGAAGAAGGGAGATTCACTAGAAGAGAATTGCAGTAGTCTAAGCATGGGGTGACGAAGGCATGAATAGCAGTCTTGAGGCTTTGTCGATCAAAATGGGATCGAACACGTGAGAAGTTGCGGAAGAAACCGAGGGAATACTTACAGATACGATGGATGTGCGGTTTAAACGAAAGTTGCTGGTCGAAAATAATACCAATATTCTCGACGGTGTTAGAGAAGGCGAAATTGGTTTCTCCAAGGTTAAGGGAGGGGAAGAGAGCTTTAGATTTCTCCACCATCGAAGCGGTACCAACAAGGAGAACTTCAGTTTTATCGTAGTTAAGTTTGAGAAAGTTAGAGGACAGCCATTCGTTTATGGAGGTGTAGGCTGAAAGGAGCTTGGTAATTGATTCAGAGAAGGACACAGGGGATGAGTAAAGGTATATCTGAGTGTCATCAGCATTTAGGTGGAAGGACAGGCCCAAATCGCGAAGAAGGGAGCCAAGAGGAAGTAAGTAGATGCGAAAGAGGAGAGGAACAAGGACTGAGCCCTGAGGCACCCCAAAATGAATCGGCGCGGGCTCGGAGGAGAGGTTATCGAGCGCGACCGACTGAGTGCGGGAGGAGAGGTATGAGCGGAACTAAGCAAGTGCAGTGCCCGAGAGACCAAGGAAAGTGCGAAGACGATAAAGGAGGAGAGTGGGGTCGATGGTGTCGAAAGCCGTGGAGAGGTCTAGGATGGCTAGAATGGCGCACAACCCCTATCGGCTGCACTACGTAAACCATCTGAAACTAAGCAAAGCTAGGCTAGACTAGACTAAGTTTTAATATATAATTGTAAACTGCGCTAAGCTAGGCTAGGTCATACTCTGCTAGGCTGGGCTATACAAGGGTATGCTATGCTATGCAAGGCTATGCTAGACTATACTACGCTAAACTAGGCTAGATTATAGTGTACCATGCTAAGCTAGCATAGGCTAGGTTATACTAGGCTAGACTATGGTTGGGTGTGGTATGCCAAGATATACCATGCTAGAATAGAATAGGACAGGATATATTATGCTAAGCTAGGCTATGCTAGACTAGTTTACACTATGCTTATACTATACTTCGCTAAGTTAGATTAGGGTAAGGTAGGCTATGGTAAATAGGCTATACTATACTAGGCTGTGCAATGTTAGGCTAGCCTAGGTTATACGAGGATAGACTAGGTAATATTAAGTTAAACTATTCTAAACTATACTACGAGGGGCGGTCAATAAGTTTTGCGAATCGGTAGGGCAAAACAGAGGAAGGGGAATGGCTGTTTGTGTGGGTGTTAGGACAAGTTATGACAAGTCAGGACCTGCAGCCGCACGCACCTGCCTCGTCTATTTAAGAAGCAGTAGCTGATCGCAGATCGTCAGTCACAAATTTTATAACAATGGAAAAGGTTGAGCACCGCGCAGTGATCAAATTTTTTACTAAAGAAGGCGAGAATGCAAAAGAGATACATGAACGCATGGTTGCAGTGTACACCGACACCGTCCCTTCGTATGCAATCATTGCTTGCTGGAATAGGGAGTTCCGCCATGGTCGTGAGTCCCTTAAAGATGACCCCCGTCCAGGACGCCCGCCAGACGTGACCAACGAGTACAATGTGGCCCGTGTGGAGAGGATGATCCTCGAAAATCGGAAGGGTGAAGGTCGAAGAAATCGACCGAGAACTTGTAATATCACATGGGAGTGTTATCAACATCATCCACGACAATTTGGCCATGACCAAGGTCTGCCCGTTGGGTCCCTAGAAACCTCACGTCCCATGATCGACTTCAACGTCGTCAAAGTCCACAAGGCCAGAGTTGCATAAGCTGCCGTGCGCGAGTGCGGATTCAAGGAGCTCAACCATCCCCACTACAGTCCAGATCTGGCCCCTAGCGACTACTTTTTATTCCGCCAGCCCAAGGCGCATTGCGTGGACGCCGGTTTGGAGACGATGAAGATGTCCAGCTCGCGGTCCAGGAGTGGATTGAACAGCAGTCGGGAGATTTCTGGTTGTCGGGAATTCGAAGCCTCAGGGACAAGTGGCGCAATTGCATTGAAATCGAGGGTAGTTATATTGAAAAATAATAAAACACTTTTCCTCATATCTCGTTTCCTTATATCCGAATTGCGAAACATATTGACCGCCCCTCGTAGGTTAGGCTATGCTATACTATACTATGATAAGCTATACTATGTTAAACTTTACTATTATATATATGCTAGGCTGTACTCGGCTATGTTAGGCTAGTTTTTGTTGAGCTAGACTATGTTAGACTAGGCTTTACTATGGTTTCTAGGCTAAGATAGGCCATACTATACATTCTCTGATAGGCTAGGCTAGATTAGTCTAGGCTAAGCTATACTATGTAAGGCTAGGCTATACTATGCTAGATACGCTAGAGTATGGTATAGTAAGTTCTATTATTATAGGGAATCATAGGCTAGACTTGGTTATACTAAGCTAGGCGAGGCTAGACTAGGCTAGGCTATGCTAAGACATAATCTACTCTGTTAGCTTACTATGGTAGGCTATCCTACTGTAAGCTAGATTTTGCAAGGCTACTTACCATTTGAGACTATACTAAGCTATGCTATAAAATGTTATACTATTCCAGACAATACTAGGCTATACTAAGTTATGCAATGCTAGGCTATATTATGCTAAGAGATACTATACTACATATACTATATTATATTTTTGTCGTAGTATCGGAAGCACCGAGTGATGGAAGGGGATCGTACGTATGGGTTGTTTACGTACTACCCCCCAAAGAAACTCCGTGATTAATGTTATATCTCTCTAAGAGTTCTATATATGTGATTATTATTATCATCGTGATTATTACTAATTTAAACTTTGAGGGTTCCTTGTGCCATACTTAGCGTTTCAAGGATAGATTAAAAAAATTGTTAAAACAAACTAAAACTTTAATTAAAACAAAAAAAATAAATAAACATGAACCAAAGAAATACTACACACTAAATACACAGAAATGACTTCAATAATTTTTGAGTAATGCTTTCTAAATTGATCTCTCGAAATTATAGTGGCGGTTGACCCACCGCTCACTTCAATATAAAAAAAAAATGCTAAAGGCCTTTATCGACCGGATACTGGAGTTTAAATATCTTTGTCCCACTTGCGACGGGTTTGAGTTTGACCTTGAACTCAATGAGCTACGTCACCTCAGGAATCTTGTTTTGTTGACGCGGGCCTCGGCCAGATGTTTGGCGAGGACGGAATAGCTTTTAAAGCCACAGAGGACTTTGGCGAGTGTGGCAGATGGGGGAGCTACTCGCCTTCGGGAGGAAATGATATCACCAACGTATTGTGAAAGAATGTTCCTTTCTCCTCTTCGAATTACTCTGGGGAATAATTCGCACTGGATAACGATGAGTGTTGGGGGGAGTTCACTCGGGGGTCTTCCTCAAGGGCGAGGACTATCTCTGTGCTTTGGGCTGCACCAGGATAGGAGGAGGAGGATGGGAATTCTTTGACGAGAGTAAGTTAAACTTGATTCTTGAATCAAGTTAACTTAAAGTTCGGTGTCACCACCGGGGAACTAGTTCCAGGATGAGCTTCTTCTTCTTAGTTCCAGTATTCCTCAAGGGCGCAACCTATCTCGGTGCTTTGTCATACACCAGGATAGAGGGATGGGGGGGGGGTTCTCTGACGAGAGTAAGTTGAACTTGAAGCTTAAAATAAGTTAACTTAAAGTTCGGTGTGACCACTGGGAACTAGCTCGAGGATGAGCTTCTTCTTAGTTCCATTCTTCCTCAAGGGCGAGGCCTATCTCGGTGCTTTGTGATAAACCAGGATAGAGGCGGGGGGGGGGGTTCTCTGAAGAGAGTAAGTTGAATTTGATCAAGTTAACTTAAAGTTCGGTGTTATCACCAGGAACTAACTCGAGGATGAGCTGCCTCTTAGTCTCTTCTCTTGGTAGCCCGGTTATCTTGCCGGGAACTTCGTAGCCTGCTGACTCACATATTCTACCACGTTTTTCCAAAGTTTTTGGTATATATACGTCGTCTCCCCACTGGGGTAGGAGGGGGTAGGGGATTCAGGGTCAGGCCGCATGAAGGTTACTCTTCCAACGGTTTTTCTCAGGTGGTCGTACCTCTGGTCCTGGGGGACATTCGGGCTTGAGGGAGACGCGTCTCCAATTTCGCACTTGAGGTGAAATTGAATACCTGCTCTTAGGGGATATCTTGCAGTTTTAACCGTTCTGCTTTTCATCGGGACGAGGGGCGAGGGAGCTATGGTTAAGAGTTTGAACCATGGCGTCTACACTGCCCGGATGTTTGTGGTCAACGTCCCGTGGCTCAACTGAGAGAGGAGGGAGAGTATCTATTCCCCTACAATTATACTTTACTGTCCTATGCTATGCTGTTATACTATGCTATACTATTCTAGACTATGCAATTAGGGTGTGACAATTTTTTTTGCCTTTCCAATTCCATAAATGAGGTCTGACAAAAAGTTAAGGCCCGCCATTTTAATTAAAAAATATATATCATCATCATCATCATCATCACTAACTCTATAATTTAAGAAGGGGACTTTTTTGAGTATTTGTATAATAATTTCATCTTTGTTTGGTTATGACTTTTGTTTTTTTTATCAAAGTTATTTCTAATAATTCTTTTATAATATCAAAAAACAAAATGGTGAAGTTCAGAAATAAATATAAGTATCGAAATTTTGTGAAATTTTTAAAACCCAAAGAATTACAAATGGTGAAGTTCAGAAAATTTATTTTTATATATCTTCTTCTATGACTATATTTTAGCAACGTGATATTTTGAAAGGGAGGAAATTTAGTTTAGAGTTCCTTTTTAAAATTATTATAATTGGCGAAGTTCAGAAAATTTATAAAAATTTAACCATGGCTGCTTTTTTTTAGATTTTAAATTTAAATCTTAGTAGCGAAGCGCAAGCTTCCTCCGTAGGGAGGAATGGCGAAGCCATTGCCTGGATTTGATATAATTTAGTTCTGCTTTTTAATAAGCTTTTAGAAAGTTGTGACTTTTTATTCACGAGCGACTCTACATTTCACTATGTCGGTGGGTCCACGTTTTGCTTTTCTTTTTAATAACATTGTAACAATTCAGCCAATTCTAACGAAATTAGAACCAATTATGTTGTTTTACATTCTCTTTCGAATTATATATTTGCTAAGGTCCTCCTAAAGTTAGCCCATGAATTAGTTTTGGGGGGCAATAACATCATAACTATTCGGCTGATTCTAAAGAAATTTGAAATGCTTAAGGTGTTTACATTCTCTTTCGAATGATAGAATTCCCAAGGTCCTCCCAAAGTTACT
Source organism: Ceratothoa steindachneri (assembly GCA_963969495.1). Classification (NCBI taxonomy): domain Eukaryota; kingdom Metazoa; phylum Arthropoda; class Malacostraca; order Isopoda; family Cymothoidae; genus Ceratothoa; species Ceratothoa steindachneri. Next base: position 6,264,125 of record OZ018323.1, read on the forward strand.
CCTGGAGTTATTGAAAGTTTTCAAAGTCGTAAAGACATAAATCAGAATTAGTGAGGCCACGCGACTTTTTGGTCAGCAGACCTTGTTCTTCTATCAACCAGTGGATCATTAATGATGTTCTTGTCACCAGGCGTCAAACTAGTTCTTGGTGGCCATTCTTTTTTTCAAAAAGTGGTCTGCTGTAGCTCTACTGTCCCAATAGCACAAGAAACAGGTGTATTTTGTATAACCTGCTTGCTGGCCCAGCAGAAACTTGACCATTTTCAAATCAACACATATTACCCATCCATGTAAATGATATTGCAACCTTTCCACAACAATTTTGTTGTTGTCATATTCTTCTTTCATCTTTACCGAGTGGCCTATTGGGATTGAACCATACATGTTTCCATTGTGAAGTAGAACACATTCCAAACTCCTTTTAGAACTGTCAATAGAAAGTCTCCACCTACTTATCATATGCAGTCAGTCCCATAGTGAGCAGAAGTCCCTTTCAACATCACTACAACAAACAAGTTGACCATCAGAATGGTAGTACTTCGCAGCTCTGGTTCTCTGTTACGAATAGTGCCACGTTTAGGCAGATTTTTTTCTTGCAACCTGGAAGCCAACAATTCAGCAGACATCTTTGGCAAATACAAATCTCTAACTAGTCATTTAATTCAGGATGAATAAACAGAGAAGGTTTATCACAATCTGTATCAGTTGCTTCAAAAATATCAATCTGGTTATCTTCATCATCTGTAATATAGTATTTCAGTAAATACTGCTACAGATATTTCATCACAGATATTTCATGGTCGACTGGCAGAAGGGATATTTAGGTATTGCAAGTGATGTTTGTTTTTCTTATTGAAACCTTTTACATTGATAAGGCAGAAGTAAAAGTTATCAAAATGGTTCGTTGGTTCTCTCCAAAACATTGACACACCAAACTTGAGCTTGGCATTCTTTCCTTGAGATCATGATCGCAAGGTTTCAACGCAGGCTTGGCATACTTTGTGAGGAGCCGGGCTTTTGTCCTGATCTCCAAGTGGTAATTTAAAGTAGGCAAGCTATGCTTTCCTCACAAAGATACTTATGTTGCACCTTTGAGCCTTCAAAGTGAAGTCGGCGAAGATGTAACAAAATATGTGTGGTTCATTACAGCATGTCCTTCTATGGGATGATGAAGCCATAGCTGCCGTCACTCTAACAATAAAACAATTGCAATCAATGCCTATCCGCAAAAAAAGCACTCACTACCCTCCCACAATGCATAAGTCCTGTCGTATTTGAACTCAATACTTCGCGTAGAATAGAAAGCTTACTTATTGATCGCAAAGTACTCGTGACGTGCCGCCTGCCCCTTTAATAGTCCAGTGTAAGAATAAAATTATATTTTTGCTACGTCCTTTTCGAAGTCATTCTTTATTTACCCCGATTACCGGAAAACCTTCAGTAAGCCCAGCCTAAATCATAACCTTCGTCAAGAATTATTAATGAGTCAGATTCACGTATAAACAGGCCACCTATAAACCTGACGACACCCCTATAATTAGGTGACCTTCTTCATCAACCTATATAGTAACCACACCATTTTATTCTGATGTGCATTTATACATGGAAGAATTTACGAGATATTTTCGCTCTGTTTTGGTTAAATTATTTAATTCCGCTGTTGCTCTCACCGATGTGACCAAATTTTATTGCGGTTTGGCAAACAGTTCAGGATTAGGTAAAATGTGAGAATCTTGTGGTAAACAAATTCCCCCATTAAACAATAAACCAACCTTTTAAATGTCAATCAAGTTAACCAAAGATCACTATTATTTTCTTGGGATCATTAATGTCACTCGCCAACGATGAGTGTGAAAACACGTAATTTATCAAGGGGGAAATTTCTAAAATATATTAACACTTTGGAGCATCCGTATATACTCGGGTAAAGTACACATTTTGATTCCATTCGACTCCAGAGAAAATGCGTCAAAATGTGTTAATTGTTGAAGAAACGTCCTTGTTAAGTGTTGAAGAACGTCCTTCTTAATCTTTCATAGCACGAAGATAGCTTTCTCCCCTTAGGCCTAAAGAAGCAATAAAGAACTACATAATAGTTCCAGCGGAACTTTTGCTCCAGCCAAAGAAATACCGTACCATTTGATCTACAATCTTACTCCTATCGATTGTTAGCACTCATATACTTTGATGTCAATTAAGAATATTTGCCTTTGGAACTTCCTAAACTTAGTGCTTATTAATTAAGATCTCAGCAAAGCTCCGAAATGTGATATAAACCAAAGTTTAGATGAACATAGGTGGAAATAGGAAGGAAAATGCCGATGAGAGCCACCTAGGTCTTTCTTGCCATGCCCCCTTCCTTGTCCTAATTAGACGCGATAATTTGTACATTCATATGTCAATCCCCAATAGATAAGTCTATTTTTAAAAGCATTCAATGATGTACTGTTAGCCAACTCTGGCAGTTGATTACTACCTCCATTTTCTCGTATCACTTGGTAAGTTGTGCCATTCATCCCTTCGCATCGTGGACGAGATCCCCAGACCCAAAAAAGGTCCGCACCAAAGAGAGTGAGAGAGGGGGGAAGGCTAATTTTCAGCCCAATAACAACGAGGCCGTGTCAAATCGGTAGTGGTTAATCACCGGATGGAGTCCTTATTTTCAGGTGGACTTAAAGGCGACTAACATTCGCTGTAGATACCCATGGTTCGGATCCAACGTTAATCAATAGGTCCCTACTGATTTTTTTAGTGTCCATCTGTCGACTGCCTAATTTCAAGACTAATGCTAGGCTATATTAAACTAAAAATAAGTTAGAAAAAACAAATCCCCCCCCAAAAAAAAACAACAAAAAACAAGACAAACAAAAGCCTCCCTTCGACGCTAAAGATCACAATCTTGTCACCGAACCTGGCACGATGCCTTCAACAAGAATGTACCGAACAGTCCGAGGGACAACGCAGTCGTCGGAGTAAGGGGCGGGGAAGCGAGTGTGTCCAATTCGAAACTGACTGAAAGTGACTTGAAGCCGCCGCGGTATTGGGGGCAGGTCCATGGGAACAGTCGCGGCGCAATGATACACAAATTTAAGTTTCCCTCAGCCGTCTACGAACTTCCCTACCGGAGAACGGGGGTGGGGCCTGCGACAACTGGCCCAAAATCCGTTTGAATCGCTTCCAAACTTCTAAAAGCGGTATCTTACCTTTACGTGAAACACCTATGGCAGCCAGGAAGAGTGGCGTTCGTGCTTCAAAATATACCGGAACTTAGCCTTAGCTCGACTAAATTCACCGACACTGAAGTCGTTCGGGCGGCTTATATAGGGCATCTAGCCAAATGGCTTCTGTCTGAGGACCGTCTTACACTGGGCCGACTACCAAGAAAGCGCAAGACATGCAACGCTATCAGATGCTCTGTAAATAGTAGTTAGTCCAACGGCGATGTGGTTGCTGGAGAAAAACTCAACGGCCTTATCCATCGATCTAAACTCCTCGAATGGGACAGAGAAATAAGTCATTTTCTGAAATGCGAACCACCATGACCGTTCCAAACACTGACGGGGCGATTTTTCAGTTGGCAGCGGCCCATGGAATGATAGTTGTATGGCAAAGTGGTCAGTACCGTTAAGGTCGTCGACTATTTCCTTCCCCAAATCAGACTGTACATCCGGAGAGCACAGGGACTGAACGAGACAAGAAATCGAAGTGGTTATCGGGCAGTGATGCGTAAACTCATCCACATTTAGGACACTCCTTTCGAGCTCGTCGATCAAGTCGACAAGGACCCGACTCCAGGGATTGATCGAGTACTCCTAGGAGGGGGTTTCTACTGTTCGTATCCACGAGCAGTAGAAAGGGCCTTCGCAACCGTGCCACGACGCGGCGTGAGTTCCCCACGTCGAATTCGGCTGACGGTGGAATGTATGCAGAAATAACTGTATACATCCTATCCAGGTGAAGCTGCACTGCCACTGCTTGAAAGGAGGTATTTTTATCAAATAGTAGAACAGATACATCATGCCGAGTGTAAATCGCGTATCTTCCCGTCTGGCCCCAATCCCGTGGTGGTGGGTGTCGCAAAACCCTTATACCCCGAGAGGGTGGGATAAGATAGCAAACTCGAATGCTAGACCGTGATCAATACAAACTTCTTGTGACAGAAACTGCCCAACATTGGGATGAGACGGACTGATTCCATAATCATCATCATCACTAACTCTATAATTTAAGAAGGGGATTTTTTTAGTATTTGAATAATAATTTTTATCAAAGTTATTTCTAATAATTCTTTTATCATATCAAAAAACAAAATGGTAAAGTTCATAAATAAATATAAGTATCGAAATTTTGTGAATTTTTAAAACCCAAAAAATTACAAATGGTGAAGTTCCGAAAATTTATTTTTATATATCTTCTTCTATAACGTTATATTTTAGCAACGTGATATTTTGAAAGGGGGGAATTTAGATTATAGTTCCTTTTTAAAATTATTATAATTGACGAAGTTCAGAAAATTTATAAAAATTCAACCATGGCTCCTTTTTTTTAGATTTTAAATTTTAATCTTAGTAGCGAAGCGCAAGCTCCCCCCATAGGGGGGGGGGAGAGGCGAAGCCATTGCCTGGCCGATATATAAAACTAGTTAAATAAAATAATGCCGATATAATGAAACTAATTAAAAAGAGAAATCGTTTCAACAACCCAAAACATGAAAGCCATTTAAATACAAGCATGAAAATTAAGAGCTCGAATTTGCCTGAAACTCTAAAATTTGTGGTGTCCCAATAATTTTCCAATTTGTCCCTTTAAATTAAACTCGGAAAGAATTCATACGTTGCAGTCATTACAAATTATTAGCAAACACAATAAACAAATTTAATGTATTAAAGAAGCTTTGAACGAAATCGAAATGGCATCATTAGCTTAGTTCGAAAATAGAATTTTATAGTGGACGAGGATTTGAAGCTGTAAGGGTATTATTAAAAATAGTGATGGGGAAGATAAAATTAGTTATAGCATAAAATGAAGCATCGTGAAAGAACCAATTAACTATAATCACACAATGGTTCCTCAACTTCAGCTACTATCATCTGCCTTATTCAGGGCGCCATGAACCAACCATTCAAAGAAGTTCCCCTCGCACTGGAAATATCCTTCCTAGTGAATATCAATATATAAAACAACTTCTAGCAACGTTTCTTATTTCTCCTGACCCCTCATCAACCCACACATGAGGTAAAAAGCAAACGAACTACTTTGCCTTGAGCTAAAAGCCATCTGGACTAGCATAAAACATACCAAATGTTCGACGATACAACATGTTCCCAACAGGATCCCCCCTTTCCCCGAAGAGAAAGATAAAGAGATTCGAGTGCTTATAAAAGCCGACTGGACATCGACGATTCCAACAGTATCTTTTTCTCCTTGGTAAGAGAGATCCACCTCCTCATCAAAACATGAGTCTAAAGGTTTGTTATTGATACATGCAGTGGTATATGACGACCAAACACGCAAATAGCACATGTGCATTTCTATCGCGTTTATTCTTCAGCAAAATTATAAGATTTATCTTTTCCTTTCAGTTTGTCCGAGCATTTATTTTAGCTTCCTTGTTGAGTGCATCTCTCGCAGCCAAGATCGATTCTTACCATCATCCTGTCCACGAGCAAAAGGTTTGTATCTTTATGCGACTCGAGGTAAATGAGGAGATCAGGAACAAAATAAATGAGCATTTCATATACTCTATATGACGTCATCTTTACCCTGACAAAGAGTATATAGTTCGTCCTTCTTTTGCACGAACTAATTTCTTGAGTCCCAAAATACCACGTTTACTATATCTAATGAGATTTACGAGGTTTGTTCCCGTAATCCATCTTCCCCTCTATTTTTTTCCTTCTTCTATCAATTAGTCTTATTCTTTCATTTATTCGTTCTTTGTCGAACAATCATATCTTCAGTGGATTCACGTTTACATACTAGAAACAAAATAATGTATGTAAACATGCAGTATTCGTTCACATTGTGCAAATAAAGAGATAATGTACGTTTGTGTTTTTTATGTGTTGTGTTGTTTTATACACATTTAGTCTTGAAATATTCTTATTCATTATTTCGTAGAACCTCTCACTCTAACAGTCAATTTCATCCCCACACCAATATCCACTTTTAACCGTTCCAGTTGTTCAGCAGTTTCAATTTGGTTTTCATTAATTCGATTATATGTCCAATTAATAAATAAAATTGAATCGAGCTTCAATAAAAACAATTCCACTTTTATAATATTAAAAAAGTTATAAAAGCTTTATTTGATACACTGTACTCTGCTGTAGTATGGAATGAGTCATACCGCAAATAAATAGAAGATAAAGGTTTTATTAACTGAGATCAGTGTGTTTGCCCGCTCCATTAGTGCGCTTGGTTCGATCCTCACCCCTAGCATGGATTTTTCGCAACTAAGAAAGAAAAACCTTTTTTTTCGAGGGGAGAAAAATCCGTTTCTTTGCAGTATAACTCAATTCATTTCATCATTCTCTCGTGTCCATGATATATATATATATATATATATATATATATATATATATATATATATATATATATATATATATATATATATATCTGTAGAATGTCATACAATTTCTAGAAATCTGTTTGAAGCAAAAAAAAATAGCTGTAAAGTGCCATACGTATTCAAACAGAATAATTTTAGGGGCGTATTTCTATGTGCATAATGAAGGACGGTTGCACTTGAAATGATAATAAAGATTGTCCGAGCCCTGAACCAAATTTAATTTTGACGCCCTTTTGATTGCAATTGTTTCCAGGAACCACCAAAGCCATACTCCTTCTCATATGGGATACAAAACGACCACACTGGAACCATATTTGGCCAGGAAGAGCAATCTGACGGAAACTTTGTACGGGGCTCATACGTTGTTCACCTCCCTGATGGACGCAAACAAACCGTAAGCAAAAGATCTCGAAAACAATTATTAATTTCCTTCCTTAAAATCCAGACCGGATGACAAAATCCCTAGATTTTATCACAAATTTCTCACTAGGTCAACTACAAAGCTGATCACCACAAAGGTTACACAGCCGATGTGTCGTACTACGGAGAAGCCCAGTATCCCCCAGAAAGTAATGCTCCCCCCTTTGTCGTCGAGCCAAAGAAATACGGCGAAGAACCAACCAAAGATACCCCCCACCAACCAGAAGCAGTCTAGCCGATCTACCCCTGAAATTCTGCATTCAATTTCGCCCTTAACAACGAATTTAAAATGTTTGAAACATCAATGTGTACTCGAACGTCCCTTTCAATGTAGTTCAGAGTATCTTTCATACATCGGTACCACCACTAAGAAGCTATCGTTGATGATTTTGCATGTCATGTTAGTCCACTCTTTGCAATAAAATATCTGAAGTTGATGTGCCTTATTCAATCGAGTCCTGATAAAAAAAAACTAATCTAACCAGTTGTTCTTTTAGTTCGCATTGGTTTACATTGGCTTTATATTTACTTTGGTTTCATGTTTTCAATGGTTTCATGTTTACATTCAGTGAGTTGACAGATGTAGGTCTTCCACTCAATATTGAGTTTTTTGTATGAGAAAAAAAAGACGCAGTGAGTTGACAAAATAGTTGCTGGATTTGATTTAAGTATAACAAACAAAGGTTACATATGTAGTGAAACCTTCCTAATTTTGTTTACTTATAAAGATGAAAGCTAAGGGAGTAATTTGCAGAAACCTGTTGAAAAGTGCCTCGCAAAGACTGCGATTAAGTTTTAGAAATGGAAAATTGTCGGAAGACAAAAACATAACCTGAGAAACCAAATGAGGACCCTATTTAGGGCGCAAAGGATTGTCAAGGCCTAGAACTATGCACTCAATGTACACTCGCTTTCATAAACAAAATTGAACTCTTTTGTGGCAATATAACGACATAATTTACATCACCAACAATTTTAAGCTTCATATTCTAGTGAAATAATTGTAGTGGCAACTCTGCGTAATATTCGATATATTTAAACCGGCGTCAAACTCATCTAATAATTGTAATCATATATTAATTAATCAACCAACTTTATTATTGTCAACCAACGTAATATCTCGGAACAAGTTCTAAAATACATCAATCTTCTGATCTGCCCGTATATGTTCGGGCAAATAATTTATGCTATGCATTCATTTCTCGACTTTATGCTGGCAAATTCATTTTGGGCAACTCGAGGGTGCCACATATAACCACGCCTTTGGTCACGGACGCAACCGGGTTTTGCTGCCTAGACTACTTTGTCCGTAAAGGTTCTCGTTCAATTTATTTTTATTTCTTCAATACCGCTTCTATTCATTTTTGTCCTTAAATGGTAGGGAAGGTTTCATTTCTCAAATATTTTTTTAGTCAAGACTTTGAACTTCAATTTTCCTCAAGCCAATTAACCCAGAGAGTGCCCAATTTGAAAGTTTTTTTGTCTTCGTCTGCCTTCTTAACTTTTACTTCTACGCCATTGATAACTCCCGCTTCTTTAACTAATATTTTTCTCTTCCACTGTCTTCCCCGTGGTTTTTAATTAGTAACCACCTCAGCACCATTAGAGTCAAACCACTTTAAGAGGAATAACTATCTTGTTTCTACTGCACTTAAGGACCTTTTGCATCAACTGATGGTCTCTGGTAAGGCACTAACTGTAAACGAATTTATAATTACACTTCTTCAAATCGCTGCGGCTTAGAAGCGAACCTTGATCCCCTTCGGATAATAATTGTAAAACAAATTAAAACGTTTTCCTCCTTCACACTTTTTTCGTTCTTTCTGACATTTCGTGAAAACCGGTAAATGTAGTATTCCTCCCACCCAACCCCAAGTCCAAAACTGGGCAATGGAGAAGATCATTTGTTGGACAATGAAATCTCCCTTTTGGTATGTTCAAATTAAATTAGGACTTGTGGGTACTTAAATTTTAAGCGAAAACCAGCGTGGGCATCTGCTGCATAGAGTTTTGTTAGGAGAATCTGTTAAAGAACGTTTTTAAAGGTAGAGAAATTAAGAATATGTGAAAGATATATCACTGCAGATCGTTCTGCCGACGCTGAAGCCAGGAGGGCCCGCATTGAACCAGGTTGTCAGCTACAACATGATTGTCCATGCTACATAAACCCGACACCCCATTTACCGGCTACAGCCTCGCTAATTTATACTCATCAGCTTCTAATGAAAATGGCAATCAACCAAAACGAAAACTTAAATCCTAAATCAAAAAAAAGTTTCGAAATTAAAATTTTCAATCGAAACAGTTTTCAAATCATCCTCATGATTTACCACTTTGCACAAAAGCCTGGTCGGCGAACATCAACGCCACTAAAAATATCTCCCTCTACTCCATTCCACCTTTTTTATCACCAATTAAGCCCAAATGTGTGCCTGCTTTTACCACGCCATTAGCCCTTGATACCGATGGGGCGCTATGTACTATAGCATTTCTTACAGTCAGGGTTTAGCCTCGGCCAGTAAGCCCGAAGCACCCCTTCACAAACATCCTCCATACACATCATTCATACCCAAATGAAAAGATACTAGGGAGTTTAGAGGCTAAAATATATTAAATTCTAGTGAGGTTTTTAACATATAAAGATGAATCAAATCAAACGAAACAAAATATATGAGGCCGAAAAAGGGGGAGATTATTTGCTGAACCAGTTGATATAAACGCATTATATTAATTGCAGTTCCAAGGGGTATTGAGGGAATTTTTTTTCCTATTTAGTTATCATCAGGTATCCGAATTATCGCGTATTCATCATTAAATTTGCTTCATATACAGGTTGTTCGGATTAAACTTAACGGTTTTCATAAATGAGCCCTACCCCTCCCGCAATATCTCAGGCAAAAATAAATGTATTAAAAAAATTCAAAAGATATCAACTAGATTAGGGCTGGAAGATACCAGTTTACTCAAAGTAGCCGCCCTTAGCCTCCCAGTGCCCAAAGACAGCTCCGGAACCTGGCGCATTTTTGATGTGGCAGGCACATCGATTTATCTCTTTCTCAACCACCCGCCCCACAGTAATCTATGGGATTACAATCCGGGGAATTTAGGAGGCCAGAGAGTGGCGCTGGCGAAGTCATAGAAATCCTCCGACAACCACTTCTGACTTTTACGGAGGTCTGGCCTTTCAGCCGCGGTTTGACCAGTCTCCAGCGGTTCCACATAACAGTCTGAATTGGGCTTAAGACCCTGTTCAAACTGGAGACACACCCACATATCTATCACAGTTTGGACGAACATGGTCTTCATGATAAGTGGAGCGTTGCGTGGATTATAGGCAGGCCACGTGTTGTTCTGGGTGTTATGTAACTGGTCCTGGGAGAAATTATTTAGGGATGAGAAGAACCAGATCATCCCCTGCTCCGCAGAATGCTTCAACTTATTCAGGAGCTTCTTTGACTTCGTCAAGCTGTTCTCCTTGGCCTTAGCTGTCATAATTTGTCCCTTGCGCCTCTTGTACAAATGGCAGGAAAGGTCCTCATTCAAGGTCAGCTTCATGGTGGTAACTCCAACCTTCATCTCTCTCGGTAAAGCCCGGATTCCCTTGCTCGGGTCTTCCATCACCTTCTGCAATTTTTGGATGAATTCCGGCATCCAGACGCAGTCAGAACACCTTCTCTGTTATTTTCTGCTGGGGATATATATTAATGTTTAGACAAATGGCAACGCTAGTGATTTATAGACCTTAGTTATTGGCACAAATGACACGGGAGCTATAGCAAGTAATCTATATGATTAATTTGGAAGAGTTTCGCTAAAAACTGGATTTTATTAATCAAAGAAAGGTAGCAGCGATAAATCTAAATTCTAAAATGAGACATTGTAATGGACTAAATGGATATAAATTTATATGGCGTTAATTTAGGAGAAAAACTTGTCTCGATGAAAACTTGTTGTCCAAAGTTGTGTTATATGAAGAATCCAAAAAGTTCCCAGAAAAGGCGAAATCACAGAAAACTAACAAACTAATTTATTTCGTTGCCTGACACGAGAAAACTGCTATGACGATGTTATGATGTGTAGAAAGAAGAAAGTGATTTGATGGATTATCATGGATGAAACACCAATTTAAAAAGAGTTAAAAACCTCTGTTAAAATGAAGGCAAAGCTAAACGGATTCTCGGTGGAAGAGTAGTGGAAGGAGAGTGGAATCAGCGATGTCTGATGGAAAGTTTATCGGAACCATGCACCAAATCACCATTTTAACAGAGGTCATGAACACTTCTTAAATATGTGTTCCATTCATGTTAATCCATCAAATCACTTCCTCTTTATACACATCATAACATCCTCATAGCAGTTCATCGTGTCAGGGCAACCATCAGTAACGATCCTGGAGTTCCACTTAGAAAGGACAAAGGTAAAATGACTTAATTATTACTGTCCATCAATTAGCGCCTCACTTCCATTCGGGCACAACAAAATGCACCCCTTCAAAAGATAATTCCTCCCTTAAAGCCCGTTTTCTATAAAACCTCTCCGGTTTGGAGATTAACTTCCCTTCCTGGATGGAAACATGAGTCGTGTCGAAACACTTTGGTAACAGTTCATTCGAAATGAAATTACCAATCAGTGTTTGTTAGCTACCCTTTAGCGCCCAAATACCCCAAGATACTTAATTGCACCAATTTTTAAATGACCGCCATTAATTTTGTAATGCTCAGATGGTTGATTTTCTGCTATCTGGGCAAATAAGAAATCGTCTTTCAAATCCAACCAATCAGGTCTCAGTAATGTTCCCCACCTTGCGGCACTAGAACGCATAATTTACCAATCCTGTGCAAATACAGAAAAGGCTAACATTTCATGTGAATGATTCCTATATTCGATCTTCTTACGCCAATTCAAATGGAGGTAAGTTTATCATTACTTAACCTAACCTAACCACACAAAAAACGAAGAATTTTTAAAAATGCACATGAGTAAAAATATCGTGTATTTCCCTGTAGTTTAACACCCTAAGAGCATTTTCCGAAATTTTTAAGGAAAGGCAAAGTGAACGATGATTTTTGGCGATGGGAGGTGGGGAAGTGCCCTCGCCATTCCGGCTCGCAAGCTTAGATTTGAAAACATTGACTTTTCCGGTATTTTAAGGTTAGTTTTCACTAACTCTATAATTTAAGAATCTAATTATTTTTGAGTATTTGAAATATAATTTCCTCTTAGTTTGGTTATGACTTATGTTTTTTAGCAAATTTATTTCGAATAATTATTTTATAATATCGAAAAACAAAATGGTGAAGTTCATAAATAAATATAAGTATCGAAATTTTGTGAAATTTTTAAAACCCAAAGAATTACAAATGGTGAAGTTCAGCAAATTTATTTTTATATATTTTCTTCTATAACTATATTTTAGCAACGTGATATTTTGAACGGGGGAAAATTTAGTTTATAGTTCCGTTTTAAAATTATTATAATTGGCGAAGTTCAGAAAATTTCTAAAAATTTAACCATGGCTGCTTTTTTTTAGATTATACATTTTAATCTTAGTAGCGAAGCGCAAGCTCCCCACGTAGGAGGATAGTGGCGAAGCCATTGCCTGGAATTTCATATAAAATTAGAAATTCCTTTTCCTCATCTAATTACTTTCGATTACAAGAATAAAAAAAAAAATCAATTAACTATCTAATTGATATTATCTATCGCGTTACGTGACCTAAGACGAGAGATTGAGGAAACCGTCGTAGCGGAAACTTTTCCGAAATGTCGGTTCTTCTATTTAACCAGGCTGAAATGTGCCCTTATTTGGTCCTGTTAATGGGATAAGAAGACCACGTTTATTGGCTTAGTGAAGCCAGGTCATGGGAGGCTGGAGACGGGGATAAATATACTATTGTATGTTAGTAGGCTCTTAAAAGCCCCCCCCCCCCCTCCGGATTTTGCAGCTCTCCTGACCTTAAGTCATAATAATCCGCTGTTTAGATCAGGGGCCTCCAAACTTTTCCCCATGACACTACGAAGTCTACCGTATATTTTTAAAATTTCGCGGCCCCCCTCAATATTTTTTTATATAAGTAATAAATAATAGTGATATTTTCGGTCATATCCGACTGATAATCATAACAAAAGAGAAATGTAACAATTTATATTTCATGTTTCTGTGGTGGGTATAAAATCTCGTGGCAGGGCTGATGTGGGCCGCGGGCCGCTGATTGAGGTCACCAGGAAACTTCGGTAGTCAGGGGACGAAAGATTTGTTACACAATGAAGACAAGGCGTCTCAGCAGGAGTCATCCTTCAATGACTTCGGGGAACGAGTCAGTTCCCCCTCAAAGTCTGGTGACTTCTACTGGACGACACCCAGACCACTACTTGGCCCAAAGCCTGCAGCGCGATCTGTCTTAAGTGACGATATTAGCTAGGTTCTGGAGAGTTGCAAATACAACCAGTGAATATTTCCCGAGTAGTCTCCTCTCTGTAACATAGGTTATATCTTCCGCACATTTTCACTCTCCTAACTTTACCACTTTATTTACGAAGCTCTGTTCACAAAACTCCTGGGGAAGATCACTCGATGGTTTTCGCTGGTTAGCTTTAAGTATGTGGGGCAGGGAGAAAGAAGACCAATACCATCTTCGGAGGCGTGTTGAAAAAGGCGGCTAAACGCGGATATGGGCCACTGGCTTGGAATGCTACCTTCTCTCTTATAGAGTGATGAAAGTGATTAAGTTGGTGTAAATGAAAATGTGTGAAAATGTGCAGTGGCCGATTGGCTCAAAGAGGAAATTATAGGGTTGAGGAATAAGTTTTTGTGGTTTTATCAAATTTATTCATTACCATTAACAATTTTAGAAAAACTTCATTTTTAATTGATAACAATATGCAATTTAATCAATAAGGTATTCTCCGTTCTTATTTACGACTTCTTCCCAACGTTCAACTAGTTTTTCGATGCCTCTGCAATAAAAATCTCTGGATTTTGACTCCAAGAATTCGTCTAACCAGGTTCTTAATTACACATTAGTATTGAACGAAACGCCGCGCACAGTGTTAGAGAGCGATCGGAACAGTTGGAAATCCGATGGAGCCAAGTCTGGCGAATATGGAGGATGCGGCAGGATTTCCCAATTAAGCGTTTGGATGGCGTTTTTTGTCATATTGGCACTGTGAGAACGAGCATTGTCGCGTTACAGAAGGACTCCATAACGTCGATGAGGTCGCTTTTCAAGAATAGCTTCGGCGAGTCGATACATTTGTTGAACGTAGAGTTCTGCGTTGACAATCTCGTTGTTCACAAGGGGCTCATAAAGAATGATGCCTTCACAATCCCAACACACACACAGAATCGTCTTTCGTGGATGAAGTCCTTGCTTTAATCGCGAAGTGTTTTTTTATTGGGGCTAAGCCATTGTTTTCGATGGTTCATGTTGACATAAACACACCACTTTTCGTCGCCAGTGATGATGCGGTGTAGAAATCTGTCCTTATATCCACGAGTAGCCTTGTGAAGAACAAGCAAACCTGCGGCAATCGTGGAGCGTTGATGTTTGTTGCTTTCGCTCAAAGCGTGCGGAACCCATGCACCGAGTTTTTTAACTTTCCCCATCGAATAAAGGTGATTCACTACAGTTTTCTGATCACACGCCAATTGTACAGCCAATTCTCTAGTCGATTGACGAGGATTTTCATGAAGAAGGTCGTTCAATCGATCTTCGCCCAACTTAATGGGGCGACCAGAACGTTCTTCGTCATTAAGATTGAAATGACCATTTTTGAAACGTGAAAACCACCATTGAGCTGTCCTTTCTGATAAAGCATTTTCTCCGTACACAACACAAATATCGCGACGAGCTTTGGCTGCGTTTGCATTGTTCCTGTTTCGATTGAAAATGAATAACAACAAGTGCCTTTCTTTCAACTTGACATTCCATTTTGAGGGTACATAACAAAAATTAAATTAACACAACTTTTAAATAAACCGCAATGACTTATTACTCAACTTCAAGACGTAGCCTAAGCAAAAGCCTAATAGTCTACGCTGTTAAGAGACGTAGCCTAACATTTACAAATTTTGCTCTCATTATTTATTATTGTTTCTTAATATGTGCACAAATCACGTCAACAAAACTTAAATCAACACAACATTAAAAAAAATGCAAGAACTTATTCCTTAACCTAATACTTAGCGCGCCTCAAAGTGAGGGACCAGAAGAGGGAAAGAAAACAACCCCAACAAAATGACACAAACTCAAATATACACACTTGCGCAAGGGGCGGGGTACATCACCCCGCCCCTGGAAAGTGGTCCAGCCAATATTAGTTAGGCGGTAGTTAATGTGCATCGATCCCACTTTGTGGGAAGCGTTTGATTATGATGCATTTCGAAGCTCTTGTGGACCAATAGATATGGAGAAGGATTTTCACACTCTGGTAGTATCAGGTTCGATTCCCGGAAAAGAACATCCACAAATTTCGAGCACTTGTAGTTTACTACCGCCAATCATGGCAAGGCACCAAGTCGCACAAGCAGTTTCATTGTCATATATCCTCAACAAATTGCCTATTACAACAATGCTGCTTTTCACTTTTTTACGCACACAAAGCATCACTCTTCCATTTCACAATCCGCCTAAGGGGTTTCCAGTCCACTGCTCTCCTCCCGTTGAAGGGTAGCTCTCTCTCTCTCTCTCGCTTGAGCCAAAGGATCACAAACGTTCACTGGCTGATGGCAAAAAGCACCTACCGTTATTGTCCCCTTCCTCCCACCAAGGCCGGCCCCTGGAGCGCTGGGGTAAGCCGGTGATTGTTATTCCGATCTTTATTGTTGGATTGTCATTCTGGTTTTATGTTGCTTTCATCCGGTCAGGTGAGACGGCCGTAATGAAAGGCGGCTTTAATAAATAAATATAAATAGATTTTTAATTACATTTTGATTAGTAAAGTAGCAAAGAGCAAACCTCGGGGCCTCCTCGAGCAATAAATTAATACCAAAAGACCTTAATTAATTAAATATGAGCTTATTATAGAGCGAGAAAAGCATCAAAAAGAAAATTAATATCACAACTTGGTAGTAATTTTAATATGAACTGCAACGTCTTTGAAGTAATGAGTTGCACCACATGAGCGTGTGTGATGAAAGGAAAAGTACGTTTAAGTGCTTTTTTTTCTTTTTTTTTAAAAGAGCTCATCTGGCGACTGCCTACTTGGGCATTAGTCGCCGTATTAAAAACTGGCCTAAAATTCAAAAAGATAAAAAACAACCCCCCCCCACCTCCTAAAAAAGGGAAAGGGGAGCGTGCGACCTATAAGGAAAAAAAAAACAAAAGCAAAAAAAAACAACCCTGCTCAAATAATAGGAAGAAGGCCGGCGTTCCCCCCAAATTCAAAAAGTCCACCAGTCAATGTGCACGCACTCGTCCCGAGTACAAAGGACAGGCGGTAGCGACCCCGCCCATCCCGGTAACGCGACAGGTAACGTGCGCGAAGATCACCCAGACTGGGACATTCGACAAGAATGTGCTGAACAGTCTGGGGGACGACGCAGTCGTCACAATATGGCGCAGGCGAGCGCTCCATCAGATGCGATGCGTCACACGAGTGTGTCCGATTCGGATGCGACAGAAAGCGACCTGAAGCCGTCGCGGAATTGGGGGATAGGTCCATGGGAACAGTTGCGGCGCAATGGCACGCAACTTTAAGTTTCCTTCGACCGTCTCCCATCTTCTTTGCCAAGCAGTCCCAAGAGCTGCCCGTATTCCTGCCATGTAGTCGGTGTGAGAAAGAGCGAAACGCTGGTCCGGTCGCAGAGTCCTCGCGGACTCTTTGGCGCCCTCATCGGCGCGCTCATTCCCCGCAATTCCTACAGCAGAAGATAATCTCGACATCCGCCCGGCTCGCCAAAACCGTGGCGTCACGGATATCGCGAACCAGGGGATGCGGAGATTCCAATGCCCCGAGAGCATTCAGGGCGCTTTGTGAGTTGCTATAGATCACAATCCGGTCTCCGAGCCGGGCACGTCGCGTGATCTCCCGTACCGAGTGGTGTATTGCCACCAGTTCGGCCGTGAAGACAGACGCAGCGCCTGGCAGAGCCCCGCTTACTTAAAATAGAGGGGATATGGCGTGGAATCCGACCCCCTCTTGGGACTTGGAGCCATCCGTATACACTGGCACGGTTCCAGCGTGACACAAGGTGTGCTCCAAAAAGGTCGAACGCAATACTCCCGGCGCTGTACAGGCTTTGGGAGCAGAGGCGTGACGACAAATAGCCAAATGTGTTACCCTCCAGGGTGGCGTCCTGGGCAGAACCAGGGGCACCACCGGCCCGAGAGCTATACCTAGCTCTCGAAGGAGTTTCCTGGCCCTAAACCCAAAATGCTTAGGGTATGACTGGCGTTTTTCGGTGGCATAGGCACCATCAAGATCAGCTGTGGATGCAGTGAGAGCTGTTGGCGACTGAGGGAGGCGCCGGGCTCGCGCGTACAGGCGAGTGATGCACTGCACACGGCATAGAGCGAGTGGCATCTCCCCAGCATCGACCAACAGGCTCTCAATGGGGGAAGTGCAGAAGGCACCGGTCGCAAGGCGAAGGCCGGTATGTTGGATCGAGTCCACCTTCCGCAATAAACGCTCGGCTGCGGAAACCTTAGGCGGGCGTTGCTGGTTCGGAGGTGGGGGGCCTTCTTTTTGACGCACCACCGTCTCCGAGCCACTCAGCCCACCACTAGGCGTGGGCGAAGGAGGCCAAGGCTCCTTTGTTGTTGTCCTCCTTTCGAGGGACAGCTTTAGGAACCCCGGAAGATGGCCTGGCGACCAACTTCAGGGGTGTTGCCTCTTGTGAGTCTAACGACTCTGTCGAGGCGCGTGGTTGTTTCGCCTTACGGTAAACGGTCATACTGGGGGAAGGGGGGGGAACCCTGATTTTAGCCGGGGCTGGGTTTGAACCCTTTTTGCCGCCAGCTTTACCAGGGCAGCGCCCGGGTTAAGTAGAACCCGCAGAAGGGCTCCGAATGGGCGCGGAAACAACCGTGCTCGTTGGCCTGGATGGGCCAGGAGCAGAGGGTGCCTTTCTAACTATTGAGGCATAAGACGTCCCAGGCAGAGCCGGGCGCGCCAGGACCAAGTCCTTAGCCTCGAGGAATGAGAATCGATCCTGGGCCTGAACGGCCAGGATTTCTTTCTCAAGGAGATATGCACCACATTGCTTCGAAGAAGCAGGGTGCGGCTCTCCGCAATTGACACACTTGGCCACACAGGATTTAGACTTATCTTGTAGACTTTGCACGTCTACAAGAACGATTCGTATGGCCGAAGCAGTGACAGTAATAGCACCGCCGTGGCAGTGGCACGAATGCCTTTACGCGGTAGTGGTACCAACCGGTACGCACCGACTCAGGGAGTTTGTCACAGTCGAACGTGACGAAGAGTGTAGGGGTGGGTCTCGAGGCCCCTCCCTGTTTTCTCATCACACGTTCGACCTTGACCACCCCATGGTCGGCCAGCTCTAAGATGATGTGCTCTATAGAGTTGTCAACGAGTTCCCTCGCATAAACTACTCCTTTCACAAAGTTCATGGTAGAGTGCGGCGTCACACTCAGCGGGGTGCCATCAAGTGCCTGAAGAGCACTAATCTTGGCCGCCTCGGAGCGATTCGCCCGCTTTCGCCAGAAGGCTTCCATCCGAGAAACTGGTCACCTCCGGCTCTCTACTAATTATACTAGCTAATGCTCTCCTCTGATGGATCATGTTACCCTTGGCCAACATGGTGCCATCAGTGGAGCGAATAACGAGGAAGCGTTTGAAGCCAGCGGGCTCGAAAACGCGAGGTAACCTCTGAATCAGGGGCCCCGATGTTATCGAGGCTCCGCCCTGCGCACTTTTAGTCTTAGTCAGGGGCTCCGCACCCGGGGGAAGGGGGGTAGAGGGGCCGGATGTGCCGATCTTGGCTTAGTCACTTACAAAAGTGGCAGCAGACCCATCCGTCCCCGCAGCCGCCACGGATGTAGAGGAGCCTCGAGTCTTTTTAGTCTTTTTCTTATTGTTTTTCTTTTTAGGAGAGGAGGGCGGGGAATGAACCCGCTCCTTCCCTCCGCCGGCAAGAGCCCCCAGGCCAGATGGACCGGCCTCAGCTAGGTCCTTTTCCGAAATGGAAAAGGTCCTGACAGTCGTAGGGGCACCGGTCGGAGGAGATCTCTCCCCTCCTTGTACTGCCTCGGAAACCCTAGCCGTTTGAGGAGGACCTTGCATAGGGGCGGATTCGGGTTCGGTGCTTGGCACCGAGCCCGGATTCCCCCCCATGGAAAGGCCCTACCGACTGAGGCTGGGTTGCCTCAAGGACCATGTCTACATCGGGGGGCCTCCAGTTGGTTATCTTCCCCAAGACATCGCAGGTCCCGTTGGTAGTATTGTCACTAGTCAGATGGTGTGGGGAGGCACAGGCCTTCACCACGGCAAGGTTAAATTTAATGCCAGCAGGTCTTTTGAGGGAAGCGACAGAAGGGGCCTGGCTTCCCCCTAAGGGGGTTTGCCCTACTGAGCCGCTTCAATGGGGAGCGGTCAACAATGGGCTGCCTGCTGGCTTTCTTGGCAGTCCCCTTGGAAAGAAAAGGAGGGACTGCCGCTGGAAACAGGGAGGTGCCCGAAAGCACCTCCATAGAAGGGGGTGAGGGGGAGTCCCCTACACCCGTAGTCATAGGAGAGGAGTAAGCCTCCTCTCGGGTTAGAGAAATATGGAGGGTCCCCTGCGCAAGCACAGGGGGGGGGGGGACCTCCATTTTTTCGGTGGAGCTGCCCGAGGGCGGCTCCGTCGATGGTACAGGGGGAATTAAAGGTTTTTTTTTTTACTCATCATTGGGCATGGTGACCCTCTTTTTATTACGGGATGCAACAGCTCATCACCCTTCGCAGTAGCCCGCACTGCAAGGGGTGAGTACAGGCCTGGCAGAGCCAGGTGCCGCTATTCAGGACCACCCCTCCCGCCTGGTGGCCTGGCAGTCCATCGGCATGGCGGCTCCACCTTAGACACGGCGTAAAAATATAGATTGTGAAGAGGTAAGGAAAAGGGATGTGAGAAAGGTATGGGTAGGGATGAAGAAGGTTGTTAAAAACCAACCACCCCAGAACGGAGCTCAGGGGTTAGGGAGCATTGTCTCCTTTCCCCTCAGCCCTGATCCGGGACGGTTGGCTGAGAAGAAGGTCATCATCTACCCTGTGAAATTAGAGGCTGACCAGAGAAAGTTGTGGGAGAGGTTGTGTGAAAAGCGACGAAGTAGGGGAGAAATACAGGCTATCTGAAGGAACGAAGAGAGGCTAAACTGGGGCCGGACGGAGCGCTGGATCCAGTCAGCACGACGGCCAGGATGGCAAATCGGCGCGCCCCTTACGGGGACGTTTAAGTGCAAGAGAGGAACTTCAGAAACCAGGTGGGGCATTATTTTTTTAAGGCAACAACTAGTCGAAGTTAGGGGATGAAAAAAATGGAGGCTTTATCGTCCAATTAGTCTAAAAAGGACATTACTTATGGGGGTTCGGGGCAAAGAGGGAGCGATAGTCTCCAAACCTGCCAACCTATGAAAGGTGGGTACTGAGTACCCTGCGTGAGACTAGTGTGCAAACCAGAAAGGGCAGAGTCGCCGAAATAACATTTAATCACTCTTAATTTCTTAGCCAACGAATAGGATGAATATTCAAAAAAATAACCCAAACCACAACCACCAAAATACTAGCACAAAAATAAACAAAAGGAACAGAATAAACATTATCACGTGGTGGAGGGAGGCCCGCTGCCCCCAAGTTCCTATCATATACCAAAACCCCCTCAAAATTATATACAGTGGGAGGAGGTCAACCACCCCCAACAACCAGAATGTTGTTGGGAATGAGGATGAAAGGTGCTCGCCTTGACACACAATAACCTCAATTTAAGATCCACAATAATATGCCATTTACGGAATCAACTAAGAGAAGGATCTGGGCGTAATTGTGACAGTTGATCTGTAGAGTCATCAGTAATGCCTCGGAATATCCAAGAGGGCAAACTCAAGGGATGAATTTAAATCTTGGATGACAGACACGAGCTGTACGGACCTTTCACACGACGCCATCAAATTTTTTTTTTTGGGGGGAGGGGGTTAAGTCGTACTTTTTTCTGGCCACCAATCACAGCTCATTCTCATCATAGCTGTACTGAAAGGCGCGTTTCGTGTGAAGAGCTTGGTTAGTTTCCATAGAAGCACGACGGTGGCGCCACCAGCCTCGCTGCACACAAAAACGCCTTGCTTCGCGACCACAAATCTGGCCGCGTCATCAGTTGTGTTCACTGCCAACCTGGTGCCGCCGCCACATGTTTTCATGGAAACTACAAACGGAGCTCTTTACACGAGATGCGACTTTCAGTGCGGCCATGGTGAGAATAGCTTTGTTGGAAGCATGACTGGTGGCCAGGAAAAAACCATGATGGCGTCGTGTAAAGAGTCACTTATAGCTTAGACGATAACGTGATGAAAATAGAGGCGTTCAAAAATTTCAAGGAGTATTATAACGTAGGGTTCTAATTAAAAAATAACAGTACAATTAACACATTAAATATCAAATAAATACTTGAAAAGGAGCCATTTTGAGGCCGAGTTACACAATTCTTAGAAAAAAAAGAACGGTGGATAACCTGCAAAACGGATCGTATGGTTTCCCCATAATCCCATATAATTAAACTGCGCTTTATTCCATTCTGATCTTGTTTTCTTGTGAACATCACGATACATTGCGGCAATCTTGCATTTCGTGTAGAATCATCCTGGAGTCAAATCAGAAGTAGTGGCTAATAAAATTCAACAATGCGTTCCATTACCTGTCGCTGCTTTGAAGGCAGCCATATAGAACTGTGGGAAGATATTAAATCCTGTATTCTAAGAAATGAAAATTAACAATATTTTGCTAGAAGGGTTATTCATGATATCCTCCTAGTCCATCGAAGACTTTTCCTTCAATGTACAGTAAAATTAGATCCAAATAATACCTACTTCTGTGAGTAAATATCTTAAAAATCGTGCATTTAAAGATTGAGTTAGGTTAGGTTAGATACTACATAAAAATGGCAGTTAAAGGTTAAGATAACAGCCGTATTTATTTGTATAAAATAACTTGAAAGTTAGGTTGGTTGGTTTAGTTAAAAAATTACACTTTTCTATTCCTAATATATAGTATTTTGATACATTTTATGCAAATCACCTGCATTCAGATTAAAAGGGTAGCAATTTTTTTTTAAATGTAAAATTAAGGGTTCGTTATGTTTGATTAAGCCTTAATTAAAGGGAAAATACTTAGTGCTTATTAGGTTTATTTTTAAAGATATAAATACCACCATATACAAGTATATATTTTTAATAGCGCCCATCTGGCGACTGCTTCATTCTAAAGAAAACTAAGAAACAAATACACTAACATAGAATCCAGTATTGGAGCAGATCGTACGAGCAGCACATTAAAACTATTAAAACTACCGTTAATTAGTAAAGGCTAAACAAAATAAACACCAGGCAAAACAATAACTCTTGAACTCTTCTCTCAAACTACTTTCTGGGCAAAATAATTTACCCCGCGTCTTCAGAGCAGTTTTGTAAATCATTTGCCGGATTAAAACAAATGAAAATTAAATCCAAGAATAATTTTGCCTTTGCCCTAATCGGGTGCCCCCCTTTTGTTTTTACAAGGATAAAAGACAGTTTGTTTGAAGTAATCTTGTTTGAAAACGGCCGTGAAAATAGGCAGGCACTGAGAAGAATTAAAAGTTTAGCCAAATTTCAAGCCGTATTTCAAATTAAGAAGAAATATATTGGCCATTTTTTAACTGCTGGAAACAAATGAGAATAACGACGCCTGTAGGGAAACTACACAAGATAATAGGAAAGTAGTAATTCTGGTTGAACTGTAAAAGAGATGAGAAGTCATGCGAGGCACAATTTCACCTTGAGTTTCGAAGCTGACGATAAATTCCGCTTCCCAAGCGATTCATTTCGCAAATGTTCGTTTGCGCTATTTTCCCGCGGCCGAATTGTTGCTTCCGTAATTTGAAAAAGGCCTTTCCTTTCCTTAGCTAAGTTCCATACCTCCGCCAGGTCAGGCCTGAATTAGTTATTGGAGAATGTACTTTTGCAGCCCCCACACCCCCAGACCCATACCGCACAGAGAAACTCGTAGAAAGAAAATTCCTCATTGTCTACCGGGAAAAGGAAATTTATGTAATCCAACTATAGGGGCTTTAATTCGGTAATAAGGGAAGAACAGAGAGAAGGAAAAAATAGATAACAATTCGATACAAAAATGAGCCAATAAATGGCAGATAAAGTTTAATGTTAATAAGTTTAAGGTAATACACCTAGACCACCAAAACCAGCGGGCAAAGTATATCGGTGTTAACGAAATAACCGCAGTTACTATCGAAAAGATATTTGGCCGTCTTAATTTCAAACGACCTAACCGAGTTTCAAAGCAGCGTTGTACTCGTAGCATCACAAAGGGCGAACCGACTTCTCTAGTACATAACTACGAGTTTTGAATTTAAATCGAAAAATGTGATTCTAACATATATAAAACGCTGTTCAGACCTAACTTGGAGTATGCCGCTCTATTTGGGTCTCCTAAAATTTTGGAAAAGTTATCGCCTCGCCCTTAGGACGCATCCAATGAACAGCAACGAGTTTTAAAACCCGAACTTAGAAATAAATCAAATGAAGGCAGACGGCAGGAACTTAATTTGCTTTCCCTGGAAAAACGTCGTTTGCGAGGTCATCTCAATGAGGTTTTTAAAATACTAAAGGGTTTCACCTAATATAAAGTATAAGTTGTAATTTGTGTTTGATAATCAATCAGTCACTAGAAATAACGACTTCGAGCGTATAAACAAAAATTAACACTGTGATTGCTCTGAACTTCTTCCCGTACTCAGATATGGAATATTTTACCCTCGCAAATCTTCGAAAGCACCTCAGTCAATAAATATGCTTAAGAATAGACTTGATAAATATTACTTTAACATAAAGTTACTATAAAGGGGAATGTGCATAATTGTTATATAATTTAGAACCTCCTTCCCATCACTCTCATTTTCTCTCTTCCCTTCTTTTGCTTTTTTGGAATGGCTTCGAGTGGATAATAATGTTTTTCTTACCTGTTCCTTAAGTCTGAAAAGTTCCTAAGGCTTCCAAAGGGGATCAACCTCTCCCCTCATTTAAAAGGTGGAAAATCACTCACCACAATAAACCCAAGAAGCTAAGTAGCCAAATTCGAAGGTGAGGAGGAATGATCGGGGAAAACCTCCGAAGACCAGTCAGTAGAAGTGACCCTTCGAAATTAAACCCAGCTACGGATGTGGTCGGATCGTCGGACGCTAAACTCACTAGCAAACAGCACAAACAGCCGCAGAATCTCAGAAGGATGGATGGGCTTCCAATCATTTGGACGTGAGCGATTCTATCCATTAAATACTAAAGGGATTTTAATAAAACTCCTATGTATTTGGTAAGGGTTTTATTCACCGATCTGCACTCATTTAAGATGCCTTTATTTCTCAGTGGGGAACTACTGATTGGCGTGGAATCCGAACCACGGCAAACTATAGTACACCAGAATCGGAGCTCCATCGGGGGACTTACTAAACCCGGTGTAGTTTAGCTTAGCTGAAATCGTATGCAATGAAATAAAAGAACTATGATAACCATGCTGCAATTGACATAGGAAGAATTGCGTACCCGCCCAGCCTCAATGAGCGCAACGGAGTGACCTCTCAGCTCCAATGCCAGTAGGAAGATTTGCAGCTAAGAATCTTCCACACATTTTCACTTCCTAAATAAATCTTTACCATCTTCTTTACAGATCTGTCCTTACAAACTTTCTGCGGGAGCTTCCCTCGTTGCTTTCCGCTTTAAATTAAAAATATCAAAGTTGTTCATCGGGAGCGTCATTCGTTCATTCATTCATCATGGCAAACTGCTCCCAAGGTAATATTCACTGCCATAAGTTAACGAAGGAAATAAAACAAGCAAAGAATTATAACAACTCGGGGTGTAATTTCTGAGCCCGAGCCAAGCGCGTGTGAATGATATCGAGAGAACGTCTGCTACGAATGATATTTTTTTGACACAGGGCACCTCAAAGACGACCGCCAGACGCTGAACGAAAATATATGTATGAACTGCGGCCAGACTCAATAAAAGGAGCCCGAGTTATTGGTTGCAATTACTTACTTGAAGTCAGTGTCGGCAGAAATTAAATCAACTTGCAAATACACGTTCACTTTACTGAATTTATACTCGGGCTAAGCCCGAACAGCCCGAGTGCCGGAGTCGCCACTGATATATAATAATAATAATAGGTATTTATAATGCGCCCTTCAGGGCTGTTAGCCCTCACAGAGCGCCGGTTGTGTAGCGAGTGTAGAGAAAGTTTACAGGGGAGAGAAGGCAATTCTGAAGAGATGAGTCTTCCGGAGACGTTTAAAAGTAGCAAGGGAGGGAGAGGATCGGACTTCGGCAGGAAGAGATTATATAGTATAAAGATATATTTCTTAAATTAATATTCCAATGTGGTTCATCATTTGACGAAAATCGGCAAATGTTAATTTTCGGGCCAATTTTTCCCTTCTGTCTTCATGAAGGTGACGTGAAAATCTATTGTCAGAGAGATGAACGGAACTTATAGAAAGACATTTCTATTTATTCTTTCCTTATACCTGTCTTCTCTCAACTTTTCTCTTGTGAGTAAATATACCACGTTGAATGTACCAGTTTTGATTTTTTTAATTAAAAATACAAAAGCAAGCGAATTGCCCCTTTGGGGCTAAAAGTACAAAAATGACTGAGCATCTTAAGAAGAGAAATCGGCGAGTATGAAAAGACCGCCATAATTTTTGCAGCATCATTTTATTAATTAGTGAAAACTAGAACAATGGGACATGGTCGACGCTTATTAATGCAAATATCAGGCTAAATAGAGGGCAATAAAAAGGAAATAATTATAAAAAGAACAAGGGTGAAATACGCGAGAGATGAGATGGGTTGTTTGTGTTCATTTGTTTCATAGCAATTCGGTGACTTGTGCCCTGGTGGGGAGTCGCCAGATTAGCGTTAAAAAAAATTAATAACGACCAACACCAATGCGACATATAATGAAAGATGCGAGTTGGTAACTTGCTGATGATTCAAATTACGTCACTGAGGTGTCCGAATTCGTTCACCTAGTCATACGAAATAATTTTGGGCAAATTAGTCAACACGATGCCTGTTAATTGAGGTGAGCAGCAAAGTAGATCTGAGCGAAAATGGGTTACGCCTTTTCACAACACAGGTACTTTGAGCTTTGAGGGAGGAGGCTCAAAATTCCGATTCTCGGGAAGTTTTTTTTATTTGCTTGTTAATATGTCCATACTCTCCTCTGTCCTAAATTATTACTATTTTCATTATTAGTCTTATTCATTTACCCCCACTCCCTCTTTCCATTGTTGATCGAAAGATTTTGTGTTCTCAGCCCTATTGGCTACAGGAGGCTCTAGGGCAATATATCTTCCACACATTTTCACTTCCTCTATCTTCACCTGTCTTTACGGATCTTTTCGTACTAATTTTCCACATGCTACGCCTTCGTTGCTATTGCGCTTTAAATTCGAAATAATATATATCCCGTTCAGTTATGGTTGGATTGCATCCTCAAATTGAATTTAAAATGACCAAGTGCTAAAGGGATGTGCAAAATGACTACTCGTCTGCAGGATTATCCCGTGTTGGTAATGGTAGTTTGGTTAGCTCTGCTGCGAGGGGCTTTCTCAAACGGCAGCATCAGAGTACATACACAACTCAGTTGTTGCTCGTCCGAACAAACGCGCCACGAACTCCTTGTCCAACACCAAATGGTGCACTTAATCAGTTGGACCACCCGGCTTCATGAAAGTTTCACACATAAACACACACCATGTCCCATCAATTACGATGCAATACAGCCGAGTCATCGCCATCCGTCAACGGCATAGATGAAGTGAAAGTCGCACACTCTGGTTTCGAAGCAATCGCCGCAAAATAAGGACGAGGAGGTAGGAGGAGTATGGGTGTTGGGAAACCAACTGTTATATCTAAACCCACATCAACTTAAAGGAAATGGAAGAACCGACTGTTAGAAGCTGCCTGAACGCACTTAAGGATATCTTGTTTCCTTTATAAATGATAAATCGTCGCTACAAATAATTAAAGTTGGTACGAATGAAGGGAATGGGGTTACATAAACCATGAGTCGAGCGTAGCATAAACGGATGAGGAAACAAATAACCGCCATAACAACTATGCTGCCCTCAAAACACTTTACTAAAAGGGATTATAAAATTAGTTAGGGTATTGAAAAGAAAAAAAATAGCCTGACTCAACATACGAACAAATCTTCCTGCATCAATAAAATAACAAATAACCTCAGATACAACTACAGCACTTTCTCAAGAAAGACACGAATAATCGTAACATACTGAGGGGAAGGGATGAAAATCGTCAAAAGTTTTCACAGATCCATTAGAATGACTCGAAAAATATACACAGAGAACTGAAGACAGACATTTACACATTCTGTCAAACGAAGCAGGTGTTTTATGGTCGAAACGAATGACAATTTCCTCCTCCATGTTAAAGTTAAAAAGTTAAAATTTGCTGGTTTCAGTCCTCCTATCAAGTTATGTTGCTTCTCCGGCGGACGTTAGCCAGGGCAAGTCCCAACTCCCCACAAAATATCAAGAATTTGGTCCCGTTGAACCATTTTTCACACGTTAGCGTGCATAAAGCATTTTACCACTATAATTATAACATTTTCGGAAAAGTGGAAAATTAATATAAATATTTGTTTTCTTTTACATCCACGATTTAATATTTTTCATGGCTGCTTAATTGCATGGTTTAACTTTGCAATATTTTGGGGGGTACATATTAAATTGCTTGCATTTTATCTCTTTTGGTGGGATTTCTTCCGTGAACCATTATTGTTTTTGTCGTTATATGCGAATAAAAACAGAGGAGAGGAAGTGCACTTTACGAAAAGCACGGTTGCTCGGGGCATAGATGAAGGACAAACAAAAGAAAAATCCATAGAAAGGTGAACTAGAAAGCACTCAGAGAGCTCATACACCCGCCAACGCCAGTTATTAAAACATTTACGGTAATGGCGGAATAAATCCCAATTTTACTCCAGATCAGTCATAGGCCAAATAAATATGCTGAAAACCTACCCGTCGCATTAGGAATTAAATGTTTATTTTTAGTAGTTTGAAAATTAGAAACAAAAAAAGCTGATGTTCCATAATGGCAGATGCGGATCTTGCATTCGTCGAAAACAGAGGTGGGTAAACTGCGGCCCGCGGGCCGCCCTTCATTTAAAAAATTGAGAAGGTATTAAAAATTCATTATTGAACATTTTGCCAAAATCTCACCTTATACGCTAATTCTGTCAAATTTTTAACGGCTTTCAATTTTTAATAGTTTGCTTTCCCCAACAAACACACTTCATATAGGCCTAGTTTTATGTTTTTCGGTCATTACACTAGCCAACAAATTTTAACTTTATCTCTGCTACTTGAGTAAATGTTGTTGTACTTAACTAATTTTGGTGCGCTGATTCCAAATCTGTGTTCAGATTTGTCCTAGCACGTAAGCTTCCTGAGTTATGCAACTAGTCTCTATGGCTCACTTTGTCACCTTAGATCAATTAATGATAGAATTATTACGAGTTTGAGAAGAATGAGACGTTTCTGAGCAAAGGTTTGTAATCGGGGCACCCTATTTGGCATTATGTACGTCTTTTTGCAGACCCAGACAAGATATGTATTACATATAAAAGAGGTAGTACTCACCTAACTATAAATTTCTTCAAAAATGTTTGAGACTCTTGCTCTTGCGCTTGTACGTGGATATAGGATCCTCACGTTGTAAGAAAAGCAGTAGTAACCCATCATGTTTTTGTTGAAGCGGCCTTGATACCTGCTTTCCATCATTGCGATATCTCGGTGGAACCTTTCCCCATGTTCGTCACTAATATCACCCATATCAGATGGAAAGAAATCTAGATGCGAATGCAAGAAATGCATCTTAAGAGACATGCGACACCCCATTCGTTGATAGACCTTTAGCATGTTGTCCACTAGTTCTTCATAGTTTTCAGCCCTATGAGGACAAAGGAAGTTCTGCACTACAGGGACAAATGAATCCCATGCTGCCAACTCAAGTGGAGTTAGTTGATTTCTGAACTCCCTGTCACGTATCAATTCTCTTATCTCCAGCCCTACAAAAATGCCAGCTTTAAGTTTAGCATCGGTTTTATTTGCACCAAATTTCTCTTTGAGATACTGAAATCCATCAGAATCATGGGCCATTGCTTTAAAAAAATTCGTGATAAGGTCAAGTTTGATATGAAGTGGTGAAAGGTAGATCTTCTGTGGATGTACCAAAAGCATGTGCTTCACATTGGATCGGCCAACTATGTGTTCTTCTCTTTCGGGCCACTTTTTGACAATATAATAATTCCGGTCGTCACAGCTGTTCCATAGGCATATGTATATCCTAGCTGCAGTCCAAGAAGTAAAGAAATTACCTTTAGATCACCAGAGATATTCCACTTATGATGCGAGTAATGAACACCTTCCAAAATAAATTTCGTTGAGTCATATGTCTCTATCATCCTAACAATAAGTGCGACAGGAATTGAAGATTATTTTTGTTACCATTGTGTAGCAACACAGCTTTGAGGCTAGCAGTGCTTGCATCGATGAATAGTCTCCATTCATGAGGTATTTTTTTTTTTTTTTTTTTTTTTTTAGAGCCCATCTGGCAACTACCCACTTGGGCATAAGTCGCCGAAAAACACGACAGCCTAGAATTAGGCTACTTTAAAGTTAAAATATGAAAACTTAACAATCAATATAAATTTGAAAAACTTAACAATCGAAGCAATCTCCGGCAGCGGGGGGAGGTCCCCCTCACCCCGGTGCAGGAGAGTGCAATCTAAAACAAAACAATAACAAAAAAAGGAACCTTAAATAAAGGGGAGAAGGCCGGCCTCCCCCAAAAAGTCAATAAGTCCACCAGTCATGGTGCACGCACTCGTCCCGAGTACAAGGGACAGGCGGTAGCGACCCCGCCCATCCCGGTACCGAGACAGGTATCGTGCGCGAAGATCACCCAGACTGGGACATTCGACAAGAATATGCCGAACAGTCTGGGGGACGACGCAGTCGTTGCAATAGGGCACATGCGAGCGCTCCACCAAGTAACGATGCGTCACACGAGTGTGTCCGATTCGAAGACGACAGAAAGCAACCTGAAGCCGCCGCGGCATTGGGGGATAGGTCCATGGGAACAGTCGCGGCGCAATGGCACGCAACTTTAAGTTCCCCTCGACCGTCTCCCATCTTCTTTGCCAAGCAGTCCGAAGAGCTGCCCGTATTCCTGCCATGTAGTCGGTGTGAGGAAGAGCGAAACGCTGGTCCGGTCGCAGAGTCCTCGCGGACTCTTTGGCGCCCTCATCGGCGCGCTCATTCCCCGCAATTCCTACATGTCCAGGAACCCAGCAGAAGATAATCTCGACATCTGCCCGGCTCGCCAAAACCGTGGCGTCACGGATTTCGCGAACCAGGGGATGCGGAGATTCCAATGCCCCGAGAGCACTCAGGGCGCTTTGTGAGTCGCTATAAATCACAATCCAGTCTCCGAACCGGGCACGTCGCGTAATCTCCCGTACCGAGTGGTGTATTGCCACCAGCTCGGCCGTGAAGACAGACGCAGCGCCTGGTAGAGCCCCGCTGACTTCAAACAGAGGGGATACGGCGTGGAAGCCGACCCCCTCTTGGGACTTGGAGCCATCCGTATACACTGGCACGGTACCAGCGTGACACGATGTGTGCTCCAAAAAGATCGAACGCAATACTCCCGGCGCAGTACAAGCTTTGGGAGCAGAGGCGTGGCGACAAATAGCCAAATGTGGTACCCTCCAGGGTGGCGTCCTGGGCAGAACCAGGGGCGCCACCGGCCCGAGAGCTATATCTACCTCTCGAAGGAGTTTCCTGGCCCTAAACCTAAAGGGCTTAGGGTATGACTGGCGTCTCTCGGCGGCATAGGCACCATCGAGATCAGCTGCGGATGCAGTGAGAGCTGTTGGCGACTGGGGGAGGCGCCGGGCTCGCGCGTACAGGCGAGTGATGCACTGCACGCGGCGCAGAGCGAGTGGCATCTCCCCAGCATCGACCAACAGGCTCTCAATGGGGGAAGTGCGGAAGGCACCGGTCGCAAGGCGAAGGCCGGTGTGGTGGATCGAATCCACCTTCCGCAATAAACGCTCGGCTGCGGATGCATAAAACTCGCATCCGTAGTCGAGCTTCGAGCGAACAAAGGATCGATAAAAAAGTAAGGCGGTAGCCCTATCAGCGCCCCAAGCGCTGAACGTCACGGAACGGAGAATGTCCATGGCGCGGGTACAAGAGACCCTAAGGCTGCGAATGTGAGCCTCCCAGGTGAGGCGTCGGTCGAATACAAGACCAAGGAAACGGTGCGACTCAACCACATCCAGGCGCACCCCATTAAGAAACAAATCTGGGTCGGGGTGAAGCCGTGGATGGCGGCAGAAGTGCACCACCTTAGTCTTGGCCAAAGAAAACCGAAACCTGTGCGCTTTGGCATAGCAAGAGACGCGGTTCAATGCCTGTTGGAGTCGGCGCTCCAGAGTTGGCATCTGGGCCGCGCCAAAAGAGATCGAAAGGTCGTCCACGTAGAGCGTAGCGAGAACATCTTCCGGCAGCACCGAGGTGATGCCGTTGATGCTCAGGGCAAAGAGTGTGACACTGAGGACACTTCCCTGCGGGACACCCTCTTCCTGCTCCTTTGGGCCGGAGAGGGCTCCCCCCACCCGTACGCGGAATCGACGATCTCGCAAAAATTCAGATATAAACATTGGGAGGCGTCCCCTCGCCCCCATCGTGTGGAGAGTCTCCATGATACCGTATCGCCATGCGGTATCATAGGCTTTCTCCAGATCAAAAAACACCGTGGCGTAGTGCTGTCTACGAAGGAAAGCCTCGCAGACGGCATTTTCCAGTCGGAGCAGAGCATCCGACGTGGAGTGGAACTTACGGAAGCCGCACTGTGCAGAAGACAGATGGCCTCCGCTGTCCAGGAAATAGGCTAATCTAACATTTACCAATTTCTCCATCAACTTGCACACGCAAGAGGTTAGAGAGATTGGGCGGAAACCGGTCGGAGTAGAGTGATCTCTCCCCGGCTTGCGAAAGGCGAGCACAGTAGCGATTCGCCAGGAGTCTGGGAGGAGACCTTCCACCCAGATCCTGTTGAACAAATCTAATAGAAAGGACATGCCTCGCTCACCCAGGTGTCGAAGCATGGCGTACGGGACATCGTCCGGACCATGGGCGGTGTCCGCGCACGAAGCGAGAGCGGAACGCAACTCACTCACAGTAAACTTGTCGTTGAAGGGTTCTCCGCCTCTGGAGGTAAAGTCCAGCCGGCGGCCTTCCGCGACATCACGACGTGCATTGAATGCTGGCGGAGCAGCATCACGGCTAGAGAATGCGGAAAAAGCGGTCGCTAAGGATTCCGCCACGGACGCGGGGTCCGAGATTGCGGTCCCATTCTCCTGGAGAACGGGAGGGGGGTCCTGCGAGAACTTGCCCCGAATCCTTTTGACTCGCTTCCACACCTCAGCTAAAGGGGTCTTCCCGTTAAGTGAAGACACGTATGCCCGCCAAGAAGAGCGGCGGGCGTGCTTCGAAATATACCGGAACCTAGCCCTAGCCCGACGAAATTCAGCGACGGTGAAATCGTTCGGGCGGCGCTTATAGCGCATGTAGGCATAACGCTTCTGTTTGAGGGCCGTCTCACACTCGGCCGACCACCATGGGAGTGGTCGGCGTGCAAAACGGCCAGACGTCCTAGGAATAGTAGTCAGGCCCACGGCGATGAGGTTGCCGGAGAAGAACTCGACGGCCTCATCTACCGACCTAAACTCCTTGACTGAGATAGAGAATTCAGTCATTTCCTGAAATGCAGGCCACCGCGCCCGCGCCAAGCACCACCGAGGTGGTCTCTCAGGCGGCAGTTGCCCTGAAAATGATATTTGAATGGGAAAGTGATCACTACCATGGAGGTCATCGACCACCCCCCAATCAAAATCAGGCTGTGCATCCGAAGAGCACAAAGATAGGTCAAGGCAAGAAAATGAAGCGGTTCTCGGACAGTGATGCGTAAACTCATCCACGTTTAGGACACCCATCTCAAGCTCTTCGATCAGATCGGCAAGGACTTGTCCCCTGGGATTTATGGTGTAATCTCCCCAGAGAGGATGCCTGCCGTTCAGATCTCCAAGCAAGAGATAGGGCCTCGGCAACCGTGCCACGACGCGGCGAAAGTCCCCCGCGTCGAAGTCAGCTGACGGTGGAATGTACGCAGAAATGATAGTATACCTCCTATCCAGGTGCAGCTGCACAGCCACTGCCTGAAAGGAGGTATCTAAAGAGAAAGGAAGAACGGAGACATCATGCCGGGTGTAAACTGCGCATCCCCCAGCCCGGCCGTCCCGCGGTGGTTGGGTCGCAAGACCCTTATACCCCGGGAGGGCAGGCAGGGGGCACGCGCCTAGCATGGTCTCCTGCAAAAAAATAGCTAACGGGGAACGGGACGAGGCGAGCCTCCGCAGCTCCTCCCAGTTGGCCCGGAGTCCACGGCAATTCCATTGAAGGAATATGCCCTCCAGGCCTAGCTCGGAGGAGACGCGGGGGCCCTCCTCGAATTGAAGACCCTCACGGGAATGGCCGTACGCTTCCCGGGGGCAGAACCCCGGGCGCTGTTGGCCGGACAAAGCGCTGAAGGCGCTGTCGCCTTCGAGGACTTATTGGGGGAGGTTGGGCTCGCCATGCGAGTCTTTTCCTCCCTCCGCCTCGAAACTTTAGGCGGGCGTTGCGGCTTCGGAGGCGGGGGGCCCTCTTTTCGAGGAACCACCGTCTCCGAGCCACTCGCTCCACCTCGGGGCGTGGGCAAAGGGGCCGA
Source organism: Ceratothoa steindachneri (assembly GCA_963969495.1). Lineage (NCBI taxonomy): Eukaryota > Metazoa > Arthropoda > Malacostraca > Isopoda > Cymothoidae > Ceratothoa > Ceratothoa steindachneri. Next base: position 6,298,184 of record OZ018323.1, read on the forward strand.
AGCTCCTTTGTTGCTGTCCTCCTTTCGGGGAACAGCTTTAGGAACCCCGGAAGATGGCCTAGCGACCATCTTCAGGGGTGTTGCCTCCTGTGAGTCTAACGACTCGGTGGAGGCGCGTGGCCGTTTCGCTTTACGCGAAACGGTCACGCTGGGGGAAGAGGGGGGAGCCCTGGTTTTAGCCGGGGCAGGGTATGAACCCTTTTTGCCGCCAGCTTTACCAGGGGAGCGCCCAGGTTGGGTAGAGCCCACAGAAGGGCTCCGAATGGGCGCGGAAACAACCGTGCTCGTTGGCCTGGATGGGCCAGGAGCAGAGGGTGCCTTTCTAACTATTGAGGCATATGACGTCCCAGGCAGAGCCGGGCGCGCCAGGACCAAGTCCTTTGCCTCGCGGAATGAGAGTCGATCCTGGGCCTGAACGGCCAGGATTTCTTTCTCAAGGAGATATGCACCACATTGCTTCGAAGAAGCAGGGTGCGGCTCTCCGCAATTGACACACTTGGCCACACACGATTTGGACTTATCGTGTGCGACCTTGGAGCAATTTACACAGACTTCGGGTGACCCCGATTTTGCACGTCTACATGATCGATTCGTATGGCCGAAGCGGTGGCAGTAATAGCACCGCCGCGGCAGTGGCACGAATGCCTTCACGCGGTAGCGGTACCAACCGGCACGCACCGACTCAGGGAGCTTGTCACAGTCGAACGTGACGAAGAGTGTAGGGGTGGGTCTCGAGGCCCCTCCCTGTTTTCTCATCACACGCTCGACCTTGACCGCCCCATGGTCGGCCAGCTCTAGGGTGATGTCCTCAATGGAGTAGTCAACGAGTTCCCTCGCATAAACTACTCCTTTCACAAAGTTCATGGTAGAGTGCGGCGTCACACTCACCGGGGTGCCATGAAGTGTCCGAAGAGCACTTATCTTGGCCGCCTCGGCGGGATTCGCCGCATTCGCCAGAAGGCTCCCGTCCGAGAAACGGGTTACCTTCGGCTCTCTACCAATTGCACTAGCTAATCCTCTCCTCTGATGGATCATGTTGCCCTTGGACAACATGGTGCCATCAGTGGAGCGAATAACGAGGAAGCGTTTGAAGCCAGCGGGCTCGAAAACGCCAGGTAACCTCTGAATCAGGGGCCCCGATGTCATCGAGGCTCCGCCCTGTGCATTCTTGGTCTTAGTCGTAGTCATGGGCTCCGCACACGAGGGGGTAGAGGGGCCGGATGTGCCGATCTTGGCTTGGTCGCCTACCAAAGTGGCAGCAGACCCATCCGTCCCCGCAGCCCCCGCGGATGGAGAGGAGCCCCGAGTCTTCTTCGTCTTTTGAGTCTTTTTAGTCTTTTTCTTTTTAGGAGAGGAGGGCGGGGAATGAACCCGCTTTTCACCTCCGCCGGCAGAAGTCCCCAGGCCAGATGGACCAGCCTCAGCCAGGTCCCTCTCCGAAATGGAGAAGGTCCTGGTTGTCGTAGGGGCACCTGTCGGAGGAGATCCCTCCCCTCCTTCTACTGCCTCGGAGCCCTCAGCCATTTGAGGAGGACCTTGCATAGGGGCGGATTCGGGTTCGGTGCTTGGCGCCGAGCCCGAATTCCCCCCCATGGAAGGCCCTACCGTCTGGGGCTGGGTCTCCTCAAGGACCATGTCTATCACAGGAGGGGCCTCCAGTTGGCCATCCCCTCCCAGGACATCGCAGGTCCCCTTGGCAGTATTGTCACTAGTCAGGTGGTGTGGGGAGGCACAGGCCTTGACCCCAGCAAGGTTCAAAATTCTTGCCAGCAGGTCTTTTGAGGGAAGCGACCGAAGGGGCCTGGCTTCCCTCTCCCCCCTAAGGGGGTTTGCCCTACCGAGCCGCTTGCACGAGGGGCGGTCGGCAATGGGCTGCCTGCTGGCTTTCTTGGCAGTCCCCTTAGAAAGCAAAGGAGGGACTGCCGCTGGAGATAGGGAGGTGCCCGAAAGCACCTCCAGAGAAGGGGGTGAGGGGGAGTCCCCTACACCCGTAGGCGTAGGAGAGGAGTAAGCCTCCTCTCCGGTTAAAGAATTATGGAGGGTCCCTTGCGCAAGCACAAGGGGGGGGACCTCCATTTTCTCGGTGGAGCTGCCCGAGGGCGGCTCCGTAGATGTTTTTGGGGAAGTTGGGGGTTGGGGTTTTTGTTTTTTTTCATACATGGGCATGGTGACCCTCTTTTGATTACGGGACGCAATAGCTCATCACCTCTCGCAGTTGCCCGCACTGCGAGAGGTGCTTACAAGCCCGGCAGAGCCAGGCGCCGCCATTCGGGACCACCCCTCCCGCCTGGTGGCCTGGCAGTCCTTCGGCATGGCGGCTCCACCTTGGACACGGCGTAAAAAATATAGGTTGTGAAGAGGAGAGGAAAAGGGATGTGAGGAAGATGTGGGTGGGGATGAAGCAGGTTGTTAAAAAAAACCCATCCCGAACCGGAGCTGAGGGGTTAGGGAACAATGTCCCCTCCCCCCCTCAGCCCCGATCCGGGGTGGTTGGCTTGAGAAGAAGGTCAGCATTCTACCCTGTGAAATTAGAGGCTGACCAGAGAAAGTTGTGGGAGAGGTTGTATGAAAAGCGACGAGGTAGGGGAGAAATCGGGCTATCTGAAGGAAGGAAGAGAGGCTAAGCTGGGGCCGGACGGAGCGCTGGATCCCGTCAGCACGGCAGCCAGGATGGCAAATCGCCGCGCCCCTTACGGGGCATTCATGAGGTAAATGCTCGTTTCCTAGCTGATTCATGAGGCCATTAACATCAGTACAGAAACAAGCACCATCTTCTTCTTTATAGAAGGCAGCTAAGGCCTCATGGCATTTACGGAAAGTAGATATTTTTGCACCGTCCTCGAGAAGATTCCATTTCTGTAGTCTCGAGCCCAACAGTTCTGCGTTCTCCTTTGACAACGGCAAATCCCTCACCAAATCATTCAATCTTTCTTGATTTATCAAATGGATCTGCTTTTCCTTAGAATAATCTTCATACATTTAATCGTCATTGTTATTCTCCTCTTCAGGCGATGAATCATCTTCTTTAACTGCACTAGCTGGTGGAGGAACTGGGATTGGCATCTCCATATTATGGGGGGCTGGTTTTATAGCTAACTTACAATCTGGATATACAATTTTTGAATTGTTCTTATTTGAGAATTCCGCAATATTTGTCATACAAAAGTAGCAATCAAAAACATGATTTGTAGGCTCACGCCCATTGGTACAGCAAAAGGCATACCCTTCCGTTTGCCATTTAACCACTGTGTGAGCCCCGTATAACACACAGTACAAGATTTGTGAGGTGCTCAGGGTTTGTCTTGGTCACCAACTTTACAACCAAAATAATAATTGTATGCAGTTTTCACTCTTTTAGCTAAGTTTTTCTGCTGGTTACTTGGAGTATATCTTCTACAGATATAACAAAAGTTATCTGGGCTATTTATACATCCTCGCTGATTCATGTTTTCAACTTAGTTTGTATATATCTTGTTATATACTTTTGTATAATCTTATTTCATTTACAAATTAATTGAGAGATAAATCTGAAAGAAAAATGCAATTAATCACTGCATGTAAATACCGTTTCAACATCACTACTATAATGGCTAAATTTGACAACGTGATAAAGCAGGAACCAAACACACACAACACATCCTCTCACTACGGTAGCCGAAGCAACACTGCCCATATGTGTAACTAAAGAGTATGTGTGTAACTCAGGAACCTTACGTGCTAGAACAATTCTGATTACAGATTCGGAATTAGCATACTCGATTTAGTATAAACCACAAGCAAATACCCAAGTAGTAAAATCATTGTTGACTAGTGATTATTTAAGTTTGGCAATATTGAGTCAACAATTAATTGTAAGTTGTGGTTCGGATTCCATGTGAAACTGTAAGTCCTCAGTCTGATATGTCTGGAAACTGTTTAAAAGGGGGTGGCAAAATTATGCAAAAAAATTAGCCTTAATTATTAATGTGTAGCTACATATATACCTTTTACTATATAGTTTATGCCAACAAATGCACAAAGGTAATTGCAATTAACTTATATGGATTCAAACTTTGCATCTAACTGCTTAAGTGCGGCCCGCAAAGCTTTACATAAGATTCAATGTGGCCCATCCCTGGTCTAGAAGAACATAGGAACAGGAAATGAATAAAAGAATACTAGTAGGAACAGAGGATCGAAGGCAACAAATGGCACTAGAGCAAATTGTCTGAATAAAAGAATATTAGTAGGAACAGAGGATCGAAGGCAACAAATGGCACTAGAGCAAATTGTCGCAATGTCGGGTCTACTGGGGACATTTCAAACCCCTAAGAAAAGTTAGCATAGATGGACCCAGAACGCCAATTTAATAGTTAGAATCTTTTTCCGTGAAATTAAACCAGTAACTTAGGAAAGTTGATAAATTTTTAGATGAAATCGTATTTTTCCTTTTTTTAAAAATCCTAATTCATTTTTTAAAAATCAAAATTTATTCAGTATGGGTTTGGAATATATAACATCTCATCTTCGACTCTAAAGTTCAAAATTCTTTCTATCTTCCAATGGTTATAGGATTATCCCATAAACTACTCCTTTCACAAAGTTCATGGTAGAGTGCGGCGTCACACTCACCGGGGTGCCATGAAGTGTCCGAAGAGCACTTATCTTGGCCGCCTCGGAGCGATTCGCCGCATTCCACCATATAACAACAATTTTGGTAGAAAAATGTTTCAACATCTTCACAACGGTTTCAAGCCTAACACCATCTTTTTGACTGATTATATAGAAATTCAGAAGGTTCAACTAACCACTAAAATATGAATGAAGATGAGGCCTTAAACAGTCAATACACGGAATACCAAACTGCCCACATTTGTTGCAGAAAGTTGGAAAAGCATTATGAAATCGATGCAACAGCCAGATGCGCTTTCCCGTTTACAGAGCCATTAAAAGACTCGCAAGTACTTTCCCTCCACCGAAGATTCGCTTTAATGAGATTCACTTATAATTTTTAAATAGGGAAAAGCACTTTGCTTAATTAACATAACTATTTGCCATAGAAAGAAAGAATATTCAACGAATTAGGGTTTATTGCCATGTCCTTATGAGCGAGAGTTACCTTGTTACATATATAAGCCCGTTTTTTGACGAGGCCTGTTGCATTTCTTGACAAGCATTTTGACAACTAAGAGGAGAATAATGCATCAAGTGCAGGTATATTTAACAATTTTTTTAACTTCAAATAGCCATTGACGAACAAATTCGCTCCTTAAAATTAGAGATAAACACAAAATATAAATTCTTGTTTCTACCAGTGATTTTTATTGCGTTTTTTAGTAAAAGTGATTACATTCCCATCACATTTTTTAAAGCAAAAATAACTAATATAATTAAAAATTAAAAGTTAAAAAGTTAAAAATCAAATGTGAAAATGAAAATACAAACTACTAAATAACAAAAGCTGCATAGAAATGAATGCAGAAGGTAATTAACAGAATTACCGATTATTAATCATATTGCACTTTACATACATATGCATAAAACTATTAATTAAAAATAAATATAAAAATACGCACATTACATTATTACGAATTTTATAATCAACTCAGTTTGTAATAGCTATTTTCAAGTGCTAATATAATGTGTATCGAGAATATTTATGTAAAGTGGGTAACATTATTACGTATTCTCTTTCAGGTCACAAGTTGTTTGGTGTTGGGTTTTGTTGTAGGAGTTGTTTTCTCATTTCCAACGAAGCCATATCACGCATATTTGGTAAGTTTAACTGTTACATTCTAATACAAAAGCCTTGTTTTGTCTGTATCTATTTCTCTCAGTCCTTTATCTACATTTTTAAGAGAAAGAGCATCAACTATACCTTTGGGGGTACCTGTTGACAAGGAACCACCTACAAGGAAAGTTATATTCATAAGTTACAGAGATTATTAGAACGAACTTGTTGCAGGCATTTTAAATAGCCTCCCGGCGTCAGCATTTACGCTCGAGGAAGTTTGGGCGAGCTTTTGTTTGCCTTGATATTCCTTACTACAATTCGCTTACATATTTGCTATACCATTTCCAGTCTCTGAACTTCTAATAACTCATTATGTTATCAGTTAATAACTATAACCTACCTGGATTGCAGTTGAGTTGAAAAATGCGACCTTAAGAATGAAAGTGCGGATACGAAAACTACCCTGTCCAAGAAAGTTCAAAATCCCCCTAAACTCAGTCCTTTCAGGAAGTATACTACAGAGATTTACAGGAAGGGAAGTGCCATTAAATTTAGGATAAAAAAATAAGCTAAGGCACATCATTTAAACCTGCTTTCCCTTTGAGCGTTAATAATTTTCCCTTAATTTTAATTTCTACTGGACGATATTATTCCCATTTTTCTTTTTACTTCCCACTTTATCTTCACTTCATTTATCTCAAGATCACCAAACTGCATCAGCTCCGAGTCCTCGTACGTTTCCACATTCTCTTTTACCAGGATTTGTCGACGCTCGTACATTAACGGATTTCCAACAAAATTTCATCAAATTCACAATTGGTCGAAAAGGAATCGGAAAATAGCTTAAGTTCACTACGAATCGCATAATCAAATATTCAACGTTAACTCTACAGAATCACTTTTAGCTGAATATTTGACAAGGTATTAGGCTAAATAGTATGAACACGTTCAAACATGCCTGTGTGTAGAGGAATAAGAGGTGAGGAACCTGGGTGCTATTTAAGTTGAGCTTCGCATGTTTATTTTTTCCAGAACCATAAAAATTACGCCTTTTCTTATGGAGTGAAAGACGACGGTAAGGGTCTGGATTTCAGCCAGGATGAAAAGTCGGATGGAAATGCAGTTCATGGGTCTTATTCAGTGCAGCTTCCTGATGGCAGAAAACAGACTGTAAGTTCACCTTTCCCTACAGTTTCTCAATGGAAAAACATTTTGTACCTCTTCCAAAATGCCGTCAAGTAACCATTTTTAATCCCGCATCAGGTGAATTACCAAGCAGATCACTACACAGGATTTTGGGCTGACGTCGCATATGAAGGGAAGGCAGCCTATCCACCAGAAAGTGCCATTGCCCCCCCTTTTATCGCCCAGTTCCATGGCGAGAATCTGGGCCAAGAAGACGAGGTTGAGTCAGAGTCACCTCAGGAAAACCGTCAAGAAACAACTGTTCAACCTATACCGTTCGAGGAAAAGGAGGCAGGAGAATCCGTGCCTTTAGAAGACTTTCCTCCTGAGGAAATACATCCCATTCCTTTGGAAGACGTATCACTTGAAGCGGGAAACTCCATACCTTTGGAAAACGTACCACTGGATGCAAACTTCATCACTTTGGAAGAAGTACCTTCTGAGGCAGAACACCCCATCTCTTTAGAAGACGTACCTATTGAAGCAGGGCAGTCCATCCCTTTGGATGACGTGCCTATTGAGGCAGGAATTCCTATCCCTTTGGAAGACGTGTCCAATGAGGCAGGGCAGTCCATCCCTTTGGATGACGTGCCTACTGAGGCAGGAATTCCTAGCCCTTTGGAAGACGTGTCCAATGAGGCAGAGCAGTCCATCCCTTTGGATGACGTGCCTACTGAGGCAGGAATTCCTATTCTTTTGGAAGACGTACTTCCGGAGACAGGAAACCAGAACCCTTTGGAAGATCTACTTCCGGAGACAGGAAACCCCACCATCCCTTTGGAAGACCTACTTCCGGAGACAGGAACCCCTACCATCCCTTTAGAAGACGTAGCTCTTGAAGCAGGGGATCCTATCCCTTTGGAAGACGTACGTCTTGAAGTAGGAAGTCCCATCCTTTTGAAAGACGTATCTCTTGAGGAAGGAGATACCATCCCTTTGGAAGACGTATCCCTTGAGGCAGGGCAACCAATCCCCTTGGAAGACGTATCTCTTGAAGCAGGAGATACAATCATTTTGGAGGACGTATCCCTTAATGCAGGGCAATCAATCACCTTGGAAGACGTATCTCTTGAGGCAGGAGATCCCATCCCTTTGGAAGGCGTATCTCTTGAGTCAGGACAACCAATTCCCTTGGAAGATGCATCTCTTGAGGCAGTAGACTCTATCCATTTGGAAGACGCATCTCTTGAAGCAGAGCCCCCCATCCCTTTGGAAGACAAGCCTCCGATAACGGCAATCATCCTACCTCCCATAGAAGCAAACAAGGTTGGGTCTGAAGAGGCTCTTGTTCCTTATCTCCATTCAGCTCCGTAAAATCTCCATCTTTCCACCCAAGCAACGCCATTAGTACATCCGTTCCTCCTAAAACTCGGCGTCTCCTGCGCCGTGTAAATATCCTAAGACGTTCCAAGTGTAGACGGCTGAATTGAACGACATTCGTTTTGAAAGCTTCCCTATATTTTTCATTTGGCGCAAATGTGAGAAAACTGTACACATTTTATTTGAAAATAAACAAACTACAATTGAATTTTCATTGAAACAACATTTCATAACAGAGAATAAACAAGAAAGTAATTTTTCAATGCTCTTTCTTGAAAATCGTGTAACGTTGGAGACCCATTTAAACGCTAACTCTGGTCTAGCATTCTAGCATCGTTATACTAATCTAGAGAATTTTGTCCATATTTCATTCCCTCACTTCCTTTTCTTTAGGAGAGCTGCGCGACTTCCAGATTTCCAAGACACAGGTTCTCTCTACCCCCCCCCCCTACTCTCTAAGTCAGAAGAGCCTAAATCCTATATAAAACCTTAAAAAAATCTTTCTTTCAAATAAATACAGAGTAGCTAGAACAAATTAAAAAGACTAAATAAGTTTGATACATTTTCATGCGAGAAAAATATCCATTATCAATTTAAAAGGTAAATGAAACCGCTGAGAGAGAAGTATTTCAAGCATATGACCCAGGAGATAGAGAGAGAGGGAGTGTGTGTGTGTGTGTGTGTGTGTGTGTCGGTTGTGTTTGCCAGCCAGGCATTTTCTTTTTTCTCCATAGAGAAAGTAAAAAGGATGCTGCATCCAAGTTGTTGAGCTCAAATCAACCCAAGAAATGCAACTCGTGGCGGGAAAATGAATCGTAATACTCGATCTGATCAACATAAACCGACGCATGTCGAATATGTTCATCATTTATTCAACACGTAATTTGATCTTGGATGTAAATTTATGCTTCACAATGCTTCTGAATAGAGATTAATGACAATGTATTTTTGCATGCACTTTTACCATGCTCCTGTACTTGCGTTAAGCATTAATGGGCAAACCAAACGTTTCATAACGTTCTGAACTGGAAAACTCGTCTAATATGACCTTAAATACTTAACTTTAAAAATAAATAGGGTGGTGGGTGGTAAAACACCAAACGTATTTAAATATTTCACAATAATTATAATGTTATCAGTGCTTATATTCTAAAAGGCTAAGGTTGTTGGACTCAGTCTTTAACCATGATTTTACATATTTTTATATTTAACAACCAAAATAGTGTTTTTTTTTATAGCAAAATAGGCCCAAATTGGTCAAGGAGTAAGACTAATTTTTTTTCTCAATTCTTCGATTTTGTCTAATGTCTGGGAAAGAAAATATTTAACAAACGTCTTCTTCTGTCGTGTGTTTAAGCAACCTTAGAAACTACTACTAACACTACTGTGGGGTATTATATGGATACAGAAATACATTTGTTTTTGTATGATAAGCATAAACCTTGCTATACATTAGAAAGCCATCTTAAATGTGAAAAGAGGAGAAAGTATAAACGAATAACCAGCTCGGTATTCAATGCGAGCATAAGACAATAAAGAAAACAGGAGAGAAACAGAATAAAGTTAAAAAAAACGCCTACATTTCTTCTACAAATGGCTAAAAAAGGCATAATTCACAGTGGTCATTTCTAGCAAGGTGGAAGAATAACTACCACCTTCTCATAAGGTTAATATATTTCAAGAGGGGGGCGGGATGAATGGCCTTAAGTTGTGGACAGGTGATGGGCGTTGTTTTGTTCCATGAGCCATAGGCTCGATGTTTTTAGTGGAGATTTGAGTCCCATGAATCTATGTAGCACAAGGTCCGAAGAGTTACAAGGTTTTGTTGCAGGCATAAGTCAAAAAGGGAGAGAACAAAACTATCTGGAGCACACCACATCAACTTTGAGTGTTGGGGCAGGACGCATCTCAAAATCTGATGGAATATGTTCGCATAAATAAAACAAACTCCAAAATACAAATTGCAGTTCTCTCAGGGCGAAAATCAATGAAAAATACCGATTAAAAAAAAAGGTCTGCTGACCAAAGTCGCGTGCTCTCACTTATTCTGATTTAAGACCTTACGACCTTCAGAAATTTCAATAATTCCTGGACTAACATTGTGAGGACCTTGGCAACTCTATCAATCGAAAGAAAATGTAAAACAACACAAGGGTTTCAAATTTCGTTAGAATCGGCCGAATAGTTATGAAGTTATTGCCAAATAATTCCCCTACTAACCTTGAGAGGACTTTGGCAATTATATAATTTGAAAGATAATGTAAAACAACATAAGGTTTCAAATTTCGTTAGAATCGGCCGAATAGTTATGATGTTATTGCTAAAACAAAATAATTATCGGGCTAAACTTGGGAGGACTTTAAAAATTATATCATTCAAAGGAGAATGTGAAACAACATAAGGGTTTCAAATTTCGTTAGAATCAACTCAATAGTTACAATTTTATTATCAAAACATAAAAAAAAGCAAAACTGGGATCGACGGAACGACTGACCGACCGACATAATGAGATATAGAGTCGTACGCGTCTAAAAATAATAAGACAAAATATAACTTGATGAGGAGATACTTCCAACCCCCTACACACCCATGAACCCACGAGAGATTTTCCTCAAAAGGAAACGCAAGTGTGGGTCGGGGGCTGAAGTAGGATGGAACGAATATTTGTTTTTAGTCTCGCCATTATTAATTCATAAATTGAGCCTCCTCACAAGCACAAACAGAATACAAGGCAGCAGTGCGTTCTTTATTTTTACATAAGGAGAAAGACACATAGAGATAAACACAAACATACACAGAAATAAAAAGGATTAAACATGATAAAATAAAAGCATAATTCTAACAACTTTAATGAGATTCGGAGGGTAAGGATTTTAAATTTACCGTGGAAATGAGTACAAAGAGCGTATGTACATATAACAGGGAGCCCGTATAAAGCCACGAGGGCCCCCTTTAGTTGTGAAGATGGGGTGAAAATGGGAGGAGGACTAGTTGTAACCTACCTGTCCCTTGCATGCTATCTACACTAGCCGTTTAGCATCCACATAGTTTTACCTCTCTAACCTTACTGCTTTCCATAGGAATCTAAAATGGGTAAAATACATGTAGTACATGTTTGAAAAGGTTTATTATTGCAGTTCATCTAAAACAATTCTGGAAACTCTAGAAACTTGTAGATAATAAATAATCAAAGTGGTTGGAATAATTGAATAAAGTGAATTTTTCATCACCAATCAGAGCACAGGAAAAACTTGCCGAAAACAAGAGAACATTTCGCAGATGTCAGAGATGCCGTGAGTTTGTATTTACAATCGTCCTCTAAACAAAATTGGAATATGTAATGGTGAAAAAATTCCCAGGTAGACTAATATCAGGGCTACCAGATGGGCGTACAGACGCCCAGAAAAGAAAAGGGCTGGGCGTAAAAATGTCATATTTGACGCCCAGATAAATTTTGGGCGATTTTCATATTAATTGTAATGGCAAGAACTTTAAACTTTATAAAACCTTATTTTAGCATAAATTCATCATATTTTATTTTACAAAATGTTTTAAAATAAGACACAAACAATAAAATTAGAAAGCAAGCACGACGAATCAGTAATGTCAATGCAGACAGACCAGACTTCATGACGCCAAGGTGACGTTGTATGAGGCACTGGGCGGTTCCAGAGCCAGTGTTGCCAACTGAAATTTTTGTTTTAATGCTAGAATGTAGTTGAAAATGCTAAAAAAAATGCTTAAACGTGCTATACAGAAATAAAAAAAAAGGCTAAACAGGTATTTTACTTGTCAATGTGAGGGAACCCCACGTGGAATCTCTTGAGCAGACGGAACTTCCATGCGCTGCAGAAGGCCCGGTTAGGCCTAAATTGGTAAGCCTACCCCCCCCCCCTTCCACAAGTAGTAGCCTCGAACCGTGTCCACCACGATTCACTTTTCCTCGGGCAGAATAGCCTCTGCAAGAAGATTCGAGGCCATTCGAGAGTAGAGCTGTTTCCCGCTCACCGCCCCTCCCCCCCAACCCCGGGGAGAGCCTCGGACATAAATACCGCTCGACTTCCATGAAGAGACACAGAGTTGAGAAGTCTCGCCCGGACCCCAGAAGATTCCCCATAGTTCCAAGTCAGGTGCTAACAACAAAGCAAAGTGACAGCTGAACTATTTTGTGTATTTGGAATTAGCCCCAGCCAGTGAGGTAATTCCACTTAACGATCGCCACCGAGTGATTTTTCCGACTTATCTCATCAACTCCTGTCGAAGCTTCCCTCGTTTCGGGTGGCCGAAATACTCTCCCCTGAATCGGAAGTTACCCCCCCCCCCTCCCCCCCCCACACACACACTCCTCTGTTTTGGAGAACCGTCATCACTTTAACCTCCCGCTCAGAAGTTCCGAGCGGCCTCACCTCACGTACAGAAGACATACGTAAGCCAACCCCTTTCCCCCCTTCAGTAACCCAATTGAGTTAATCCCCCCCCCTCATTTGAATAGTCTCCTCCGATAATACCTTAAGTTCTAACTTCATAGTCTGATTAATAACTACAATTCCCCCCTTCGTTTACTGATGTGATTTTGTCCGTTAATTCTCTGAGGTAATTTTACCAATCAATTCTCTCATTATTTTTATGTAAATAAAATTATATTTTTGTACATGCCTCTTTAAATAACCTTGAGCTTGGCCATTGCCCATTTGTTACCTGACCTCGTTGCACTCTCATCTCGCATTTCAGCCCGTCTAAACTAGCGGTGTTCCGTCCCTTCGTCGATTCACCTGTAAGTTATCGGTCCCTCCCCCATAGATATAATATGGTATTGGTGTAATATAATGTCATACCACGACAGTCAATTACTATTTAAATTATATATCCAATAAAATTTTCTTTAAAAGGATTGACGAATCAAGTTGTGCATCTTCTTCTGGAGCTTTTTTGTGATAGTATGATTGTAATGTTCCAATTATATTTAGTACATCCTTTGGTAATTCAAAGCCTTTGCAACATTTGCTGTGGCTCTTTAAACCATATTTTACTCCAAGAAGGCTGAAATTTGGCAGTTGTATTTTGTTTCTTAGCTTATTTTTTACTATATTCCTGCTGCTGAATAGCCTTTCAACTTCAACATTAGAATTTAGTAAAATTAAAAGACTCAGAGCAAATTCTGCAACTTCTTTAAATGGGTTTCCTCCAAAAGAATATAATCCGAAACTTCTGACCAAAACGCTTCAGTAATTGAACTATTTAGCATTAATTGAAATTCAATTAATGACATTTTTTCTTCGTCCAAATTGAATGATTCTAGTAGAGAAATGATGGGATCCTTAATATGATTCAAAGTATTTTGTACTGATAATAACTTGATATTCTTAAGGATATTGATATTTTTCCGGTAAACGATTTCTAAGCTCTTTATAAAGAGAAAGCAAAAGAAATTGTGCTCTTTTGCGAATGTGTTTTTCTTCAGAAGCTGAAATATTCTTGTTGATCAACATTTCTGCTATCCTTTTCTCAAACCTATACCCTAGCTGTGTATTTGGATCAAGAAATTCTTTAATGTTAGCATTAGAATCAAGAGGATCACTTCTGCTTGTTGGTAATAGTAACATATTAGCAACTGATTGGAGTAGATGTGATAGGTCAGAAAGCATTTTCGTTTTGTCAACAGTGTTCGATTCAAAGAGATTATTTACTTTTTGAAATTGTACTAGAATTGGATGCAAAAATAAAGCGAAAAGCTCATTCTTAGGATCGCAATACATTTCGCATAGTAGCTGAACAGTGAAGCATCTTTCATCAACACTTGCTATCTCAAAATGAGTTTGCAATAAGAGCCAATGGCTTAAAATTCTACTAATTGCGGATTCGAATCAATCGACAACCATCTTGTTGAACAGGAATTTAAAATTTTCAAAGGTTCCTTATCATTAATCGCCTGGAAAGGTTGCTTGAAAGCAATTTATCTCATTATTAAAAATTCTAAGTTTCTTGGAAAGGATGCAGCACGAGCACGTGACAATGATAACTGTAATGAGGAACTTTCCCCCTCAACTTCTTGAAAACACCATTATTTATCCCTACCATTACGTTGGCATTGTCAGTACCTATGGCCATAACATTTTTTATGTCCAATTTTTTCTCAACTAATTCACTTTTTATGGCATTTACAATGGCATCTGCGTTACATTTTTCTAATAGCACCATATTAAGATATGTATGCACTACGTTTTTATGTTTATAATTATAATATATTATAATGATACCTACCTAGAACTTATTAAAGGTGATGTCATTCGATTCGTCCAATAATAAGCTAAATTTCCCGTTTCCTAAATCATAAATTAAATCTTCACTGAAATATGGAGCTAGGACATTCTTTACAATGTTTGCGCATTTAGTACGATGCATCTTAACTTTATTTACTGTTTCACTCTCTGATAAACTATTTTTACAAAAGTCTACCAAGTGGTCACAACAATTAAACGATGAATGACAGTAAATAAACATTGCTAAACTACCCTCAAACATATCGTCCCCAGATTTTTTCCCAATATATTTTGTAACAGAAGCAGTACTTTGACATGGACTTGAAAGCATTTTTATTTGTTTCACAGTGGCTTCTTAAAAGAGAATATTTTGCTAAAATGTGACATCAACAAAACTCGCAATGAGCTTTAGATGAATCAGTAGGTACTTCATATAACCACTTGTAAAATCAGGCATTTTTAAACATTCCTTTCGAAATCTTTGTGTGTATTTTGCTTTTTCTTTACCCATTATCAAAATGAGGGTGCAGGGAAATAAATGCTATTAGCAAAGCGAAGTTGAAAAGCCAATTTTAAGCCCAAGGCGATTCATAAATTCACAAAACTAAACGCAAAACCTAACAGCTGGCGCCAAACCAAACCGCAAACGTGTTACCGTTTTTGTCAGTGTTGCCAACTAAAAATTCTTAAAAACTTAAACACCTTTGTACGAATATTAGGTTGGCAACTTGGCATTTGTAAAGGAATATGTAACGATATAAAATAGAAATAAATTTATATACACTACCAATAAAAATTATATTCAAATAAAAAAAAATTCTAACGTTTATGGGTAGAAAAATTAAAATATAGTTTAAAAATACAATTTCCCCTGCTAAATCCACCCAAAAATGCTAAATTGGCAACACTATAACCAGAGCTGTCAATTTCACTCACTGAGAGGAGGAATGCCAACGCTCTATTTTGCCACCATGATTTGGGGTTTTCAGTGCCCTGCTGGATTTCTTGGTTTAAATTTTGTAAATGTAATGACATCAGGGTTTTTTTTTAAATGAATACAAAAAATGAGCTTAAATATAGGGTAAATCAACTTCATGCCTTAACATTTAGAATAATATGGTTTAACATCGAAACAAATTCACTAAAAGTAACCCGTTTTAATCACGTGCGCACAGTCGTAGAGAACAAGCATTAAATATGTAGACACGAAGGCGCGCCATCCTGACGACGGTGTTTATGTTCATAGATCGCTGACTGAACACATTTGGGCGTATACTCGGGCGTTAAAAACTTTGTCTGGGCGAATTTGGGCGTGGAGCTAAGGTCAAAACTGTGAGCCCTGATTGATGAGGGCAACCTCGTTTTATTTAGCCTCAATTTCCATGGTCGGGTTTGGAGGAAGAAGAACAAGGCATACAAACCAAAGAACATCGCTCCATGGTGGAGGTGTTTCTCTCCCCATGGTTATTCTATGTAATGGAAGGGTGGGTAGGTGCAGCCATGTAACGGATATAGTCGAAATAAACCTCACCCCATGACGCAAGGCCGCAAATGGGTATTTCAACTAAATAACATTCTGACTCATACCGCTAAGGAGAAGCCCCGACTGGATAATGAAATGAACATAAAGATCAGAATGACAATCGTTGATGAGCTCGAAGGGACAAAGGCCCAGTCTTCTTTTCTGTGGGGGTTCGTGTCATATTGTGTTTTTGAACAAACCAGTGATGGCTAGAAACCTTCTTGGCCCCAGGGGGAGAGGGGACACTGGTTTCGTGTCATGTATGGGTGGATATGAGTGCCCCATGAGGGAGGAGAGGCACTAGTACTCAATAGGGCAATGTTCTTGAACAAAGAACTTGGGTACGTTGTGCTGTGAAAACCCGAAGGCAAATGAGATCAGTGTTATGATTGACTATGTGTGTGGCTCCCCTTACCCTCGTGGCGAGTATCAGCGTATCCGGCCAATGGGCGCCCAGTTCGTGACGCCGTTGGAAGTTTTGTGTCCCCCCCCCTCCGCTCGCTGGGATCAAACCCGGGTGTCGATGCTGAAAATCCAACGGCGTATCAGTTGGCGAGCTCAACAAAATGGCTTGAAAATCATAAAATCATATGGGAGCAACCCAGTCCCTCTCTTGATTTCAATCCGATCAAAAATATGCGGCGGGAATTGGAGATCCTTCATTGTCTATGCTCTTGAAGATCCGTGCATGTCACTGATCGTTAACCCAAGTAATGTGAACGAATTTAAGTTGATATGCCAGGAAGAGTGGTCCAAATTAACGGGAAAAGGAGTTTAAAACTAAGGGTCGCCTTGGCCAAAGATTTCCCTGTAATCGGCTGCGAACCACACTGGCGGTACCTTCTTTCGCCATTTGAAGCCACGTAGCTGACCTCGGAGACGTCCTGGCTGAAGCTTAACCAAACGGTCGTTCTGCTCGTTGATGACAGGATCGATCGTGAATGTTTTTACATCGGAAAAAATGAGAATTCGATTGGCATGACTCTTTAAGTCGTTGAGAAGGTCATGCCAGCGTTCCCGACGTTGTTCTAGCATACGGTCGGTGAGCAGAGTCCTTTCCATGCACTTCAAGCTCTTCCGCCCACCTCCTTCACAACCATGGATACTGTGAACACCGGGATGCCTGTGAACACCGAGATGTTCTTCTTCACGAAGACAAATCTCCACGTTTTTCGTCTGGTTTCCCTTTTCTTTGCCTCCTTTATCAGGTAAGAGATGCGTAGCAAGTTAACGTTGTCGATTCAATGAAGTCCTCAATCCGTCTACTCCATTGACTTTGACTTTGACTTTGTATAAGTGCGGGTGCATGTGAGGGGAGACGATAGGGTGTGGAGGGGGACAGAGAAAATAGACAAGTGGAGAAGAGAGAAAAAAGTGTGGAAGAGGTGCAAAGAGATGCCTAGGGTCTGGTGATCAGACTTATCAATTTCATTTATTTTCTTGGTTGTGTGAATTCATTTTGTTGTCTTTGGATTTGGTAACAATTATAAAGTTATAAAATTATAAAATTATAATTATTATGGCGTTCAAGCCATTTGTCTTAGCAACTTTAGTATTTTATGGTTTGTGTTGTGCATTGCCTGTTTTGTATATGTTTTTAATATATTTAAGTGCGTGCTTGTTGTATTGTTTTATTGTATGTGTATTTTAGTAGTTTTATTGTTTCTTCTTTCTTCTTTCTTCTTTTGTAGTTAACTTCTTTCGAAGTTCTCTTCTTAATCGGTGAGTTTTTCAATTCTTGGTATGGTTGTCTTTATCGGTAACTTGTCGTAGTAAGGTTTCGAGTATCTTCATTGTTTTTGTGATTGATCTTGTATCACAGGTTTCTTCATTCTCATTTTACGCATAGAACGGCACTTCGTCTCCGCCAGCCACTCGGTTGGCGGAGCTGGGGAATCTGGGGCGACATTCAGCTCTTCTGTTCTGGTTAATCATCTGGGTGATTTCATCACTCAGTTCACGATTAACCAGATCCTGCATTTTCCGGGTCCGTTCTTCTATGACTTTGTTAATGGGAATTATCCCCGCCTCTCTGTGCAGGTCTTCTTGCCGTCTTCTTTCATGCCTGCGTGTACCCGTTATTAGGTACATGCATTTATTTTGCACTACTTGAAGACGCCTCTTTTGTGTTTTTGAGACACATGAGAGGGTGGAGGCGGGGTAAAGCAACGTAGATCTTACAAGGGCATTGTAGATCTTCTTCTTGTTGCTTTCACGTAGATTTCTGAAGCGGTATAGAGTTCTGACAGCGGACGAGGCTCGAGAAATTCTTTCTTCGACGTGCTTTTTGTACCCGGTAGAGGTGATTTTCATACCAAGTACATTGCATTCGTTGGTGTAGGGGTATCGCGTATCCCCCACACGCACGTCTGCCCTTAAGGTGCATCCGATGGGGACCACCTTGAATTTCTCTTGGTTTGTTCTTATTTTCCACTGAGCCTCGTAGTTGTTAAGGTTCGCGATTTCCATCGCTGTCATGCGAGCTTGCCACGGCGCATGCCTCCATGGAGATACGATTATCTGGCTGAAATCATCGGCGTATTGAATATTGAGGGAATTGGGGTACACAGGGTCTGGGACGTCCGCGGTGTATATCGAGTAAAGGGTGGGGGACAGACACCCCCCCTGCGGGAGGCCCGCAGTGAGCGGAAACTTTGGTCCGTCCGTGCACCCTAGACTGACATACGCCGCTCTCTCCATGACATAGTCACAGAGAGTTCTTTCTAAGTTTTCACTTAGACCCAGCCTTAAGATCTTATACTGCATGCCCCGCTGCCACACCTTATCAAACGCCTTTGACACATCCCGACAAACGATATCCACATAACTCCTGTCCCGTTTGGCTTGGGAAAGCTTTTCCGTTATGACATTAATTGCCATTTCCGTACTTCGCTTCTTTCTAAACCCGAATTGGCAAGGGTTGTAGAGGGAGTTTTCCTCCAGGTGAGACACCAGTCTTCCGTTGAGGATCTTCTCAAAGAGTTTCCCGCCAAATTCCAGGAGTGAAATTGGGCGGTAGCTCTCTCTCTCAACGTAGGGTCCTTTCCATGCTTGGGCAAAAAGATCATTTTTGCAGTTTTGTAAGAATCTGGAAAGTACCCTGTATTCAGACATGCGTTAAAAATTCGTCTCATTCCTTCGATGATGTTGGCTGGTGCCTTTTCGAAGTTAAGCTTCGTAAGCCCCGATTGGCCTGGGGCTTTCTGTCGAAATGAGCGGAGTGCGCCAAGGATCTCTTCTTCTGTGATCTCGGCGTCTCCGTCACGCAGTCTATCCACCTGGTGATGAGGATGCGTTCGATGTATTACCGTGTTAAGCTCGTCTACGATGTTATTTTCGAACTCTATATCGAAATCTTCGTTTTCATCTTCCGATATGCTGAAGATTTTTTCCCAATAACGCCGGAATATCACTTCGATGATATTATCTGCAGTTTCAATGGATCCATCTTTTTGGATTTCCATTTTCTTCTTTTTTCCAGATGATCCTCTGAGACTTTTAACTTTCTTCCAAAAGTCCTTTGGAGATGCATCTTGATCGAGGCCTTCGATCGCATCGTCCCATTGTCTCTGTTGTTGTTCGAGGATCAGCTGGTTGAGCTCTTCCTTGATCTCTCTACTTCGTTGTAGCGAGTCAAATGTTGCATTTGTTATATTTAACTCGTACATAACTCTCAATTCTCTATATAGATCTTTCATATACCCAGTCCACCTGTATGAGGAGATGGTTTTAAACTGGGTTTTGGAGATGCAAGCCCTATCTGCAATAATTAGATGTTCGTTGAGGTCGTCGAGTGCCTCGTCTATCTCCTCGAGAATTGCCTCGTCCAGATCTGGTGGGCGATAGGCCTCGAGGAGACCAGCGTACCGTGCCCAGTCGGCTCTCCTGTAGTCTTTTCTGACTGGAGCTGGGACTTGTATAGGGTTCCTATTGATGGTGAGTAGGATCCCTATATGATCACTACATGGTACCTGGACTGGTTCCATGTAGTAATTGAACGGCAGCTGACGATTAGCCAGACAAATGTCTGGTTTTGTGGCACTTCTTCCTCGAGTATAGGTTGGGAAGTCCGGGCCTATTCTATGGACCATGTTTCGGTCCATCATAGTATCCAGGAACCTTCCAATTCTATTGAAGGTCCTGTACCCAGAATCCCGACATCTGGCATTAAGGTCCCCCATTAATATGGTGGGGGTCCTTCTGCCAAATAGGCCAGAGAGAGAATGGATTGGCAAATATTCTCGTCTCGGCGGCTGGTACCCGGTGGCGATGACCAGCTTTCCTATATCGAGTTCGACCTCTATTGCAAGATAGGATTCTTCCAAGTTCCTTATGGGTCTATACTTGATCCCTCTTTTGATGGCGATGGCGGCACCGTCGTACCGCTCTTGAGAGTAATTCGTGATTAACACGTCGTAGTTCCAGATCTTAATTTCAGAACTATGAGTGTCAATCCCATGTTCAGAAATTAAGATGACATCTGCATCTATTTCCCTGAACACATTTCCGTAGAGAGTTCTTTTGGTTGTCCAGCCATTGGTGTTTATTTCCAGAATTCTTAGTGAGTTCCGCTCCATGGTAAGATGAGTTACCTGTGTTTCTTCTTTTTCTTACTCTTGGGGGCCTGTGGGGCGGGTCTGGGGTGCCCAGGCTTTACCTTCTTCGGGGGAGGGCTGGGAGTCTTTGACTGACTCTTTGTTGCCCTAGTGCGAGTGCATGGGCCCTCGTCACTATCCGAAGAAGTGGTATCATCTTCTTCATTCGCTTCATCTTCTTCTTCTGAATCTTCCGACGGGGGAGATTCTATTACATCTTTTAGTCCCGTGGCTTTTGCTTCGGCGCTATTGTTCTTGATGACACTATCCTTGAATGCCTTAGAGCATTCCGGGTCATCAGGAACGATGATGGAAGGAAGATTGTTGGCCTTTAGCAGCGCGTTCAATACCCGGTTGTAGCATCCGGGTTTGACCGCGTTTGCCACATTTGCATGAGTAATGCAAATTAGGATCTTCGCACTGAGGTCACTTGTAAAGATCACAGGTGAGGGGGTTGCCAATGTTGAGGCCATCCCTTCACTTTTCTTTGAAGTGCTCGCGTAGGTTTGAGTTTTTTTCTTCTTTTCTTCCTCTTCCTTTTTTTTAATTATGTCCTTTCTCCTTGGGCAGTTCAGGGCCATCGTTCGATGGGGCCCCTTGCAGTTCATGCATTTCTTTTCCTGGCTCTTACAGGCGTCATAGCGATGACCCTGCGTGGCACATTCACTGCACCAGGTTGTGCCTTTTTGGGGACAGTTAGCGGTTGTGTGTTCTTCGAGGGCATAACATACGAAGCACATCTGAATATTGACATATTTTTCGTGCTCGATGTTTGATCCTGGAATCCTCATATTGAAAATGAGGAGTCCCTCGGTTGCCGCCTTGTGGGCCATTTCGGTCGTGTTGAAGGTCACCTTGAAAACATGGGTGTGATCTCTAAATTTGATCACCTCCCTTATTTTCGCTCAATTGTGGTTTTTCTCGATTTCCATTTTGATCTCTGCGGGGGAGTTTTCGCCAACCCAGCTCTCTACTTTACGGCAAATAATACTTCTATTTGCAGAAATTGCTGGTGGGGTTTTGGCTTCCAGGTCCATTTGCTTGAGAACTTCGGCCCCTTCGTCAGAAAGGAGCCGGTCGATGTCCTTGGTTTCACCGCACATGGCGATGAAACCATTTGGAATGTCTATCAGTTTGATGAGAGCAATCCGTAAGTTTGCGAATAAGAATTCGCAAACGGTCTTCTTTTCGGGGGTCTTTTTTCCGGGTAAGGTCCGTAGGGGGACCCTCTTAGGGAGGGCCTCCATCGTCGCCGACGTCTTCTCTCTTCCTTCTTGAATTATTTTTTATGTGTGAAAATTATATGTGAAAATTTTGTATGGGAAAAAAGTGAAAAGTGGTAAAGGAGGTGCAGTCAAGGGTTAGGTTTGACAACGACGTGAGAAGAGTGCTCCCGTCCAGTTTCCTGTTGTTTCCCCGCTCGGATGGTGCCGGGATGAGGGGGGATGATGGATGGGGGATGGTTCTCGAGTGGGGACCTCAGAGGGTTGAGCTTGGTGGACTTAATGCATAGCGGCCGAATCAACGACCGCTAAGTTTGTGCCACCCCCTCACGGGTACGTACGCCAAAACTGCATCCAACTACATAGAGACGGGTGTAACTCCCTCTATGATTCTGGCCGGGTCCCCCGGGCGATGAGGATTTCTCCTCCGTCCGGGACTCGCAGTTTTGCCCCAAATTCGAGAGAATTTCTGACTTGTGCTTCTGCTGTGGGATAGGCCTCAAACCAGTTTCCACGCAAGCCCTTAATTATGCCAGTCCAAGTGGCCGACATAGTTAAGACGAAATTAATGAAGGGCAGTCATCCGAGCAGGTTCCCACGCAGGTCGTTGGACGGGAGCAACGAGGGTATTTAGCCCATCATTTTTCTTCTACTTCGCAGCGAAAAGATATGTTAAATCTTTGCAGATCGACTGGGCTCCTAAAGACACCCAGGACAGAGTCGCGTTCTTAGATGGCGAAGGCTCAAAAGTCTTTCTTTCTATAAGCACGCGTGAATAAACAACGCTCTTCAGGAGGTAGTAAGGCAGTGCTACAGCGTACGAAAAATTCGCCCAGCTCGTCTACTCCATGTGAGGTGGACTTGGACATATAAAGTGAGGTATATAGTAAGAGAAATAATGGGGAAATTTGGGGAAAAAAGATAGGAAAGCGAAAATGAAAAGTAGAATGAAAGACAGGTCCCTGGTAATAGGGCATCTCTGGCTTTGCGTATTGGTATATATTTTTTTGGGGGGTGCATATATATATATATATATATATATATATATATATATATATATATATATATATATATATATATATATATATATATATATATACATATAAAGGCATTCAAGCCTTTATAGCAGAGGGTTTTTCGATCCCTACTGCTTTTGGTGAAGAGATTATTGTTGGATTTTTGTTTTTATCTGGGTTGTTTAAGCCCCGATTTCGAATTGCTTTTTATTATTTTGTTTCTTTATATTTTATTTATTTTTTTATTTGATATTTTTGGCGTGTTAATCACGCTAAAAATTGGGGGAAATTAGCACTTGACTAATTAAGTGAAAGGGGATTGTGTTTGGCTCTGTGTGGGTTGTTTTTGTAAAAATCTAAGTGAACCTTGGTTCTACTTCATTGTCAATGAGTAGTCTGCTGCTTTTAAAAAGTTTTGCGTCGCCTATGTCATCAAAGCTGGGCGAATTTTTCGTACGCTGTAGCACTGCCTTACTACCTCCTGAAGAGCGTTGTTTATTCACGCGTGCTTATAGAAAGAAAGACTTTTGAGCCTTCGCCATCTAAGAACGCGACTCTGTCCTGGGTGTCTTTAGGAGCCCAGTCGATCTGCAAAGATTTAACATATCTTTTCGCTGCGAAGTAGAAGAAAAATGATGGGCTAAATACCCTCGTTGCTCCCGTCCAACGACCTGCGTGGGAACCTGCTCGGATGACTGCCCTTCATTAATTTCGTCTTAACTATGTCGGCCACTTGGACTGGCATAATTAAGGGCTTGCGTGGAAACTGGTTTGAGGCCTATCCCACAGCAGAAGCACAAGTCAGAAATTCTCTCGAATTTGGGGCAAAACTGCGAGTCCCGGACGGAGGAGAAATCCTCATCGCCCGGGGGACCCGGCCAGAATCATAGAGGGAGTTACACCCGTCTCTATGTAGTTGGATGCAGTTTTGGCGTACGTACCCGTGAGGGGGTGGCACAAACTTAGCGGTCGTTGATTCGGCCGCTATGCATTAAGTCCACCAAGCTCAACCCTCTGAGGTCCCCACTCGAGAACCATCCCCCATCCATCATCCCCCCTCATCCCGGCACCATCCGAGCGGGGAAACAACAGGAAACTGGACGGGAGCACTTTTTCTCGCGTCGTTTCAAAACAAACCCTTGACTTTACCTCCTTTTTCACACATCACTTTTTTCACATACAAAATTTTTCACATATAATTTTCACACATAAAAATAAGTCAAGAAAGAAGAGAGAAGAGAGAAGACGTCGGCGACGATGGAGGCCCTCCCTAAGAGGGTCCCCCTACGGACCTTACCTGGCAAGAAGACCCCTGAAAAAAAGAATGTGTGCGAATCCTTATTTGCAAATTTAAGGATCGCATTAATTAAACTAATCGACATTCCCAACGGTTTCATCGCCATGTGCGGTGAAACCAAAGATATAGACCGGCTCCTATCCGATGATGGGGCCGAAGTTCTGAAAACCCTCGACCTCGAAGCCAAAACCCCACCAGCAATCTCCGCAAATCGTAGCTTGATCTGCCGTAAGGTAGAAAGCTGGGTGGGTGAGAACTCCCCCGCGGACCTGAAAAATGAAATTGAAAAGAATCACACATGGGCAAAGATAAGGGAAGTGATCAAATTCCGTGATCACACCCACGTCTTTAAGGTTACGTTTCAATCAACTGAAATGGCCCACAAGGCAGCAACCGAGGGACTCCTCATTTTCAACATGAGGATCCCAGGCGAAAATATAGAGCACGAAAAATACCACAATATACAAATGTGCTTCGTGTGCTATTCTCTAGAACAGCACACCACTGCCAACTGCCCCCCAAAAGGACAAATCTGGTGCAGCGAATGCGCCACACAGGGTCATAGATATGACTCCTGCAAAAGCGACACAAAACAATGCATGAATTGCAAGGGGCCCCATCGAACGATGGCCTTGAACTGCCCCAAGAGAAAAGAAATTATAAAGAAGAAGGAAGAAAATGAAAGAAATAAGAAAACCGCTACATACGCGAGCACGGTGAAAAGAGGTGAAGGGATGACATCGACTCCCTCACCGATGATTTTCACCAACGACCTGAGTGCAAAGATTCTTATTTGCATAACTCATGCGAACGTGGCTAATGCTGTAAAACCTGGATGTTACAACCAGGTTTTAAACACACTTCTTAAAGCAAACAATCTGCCATCGATCATTGTGCCAGATGATCCTGAATGCTCTAGGGCATTTAAGGACAGCATAATGGGCAATAATAAAATAGAAAATACCACCGGATTAGATAAAGTCATGGAGTCTCACTCCTCGG
Organism: Ceratothoa steindachneri; assembly: GCA_963969495.1. NCBI lineage: Eukaryota > Metazoa > Arthropoda > Malacostraca > Isopoda > Cymothoidae > Ceratothoa > Ceratothoa steindachneri. Next base: position 6,323,317 of record OZ018323.1, read on the forward strand.
AGGAATCCGAAGAAGAAGAGGATGAGACTAATGACAAGGAAGAAGAAGATCAATCTACATCTTCGGATAGTGACGAGGGCCCATGCACTCGCACTAGGGCAACAAAGAGTCGATCAAAGAGTCCCAGCCCTCCCCCGAAGAAGGTAAAGCCTGGGCACCCCAGACCCGCCCCACAGGCCCCCAAGAGTAAGAAAAAGAAAAAACGCAGGTAACTCATCTTACCATGGAGCGGAACTCACTAAGAATTCTGGAAATAAACACCAATGGCTGGACAACCAAAAGAACTCTCTACGGAAATGTGTTCAGGGAAATAGATGCAGATGTCATCTTGATTTCTGAACATGGGATTGACACTCGTAGTTCTGAAATTAAGATCTGGAACTACGACGTGTTAATCACGAATTACTCTCAAGAGCGGTACGACGGTGCCGCCATCGCCATCAAAAGAGGGATCAAGTATAGACCCATAAGAAACTTGGAAGAATCCTATCTTGCAATAGAGGTCGACCTCGATATAGGAAAGCTGGTCATCGCCACCGGGTACCAGCCGCCGAGACGAGAATATTTACCAATCCATTCTCTCTCTGGCCTATTTGGCAGAAGGACCCCCACCATATTAATGGGGGACCTTAATGCCAGATGTCGGGATTCTGGGTACAGGACCTTCAATGGAATTGGAAGGTGCCTGGACACTATGATGGACCGAAACATGGTCCATAGAATAGGCCCGGACTTCCCAACCTATACTCGAGGAAGAAGTGCCACAAAACCAGACATTTGTCTGGCTAATCGTCAGCTGCCGTTCAATTACTACATGGAACCAGTCCAGGTACCATGTAGTGATCATATAGGGATCCTACTCACCATCAATAGGAACCCTATACAAGTCCCAGCTCCAGTCAGAAAAGACTACAGGAGAGCTGACTGGGCACGGTACGCCGGTCTCCTCGAGGCCTATCGCCCACCAGATCTGGACGAGGCAATTCTCGAGGAGATAGACGAGGCACTCGACGACCTCAACGAACATCTCATTATTGCAGATAGGGCTTGCATCCCCAAAACCCAGTTTAAAACCATCTCCTCATACAGGTGGACTGGGTATATGAAAGAACTCTATAGAGAATTGAGAGTTATGTACGAGTTAAATATAACAAATGCAACATTTGACTCGCTACAACGAAGTAGAGAGATCAAGGAAGAGCTCAACCAGCTGATCCTCGAACAACAACAGAGACAATGGGACGATGCGATCGAGAGCCTCGATCAAGATGCATCCCCCAAGGACTTTTGGAAGAAAGTCAAAAGTCTCAGAGGATCATCTGGAAAAAAGAAGAAAATGGAAATCCAAAAAGAAGATGGATCCATTGAAACTGCAGATAACATCATCGAAGAGATATTCCGGCGTTATTGGGAAAAAATCTTCAGCATATCGGAAGATGAAAACGAAGATTTCGATATAGAGTTCGAAAATAACATCGTAGACGAGCTTAACACGGTAATACATCGAACGCATCCTCATCACCAGGTGGATAGACTGCGTGACGGAGACGCCGAGATCACAGAAGAAGAGATCCTTGGCGCACTCCGCTCATTCCGACAGAAAGCCCCAGGCCAATCGGGGCTTACGAAGCTTAACTTCGAAAAGGCACCAGCCAACGTCATCGAAGGAATGAGACGAATTTTTAACGCATGTCTGAATACAGGGTACTTTCCAGATGCTTACAAAACGGCAAAAATGATCTTTTTGCCCAAGCATGGAAAGGACCCTACGTTGAGAGAGAGCTACCGCCCAATTTCACTCCTGGAATTTGGCGGGAAACTCTTTGAGAAGATCCTCAACGGAAGACTGGTGTCTCACCTGGAAGAAAACTCCCTCTACAACCCTTGCCAATTCGGGTTTAGAAAGAAGCGAAGTACGGAAATGGCAATTAATGTCATAACGGAAAAGCTTTCCCAAGCCAAACGGGACAGGAGTTATGTGGATATCGTTTGTCGGGATGTGTCAAAGGCGTTTGATAAGGTGTGGCAGCGGGGCATGCAGTATAAGATCTTAAGGCTGGGTCTAAGTGAAAACTTAGAAAGAACTCTCTGTGACTATGTCATGGAGAGAGCGGCGTATGTCAGTCTAGGGTGCACGGACGGACCAAAGTTTCCGCTCACTGCGGGCCTCCCGCAGGGGGGGTGTCTGTCCCCCACCCTTTACTCGATATACACCGCGGACGTCCCAGACCCTGTGTACCCCAATTCCCTCAATATTCAATACGCCGATGATTTCAACCAGATAATCGTATCTCCATGGAGGCATGCGCCGTGGCAAGCTCGCATGACAGCGATGGAAATCGCGAACCTGAACAACTACGAGGCTCAGTGGAAAATAAGAACAAACCAGGAGAAATTCAAGGTGGTCCCCATTGGACGCACCTCAAGGGCAGACGTGCGTGTGGGGGATACGCGATACCCCTACACCAACGAATGCAATGTACTCGGTATGAAAATCACCTCTACCGGGTACAAAAAGCACGTCGAAGAAAGAATTTCTCGAGCCTCGTCCGCTGTCAGAACTCTATACCGCTTCAGAAATCTACGTGAAAGCAACAAGAAGAAGATCTACAATGCCCTTGTAAGATCTACGTTGCTTTACCCCGCCTCCACCCTCTCATGTGTCTCAAAAACACAAAAGAGGCGTCTTCAAGTAGTGCAAAATAAATGCATGTACCTAATAACGGGTACACGCAGGCATGAAAGAAGACGGCAAGAAGACCTGCACAGAGAGGCGGGAATAATTCCCATTAACAAGGTCATAGAAGAACGGACCCGGAAAATGCAGGATCTGGTTAATCGTGAACTGAGTGATGAAATCACCCAGATGATTAACCAGAACAGAAGAGCTGAATGTCCCCCCAGATTCCCCAGCTCCGCCAACCGAGTGGCTGGCGGAGACGAAGTGCCGTTCTATGCGTAAAATGAGAAAGAAGAAACCTGTGATACAAGATCAATCACAAGAATAAAAGAAATCACTCGAAACCCTACTATGACAAGATACCGATAATGACAACCTTACCAAGAAATTTAAAACCAACGATTACGAAGAGAACTTCGAAAGAAGCAATCTACAAAAGAAGAGAGAAGAAAGAAGAAACAATTATATACTAAAATACACATACAATAAAACAATACAATAAGCACGCACTTAAATAAAGTTAAAAACATATACAAACAGGCAATGCACAACACAAACCATGAAAATACTAAAGCTGCTGAGACAAATGGCTTGAACGCCATAATAGTTATAATTTTATAATTTTATAAACTTATAATTATTACCAAAAACCCAAAACAACAAAAATGAACTCACACAAGCAAGAAAATAATAAAAGTGATAAGTCTGATCACCAGACCCTAGGCATCTCTTTGCACCTCTTCCACACTTTTTTCTCTCTTCTCCACTTGTCTATTTTCTCTGTCCCCCCCACACCCTATCGTCTCCCCTCACATGCACTCGCACTTACACACAAAGTCAAAGTCAAAGTCAATGGAGTAGACGGATTGAGGACTTCATTGAATCGACAACGTTAACTTGCTACGCATCTCTTACCTGATAAAGGAGGCAAAGAAAAGGGAAACCAGACGAAAAACGTGGAGATTTGTCTTCGTGAAGAAGAACATCTCGGTGTTCACAGGCATCCCGGTGTTCACAGTATCCATGGTTGTGAAGGAGGTGGGCGGAAGAGCTTGAAGTGCATGGAAAGGACTCTGCTCACCGACCGTATGCTATGTGCTCGAGTACAAACTCGGGAGGGAGGCTCTGGTGTATGTTGTTCCAGATCTTGCTTGCTCTTTGGTGAAGCTCCACGTTTATAGGGGTTATCCCCAATTCACCAAGGAGCTCAAACTGCCTTATCCGCTCTCTCCTTCGGGTTCTCGTTATCATATAGATAGCCATATTTTGGACCCTTTGCAGTTTAAAGACTTGGGTCTCGGGACTCGCGTTTATAGGCACCTGTGGATACAGGAGTTTGGATCGAATGTATGCATTATACATAGATCTTTAGTTTGTTGGAGGTACTCAGGTTTAGGAATCTGAAAAATTCCCCCAAGTCCCTCCGAGCATTCGTTGTAGTTTTAGTTACATGACTCCCATATCCACGAGTCGTAATAGGGAGTCCCAGAACCGTGCCCTCCGTGTGGTATGGGATGCGTGCACCCCCCTCTTAGATGTCTGCGAGGGTCCGTCGAAATAGTGGAATTGCACGAAACTTTGGGGTATCTTCTCTCGAAAGAGAAGATGCCCCAAGAGTTGATGTTTTCGATTTCTAGCGCCGTACTCTGTGCTATGTAATTCACATTCCGATAAGGTGTCGTGCAGATCATCGTTATATCGTCCGCAAATTGGACGTATAACGAGCCTTCAGTCAGAGGTTGGGGTATGTCGATGGTGTATATGTTGTAAAGCAAGGAACTTATATACCCAACTTGTGGCACCCCCGCCACGAGCTCGAACTCGGGGCCATCGTATCCTGTAATGTTCACAAACGCTCTCCTATCCATTACGTAATCGCATAGAATCCTTTCAAGTATGATATCTAGGCCCAGTTGTAAGATTTTGTATTGCAGGTCTCTCCTCCATACTTTGTCAAAAGTCTTTTTCACGTCGCGGAGTACCAGATATGCATGGTCTTTCTGCTTTTACCTTTTCTAACTTCACGGTGATCACGGCTAGCGCCGTATCCGTTCCTCGCTTCCTACGGAAGCCATGTTGTTGGTTGTTTGTGCAAATAATTTTCTTCGAGGAACGTATTCACCCTCTTTGCCAATATTTTCTCCATGACTTTCCCTGCAAATGCTAAGAGAGATTTATGTATTGTCACGTGTAAATTTTGTGTCTGACCGCCTCTTAGTCTTTTTACTGTCTGCCAGAATGTACGTGAGTCGTTTTCTATATTTAGTCCGTCTACGAAGTTGTCCCCAATTCCGTCAATGATATTTTCACTGTTTATAGCACTCACGATTAGTCACTTAGACTCGCGAGTCTAAAATTCACAATCTCGGAAGGAAAATTGGCAAAGCACAAAAATGTTCTTCATCAGAGTAAAGAGAGAAGACTAGCATCCGGCAACCAGAGGTGAATATGGAGGATGCTGTGAAATATGCCGATTCTCTCAACTTACACACAGCCAGCTGTGAGTTGTGGGGCGTGGCAATATCATGAATCATCTTGGTATATGTCTAGTAACCAATGCAGGCTGTTTGATGACCAAACTTGAATGCATTTCAGAAATCTATCTAAAGTACCATTGGGCTTTTATTGCTTCCTCTAGTTCGAAAAATTATTGATTCCTTTTGAGTGCTTTGATGGTACTGGTATATATTTTGGTTTTTCATTCCTGGCTAGCCGTTCAACAAACTTCATTCTCTTATTGTATCGGATACCTTTTTTCATCATACATAACAATTCTCCTTAAGATTGGATCTCTATATTAACTCAAAAGATGCGACGAACAATTTTAAAGACCTCTCAATTTCGGAGTTTCCTTCAATTCATGTGCAACCCACTTTTTCACATTTATTTAACCTTCCTTATTGCCATGAGAGGACGTAAACTGGTAGCGACTGAAGTCCTAAGGTCTTCAGCATGTGCTCTAACTGCCGTTCGTGGTTTATTGGGTACTGCAGCCGATAATTATTCACCATTAATAACAGGTTTGGGCTTCCCTCGAGGCATTGGTGCCCATCTTTCCAGACCCAAACAATTTGAACCAACGCTGAGCAGTTCTTCCCGTCGTGGTGTTCACCCTAAATGTTTTCTTGATATTATCCTCCCCTGTAACATCAGTAGGTTCCAGTTTAAATTCGCACTTGAAAATTAATCTAATTTCTTAGGTAGATATCGTTAAGTGTTGATGGAGGTAAAGAGCTCAAAAAACATTCAATTGCACTCTACATTGAAGCTTCTTAAAATATGAATTAGTAAAGCATTCGTTTTTATCGTTTTCCTTCATAATGTAAAAAAGACAGAGATCTGTAATGAAAGGGTTAAAGATAAAGTGAAAATATGTGGTAGATATATCGCCACAGTTCTTCCTGCAGTCGTTGTAGACTGGAGGGCACACAATTCTGGGAGAGAGAGAGAGACAGAGACAGACAGACAGAAGCGAGGAAATGAGTGCTTGCCTTCCCTGGTAACACACCTGCCCGGTAATTAATCTAAAATGAGCTGAGAAAGTTGGAAGTTGGAATCTACCTGCGAAGTGGCAAATCTATCAGCGACGCCTCTCGACAATTTTAAGCAATCAGACTGAGAATTTCTATTAGGGATGGATTTTGCAAAGGTAAATTTAAAGCGAAAACCAACGATGGCACATCCCGCAGAATCTTTGCAATGAGAGATCTATAAATGGTGACAATAGAACAAACCTCAACTGATTTCTGAAGCTTTGACTAAAGTCAAGTTCTGAACCCACATAGTGGTGGATTCTCGCCAAGTTGCCGAAAAGCTTTCATTCCACCATTTGGGTGCTCTGGTTAAAAAGGCGGGGGTTTAAACCGAACCAGTGGTGTTCGTGTGCTGTAGCCTTAATAATTATGTACCAGTAGGAGTCACCGAAAAATGCACCAGACTACCTTTCTGATTAATATCGGTCGCTCATTAAAGAAAGTATGGAAGAATGCGATCGTTGCAATTCGGTAGCATTTGTAATTATTCCATTTCTTTCAAAATATAAGGTTACTGTAGGGTGGATAGAGTATTTTACTCCAAGTGTGAGGTGTATAGGTTTCTTGATGGCATGAATCTCTCTATTCAAACTGTTCTAAATTGTTTAGAGCATTGTCCTTCAACCTTTTTTATGACCACTGGTCACTTTTATTATTTGTTTCGAATGAAATTAGCTACCCCAAAATTAAAAATCCAATAAACTTTATGGCACAATAAATATAGGCATAATAAAACATGTATAGAATTAATTCATCTGACAAATTTTTACCAAGTTTTGGTTTATTTTGAAACATTAAAAATTGGTTAGATTTTACAATTTTTCCTAGCGTCCGCCCAGAAGTTCAAGTCACCTCGGGCATAGGGGCCAGGGGCGATCGGGAAGACTCTACTCTCTCAGAGCTATTCCCGATCTATACCCAACCCTTATTTTACTGGATAGTGGAATCAAAGTAAGTGAAAGTGCATGGAAGATGCACAGCCCATGTAGGCAACAGGGGAAAATTTTCATGGCATCAAGGACAGGAGAGGCACGCAACTCTCCTATTCTGTCCCCGGCTAATTGCTGGAATAGTCACGGAAAAGGGACCGGGGGCAAATGGGAAAGTAGACCCGTCCGCCATTGCGTCACCAATTACCCCATTCCGCTAACAACAACAACAGCCCCATTTGCGACTCTGGCGATTAACGAATGAAAGTCTGATTAAAATAACGATCGCGATGACGCAATTGAAACGAAATCGCCCGAGCGAGGGCGAGGGGAAGGGGGGGGGGAGGGAGCGCCGGAAGAAGGGAAAGTCCGCCGTGATTCCGGGAACGCCCCAGAGGGCGAGAATTGTCTCGATTGCGTGGTGGAGCTTCAATCACAACTAGGGGATTGAACCCTGCAATTGCACAACCGATGATGACCTTGACTGTGTAGTCGTGTTGAGAGGGGGGAGGGAGGGGAGGCACTCGTGAGCCATCGCTCAATTAAGCCAATTTTATCGCATCCACTAAAATACTTCAAAGTATATGGTGGAGGGGGCACCTCCATCTCGCTGTAGCTAACTAGTGACTCTTAACTTAACAAACCAAACCGAACCTACTATACAGGGTGTTTCACCCAAATCTGACACTTTTTAACTACAATTCCCTAATTTTGAGGCGATTTAGATAAAACTTGGATGCATTCATATAGTCCTTGCTGACAGGCGCCAGATGGGTTTTGTCCTACGAAAACTTTTTTTTATTAGCACTTTAAAGTATACAAGTTTGATCTAAATCGGTCCCCAAAAATGTGGTTAGAATAAAAAAAAAAGGTAGGATAGAGGTGAGACGCCGTCTTTAGAAGAAAACAGTTAAAATTATAAATTCGGCCAATAGCCTCGGGCAAATGAGCGTAGCCGATTGGGTTGAAGCTCCTTCGGAAAAAAACTTATTTCCTCGAGTTTTTAAATTTTACTTCCATGACATTTAAGGTTACTTACACTTTAGATATAGTAAAAATACTAAAAGTTCCGAAGTGGAAGTGGGCAGGACGCATTGGTAGAAGAAACGATAGAGGGGCAAATGAAATCCTAACCTGGGTACCTTTATACAAAAAGAAAGCCAGAAGACGACTCCGCAGAATGTGGGAAGATGAAGTTTGCTCAATGGGTGGGAGTCGCGTCTCAAACTCGGGCGCTGGGCCGTGATTAGTGGAAGTTATTTGCGGAGGTTCCTTGCCCAGAAGTGGGATGAAACAGGCTGATGATGTTATTTCATTTACACTCCTTGTGATCTTCCATTCCCCAGCTATCTTCATGTACAGTTGCACAAATTAGTCATGCCACAATTTTCAAAATGTTTCGGAAAAAATAGCTTAACTACTATGTAATTATTTATAAATGGTTTAGAAATCGCGCTTAGCCTTGGATGACTGCCGCTAGGATTTGCTGAGCAAGGTTGTCAATTAATACTATTTTTCCTCACACGTTAGGTTGGAAATTAATTCTAGCTTTCAATGGGTAAATGTTAATGCGAATATTTTTTGGATATCTATGATTAAAAATAGAATAATATATAAAGTTAACTGGGGGAAGGCACAATTCCCCCCCCCTCCGTTTTGAACCGAAACCATGTCAAACTCTTTCGAGAGTCATCTTTCCTTTCACCTTTACTCACTCTTAGGTGGGGTCGGCGTTTCTGACGAGCCGTCACCAGTCGCTCCGGTTGTACGTGTCTCATCTTGTGAGTTTGTTTCCTTTCAGGTCTTCCCTAATATTTTCCATACAACGTCTTTTCGGCCTTCCAAGGTTACGATTTCCAGCCACTTCTATCTGCATCACGCTCTTTCTTACCTCCTCATTATCTCCTCTCATCACGTGCCCATACCACTGTAGTCTCTTTTCCTGTATTTTCTTGGAAATTTCTGTCACTTTTATTGTTCCTCTTCTTCGTTCATTCCGGATCTTATCCATCCTCGTCACTCCACAAGTCCACTTCAGCATCTTCATCTCGGTGACTTCCAGCTTCCTCTCCTGGGTCTTCTTTATTGGCCACGTTTCCGCTCCGTATAACAGTGCTGGTGTAACTACTGTGTTATACACTTTTGCCTTTGTCTTTATGTTAATATTTTTGTCACATAGTATTCCAGATGTCTTCTTCCAATTATTCCATCCCGCTTTGATTCTATGGGCAATCTCAGCTTCGGAATCTCCATCACTTGTCACACCGGACCCCAAATATCTAAAATTCCTCACTTTTTTTCAAGATTTCCTCTTGCATTCTAAGCTCTTCCTGGGTGTCATCCAAGAAACTCAAATACTCCGTTTTCTCCTACTGATTTTCAACCCCCTCCCCTCTACTGTTTCTCTCCAGAGCTCCAGCTTCCCTTCAATCTCTAATCTACTAGTGCCGCAAAAAACAATGTCATCAACAAAAAGAATGCCCTAGGGGAAAGGGGCCCTTATTCCTTCAGAAATGACATCCATTATTAAGTCGAAGAGGAATGGGTTTAGGGACGACACTTAGTGTAAACGGACTTTGACAGTAATCCATCCTGTCAGGCCCACAGTGATTCTTACTCGAGTTCTAGCATCAGAATACATGTCCTGTATCGGGCGTACATACTTTTCTGGCACACCTTTACTTGTCGTGGAACCGTGTCGTACGCCTGTTCTAAATCAATAAAAACCATGTTTAATCCTTTTCTTTTTCCTGGCATTTCTCCATCTTCTGTCTTAAAGCGAAGATTGTTTCCGTTGTTCCCCTGCCCCAGGCAAGATACCAAATTGCTCATCCCCAATTGCTGTTTCATTCCTCAATCTCCTTTATATTATTCTTTCCCAGATCTTCATAGCGTGAGACATTAGCTTTATACCCCTATAATTCCCACATTCTTGGATGTCACCCTTATCTTTATATAGTGGTACTATAATACTATCTCTCCATTCGTATGGTCATTTTTCTTTCAGGTAGATTTTCCTCATCAGATCCCACAGCGTGTCTACACCCTCATCTCCAAGCGCCTTCCATACTTCTGCTGGGCTACATACAGTCTAGCCCACTTACTTTCCCGTTCTTCATCTTTTCTAATGCCATTCTCACCTCCTCACCTCCATCTCGTCGGGCGTCAGACCCACATTTGGGACTCCCTCCCCATAGGTGGCTTTGGGATTCGAGATTACTGTTTCAAATACCGCAATAACGTTAAAATGTTGCTAAAGTTAATTTATTTTACTGCTAAATGTTCCATCTAGTACTTTTCCGTCTCTCATCAAATAATAATAATAATATATTAAATATTAACTCTGAACGGAACTCAGCGTAAAGTGTGACAAGACTATTTGGGGCAACTGTACACATTACATTACCTTTCTCATATTACTTTTTTGTCTTTCTCTTTGCGCGGGATCTGGAGAGTTACGCTCCCTTCTAGTCCTGAAGGCCCCATGTAGTCTCCTCTTTAAACTTATCGGACTATCTACTTTTCTCACATTTTCACTTTTATGGCAAACCTCTTCCCACCATCTACCAACTCAACAAACGCGTCTTCGTGCCCTTCCGGCCCCAATGACCACAGGAGGATCTGCTCATATATCTTCAACCCATTTTCACTTCCTCTATCTTCGCCACTTTCTTTCAGATATCTCCTTACTTTTAGCGGGAGATGCCCTCGTTGAATTTAAGTTAAATAAAAAAAAATTACCGTTTATTTTCAATGCCCAAGTTGGTAATACTTCACATTTGTCTCTTCACTAATTTCGCCCGAGAATATTTCACTTTTCACTCCAGAATTAAGTAACTAAAAAATGATATTTACGAATGTTTTGAAAAAGACTGAAATTAGCCAAAAGCTAAGTTAATAACATAAAGAAAATGGTTGTTGCCGATGCCCATACCATTTTCCTTTTTGCCTATTTCACGCTTGCCCGCCCGCTTTGTCCTGCCCACACATGCTGTTAGCGTTTGCAGCTGACATACGGGACGTAACGAAGGAAAAAGGGGAGCACATCGCCCCCTCCCACGAGCCATTGCGACGAGGCTCTAATCAAAATCCACCTCACAATCCAGAGCCAAAAATTCAAGCATTAGGTCGATCGGCAAATTGATTCGTTGGTCAAGTGGGTTCGTTCCACCGGGGGCCATAGATTTCCTCTTGGCAGGGGGAGGAGCATTCATTCAAGCGTCCACTCACTCGTAATCCACAAGGGCGAAGGACTTTCTTCTCGGTCGCTTTCGCTTCCTTCCACCTTCGATTCAATGTAGTTCACTCCCCGTTGCCGAGAAACAGAAGCCGCTATATAAACTCACTACCCATTCTTACGCTATCACAACCCTTCGTAACCTCGTCAGAACAACACCGATCAAGTCTCCATTCAAAACACGATGGCCACAAAGGTGTTGTAGTGCATCTATTATCTATCTATCTATCTATCTATATATATATATATATATATATATATATATATATATATATATATATTATAAAGCTGAGTGAAGGAGCATATAGATAGACAAGAGTGTGTATTTGAGGAATTTTGAACTATTCAAATAATAGCAATCAGATGCTAATTAGTGATAGTAATCAAACGAAGGCACACTCAATCTTCCGAGAAAAAATGAGATATGACGGAAAAAAGTGAAAAGATGAATGTGTAAATGAGCAAGACTAAATATTAGAATTAGGAGGGACTAGGATGGAATTCATATAGAAAACTTAGAATTTCATAAGTAAAGAGTTCACCCCTTACCCCCCCGTAAACGGGGTATTATTTCATAGAAAGACAGAAGAGGCTTTAGTTCACTCTAATAATGACAATTGACGTGGGTTCACATTTAATGATCTTGAACGTATTTAACGAGTTAGATGAACGTAATGAAACCCATATTCAAGTCTCGAATGTACTTATATGTCGCATTAAATGGGCTTTGGGGCGTTTCTTTATGAACTTTACAACCCCGTAGGTGTAATGGAATTGAATACTGAGCCTCCCTTTGAGAAAGAAACTGAACTCCCGAGACATCTCCTTAACTCTGAATTGAAACTCCACATAACCTGTGAATCAGGAAATAAAGATATGAATACAAATCCTAAATTCATCCTATGACAGACGATCTTCCTACACCTGGTCTTTGGTGGAAGGACCCGTCTTTACCAGGCCTGAATTCTCATATTTCACTGTGATCCCACAGACGTACATGAACGTCTGGATTGACATTTGGGCGTAAGAAGGCGTTTAACCCCATGACATTCGAAGTCAATCTCTTTGCGTGACACCGAAGTACAGTTCTGACCGCCCCTAACCCCCTTTCCCTCCAAAGCCAGGGGGGAGATAAATGGCCATCCCGAGTGGATGTGATGGATCTTTTTTTTATAGATTTCCTCCTTTTCAGATGATCTTGGCTCTCGCTCTTGCCGCTCTCTGCTTCAACTTCTGCCTCGCAGTCGATCCCTACCACCAGACAGTATACAAACAAGTACGTAACTAAATAAAGTACTTTCGAGTTAATCTAAAGGGAGAGTTTGCTACATTTTACAAGGGTATTTTTAATTGGAGAAAAAGAGGGAGAGAAATACAAAGAAAAATGATGAATACATAAATAAAAAAGAATTTTGAAAAGCTTAACTATACCAAAAAAGGACATTAACAGATATCGTTACAACTATGTGCGTGTAGGCAGAAAGTGTAATAAATCTACACCAACACTTGCTAGCGATTGTCATTCTGATCTTTATGTGAATTTCATTATTCGGTAGGGATCTCATATATAATTAAAAAGGGAGGAGGGCATAATTAATGAACAAGTTACAACAAAAAGCAAAGGCTCCAAGTTGGCCTGACGGAAAGTGATAAATAGATACCAAAATTAAAAATACAAGGAGTGTATCCTTCCATACTCTGGCTAGAAAGTGTCAAAGAAAACACACTTCAACAATAGATACATCTACCAACTACACTGTAGATAGCCGTTCTCCAGCTTTGACCACGAAATATATGTAGATGCCCCTAGATTCGATCCATCTAAACGTTTTCCCCAACACCTAGAATATGCTCATGTATATGCAAATGCTTCACAATAACGAGCTAGGCCATGGCCAAGAGCATAATGGCAAGTGCCCACCCCTTCCGGCATACCTAAGCACGCTAACATGTTAAATGCGAGTGGCAAAGTGGTTTGCTTTACAAATTTCATCAACGAGCACGTTGCCCACTTTTTCCGTCTTCTTCCTCAATTTTTCCCTCTTGTTCCTCAAACAAAATGTAAAATTCAAATTGGCACCGTCCAAATTTGGCACATAAAAATACGGCCTAAATTGATCGGACAACTCGCACAAATGAGTTTGAAGTAGTCCAGTATCCCTCTCAGCCAAAGAGACGGCGACAATGGGACCACGAAATGGCCAAAAATGACATTTTAACTTTATGAGCCCCTCTGACGGCTGCCAACACCCGCCGAAATTGCAAAGTAAAAATGAAAAAAGTAAAAATACCAAATAAAAGCAACACGCACCAATGGACCATAAACAGAACAATGACGACTAATCTGTACTTTAATTTGAAGCCACCAAAGCCCTACTCCTTCGCCTATGGGATCAAAGGCGATCACTATGGCCCTGACTTCGGACAGAAAGAGGAATCTGACGGAAACACAGTTCTTGGATCCTACACCGTTCAGCTGCCCGATGGACGGAAACAAACGGTAAGTTTCGTCCATTCTGGGGCATCTTGGTTAGTAGTAATTATAATTATTATTATTATTATCTAATACTCGGGCTATGTACTTTCTACTGGCTATGCCTCAGTTGAGGTATGGGTGTTTGTTTTTTTAATTGAAATGAACCTTCCCGATATCGTGAAAGTTTCTTTGTATACAAGCACCTGAATTAACCCCGATCGGGGTGTAGTACTAACTTTAAGAACTAAATTGAGTGATGATTTTCAGGTGACCTACGAAGCAGATCATCACAGAGGATTCGTCGCTCACGTCACCTATGAAGGCAAGGCCCAATACCCCTCTAAAGTTGGCCCTCCCTTCATCGTTAAGCCACACCCGAAACCTCACCATGGAGGAGACCTCTATCACTGAACTTTGAAGGTGGACGCGGGGGACTCGTGAAGCTACTCTCGAATAACCATAGCATTAGAGGATCAACATTTTATAACTCTTTAACCTCTCTATCTAAAACCTTCTTTCAGGTTGTATTTGAAGTTGGCACCCAGAAATCTCTAACGAATTTAAGATGAAAGTGCCATTAAAACCGTCTTCATCCATCTCACTTTACCCCCAAATATATTTCTGACCCTCTCCAAATTTAATTTTCTCTTCCCTATTGTTTTTAAGACTATTTATGCTAACTCGGCTTTTGAATCGATTGTTATTGTTCTGTAAATATATGTTGTATGAAGCTATAAACAAATATTTATAAACCTTGAAAGAATCCCGCGTGAGGGGATGGGGGTTGTCATGCATAGCATGGAAATCACGCTACAACTGATATCTAAAGGAATGCATGCCCTTCCGGCCCCAATGCCTAGTATAAGGGGATCTGCGGCTAGATATTTTGTACACATCTTCACTTCTTCGATCTTCCCTTTTTTTACAAAGTTCCTGCGGGTGATGCCCTCGCTGGTTTTCACTTTAACTCCCCCCCCCCATCTGTCTCCAATCGACAGACCTGCTTTAATTTGGTGTAGACCATAAAGAAAACGGACAAATCTAATCCTATTAGAAAGAGGACGAAACAACGCAGCACCGATTGGAATAACTGGAACGAGGAAAATGAAAACAAACCATCAGAGCGAAACAAAAGCCAATCGTGAGAGAATTTCTATTTTACTTTGCAAATACAAACTTCGGGGAATGTGTTGATTCTGTAGATTTCTACGCGATTATTCGATTCTGCGTGCTTTTGGGGGACTTAAAATACCAAAAACGCTAATATGTAGAAACAAGGCAAATGGCTTCGCCACTCCACACGTAGGTAGGGGGGCGGAGCTTGTGCTTCGCTACTAAGATTAAAATTTAAAATCTAAAAAAAAGCAGCCATGGCTAAATTTTTATAAATTTTCTGAACTTCACCAATTGTAATTCTTTTTCTTTTAAAACAATATAAAACTTTGGATAATCATATTTATTTTTTCTGAACTAAACTATTTTGTTTTTTTAAACTAAAGAAATTCTTAGAAATTACCTTGATAAAATTTAAAAAAAAACATAAGTCATAACCAAACTAAGATGAAATTATTATTCAAATACTCAAAAAAATCTCCTTAAATTATAGAGTTAGTGAAGTGATGATGATGATAACCTGAAAGTGTTGTAAGGCGCGTGATTGTACTGGTTTGAGGTGAAGATGAATTGAGGGTGAAATAGATACTTCACGAGTCAAGGGCAGCTTTCTTTCCAACACATTAAAATACTGCATACAACGCAGTTTATTTAGATATTGGTGTACAATTTTAGACTCAGTGGGCGACAGAGTGGATGATAGATGTGTATTGAGGGGGGGGGGGGTGCTAGGGGCCTTCTGCCCAGGGGTGAAGCATGACTGAACGGGATGATAGGGCAAATGCCCATCGCCCTGAAGGAGAATATCGGGTTGGGAAAAATAATGGCTGGCTTTGCGCTTCATATGGTACAAGGATTGGGAGGGGAGGGTAGTTCTTGGTGGTGTTGATACGCACAGACACCACTATGTGGGAAAAGCGGTGTTCTGGATGATGGAAAAACCTCCCGCACATTCTGTTACCATATGGCGCACATTATAATTGCAAAGGCGCTTCCCCCTCAATTCAATTGGACACTCGCCATCTCCTCTTTTGGCGATCGTTGCTAATTTAACCTCATCTCACAAACGAACATTCTTGTGAGAAGGAGGGTGAAGTTAGGCGGAGTGAAACCATACGAAAAATGTATCGCTCGAGTAGCTCTAGATGAGAACCCAAACTTGGTTGCGCCACCCAACAATTGGGAGGGCGAGAATTTATCCAGACCTAACCCAGGCTGTGACAAAACGACTCCTTGCTTAAAATATAAATAAAAAGGGTGCATCGCCATTATTATGCCTGGATGCGGGGCGCTTGTCTTAAAAGAGCACTAAACCAGGATATGAGGCTGCTGGTTTGGGAAACCGCGCACAAGTCTTTCTTCTTCTGCGAGCGCAATATACAAAGGCGGAGCCCGTCCAGTCGTGCCTCTACCTTGTAGGAAATTCTGGAACAATAATAAAATCCGTGCCAATTCTCATTATATACAGCCACTAGTAAACCGGACAGGGGCTCTCGCTAGACTAGTGGATACGGGCGTTGGATTTCCGACGTCGAGGCACGCACGGGTTCACTAAAAACGCGAGCACCGACACAAAACTTTCCGCAGGGTCACGGGCTGGCCACCCACTGGGCGGATGCACTGATACTCACTCCGGAGAGGTTAAGTAGCTCTACGCGCATAATTAGGAACACAGGCAATCGCAACACCGCTATCCTTTCCCTTTTCGCCTTCACAACAAAAAATGATAACTCTCTCATCCATTCCGGATCCCTGCTAATGGAGTACTATGGTCCCTTTTTGAGGTAGTCATATCCACACACCCCTGACTCGGAATGGTCCCCCCTTGCTCATCTGTGGAAGGAGGGGGAGGTTCTTACCCTACTAACCCCTACAGACACATACACACATCGCAGATCCGGCCTGAAAGGAATGTTGATTCGTCGAGATCCAATTTAACAGAGTCGCTCCTTGAAATATTTAAATTTAGCTTCGAATTGATTTTAATACGATTATTCCTCGGTTGGTGTCGGGAGTTTTCGACCTTAGTTACACTAACATGGTCCTCCTTTCCTACTACTTGACAAGGATGTTCAGGTTCGTACTGGCAATTATCTTTACACAGGATACGAACTTTTCATTAACCATTTTGAAATGTCCTCTGCACTCAACTTTAGTAGTAACTTGTTTGCTCTAGAAGTTCTTGTAAATCATACACTATTTTTCCAGGAACAGACGTGATTTTTTTTTTAAGGGTCTATCTGGCGACTACCCACTTGGGCATAAGTCGCCGCAATCAAACAACCTAGTTCGAAGCTACTTTAAAATAAAAATTTGAAAACAAAACAATGATAAAAGTGAAAGATGACAACAATTAGGAAGCAAGATCCGGCGTCGGGGGGAGGTCCCCCGTCGCAGGAGCGTGCGACCTATAAAGAAAACAATAACCAAAAAAAAACCAACAAAACCTAATTAAATAAAAGGGAGAAGGCCGACCTCCCCCTAAAAGTCAACAAGTCCACCAGTCAATGTGCACGCACTCGTCCCGAGTACAAGGGACATGCGGTAGCGACCCCGTTCATCCCGGTACCGGGACAGGTAACGTGCGCGAAGATCACCCAGACTGAGACATTCGACAAGAATGTGCCGAACAGTCTGGGGGACGATGCAGTCGTCGCAATAGGGCGCAGGGGAGCGCTCCATCAAATAGCGATGCGTCACACGAGTGTGTCCGATTCGGAGACGACAAAAGCGACCTGAAGCCGTCGCGACATTGGGGGATAGGTCCATGGGAACAGTGGCAGCGCAATGGC
This sequence comes from Ceratothoa steindachneri, assembly GCA_963969495.1. Lineage (NCBI taxonomy): Eukaryota > Metazoa > Arthropoda > Malacostraca > Isopoda > Cymothoidae > Ceratothoa > Ceratothoa steindachneri. The sequence goes on from OZ018323.1 coordinate 6,341,077, forward strand.
ACGCAACTTTTAGCTCCCTTCGACCGTCTCCCATCTTCTTTGCCAAGCAGTCCGAGGAGCTGCCCGTATTCCTGCCATGTAGTCTGTGTGAGGAAGAGCGAAACGCTGGTCCGGTCGCAGAGTCCTCGCGGACTCTTTGGCGCCCTCGTCGGCGCGCTCATTCCCCGCAATTCCTACATGTCCAGAAACCCAGCAGAAGATAATCTCAACATCCGCCCGGCTCGCCAAAACCGTGGCGTCGCGGATATCGCGAACCAGGGGATGCGGAGATTCCAATGCCCCGAGAGAACTCACGGCGCTCTGTGAGTCGCTATAGATCACAATCCGGCTCTCCGAACCGGCACGTCGCGTAATCTCCCGTACCGAGTGGTGTATTGCAACAGACGTGAGATAAAGATCGAGGCACAATAGTAAAACTGGATCGAGGATGACAATTTCTTGTACAATATTGTGTTGAGGCTCAAAGGTTTTTGGAAAATACTCAAAACCACCAAGAATTGCTTCGGTCATCGTAACAACACTACTTCATAAAAATTCCTTTCATCTACGACCTTTTTCCATGCTACTTTGCTTCATTTATCTTCTTATTCTTTACCCATACAAGGCTTAACAAGGGTTGCAACCTGATAAAAAATCGAGCTCGTTCTTTCGACAAAACCAGGGGGATAAAAAAACATTAAAAAAAGAAGAAGAAATATGCGTGAACAAAATAAATAATACCATTACTCATATTTTTTAAAAGTTATGTAGAACATAGATAGTACAGAGCATACCTACATTTCATTTATGCTGAAATTATTCTTATAGTGTAATCTCAAGTAGAATTATCAGATTCTCCTATATAACTATAAATGACATTTAATCTCTTGCATGAAATAGTTCCAAATGTGAATCCGACAAGCAAAGCACTGACACGTGATACTGGTGAAGCTAATAGCTAAGGGTTAACTTAGTTAAATGCTTGCAACATTATTGATAGGTTGTTAGGATGGGATGGGGTGTCATTGATTTTAAAGGGTAAAACAAGTTTTAAGAATATAAGATCAAGTATAATTCCTTTGTTTTATGGTGTTTACTCGCAAGCAAAATTGGCTTTTTTAATTTGGTTATTGATTATTTGATATTTAACAATAAGTGTGCTTTATTTTCTAATTAACAATTCCCCGAATATTTTTCTTTAATTGAATGAGCAGAACGACAGTTCACAGAACTTCATGATATAGCCTATAGATTAAATCCTTACTTATACGCAGGTAGCAAATATAGGTTATATTTATATTTACTCAACATAATATATGGTAAAGGAAGAGCGATTACCTAAAGCCTTCATTTAGCAGTGTGTCGTATACACTAGCTCTATTTTACAGGACCAATTGGGATGTTCTTCTCCACAGTGCTGTCTAAAGTAGTAGGATGGATATTAAGTTGGCCAGCAACTATTGTCTGGACTGAGTAGTCAGTCATTCAGTCGAAATTCGAGTATTCACTCTACTAACCGGCAACGGCTTAACCACAGAGCGAACGAACGGTAAAGCGTGCTTACGTCCCTCACTCCCTAGCAATTGGGGCTAAAAAAAACACAGAAACGATGCCCCAAATTTGACAAGAATATTTCCTCCGCTGACTGTGAAGCTGCCACTGAAAGTATTCCAGCGCATGCATCGGGCCCATGCATGACCCATGGGTTCAAGAACCCTCCCGATATTAATGATGATGAATAGGCTAAAATAATTACCAGGGCCGCAAAAGATTTCGTTAATAGGCTATCTCTATTAGCGCAGGTTTCAGTTGAATTTACTATATAAGTTCAATATTAAAAATAAAAGAAAAAAAGCGTTTAAATCAAACTTTTCTTTAGATTATCTTGAAAGATTAATTAAAATTTTAAATGTTTTCTATCGGTAAACCAGACAATGGCTTCGCCACGGGGGGAGCTTGCGCTTCGCTACTAAGATTAAAATTTAAAATCTAAAAAAAAGAACCATGGTTAAATTGGTATAAATTTTCTGAACTTCGCCAATTATAATAATTTTAAAAAAGAACTCTAAACTAAATCCCCCCCCCCTCTCTTTCACAATATCACGTTGCTAAAATATAGTTATAGAAGAAGATATATAAAAATAAATTTTCTGAAGTTCACCATTTGTAATTCTTTGGGTTTTAAAAAATTCACAAAATTTCGATACTTATATTTATTTCTAAATTTCACCATTTTGTTTTTTGATATTATAAAAGAATTATTAGAAATAACTTTGATAAAAAACAAAAGTCATAACCAAGCTAAGATGAAATTATTATTCAAATACTCAAAAAATTACCCTTCTTAAATTAGAGAGTTAGTGATGATGATATTTATTGGTATGTCGAGTCGATCTCCAGAAAAAAACGAACCCCAGGAATTTTTTTTTTGTGAGAAAGAAAAAGTTTTATAAGAACCTTGAGGAAGAGGGAGGGGGCACACAAAGCCCAACCTGAAGGGATAGATAACGTTAATCCAGTAATGAAAGGATACGCCCCAAAAGAATATTTTAGATAATAATTCATGACGTTAGACGAGAGATTTTAAATTTCAATTTCTCGGGAAAGAGATGATCCCATATGCAACAAACACACACATACACACTAGTAAATACGAACACATTCCTTTTTGATGTTTGTTTCATCATCTTCTCTAACCACTTCTCACATAATAGTGGTCTGTGCACATCAACCCGTCGTGGGTTAACTTCCCCCTCTCTGATCGCGCTATTCTTTAGGTGTCGAACACGGACCCGGAGCGGTTTATGTGTTAAGTGCCTTAACTAAGGAAAGTATAGTTAGATGAAACGGAAAGCCCACCATTCACTTCCATACTTAGGAAAAAAAAACATATTGGCATATAATTCGATAGACATATAGATCGATAGATAACACTGGTAAAAAAAAAAATCCTCATGCTTCTGGATCAAAATAGTTTGATTCTAGGGTAATTGTATGTGCTGAATTCAATAATAACCTTCGAATAGCTGCGTCGGGTTCAGTTTTCCAGAAACATCCTATCTATATATTTGGTACACCATGTTATTCATACACTAATTTATATGTCCAGTGGTTCCACTTATGCAATTTTTTTTCCTAATTTGTGCTTTTTGGTTTGTTTCAGATTGCTGGTTCATGATAGTGCATATCTACAACTGCCTAATTTATAATTACTCTGAACTTAACAAAACATGGAACGTGGCAAGTGCGTGAATGATGCTGATCGTTTTTGTTACATATGTGGTGCCTTTACTCCTGGTAGCCTCAAGAAACAAAATCAAAAGCTGTTGGACTGAAGTACAAAAGTTACTTCAAATATCCTTTGGGTGACCAAGACAAGACATGAGCACCTCATATAGCTTGTAAGTCTTGTGACAACCACCAGAGCGAGTGGATGTGTGGTAAGCGAAGCTCAGGAGTGCCGTTTGACTGTACCAATGATATGGCGTGAACCCAAAGACCACAGCAGTGACTGCTACTTCTGCCTCACAAACATCAAAGGAATAACCCTCAAAACACGAGGCAAGGTGCAGTACCCCAATATTGCTTCTGAAATCCGACGAGTTCCGCTGTGAGGAACTCCTCGGATTGCAGAAGCAATTGATGAGTCATTCCGAATCTAATTCTACCTCAAATGAAGACGACTACCACGATGACTCTGTAAATACCAGGCCTAAACTCTTTACTCATGAAGCGCTTCATGATCTCATCAGGGACCTAAACTTTTCCAAAGAAAAGGCCGAAGTTCTGGGATCCAGACTAAAGCAGAGCAGCGTAACCTGCTGGAAGCTGGAGTGCGTATCACTACAGCTCGTTTCCGACATAGAAAGATGTCTACATTTTTCAAGATGGCAAACAACCTTTGTTACTGTAAGGACGCAGTATATCTCATGCAACAATTCTGAAAGTCTGAACCATACAAGTCAGATGATTGGAGGTTGTTTATAGACTCTGGAAAAGACTCTCTGAAAGCTGTTCTTTTACACAATGGCAATCGTTTTCCTTCTGTCCCAGTAGCACATGCAGCAAAGATGGCTGAGAGCTATAAAACAATGAAGACTTTGTTAGCCACTATAGAGTACGAGACACACCAGTGGAGGATATGTGGGGATCTCAAAGTTATCTGTTTACTACTGGGCCTTCAGATTGGCTACACAAAACACATCTGCTTTTTGTGTTTGCGAGACAGCAGAGCTGATGCAGAGCACTATGTGAGAAAGGAATGGCAGACAAAACCAAGAGATGCGCCAGGAAGGTTCAACTGTGTTCACAATCCTCTTGTAGATCCAGAAAAGATATTTTTGCCTGCACTGCATCCAAAGCTCGGTTTGGCGAAAAAATTCATCAAGGCTATGGATCAATCTGGTGCTGGGTTCCGATACTTATGTCAGAAACTAGGTGGTGTGGTTTCCGAAACCAAGTTGAAAGCACGTGTCTTGAATAGACCACAAATTCTCATATTAGTTCATGATGGCGAATTCACCAAGGCCTTGAACCCACTGGAGAAAAACTCATGGGAATCATTTGTCAATGTGTCAAAGCTTTTTCTTGCAAACTATCGTGCTGACAACTACAAAGAAATCGTTACAGCCATGCTGCAGAATTATCATGCATTGGGTACAAGGATGTCCTTGAAATTGCATTTGTTCCACTCTCATATTGATTTCTCACAGATAACCTTGGAGACATTAGTGATGAACACGATGAAAGATTTCATCAAGACATCACCATAATGGAGAACAGATATCAGGGACAATTCAGTCCTTACATGATGGGCGACTATTGCTGGACGCTGCAAGAAGAGAGCGAGCTGTACAAACGAAAGGGCAAAGTTCAGAAGCACTTTTAGAACTTCATATTTTGTCAATTATAAAGGATTTGAACTTATGCTTTCTGGTACAATTTCTTATGAGCTTATCTGTGACGTGTTTAATATCGTTATCTTGAGTGAGACAACTAATGGCATTACATTTACTATTTCTCTGATTGTTTAAGAAAGTAGATCTGATAGTAGAATAGAACATCTAAATCATAATCAACAATGTGAAATTAGTCATGTAAGCACAGTGACATAAGAGACAAGTAGCTGGTCTGTTTTGGATTAAATATCTTTTGCACGACACAAGTGACGGAATATTGAATATTTGTACCTATTGCATTTTTTTTTTATAAAACCTCGTCTGATAGAACAAAACAAAAAACACATTCAAATTCAGCGATATCAAATTAGTTGTGTGAGCATAATCTCATATGTGAACCATTTTGGCTGTTGACCAGTTATCCCAGTCTCTCATGTATAATCGGCAAATTGATTTGTTGGTTAAGTGGGTTCCTTCCACCGGGGGTCATAGGTTTCCTCCGCCAGGAAGGATGGGGGGAGCATTCATTCAAGCGTCCACTCACTCGTAATCCACAAGGGCGAAGGACTTTCTTCTCGGTCGCTTTCGCTTCCTTCCACCTTCGATTCAATGTAGTTCACTCCCCGTTGCCGAGAAACAGAAGCCGCTATATAAACTCACTACCCATTCTTACGCTATCACAACCCTTCGTAACCTCGTCAGAAGAACACCGATCAAGTCTCCATTCAAAACACGATGGCCACAAAGGTGTTGTAGTGCATCTATTATCTATCTATCTATCTATATATATATATATATATATATATATATATTTATTCTAAAGCTGAGTGAAGGAGCATATAGATAGACAAGAGTGTGTATTTGAGGAATTTTGAACTATTCAAATAATAGCAATCAGATGCTAATTAGTGATAGTAATCCAAGAAAGGCACACTCAATCTTCCGAGAAAAAATGAGATATGACGGAAAAAAGTGAAAAGATGAATGTGTAAATGAGCAAGACTAAATATTAGAATTAGGAGGGACTAGGATGGAATTCATATAGAAAACTTAGAATTTCATAAGTAAAGAGTTCACCCCTTACCCCCCCGTAAACGGGGTATTATTTCATAGAACGACAGAAGAGGCTTTAGTTCACTCTAATAATGACAATTGACGTGGGTTCACATTTAATGATCTTGAACGTATTTAACGAGTTAGATGAACGTAATGAAACCCATATTCAAGTCTCGAATGTACTTATATGTCGCATTAAATGGGCTTTGGGGCGTTTCTTTATGAACTTTACAACCCCGTAGGTGTAATGGAATTGAATACTGAGCCTCCCTTTGAGAAAGAAACTGAACTCCCGAGACATCTCCTTAACTCTGAATTGAAACTCCACATAACCCGTGAATCAGGAAATAAAGATATGAATACAAATCCTAAATTCATCCTATGACAGACAATGTTCCTACACCTGGTCTTTGGTGGAAGGACCCGTCTTTATCAGGCATGAATTCTCATATTTCATTGTGATCCCACAGACGTACGTGAACGTCTGGATTGACATTTGGGCGTAAGAAGGCGTTTAACCCCATGACATTCGAAGTCAATCTCTTTGCGTGACACCGAAGTACAGTTCTGACCGCCCCTAACCCCCTTTCCCTCCAAAGCCAGGGGGGAGATAAATGGCCATCCCGAGTGGATGTGACGGATCTTTTTTTATAGATTTCCTCCTTTTCAGATGATCTTGGCTCTCGCTCTTGCCGCTCTCTGCTTCAACTTCTGCCTCGCAGTCGATCCCTACCACCAGACAGTATACAAACAAGTACGTAACTAAATAAAGTACTTTCGAGTTAATCTAAAGGGAGAGTTTGCTACATTTTACAAGGGTATTTTTAATTGGAGAAAAAGAGGGAGAGAAATACAAAGAAAAATGATGAATACATAAATAAAAAAGAATTTTGAAAAGCTTAACTATACCAAAAAAGGACATTAACAGATATCGTTACAACTATGTGCGTGTCGGCAGAAAGTATAATAAATCTACACCAACACTTGCTAGCGATTGTCATTCTGATCTTTATGTGAATTTCATTATTCGGTAGGGATCTCATATATAATTAAAAAGGGAGGAGGGCATAATTAATGAACAAGTTACAACAAAAAGCAAAGGCTCCAAGTTGGCCTGACGGAAAGTGATAAATAGATACCAAAATTAAAAATACAAGGAGTGTATCCTTCCATACTCTGGCTAGAAAGTGTCAAAGAAAACACACTTCAACAATAGATACATCTACCAACTACACTGTAGATAGCCGTTCTCCAGCTTTGACCACGAAATATATGTAGATGCCCCTAAATTCGATCCATCTAAACGTTTTCCCCAACACCTAGAATATGCTCATGTATATGCAAATGCTTCACAATAACGAGCTAGGCCATGACCAAGAGCATAATGGCAAGTGCCCACCCCTTCCGGCCTACCTAAGCACGCTAACATGTTAAATGCGAGTGGCAAAGTGGTTTGCGTTACAAATTTCATCAACGAGCACGTTGCCCACTTTTTCCGTCTTCTTCCTCAATTTTTCCCTCTTGTTCCTCAAACAAAATGTAAAATTCAAATTGGCACCGTCCAAATTTGGCAAATAAAATTACGGCCTAAATTGATCGGACAACTCGCACAAATGAGTTTGAAGTAGTCCAGTATCCCTCTCAGCCAAAGAGACGGCGACAATGGGACCACGAAATGGCCAAAAATGACATTTTAACTTTATGAGCCCCTCTGACGGCTGCCAACACCCGCCGAAATTGCAAAGATCATTAGGCTATATTAAAATATAAATGAAAAAAGTAAAAATACCAAATAAAAGCAACACGCACCAATGGACCATAAACAGAACAATGACGACTAATCTGTACTTTAATTTGAAGCCACCAAAGCCCTACTCCTTCGCCTATGGGATCAAAGGCGATCACTATGGCCCTGACTTCGGACAGAAAGAGGAATCTGACGGAAACACAGTTCTTGGATCCTACACCGTTCAGCTGCCCGATGGACGGAAACAAACGGTAAGTTTCGTCCATTCTGGGGCATCTTGGTTAGTAGTAATTATAATTATTATTATTATTATCTAATACTCGGGCTATGTACTTTCTACTGGCTATGCCTCAGTTGAGGTATGGGTGTTTGTTTTTTTAATTGAAATGAACCTTCCCGATATCGTGAAAGTTTCTTTGTATACAAGCACCTGAATTAACCCCGATCGGGGTGTAGTACTAACTTTAAGAACTAAATTGAGTGATGATTTTCAGGTGACCTACGAAGCAGATCATCACAGAGGATTCGTCGCTCACGTCACCTATGAAGGCAAGGCCCAATACCCCTCTAAAGTTGGCCCTCCCTTCATCGTTAAGCCACACCCGAAACCTCACCATGGAGGAGACCTCTATCACTGAACTTTGAAGGTGGACGCGGGGGACTCGTGAAGCTACTCTCGAATAACCATAGCATTAGAGGATCAACATTTTATAACTCTTTAACCTCTCTATCTAAAACCTTCTTTCAGGTTGTATTTGAAGTTGGCACCCAGAAATCTCTAACGAATTTAAGATGAAAGTGCCATTAAAACCGTCTTCATCCATCTCACTTTACCCCCAAATATATTTCTGACCTCCTCCAAATTTAATTTTCTCTTCCCTATTGTTTTTAAGACTATTTATGCTAACTCGGCTTTTGAATCGATTGTTATTGTTCTGTAAATATATGTTGTATGAAGCTATAAACAAATATTTATAAACCTTGAAAGAATCCCGCGTGAGGGGATGGGGGTTGTCATGCATAGCATGGAAATCACGCTACAACTGATATCTAAAGGAATGCATGCCCTTCCGGCCCCAATGCCTAGTATAAGGGGATCTGCGGCTAGATATTTTGTACACATCTTCACTTCTTCGATCTTCCCTTTTTTTACAATGTTTCTGCGGGTGATGCCCTCGCTGGTTTTCGCTTTAACTAACCCCCATCCGTCCCCAATCGACAGACCTGCTTTAATTTGGTGTAGACCATAAAGAAAATGGACAAATCTAATCCTATTAGAAAGAGGACGAAACAACGCAGCGCCGATTGGAATAACTGGAACGAGGAAAATGAAAACAAACCATCAAAGCGAAACAAAAGCCAATCGTGAGAGAATTTCTATTTTACTTTGCAAATACAAACTTCGGGGAATGTGTTGATTCTGCAGATTTCTACGCGATTATTCGATTCTGCGTGCTTTTGGGGGGCTTAAAATACCAAAAACGCTAATATGTAGAAACAAGGCAAATGGCTTCGCCACTCCCCACGTAAGGGGGGGGGGAGCTTGCGCTTCGCTACTAAGATTAAAATTTAAAATATAAAAAAAAGCAGCCATGGTTAAATTTTCATAAATTTTCTGAACTTCACCAATTGCAATTCGTTTTCTTTTAAAACACTATAAAACTTTGGATAATCATATTTATTTTTTCTAAACTAAACTATTTTGTTTTTTCAAACTAAAGAAATTCTTAGAAATTACTTTGATAAAATTTAAAAAAAAACATAAGTCATAACCAAACTAAGATGAAATTATTATTCAAATACTCAAAAAAATCTCCTTCTTAAATTATAGAGTTAGTGAAGTGATGATGATGATAACCTGAAAGTGTTGTAAGGCGCGTGATTGTACTGGTTTGAGGTGAAGATGAATTGAGGGTGAAATAGATACTTCACGAGTCAAGGGCAGCTTTCTTTCCAACACATTAAAATACTGCATACAACGCAGTTTATTTAGATATTGGTGTACAATTTTAGACTCAGTGGGTGACAGAGTGGATGATAGATGTGTATTGAGGGGGCTTGCTAGGGGCCTTCTACCCAGGGGTGAAGCATGACTGAACGGGATGATAGGGCAAATGCCCATCGCCCTGAAAGAGAATATCGGGTTGGGGAAAATACTGGCTGGCTTTGCGCTTCATATGGTACAAGGATTGGGAGGGGAGGGTAGTTCTAGGTGGTGTTGATACGCACAGACACCACTATGTGGGAAAAGCGGTGTTGTTGATGATGGAAAAACCTCCCGCACATTCTGTTACCATATAGCGCACATTATAATTGCAGAGGCGCTTCCCCCTCAATTCAATTGGACACTCGCCATCTCCTCTTTTGGCGTCGTTGCTAATTTAACCTCATCTCACAAACGAACATTCTTGTGAGAATGTGGGTGAAGCAGGCGGAGTAAAACCATACGAAAGATGTATCGCTCGAGTAGCTCTAGATGAGAACCCAACCTTGGTTGCGCCACCCAACAATTGGGAGGGCGGGAATTTATCCAGACCTAACCCAGGCTGTGACAAGACCACTCCTTGCTTAAAATATAAATATAAAGGGTGCATCGCCATTATTATGCCTGGATGCGGGGCGCTTGTCTTAAAAGACCACTAAACCAGGATATGAGGCAGCTGGTTTGGGAAACCGCGCGCAAGTCTTTCTTCTTCTGCGAGCGCAATATACAAAGGCGGAGCCCGTCCAGTCGTGCCTCTACCTTGTAGGAAATTCTGGAACAATAATAAAATCCGTTCCAATTCTCATTATATACAGCCACTAGTAACCCCGACAGGGGCTCTCGCTAGACTAGTGGATACAACGTTGGATTTCCGACGTCGAGGCACGCACGGGGTCACTAAAAACGCGAGCACCGACACAAAACTTTCCGCAGGGTCACGGGGTGGCCACCCACTGGGCGGATACGCTGATACTCACTCCGGAGAGGTTAAGTAGCTCCACGCGCATAATTAGGAACACAGGCAATCGCAACACCACTATCCTTTCCCTTTTCGCCTTCACAAGAAAAAATGATCACTCGCTCATCCATTCCGGATCCCTGCTAATGGAGTACTATGGTCCCTTTTTGAGGTAGTCATATCCACACACCCCTGACTCAGAATGGTCCCCCCTTGCTCATCTAGGGAAGGAGGGGAGGGGTTCTTACCCTACTAACCCGTACAGACACATACACACATCGCAGATCCGGCCTGAAAGGAATGTTGATTCGTCGAGATCCAATTTAACAGAGTCGCTCCTTGAAATATTTAAATTTAGCTTCGAATTGATTTTAATACGATTATTCCTCGGTTGGTGTCGGGGGTTTTCGACCTTAGTTACACTAACATGGTCCTCCTTTCCTACTACTTGACAAGGATGTTCAGGTTCGTACTGGCAATTATCTTTACACAGGATACGAACTTTTCATTAACCATTTTGAAATGTCCTCTGCACTCAACTTTAGTAGTAACTTGTTTGCTCTAGAAGTCCTTGTAAATCATACACTACTTTTCCGGCAACAGACGTAATTTTTTTTTAAGGGGCTATCTGGCGACTACCCACTTGGGCATAAGTCGCCGCAATCAAACAACCTAGTTCGAAGCTACTTTAAAATAAAAATTTGAAAACAAAACAATGATAAAAGTGAAAGATGACATCAATTAGGAAGCAAGATCCGGCGTCGGAGGGAGGTCCCCCTTCCCCCGTCGCAGGAGTGTGCGACCTATAAAAAAAAAAATAACAAAAACGTAAAAAAAAACCCAACAAAGCCTAATTAAATAAAAGGGAGAAGGCCGGCCAACCCCTAAAAGTCAACAAGTCCACCAGTCAATGTGCACGCACTCGTCCCGAGTACAAGGGACAGGTAACGTGCGCGAAGATCACCCAGACTGGAACATTCGTCAAGAATGTGCCGAACAGTCTGGGGGACGACGCAGTCGTCGCAATAGGGCGCAGGCGAGCGCTCCATCAAATAGCGATGCATCACACGAGTGTGTCCGATTCGGAGACGACAAAAGCGACCTGAAGCCGTCGCGGCATTGGGGGATAGGTCCATGGGAACAGTGGCGGCACAATGGCACGCAACTTTAAGCTCCCTTCGACCGTCTCCAATCTTCTTTGCCAAGCAGTCCGAAGAGCTGCCAGTATTCCTGCCATGTAGTCTGTGTGAGGAAGAGCGAAACGCTGGTCCGGTCGCAGAGTCCTCGCGGACTCTTTAGCGACCTCATTCTTCGCAATTCTTACATGTCCAGGAACACAACAGAAGATAATCTCAACATCCGCCCAGCTCGCAAAACCGTGGCGTCGCGGATATCGCGAACCAGGTGATACGGAGATTCAAATGCCCCCGAGAGAACTCACGGCGCTCTGTGAGTCGCTATAGATCATAATCCGACTCACCGAACCGGGCACGTCGCGTAATCTCCCGTACCGAGTGGTGTATTGTAACAGACATGAGATAAAGATCGAGGCACAATAGTAAAACTGGATCGAGGATGACAATTTCTTGTACAATATTGTGTTGAGGCTCAAAGGTTTTTGGAAAATACTCAAAACCACCAAGAATTGTTTCGGTCATCGTAACAACACTACTTCATAATAATTCCTTTCATCTCCGACCTTTTTCCTTGCTACTTTGCTTCATTTATCTTCTTATTCTTTACCCATACAAGGCTTAACAAGGGTTGCAACCTGATAAAAAATCGAGCTCGTTCTTTCGACAAAACCAGGGGGATAAAAACACATTAAAAAAAGAAGAAATATGCGTGAACAAAATAAATAATACCATTACTCATATTTTTTTATTTTAAAGTTATGTAGAACATAGATAGTACAGAGCATACCTACATTTCATTTATGCTGAAATTATTCTTGTAGTGTAATCTCAAGTAGAATTATCTGATTCTCCTATATAACTATAAATGATATTCAATCTCTTGTATGAAATAGTTCCAAATGTGAATCCCACAAGCAAAGCATTGACACATGATACTGGTGAAGCTAATAGCTAACGGTTAACTTAGTTGAATGCTTGTAACATTATTGATAGGTTGTTAGGATGGGATGGGGTGTCATTGATTTTAAAGGGTAAAACAAGTTTTAAGAATATAAGATCAAGTTTAATTCCTTTGTTTTATGGTGTTTACTCGCAAGCAAAATTGGCTTTTAATTTGGTTATTGATTATTTGATATTTAATAATATTCTTCTTTAATTGAATGAGCAGAACGACAGTTCACAGAGCTTCATGATATAGCCTATAGATTAAATCCTTACTTATACGCAAGTAGCAAATATAGGTTATATTTATATTTACTCAACATAATATATGGTAAAGGAAGAGCGATTACCTAAAGCCTTCATTTAGCAGTGTGTCGTATACACTAGCTCTATTTTACAGGACCAATTGGGATGTTCTTCTCCACAGTGCTGTCTAAAGTAGTAGGATGTATATTAAGTTGGCCAGCAACTATTGTCTGGACTGAGTAGTCAGTCATTCAGTCGAAATTCGAGTATTCACTCTACTAACCGGCAACGGCTTAACCACAGAGCGAACGAACGGTAAAGCGTGCTTACGTCCCTCACTCCCTAACAATGGGGGCTAAAAAAAACACAGAAACGATGCCCCAAATTTGACAAGAATATTTCCTCCGCTGACTGTGAAGCTGCCACTGAAAGTATTCCAGCGCATGCATCGGGCCCATGCATGACCCATGGGTTCAAGAACCCTCCCGATATTAATGATAATGAATAGGTTAAAATAATTACCAGGGCAGCAAAAAATTTCGTTAATAGGCTTTCTCTATTAGCGCAGGTTTCAGTTGAATTTACTATATAAGTTCAATATTAAAAATAACAGAAAAAAAAGCGTTTAAATCAAACTTTTCTTTAGATTATCTTGAAAGATTAATTAAAATTTTAAATGTTTTCTATCGATAAACCAGAAAATGGCTTCGCCACGGGGGAGCTTGCGCTTTGCTACTAAGATTAAAATTTAAAATCTAAAGAAAAGCAGCCATGGTTAATTTTGTATAAATTTTCTGAACTTCGCCAATCATAATAATTTTAAAAAGGAACTCTAAACTAAATCCCCCTCCCCCTCTCTTTCACAATATCACGTTGCTAAAATATAGTTATAGAAGAAGATATATAAAAATAAATTTTCTGAAGTTCACCATTTGTAATTCTTTGGGTTTTAAAAAATTCACAAAAATTCGATACTTATTTTTATTTCTGAACTTCACCATTTTGTTTTTTGATATTATAAAAGAATTATTAGAAATAACTTTGATAAAAAACATAAGTCATAACCAAACTAAGATGAAATTATTATTCAAATACTCAAAAAATTACCCTTCTTAAATTAGAGAGTTAGTGATGATGATATTTATTGGTATGTCGAGTCGATCTCCAGAAAAAAACGACCCCCCCCCCCCCAGGAATTTTTTTTTGTGAGAAAGAAAAAGTTTGATAAAAACCTTGAGGAACAAGGAGGGGGCACACAAAGCCCAACCTGAAGGGATATATAACGTTAATCCAGTAATAAAAGGATACGCCCCAAAAGAATATTTTAGATAATAATTCATGACGTTAGACGAGAGATTTTAAATTTCAATTTCTCGGGAAAGAGATGATCCCATATGCAACAAACACACACATACACACTAGTAAATACAAACACATTCCTTTTTGATGTTTGTTTCATCATCTTCTCTAACCACTTCTCACATAATAGTGGTCTGTGCACATCAACCCGTCGTGGGTTAACCTCCCCCTCTCTGATCGCGCTATTCTTTGGGTATCGAACACGGACCCGGAGCGGTTTATGTGTTAAGTGCCTTAACTAAGGAAAGTATAGTTAGATGAAACGGAAAGCCCACCATTCACTTCCATACTTAGGAAAAAAACATATTTGCATATAATTCGATAGACATATAGATCGATAGATAACACTAGTAAAAAAAATATCCTCATGCTTCTGGATCAAAATAGTTTGATTCTAGGGTAATTGTATGTGCTGAATTCAACAATGACCTTCATATAGCTGTATCGGGTTCAGTTTTCCAGAAACATCATATCTATATATTTGGTACACCATGTTATTCATACACTAATTTATATGTCCAGTGGTTCCACTTATGCAATATATTTTCCTAATTTGTGCTTTTTGGTTTGTTTCAGATTGCTGGTTCATGATAGTGCATATCTACAACTGCCTAATTTATAATTACTCTGAACTTAACAAAACATGGAACGTGGCAAGTGCGTGAATGATGCTGATCGTTTTTGTTACATATGTGGTGCCTTCACTCCTGGTAGCCTCAAGAAACAAAATCAAAAGCTGTTGGACTGAAGTACAAAAGTTACTTCAAATATCCTTTGGGTGACCGAGACAAGACATGAGCACCTCATATAGCTTGTAAGTCTTGTGTCAACCACCAGAGCGAGTGGATGTGTGGTAAGCGAAGCTCAGGAGTGCCGTTTGACTGTACCAATGATATGGCGTGAACCCAAAGACCACAGCAGTGACTGCTACTTCTGCCTCACAAACATCAAAGGAAAAACCATCAAAACACGAGGCAAGGTGCAGTACCCCAATATTGCTTCTGCAATCCGACGAGTTCCGCTGTGAGGAACTCCTCGGATTGCAGAAGCAATTGATGAGTCATTCCGAATCTAATTCTACCTCAAATGAAGACGACTACCACGATGACTCTGTAAATACCAGGCCTAAACTCTTTACTCATGAAGCGCTTCATGATCTCATCAGGGACCTAAACTTGTCCAAAGAAAAGGCCGAAGTTCTGGGATCCAGACTAAAGCAGAGCAGCGTAACCTGCTGGAAGCTGGAGTGCGTATCACTACAGCTCGTTGCCGACATAGAAAGATGTCTACATTTTTCAAGATGGCAAACAACCTTTGTTACTGCGAGGACGCAGTATATCTCATGAAACAATTCTGAAAGTCTGAACCATACAAGTCAGATGATTGGAGGTTGTTTATAGACTCTGGAAAGGACTCTCTGAAAGCTGTTCTTTTACACAATGGCAATCGTTTTCCTTCTTTCCCAGTAGCACATGCAGCAACGATGGCTGAGAGCTATAAAACAATGAAGACTTTGTTAGCCGCTATAGAGTACGAGAGACACCAGTGGAGGATATGTGGGGATCTCAAAGTTATCTGTTTACTACTGGGCCTTCAGATTGGCTACACAAAACACATCTTCTTTTTGTGTTTGCGAGACAGCAGAGCTGATGCAGAGCACTATGTGAGAAATGAATGGCAGACAAGACCAAGAGATGCGCCAGGAAGGTTCAAGTGTGTTCACAATCCTCTTGTAGATCCAGAAAAGATATTTTTGCCTGCACTGCATCCAAAGCTCAGTTTGGTGAAAAAATTCATCAAGGCTATGGATCAATCTGGTGCTGGGTTCCGATACTTATGTCAGAAACTAGGTGGTGTGGTTTCCGAAACCAAGTTGAAAGCACGTGTCTTGAATAGACCACAAATTCTCATATTAGTTCATGATGGCGAATTCACCAAGGCCTTGAACCCACTGGAGTAAAACTCATGGGAATCATTTGTCAATGTGTCAAAGCTTTTTCTTGCAAACTATCGTGCTGACAACTACAAAAAAATCGTTACAGCCATGCTGCAGAATTATCATACATTGGGTACAAGGATGCCCTTGAAATTGCATTTGTTCCACTCTCATATTGATTTCTCACATATAACCTTGCAGACATTAGTGATGAACACGATGTAAGATTTCATCAAGACATCGCCATAATGGAGAACAGATATCAGGGACAATTCAGTCCTTACATGATGGGCGACTATTGCTGGACGCTGCAAGAAGAGAGCGAGCTGTACAAACGAAAGGGCAAAGTTCAGAAGCACTTTTAGAACTTCATATTTTGTCAATTATAAAGGATTTGAACTTATGCTTTCTGGTACAATTTCTTATGAGCTTATCTGTGACGTGTTTAATATCGTTATCTTGAGTGAGACAACTAATGGCATTACATTTACTATTTCTCTGATTGTTTAAGAAAGTAGATCTGATAGTAGAATAGAACATCTAAATCATACTCAACAATGTGAAATTAGAAATGTAAGCACAGTGACATAAGAGACAAGTAGCTGGTCTGTTTTGGATTAAATATCTTTTGCACGACACAAGTGACGGAATATTGAATATTTGTACCTATTGCATTTTTTTTTTTATAAAACCTCGTCTGATAGAACAAAACAAAAAACACATTCAAATTCAGCGATATCAAATTAGTTGTGTGAGCATAATCTCATATGTGAACCATTTTGGCTGTTGACCAGTTATCCCAGTCTCTCATGTATAATCGGCAAATTGATTTGTTGGTTAAGTGGGTTCCTTCCACCGGGGGCCATAGGTTTCCTCCGCCAGGAAGGACGGGGGGGGGGGGGGAGCATTCATTCAAGCGTCCACTCACTCGTAATCCACAAGGGCGAAGGACTTTCTTCTCGGTCGCTTTCGCTTCCTTCCACCTTCGATTCAATGTAGTTCACTCTCCGTTGCCGAGAAACAGAAGCCGCTATATAAACTCACTTCCCATTCTTACGCTATCACAACCCTTCGTAACCTCGTCAGAACAACACCGATCAAGTCTCCATTCAAAACACGATGGCCACAAAGGTGTTGTAGTGCATCTATTATCTATCTATCTATCTATATATATATATATATATATATATATATATATATATATTATAAAGCTGAGTGAAGGAGCATATAGATAGACAAGAGTGTGTATTTGAGGAATTTTGAACTATTCAAATAATAGCAATCAGATGCTAATTAGTGATAGTAATCCAATGAAGGCACACTCAATCTTCCGAGAAAGAATGAGATATGACGGAAAAAAGTGAAAAGATGAATGTGTAAATGAGCAAGACTAAATATTAGAATTAGGAGGGACTAGGATGGAATTCATATAGAAAACTTAGAATTTCATAAGTAAAGAGTTCACCCCTTACCCCCCCGTAAACGGGGTATTATTTCATAGAAAGACAGAAGAGGCTTTAGTTCACTCTAATAATGACAATTGACGTGGGTTCACATTTAATGATCTTGAACGTATTTAACGAGTTAGATGAACGTAATGAAACCCATATTCAAGTCTCGAATGTACTTATATGTCGCATTAAATGGGCTTTGGGGCGTTTCTTTATGAACTTTACAACCCCGTAGGTGTAATGGAATTGAATACTGAGCCTCCCTTTGAGAAAGAAACTGAACTCCCGAGACATCTCCTTAACTCTGAATTGAAACTCCACATAACCCGTGAATCAGGAAATAAAGATATGAATACAAATCCTAAATTCATCCTATGACAGACAATGTTCCTACACCTGGTCTTTGGTGGAAGGACCCGTCTTTATCAGGCATGAATTCTCATATTTCATTGTGATCCCACAGACGTACGTGAACGTCTGGATTGACATTTGGGCGTAAGAAGGCGTTTAACCCCATGACATTCGAAGTCAATCTCTTTGCGTGACACCGAAGTACAGTTCTGACCGCCCCTAACCCCCTTTCCCTCCAAAGCCAGGGGGGAGATAAATGGCCATCCCGAGTGGATGTGACGGATCTTTTTTTATAGATTTCCTCCTTTTCAGATGATCTTGGCTCTCGCTCTTGCCGCTCTCTGCTTCAACTTCTGCCTCGCAGTCGATCCCTACCACCAGACAGTATACAAACAAGTACGTAACTAAATAAAGTACTTTCGAGTTAATCTAAAGGGAGAGTTTGCTACATTTTACAAGGGTATTTTTAATTGGAGAAAAAGAGGGAGAGAAATACAAAGAAAAATGATGAATACATAAATAAAAAAGAATTTTGAAAAGCTTAACTATACCAAAAAAGGACATTAACAGATATCGTTACAACTATGTGCGTGTAGGCAGAAAGTGTAATAAATCTACACCAACACTTGCTAGCGATTGTCATTCTGATATTTATGTGAATTTCATTATTCGGTAGGGATCTCATATATAATTAAAAAGGGAGGAGGGCATAATTAATGAACAAGTTACAACAAAAAGCAAAGGCTCCAAGTTGGCCTGACGGAAAGTGATAAATAGATACCAAAATTAAAAATACAAGGAGTGTATCCTTCCATACTCTGGCTAGAAAGTGTCAAAGAAAACACACTTCAACAATAGATACATCTACCAACTACACTGTAGATAGCCGTTCTCCAGCTTTGACCACGAAATATATGTAGATGCCCCTAGATTCGATCTATCTAAACGTTTTCCCCAACACCTAGAATATGCTCATGTATATACAAATGCTTCCCAATAACGAGCTAGGCCATGACCAAGAGCATAATGGCAAGTGCCCACCCCTTCCGGCCTACCTAAGCACGCTAACATGTTAAATGCGAGTGGCAAAGTGGTTTGCGTTACAAATTTCATCAACGAGCACGTTGACAACTTTTTCCGTCTTCTTCCTCAATTTTTCCCTCTTGTTCCTCAAACAAAATGTAAAATTCAAATTGGCACCGTCCAAATTTGGCAAATAAAATTACGGCCTAAATTGATCGGACAACTCGCACAAATGAGTTTGAAGTAGTCCAGTATCCCTCTCAGCCAAAGAGACGGCGACAATGGGACCACGAAATGGCCAAAAATGACATTTTAACTTTATGAGCCCCTCTGACGGCTGCCAACACCCGCCGAAATTGCAAAGATCATTAGGCTATATTAAAATATAAATGAAAAAAGTAAAAATACCAAATAAAAGCAACACGCACCAATGGACCATAAACAGAACAATGACGACTAATCTGTACTTTAATTTGAAGCCACCAAAGCCCTACTCCTTCGCCTATGGGATCAAAGGCGATCACTATGGCCCTGACTTCGGACAGAAGGAGGAATCTGACGGAAACACAGTTCTTGGATCCTACACCGTTCAGCTGCCCGATGGACGGAAACAAACGGTAAGTTTCGTCCATTCTGGGGCATCTTGGTTAGTAGTAATTATAATTATTATTATTATTATCTAATACTCGGGCTATGTACTTTCTTCTGGCTATGCCTCAGTTGAGGTATGGGTGTTTGTTTTTTTAATTGAAATGAACCTTCCCGATATCGTGAAAGTTTCTTTGTATACAAGCACCTGAATTAACCCCGATCGGGGTGTAGTACTAACTTTAAGAACTAAATTGAGTGATGGTTTTCAGGTGACCTACGAAGCAGATCATCACAGAGGATTCGTCGCTCACGTCACCTATGAAGGCAAGGCCCAATACCCTTCTAAAGTTGGCCCTCCCTTCATCGTTAAGCCACACCCGAAACCTCACCATGGAGGAGACCTCTATCACTGAACTTTGAAGGTGGACGCGGGGGACTCGTGAAGCTACTCTCGAATAACCATAGCATTAGAGGATCAACATTTTATAACTCTTTAACCTCTCTATCTAAAACCTTCTTTCAGGTTGTATTTGAAGTTGGCACCCAGAAATCTCTAACGAATTTAAGATGAAAGTGCCATTAAAACCGTCTTCATCCATCTCACTTTACCCCCAAATATATTTCTGACCCCCTCCAAATTAATTTTATCCTCACCATTGTTTTTAAGACTATTTATGCTAACTCGGCTTTTGAATCGATTGTTATTGTTCTGTAAATATATGTTGTATGAAGCTATAAACAAATATTTATAAACCTTGAAAGAATCCCGCGTGAGGGGATGGGGGTTGTCATGCATAGCATGGAAATCACGCTACAACTGATATCTAAAGGAATGCATGCCCTTCTGGCCCCAATACCTAGTATAGGGGGATCTGCGGCTAGATATTTTGTACACATCTTCACTTCTTCGATCTTCCCTTTTTTTACAATGTTTCTGCGGGTGATGCCCTCGCTGGTTTTCGCTTTAACTCCCCCCCCCCATCCGTCCCCAATCGACAGACCTGCTTTAATTTGGTGTAGACCATAAAGAAAACGGACAAATCTAATCCTATTAGAAAGAGGACGAAACAACGCAGCGCCGATTGGAATAACTGGAACGAGGAAAATGAAAACAAACCATCAAAGCGAAACAAAAGCCAATCGTGAGAGAATTTCTATTTTACTTTGCAAATACAAACTTCGGGGGATGTGTTGATTCTGCAGATTTCTACGCGATTATTCGATTCTGCGTGCTTTTGGGGGGCTTAAAATACCAAAAACGCTAATATGTAGAAACAAGGCAAATGGCTTCGCCACTCCCCACGTAGGAAGGGGGGGAGCTTGCGCTTCGCTACTAAGATTAAAATTTAAAATATAAAAAAAAGCAGCCATGGTTAAATTTTTATATATTTTCTGAACTTCACCAATTGTAATTCGTTTTCTTTTAAAACAATATAAAACTTTGGATAATCATATTTATTTTTTCTGAACTAAACTATTTTGTTTCTTTATACTAAAGAAATTCTTAGAAATTACTTTGATAAAATTTAAAAAAAAACATAAGTCATAACCAAACTAAGATGAAATTATTATTCAAATACTCAAAAATTCTCCTTCTTAAATTATAGAGTTAGTGAAGTGATGATGATGATAACCTGAAAGTGTTGTAAGGCGCGTGATTGTACTGGTTTGAGGTGAAGATGAATTGAGGGTGAAATAGATACTTCACGAGTCAAGGGCAGCTTTCTTTCCAACACATTAAAATACTGCATACAACGCAGTTTATTTAGATATTGGTGTACAATTTTAGACTCAGTGGGTGACAGAGTGGATGATAGATGTGTATTGAGGGGGCTTGCTAGGGGCCTTCTGCCCAGGGGTGAAGCATGACTGAACGGGATGATAGGGCAAATGCCCATCGCCCTGAAAGAGAATATCGGGTTGGGGAAAATAATGGCTGGCTTTGCGCTTCATATGGTACAAGGATTGGGAGGGGAGGGTAGTTCTAGGTGGTGTTGATACGCACAGACACCACTATGTGGGAAAAGAGGTGTTGTTGATGATGGAAAAACCTCCCGCACATTCTGTTACCATATGGCGCACACTATAATTGCAAAGGCGCTTCCCCTTCAATTCAATTGGACACTCGCCATCTCCTCTTTTGGCGTCGTTGCTAATTTAACCTCATCTCACAAACGAACATTCTTGTGAGAATGTGGGTGAAGCAGGCGGAGTAAAACCATACGAAAGATGTATCGCTCGAGTAGCTCTAGATGAGAACCCAACCTTGGTTGCGCCACCCAACAATTGGGAGGGCGGGAATTTATCCAGACTTAACCCAGGCTGTGACAAGACCACTCCTTGCTTAAAATATAAATATAAAGGGTGCATCGCCATTATTATGCCTGGATGCGGGGCGCTTGTCTTAAAAGACCACTAAACCAGGATATGAGGCTGCTGGTTTGGGAAACCGCGCGCAAGTCTTTCTTCTTCTGCGACCGCAATATACAAAGGCGGAGCCCGTCCAGTCGTGCCTCTACCTTGTAGGAAATTCTGGAACAATAATAAAATCCGTGCCAATTCTCATTATATACAGCCACTAGTAACCCGGACAGGGGCTCTCGCTAGACTAGTGGATACGGCGTTGGATTTCCGACGTCGAGGCACGCACGGGTTCACTAAAAACGCGAGCACCAACACAAAACTTTCCGCAGGGTCACGGGCTGGCCACCCACTGGGCGGATACGCTGATACTCACTCCGGAGAGGTTAAGTAGCTCCACGCGCATAATTAGGAACACAGGCAATCGCAACACCACTATCCTTTCCCTTTTCACCTTCACAAAAAAAAATGATCACTCTCTCATCCATTCCGGATCCCTGCTAATGGAGTACTATGGTCCCTTTTTGAGGTAGTCATATCCACACACCCCTGACTCAGAATGGTCCCCCCTTGCTCATCTGGGGAAGGGAGGGGGGGGGGGTTCTTACCCTACTAACCTGTACAGACACATACACACATCGCAGATCCGGCCTGAAAGGAATGTTGATTCGTCGAGATCCAATTTAACAGAGTCGCTCCTTGAAATATTTAAATTTAGCTTCGAATTGATTTTAATACGATTATTCCTCGGTTGGTGTCGGGGGTTTTCGACCTTAGTTACACTAACATGGTCCTCCTTTCCTACTACTTGACAAGGATGTTCAGGTTCGTACTGGCAATTATCTTTACACAGGATACGAACTTTTCATTAACCATTTTGAAATTTCCTCTGTACTCAACTTTAGTAGTAACTTGTTTGTTCTAGAAGTCCTTGTAAATCATACACTACTTTTCCGGCAACAGACGTGATTTTTTTTTTAAGGGGCTATCTGGCGACTACCCACTTGGGCATAAGTCGCCGCAATCAAAAAACCTAGTTCGAGGCTACTTTAAAATAAAAATTTGAAAACAAAACAATGATAAAAGTGAAAGATGACATCAATTAGGAAGCAAGATCCGGCGTCGGAGGGAGGTCCCCCTTCCCCCGTCGCAGGAGCGTGCGACCTATAAAGAAAACAATAACAAAAAAAAACCAACAAAACCTAATTAAATAAAAGGGAGAAGGCCGACCTCCCCCTAAAATTCAACAAGTCCACCAGTCAATGTGCACGCACTCGTCCCGAGTACAAGGGACAGGTAACGTGCGCGAAGATCACCCAGACTGGGACATTCGACAAGAATGTGCCGAACAGTCTGGGGGACGACGCAGTCGTTGCAATAGGGCGCAGGCGAGCGCTCCATCAAACAGCGATGCGTCACACGAGTGTGTCCGATTCGGAGACGACAAAAGCGACCTGAAGCCGTTACGGCATTGGGGGATAGGTCCATGGGAACAGTGGCGGCACAATGGCACGCAACTTTAAGCTCCCTTCGACCGTCTCCCATCTTCTTTGCTAAGCAGTCCGAAGAGCTGCCAGTATTCCTGCCATGTAGTCTGTGTGAGGAAGAGCGAAACGCTGGTCCGGTCGCAGAGTCCTCGCGGACTCTTTGGCGCCCTCGTCGGCGCGCTCATTCCCCGCAATTCCTACATGTCCAGAAACCCAGCAGAAGATAATCTCAACATCCGCCCGGCTCGCCAAAACCGTTGCGTCGCGGATATCGCGAACCAGGGGATGCGGAGATTCCAATGCCCCGAGAGAACTCACGGCGCTCTGTGAGTCGCTATAGATCACAATCCGGCTCTCCGAACCGGCACGTCGCGTAATCTCCCGTACCGAGTGGTGTATTGCAACAGACGTGAGATAAAGATCGAGGCACAATAGTAAAACTGGATCGAGGATGACAATTTCTTGTACAATATTGTGTTGAGGCTCAAAGGTTTTTGGAAAATACTCAAAACCACCAAGAATTGCTTCGGTCATCGTAACAACACTACTTCATAATAATTCCTTTCATCTCCGACCTTTTCCCTTGCTACTTTGCTTCATTTATCTTTTTATTCTTTACCTATATAAGGCTTAACAAGGGTTGCAACCTGATAAAAAATCGAGCTCGTTCTTTCGACAAAACCAAGGGGATAAAAACACGTTAAAAAAAAGAAGAAGAAATATGCGTGAAAAAAAATAAATAATACCATTACTCATATTTTTTTATTTTAAAGTTATGTAGAACATAGATAGTACAGAGCATACCTACATTTCATTTATGCTGAAATTATTCTTGTAGTGTAATCTCAA
Organism: Ceratothoa steindachneri; assembly: GCA_963969495.1. NCBI lineage: Eukaryota > Metazoa > Arthropoda > Malacostraca > Isopoda > Cymothoidae > Ceratothoa > Ceratothoa steindachneri. Next base: position 6,365,431 of record OZ018323.1, read on the forward strand.
GTAGAATTATCTGATTCTCCTATATAACTATAAATGATATTCAATCTCTTGTATGAAATAGTTCCAAATGTGAATCCCACAAGCAAAGCACTGACACATGATACTGGTGAAGCATATAGCTAACGGTTAACTTAGTTGAATGCTTGTAACATTATTGATAGGTTGTTAGGATGGGATGGGGTGTCATTGATTTTAAAGGGTAAAACAAGTTTTAAGAATATAAGATCAAGTTTAATTCCTTTGTTTTATGGTGTTTACTCGCAAGCAAAATTGGCTTTTAATTTGGTTATTGATTATTTGATATTTAATAATATTCTTCTTTAATTGAATGAGCAGAACGACAGTTCACAGAGCTTCATGATATAGCCTATAGATTAAATCCTTACTTATACGCAAGTAGCAAATATAGGTTATATTTATATTTACTCAACATAATATATGGTAAAGGAAGAGCGATTACCTAAAGCCTTCATTTAGCAGTGTGTCGTATACACTAGCTCTATTTTACAGGACCAATTGGGATGTTCTTCTCCACAGTGCTGTCTAAAGTAGTAGGATGGATATTAAGTTGGCCAGCAACTATTGTCTGGACTGAGTAGTCAGTCATTCAGTCGAAATTCGAGTATTCACTCTACTAACCGGCAACGGCTTAACCACAGAGCGAACGAACGGTAAAGCGTGCTTACGTCCCTCACTCCCTAGCAATGGGGGCTAAAAAAAACACAGAAACGATGCCCCAAATTTGACAAGAATATTTCCTCCGCTGACTGTGAAGCTGCCACTGAAAGTATTCCAGCGCATGCATCGGGCCCATGCATGACCCATGGGTTCAAGAACCCTCCCGATATTAATGATGATGAATAGGCTAAAATAATTACCAGGGCAGTAAAAAATTTCGTTAATAGGCTTTCTCTATTAGCGCAGGTTTCAGTTGAATTTACTATATAAGTTCAATATTAAAAATAAAAGAAAAAAAAGCGTTTAAATCAAACTTTTCTTTAGATTATCTTGAAAGATTAATTAAAATTTTAAATATTTTCTATCGGTAAACCAGACAATGGCTTCGCCACGGGGGGAGCTTGCGCTTCGCTACTAAGATTAAAATTTAAAATCTTAAAAAAAGAACCATGGTTAAATTTGTATAAATTTTCTGAATTTCGCCAATTATAATAATTTTAAAAATGAACTCTAAACTAAATCACCCCCCCCCCTCTCTTTCACAATATCACGTTGCTAAAATATAGTTATAGAAGAAGATATATAAAAATAAATTTTCTGAACTTCACCATTTGTAATTCTTTGGGTTTTAAAAAATTCACAAAATTTCGATACTTATATTTATTTCTAAACTTCATCATTTTGTTTTTTGATATTATAAAGGAATTATTAGAAATAACTTTGATTAAAAAAACATAAGTCATAACCAAACTAAGATGAAATTATTATTCAAATACTCAAAAAATTACCCTTCTTAAATTAGAGTTAGTGATGATATTTATTGGTGCGTCGAGTCTATCTCCGGAAAAAAAAACCCAGGAATTTCTTTTTTATTGTGAGAGAGAAAAAGTTTGATAAAAACCTTGAGGAAGAAGGAGGGGGCACACAAAGCCCAGCCTGAAGGGATAGATAACGTTAATCCAGTAATAAAAGGATACGCCCCAAAAGAATATTTTAGATAATAATTCATGACGTTAGACGAGAGATTTTAAATTTCAATTTCTCGGGAAAGAGATGATCCCATATGCAACAAACACACACATACACACTAGTAAATACAAACACATTCCTTTTTGATGTTTGTTTCATCATCTTCTCTAACCACTTCTCACATAATAGTGGTCTGTGCACATCAACCCGTCGTGGGTTAACCTCCCCCTCTCTGATCGCGCTATTCTTTGGGTATCGAACACGGACCCGGAGCGGTTTATGTGTTAAGTGCCTTAACTAAGGAAAGTATAGTTAGATGAAACGGAAAGCCCACCATTCACTTCCATACTTAGGAAAAAAACATATTTGCATATAATTCGATAGACAGATAAATCGATAGATAACACTGGTAAAAAAAAAAATCCTCATGCCTCTGGATCAAAATAGTTTGATTCTAGGGTAATTGTATGTGCTGAATTCAATAATGACCTTCATATAGCTGTATAGGGTTCAGTTTTCCAGAAACATCATATCTATATATTTGGTACACCATGTTATTCATACACTAATTTATATGTCCAGTGGTTCCACTTATGCAATATATTTTCCTAATTTGTGCTTTTTGGTTTGTTTCAGATTGCTGGTTCATGATAGTGCATATCTACAACTGCCTAATTTATAATTACTCTGAACTTAACAAAACATGGAACGTGGCAAGTGCGTGAATGATGCTGATCGTTTTTGTTACATATGTGGTGCCTTCACTCCTGGTAGCCTCAAGAAACAAAATCAAAAGCTGTTGGACTGACGTACAAAAGTTACTTCAAATATCCTTTGGGTGACCGAGACAAGACATGAGCACCTCATATAGCTTGTAAGTCTTGTGTCAACCACCAGAGCGAGTGGATGTGTGGTAAGCGAAGCTCAGGAGTGCCGTTTGACTTTACCAATAATATGGCGTGAACCCAAAGACCACAGCAGTGACTGCTACTTCTGCCTCACAAACATCAAAGGAATAACCATCAAAACACGAGGCAAGGTGCAGTACCCCAATATTGCTTCTGCAATCCGACGAGTTCCGCTGTGAGGAACTCCTCGGATTGCAGAAGCAATTGATGAGTGATTCCGAATCTAATTCTATCTCAAATGAAGACGACTACCACGATGACTCTGTAAATACCAGGCCTAAACTCTTTACTCATGAAGCGCTTCATGATCTCATCAGGGACCTAAACTTGTCCAAAGAAAAGGCCGAAGTTCTGGGATCCAGACTAAAGCAGAGCAGCGTAACCTACTGGAAGCTGGAGTGCGTATCAATACAGCTTGTTGCCGACATAGAGAGCTGTCTGCATTTTTTAAGATGGCAAACAACCTTTCTTACTTTGAGGACGCAGTATATCTCATGCAACAATTCTGAAAGTCTGACATCGTCATAATGGAGAGCTGATATCAGGGACAATTCAGTCCTAACATGATGAGCGACTATTGCTGGACACTGCAACGAGAAGAGAGCGAGCTGCCCAAACGAAAGGGCAGAGTTCAGAAGCATTTTTAGAACTTCATATTTTGTCAATTATAAAGGATTTGAACTTATGCTTTCTGGTACAATTTCTTATGAGCTTATCTGTGACGTGTTTAATATCGTTATCTTGAGTGAGACAACTAATGGCATCACATTTACTATTTCTCTGATTGTTTAAGAAAGTAGATCTGATAGTAGAATAGAACATCTAAATCATACTCAACAATGTGAAATTAGTCATGTAAGCACAGTGACATAAGAGACAAGTAGCTGGTCTGTTTTGGATTAAATATCTTTTGCACGACACAAGTGACGGAATATTGAATATTTGTACCTATTGCATTTTTTTTAGAAAATCTAGTCTGATAGAACAAAACAAATATCATATTCAAATTCAGCGATATCAAATTAGTTGTGTGAGCATAATCTCATATGTGAATCATTTTGGCTGTTGACCAGTGATCCCAGTCTCTCATGTATAATCCAAATTCGTAATTGATTTTTGACCATAGATGATACAACAGCAAATTTTCGTCGTCTAAGCGTGCCCTAACCAAACAATGCTAAAAGCTCAGATGTTCTCAATATCCAACTCTCAAGTTTAATATTTTTTTTTAATTAACCTCTCCACCTTTCTCGATGGTATTGCTGCAAGAATCATGTAAGCAAAAATAACTAAAACACTGCTGAGTAAAAAATGCTTAGGAATCTGTTATACTATTAAAAAAAAATCTTTTTCTATTCACCGGTGCCACCCACTTCTAAGATAGGTTAGGAAATGTTGTAAGCCCACCCACTGGTCGTAACAATTAGCAAATAAACAGGCAGAGTTGGATAGCAACCGCCCTTCTTATGTTAACATTGGTAAATCCACTTAAAAAACTTGTGAAAACTCCTCACACGTAATATAGGATTGGAAGACTTTCATTAAACTAGTCCATAGCTCACCCATAAGTAATATCCTATTGGTAAACCGCTTTGGACGTGAGCCCCCACCTTTCATAATATAAGACCCTTGTAAACTTTAGGTCAGCAGCCATTCTGAGCATATCTTGTATTTTGAATAAAGCTAAAGCCATAAGGGTTCTTTTGCTCTCCGCCAATGCGCCGTACCGGGTTTCGAAGACGGGCAAGCAAATTACGTTGAATTGCTGTAATCACTTAGGATCACCGCCCTCTTCCACAATCGAACCATTTGCAAGAATCATCATTTAACGTCAAATTGCACCGTGCACCATACTACACACAGTCCTTTCTCACCAAGAAGGATTCCGCTGCGCAGACTGCCTGATGACCTTAACTTTGTGCCCCATCTACCGACGATGGGTCATTGGCGTCATAGTCATAGTTACAAGGCCAGAAGAAGGGGCAAAAACCGTCAACATATGGTTATATGAGAGGGAGAGGGTGTTTCCGTATCTGTTGGTGGATTCAGGAATACCTACCGCTCCTGATCTCTTCCCACCTTTATCATCCCTCACTCCTCCCATGGGAACCCATTTGTAGAAAATGGGCATCTGGCCAGGAGAACAGTTCGGAAGCTTCAAGAAGAAGGTACTTAAAGCACAGGGTTCTAACGGCATGTAGGTCTACTCAGTTTGCCTTGAAGTGTGAAGCGGTAAGTTTTTGTGTCCGTTGCACTCCAACCAAAGTAAGCCTCCACTCTTTTTCTCGAATTAGTTCTGCGTATTCCATCAAAATTCATATCAATCTCACATCAAACTCATCTCAAAACCCTTGGCTAACTACATCTAACGAGAGCATTCGGGACTAAATTTCGTTTCGACTAATCTCTGGAGAACCAAATTTTCTTTCCAAATCAATCGGGGACGTCCGCTTCATATCTAAACCCACCATCTTGCTCTGTCCTGCCCTGTTTTGGGGGTAATAAACTTAACTCCTAAGCCTTTCACCATAAGGCAAGCTTCTCAACCCATGAATCATCTTAGTCATCCTTTTTTTTTTTGCACTGACTCAAGCAAACCAATATCCATCCTATAATACGGTGACCAAAATTGCAACGCCTACTCAAGATGAGGCCGAACTAATGCAAGGTACAATTTCAAAATAACATCAGCACTCCTATTACTTACACTCCTTCCAATAAACTCTAATACCTCATTAGCTCTATTCCTACCACTTAAACAACTTCTTCTAGGGAGGAGGTTAGAGCTTACAAGGACACCTATTCTCTTTCGCATTCGGACCTGCCTAAAACTCTCCCATTCAATTTATAATTTATTCAGCCAGATTATTCATACTTATACAAAGTACACTACACTTGCTTATGTTAAATTCCATTTGCCATTTCTCCAAGCATTAGAAGAGTTTGGCCAATTCATCTTGCAATAACTTAGTATTGGAATCTAACCTTATAATCTTAAGGGCGGTGATGGGGTGAATAAATGAGTTTAACGGAAAAGCGCCCCGGATTTAGCGAGCTGTGGATGTCTTTCAGACAACACAAACAGCTGGCGGCCATTCAGAAGAATTTTCTTCGCCGTCTTGTCTTGGGCAGTCGAGATCCCTCCCCCCCCCCCAATCCTCCCCCTTTTCCAATTCAGCTAAAATGTGTTCATTTTATTTCGGAAAATAAACAAAGAACGGTGAAAAGAGAAATTCAATGCAGATAAAGGGAACGAAACTTAAATCGTTTTCTTGTCTTCTTTTCAAAGCAATTTCCTTTGGAGCGAAAAAGACCCTTGATATCATAGCCTTGCAACGAATTGCTTTTAATCGGCACACAATCGACTTCTCAAAGGCTAATCAGTAAGTATTTCATTCAAATACATAATCATAATTTTGAAAGTTACAAAGAGGGTTAAAGGCATTTCTTTTGTAGAAGCCAACTATATTTTGGTATTATGCATTTAATTAAATTTAAAATATCTCTAAAACCAGCTAAAGAAACCGAACGTGAAAACTATTAACGAAATTGTTCTGAAATACAGGAAGGCAGTTTTGAATGTATCAGTAAAATTTTGGATACGAGAGGAAAAGGTCGGAGGGACGCGTAAAATGGGGCTTATGTAAATGAGGGTTTGAGGGAGAAAGGACCCAATCGAGGAACAAGTGGCTAATGTTTTGCATGTAGAGGGTTTTATGGGAGGGGCCTTTTTTCCCTGGATGATCATGACTGGATGAGATACTATAGAGCATCGCAACCCTCGTCTCTAATCGTAGTACATCTGACCTTAGGTCGCTGTACCACGACTCCTTCCTACAAAGACCTAACTTTACTTTCAGCTCAAATTTATAATACCAAGTTGTGGTGGAAGGACAATGGGATGAATAATGGCGGGGCACTTTTCCCTTTCCTTTGTCATCGATACTGCCCCCAACCCCGTGTAATTGGTGACTTTGGATTTTGATGCAGACCATAGGGAGTGGCAAGAAATGGAAGGAAGTTGCGCATACCCAACTGGACCATTTTTTCCCAGTTTAGTCATCCTTATTTAGTCATCCTTATAAATTCCATCTAGACGTTTCTGACGTTGCGTCTATTCTGTTACACTTCATTTGTCATCGTTATGACTTTAAAATTAATCGTTTTTTATTTTATATTTTTTTATTCTCAAACGTAAATATGGATACATCGGGACGGAATGTGGGTGTCCGCAGGCAAATGGAGAGCCACCTCTAAGCGCGCCCTAGTCCCCCCTAAGTTACGGGGAAGGTAGGGAGACAAGAGGCAGCATCCCTACCGGGAGAGGGGAAACCCTCAAACCATCCCTGTTCTTTCACAGGGGCGGCACCAGTCTTCTACTAATGGGGAGGGAGTTTCCCCCTCTCTCATGGTTACCGATTGGGGGCCTTCCCCTTTAGTCACTCTTCAGAGTCGCCTCCGAGCAATCAACTAGCTTGCCTAGCAGCACCCTACCCTAAGCTTTCCCAGGGGGGTTTCCAAGTTTAAACCAGGGGTCGATCGGAGTCCCACTCAGGATGGGGTCAGTTTAACTGGTCAAACCTCCTCACATGGCGTAAAAGATAGCGTAGTCCCATTGCCCCCCCCCCACCAACTTTACCCGGCCCGGACGACATTCTTGCTCAGTGGGCCATAACAGGCTACCTGAGTCCCCGCTCAAGTTCCCTGACAGGTCTGGGGGGAAGGGGGCTACTAGGAGGACCCTTCTGAGGTGGATATGGTGCCGGAGGTGCTCCCGTCCCAGATGGCTTGGTGAGAGACACCCCCGATTCAAAGTCCTCCCTCGTGCAAGATCTTCTTGGGGTAGCTGTGCCTCAGAGGACTCATGAGTATAGCAGAAGCTTCCTTCCTCGGGTGGGACCCCGGGAGAGCAGAATCATTCCCCTTCTCGATATCCTGAGGTTGGTTTGTCCGACCTTGGGAGCCCCTTTCAGGAGGGTTCACTACCCACCTTCTTATCCAAAACAAAAAAGAAAAGGAACAGGAGAAATTAAACGGCACCCCTCTCCTTCTGGTGGGGTCCTAGGATGGACGGGTGACCTGACGTGTTGGGAGGTAGCCAGGGCAAAAATAGCATGTCTGACCCGGGGGAAGCCTCTGGTGCGGATGGAAGTCCCAGAGAGCAACATTTTTTTTTTTTTTAAGAGCTCATCTGGCGACTGCCTACTTGGACATTAGTCGCCGTATTAAAAAATTGCCTAGTACTAGGCTACTTTAAAATAAAATTAGAGAGAAAAAAAACACCCCCAAAAGGGGGAAAGGAAGCAAGCTGGTGCGTCGGGGAGAGGTCCCCCCGGCGCAGGAGCGTGAAACCAAAGGGAGAAAAAAAACAAAAAACAAATGCAAAAACAAAACAAAACAAAAAAAACAAACCTTGCTTAAATAATAGGGAGAAGGCCGGCCTCCCCCAAGAAGTCAACAAGTCCACAAGTCAATGTGCACGAATCTGTCCCGAGTAAAAGGGACAGGCGGTAGCGACCCCGCCCATCCAGGTACCGGGACAGGTATCGTGCGAGATCACCCAGACTAGGACATTCGACAAAAATGTGCCGAACAGTCTCGGGGACGACGTAGTCGTTGCAATAGGGCGCAGGCGAGCGCTCCATCAAATAGCGATGCGTCACACGAGTGTTTCCGATTCGGAGACGAAGGAAAGCAACCTGAAGCCGCCGCACCATTGGGGGATAGGTCCATGGGAACAGTGGCGGCGCAATGGCACGCAACTTTAAGTTCCCGTCGACCGTCTCCCATCTTCTTTGCCAAGCAGTCCGAAGAGCTGCCCGTATTCCTGCCATGTAGTCGGTGTGAGGAAGAGCGAAACGCTGTTCCGGTCGCAGAGTCCTCGCGGACTCTTTGGCGCCCTCATCGGCGCGCTCATTCCCCGCAATTCCTACATGTCCAGGAACCCAGCAGAAGATAATCTCGACATCTGACCGGCTCGCCAAAACCGTGGCGTCACGGATATCGCGAACCAGGGGATGCGGAGATTCCAATGCCCCGAGAGCACTCAGGGCGCTTTGTGAGTCGCTATAGATCACAATCCGGTCTCCGAACCGGGCACGTCGCGTAATCTCCCGTACCGAGTGGTGTATTGCCACCAGCTCGGCCGTGAAGACAAACGCAGCGCCTGGTAGAGCCCCGCTGACTTCAAACAGAGGGGATACGGCGTGGAAGCCGACCCCCTCTTCGGACTTGGAGCCATCCGTATACACTGGCACGGTTCCAGCGTGACACGATGTGTGCTCCACAAATGTCAAACGCAATACTCCCGGCGCAGTACAAGCTTTGGGAGCAGAAGCGTGGCGACAAATAGCCAAATGCGGTACCCTCCAGGGTGGCGTCCTGGGCAGAACCAGGGGCGCCACCGGCCCAAGAGCTATATCTACCTCTCGAAGGAGTTTCCTGGCCCTAAACCCAAAGGGCTTAGGGTATGACTGGCGTCTCTCGGCGGCATAGGCATCATCGAGATCAGCTGGGGATGCAGTGAGAGTTGTTGGCGACTGAGGGAGACGCCGGGCTCGCGTGTACAGGCGAGTGATGCACTGCACGCGGCGCAGAGCGAGTGGCATCTCCCCAGCATCAACCAACAGGATTTCAATGGGGAAAGTGCGGAAGGCACCGGTCGCAAGGCGAAGGCCGGTGTGGTGGATCGAATCCACCTTCCGCAATAAACGCTCGGCTGCGGATGCATAAAACTCGCATCCGTATTCGAGCTTCGAACGAACAAAGGATCGATAAAAAAGTAGGGCAGTAGACCTATCAGCGCCCTAAGCGCTGAACGTCACGAAACGGAGAATGTCCATGGCGCGGGTACAAGAGACCCTAAGGCTGCGAATATGAGCCTCCCAGGTGAGGCGTTGGTCGAATACAAGACCAAGGAAACGGTGCGACTCAACCACATCCAGGCGCACCCCATTAAGAAACAAATCTGGGTCGGGGTGAAGCCGTGGATGGCGGCAGAAGTGCACCACCTTAGTATTGGCCAAAGAAAACCAAAATCTGTGCGCTTCAGCATAGCGAGAGACGCGGTTCAATGCCTGTTGGAGTCGACGCTCTAGAGTTGGCATCTGGGCCGCGCCAAAAGAGTTCGAAAGGTCGTCCACGTAGAGCGTAGCGAGAACATCTTCTGGCAGCACCGAGGTGATGCCGTTGATGCTCAGGGCAAAGAGTGTGACACTGAGGACACTTCACTGCGGGACACCCTCTTCCTGCTCCTTTGGGCAGGAGAGGGCTCCCCCCACCCGTACGAGGAATCGACGATCTCTCAAAAATTCAGATATAAACATTGGGAGGCGTCCCCTCGCACCCATCGTGTGGAGAGTCTCCATGATACCGTATTGCCATGCGGTATCATAGGCCTTCTCCAGATCGAAAAACACCGTGGCGTAGTGCTGTCTACGAAGGAAAGCCTCACAGACGGCATTTTCCAGTTGGAGCGGAGCATCCGACGTGGAGTGGAACTTGCGGAAGCCGCACTGTACACAAGACAGATGGCCTCCGCTGTCCAGGAAAAAGGCTAATCTAACATTTACCAATTTCTCCATCAACTTGCACACGCAAAAAGTTAGAGAGATTGGGCGAAAACCGGTCGGAGTAGAGTGATCTCTTCCCGGTTTGCGAAAGGCGAGCACAGTAGAAATTCACCAGGAGTCTGGGAGAAGACCTTCCACCCAGATCCTGTTGAACAAATCTAACAGAAAGGCCATGCCTCGCTCACCCAGGTGTCGAAGCATGGCGTACGGGACATCGTCCGGACCATGGGCGGTGTCCGCGCACGAAGCGAGAGCGGAACGCAACTCACTCACAGTAAACTTGTCGTTGAATGGTTCTCCGCCTCTGGAGGTAAAGTCCAGCCGGCGGCTTTCCGCGACATCACGACATGCATTGAATGCTGGTGGAGCAGCATCACGGCTAGAGAATGCGGAAAAAGCGGTCGCTAAGGATTCCGCCACGGACGCGGGGTCCGAGATTGCGGTTCCATTCTCCTGGAGAACGGGAAGGGGGTCCTGCGAGAACTTGCCCCGAATCCTTTTGACTCGCTTCCACACCTCAGCTAAAGGGGTCTTCCCATTAAGTGAAGACAGGTATGCCCGCCAAGAAGAGCGGCGGGCGTGCTTCGAAATATACCGGAACCTAGCCCTAGCCCGACGAAATTCAGCGACAGTGAAATCGTTCGGGCGGCGCTCATAGCGCATGCAGGCATAACGCTTCTGTTTGAGGGCCGTCTCACACTCGGCTGACCACCATTGGAGTGGTCGGCGTGCAAAACGGCCAGACGTCCTAGGAATAGTAGTCAGGCCCACGGCGATGAGGTTGCCGGAGAAGAACTCAACAGCCTCATCTACCGACCTAAACTCCTCGACTGAGATAGAGAATTCAGTCATTTCCTGAAATGCAGGCCACCGCGCCCGCGCCAAGCACCACCGAGGTGGTCTCTCAGGCGGCAGTTGCCCTGAAAATGATATTTGAATGCGAAAGTGATCACTACCATGGAGGTCATCGACCACCCTCCAATCAAAATCAGGCTGTGCATCCGAAGAGCACAAAGATAGGTCAAGGCAAGAAAATGAAGCGGTTCTCGGACAGTGATGCGTAAACTCATCCACGTTTAGGACACCCATCTCAAGCTCTTCAATCAGATTGGCAAGGACTATAAATAGGAACGGTCTACAGCCTCGGGCCATATTCCTGCTAGACTCCACCACAGACAAATGGATCTACCTTGCTACCCACCCTCTCCGGGTATGAGGCTTTTGCAACCCTACCACCACGGGATAGGGGCCGAGTGGGAGGATGGGCGATTTACACCGGTGATGATGTTTCCGTTCTTCTCTTCGCTTTATATACCTCCTTTCAGGCAGTAGCTGTGCAGCTGCACCTGGATAGGAGGTACACTGTTATTTCCGCGTACATTCCACCGTCAACCGACTTCGACGCAGGGGACTTCCGCCGCGTCGTGGCAAGGTTGCAGAGGCCCTTTCTCTTGGTCGGAGATCTGAACGGTAGACACCACCTCTAGGGAGAATTCTCGATTAATCCCAGGTGTCAAGCGCTTACCGACCTGATCGACGAGCTGGAGATAAGTGTCCTAAATGTGGATGAGTTTACGCATTACTGCCCGAGAACCGCTTCATTTTCCTATCTCAATCTATCTTTGTGCTCTCCGGATCCACAGTCTGATTTTGGGTGGGGGCTGGTCGATGACTTCCATGGTAGTGATCACTTTCCCATTCAAATATCATTTTCTGGGCCGCTGCCGCCCGAGAGCCCGCTCCGGTGGTGCTTGGCGAGGCGCGGTGGACCGCATTTCAGGAAATGACTGATTTCTCTGTCCCAGTCGAGGAGACCGCCCATTGTCCGGACGATGTCCCGTATAGCATGCTTAGACACCTGGGTGAGCGAGGCATGCCCTTTCTGTTAGATTTGTTCAACATGATCTGGGTAGAGGGCATCCTCCCAGATTCCTGGCGAATCGCTACTGTGCTCGCTTTTCGCAAACCGGAGAGATTACTCTACCCCGGCTGGTTTCCGCCCAATCTCTCTAACCACCTGCGTGTGCAAGTTGTGACTAACCGCCCCTGATGTGGCTTAACTTCGTTTAACTGGTGGTCGATATCTCCATTATCTCATAAAATTATGATAATGTTTTTTCATAGTATATAAATTACTCTATTTTTCTTATCAATCTTCGATCATTTTCGGTCAACCAATTTTTACGTTTCCAACTTACTACATTTTATAGATTTGTTTTAAGAGTTTGCACAAAGGTAACAAGTCTGTGTTAAGAAGGCACTTAATTTAACTCAACTAGCTTCCCCATAAACTTAAGTTCGTGCTTTAAGAAGGCCTAATTTACTTATTCCTGGTGGGCTGAAAATTCACTATTCCAGCATCAGTGTTAAAGTTGTAAAAGCTTCTTATAGCAACTTATTTTTATATTCTTCTTCTTTTCTATTGATTCACTATCTCCTTTCTCGGTATTTCAACATGTTCGCTTTGTACTACTCAAATTTATGTTAATCCGTACTTAACAACTTAACCCAAAACAACATTCAAACCCGCTTGAGTTAACTGAATCAGTACGATACCATGGACTGACTTCTTGGAATATCAATGACGGGCCCTCGTGAGATAAGAAGTGAACTCTCCCTCAACATTTTTACTCTCATTAGAGGATTTTTTTTCTTTTCTTGACATTTTATCAGCCATCTCACTAAAATAATAACAAATAAAGCAACTCTTCAACAATATTTACGACTGTATATACACATCTTGCTCGAAGGTTCCATTCCCGATGGAAACTTGTTCATATCAATTTGGAAGGCAAATTGATATCGGGTCTGGTTAGAGATCGGCTGGAGCACCAATTCGGGAAAACTTCTCGGTCGCTGCCACACTTAACTGTAAGTCCAGGCAAGGGGTCACTCCCAACAAGCGCGGACACAAAATTTCAGCGTCATCATGAGCTGACCGCCCATTGGCGGATAGGCTGATACTCATCTCTAGCGGCGGAACTCCACACGCATTGTCACTCACGGAGCCAACCACAAACCGCAATCATTTCCCTTCCAGACTTAGCAGCACAATATACCTACTCTCTTTCAACTAAAGCGTAAAATGAAACCTCTTATCGATATCTTGGGTTCATCTATATTTGATACCGTCACAAATTCGACTTCACACGATCCTCCCAACTGAGGCCAGTCGTGCATTAACGATAAATACGTTAAAATAAATACATTTATTTACTCTTAAATTGGGAATTTATGCTAAAAATAAACCCAAAATTTCGTATCAAAGCTTTGAAAAGATGGTAAGTGGAGCGAAGACGAATAAATTTTGGATTTCGAACAAATCTCGAAAGATAAATTTTGAAAATGTTCTTTCTCTCCGGCCCTTTTTTGTTTGAGTGCGTTTTGCATATATTTTCGCTTTGGACAACCCGACTTTATTTTGTGTATTTTATTCCTTCGGGAAATGCAACAATTGGAAATTGTTTGTCCCTTGTTGAATCTAAACTTAACAAGAAGAAATAGCAATGTGCATAAATTTAAAAAATGACACCGGAATAATTCTGGATAGTAAATAATTTTAAAGTAGAAAGATGAGTCGTTTTTTAAAGACGATCATTGCAAAGAAGACTTTTTCCCCTCTTTAATATCACTAAGAAAGACTACCCTTTAGCATTCATTGTTGAGTGTTAAATTAGCTTTGTCCACCCTCTGCTCTATAATGAGTGGCTTTCAGAATCAGCATCCCCTCCCCTAGAATTTAAAGCGCAATATCAACGAGGCCGTATCACGCAGAAAAGTTTGTAAGGAGTGATTTGTCCAAGCATTATGGTTAGGAGTGTACACAAACCTGCAGATGTCACCTGACATCCCATTGCTGGTTTGAGACTTAACACGTGAGCTGATGGGACATAAACCTTTACTAAATAGGTGCCGGTCTTATTTAAAATACTTGCGTTTTCTAAAAAAAAAAATGGAAATAATGAATGTTGAAAATATATGTCTGCAACGAAATATCTAAAATTCAGCAAACGGCAGAGCACAACGCTCCATTCCGAGACCTTTTAATTCTTGTTAAAATTTATATGGCAAAGATTGACCTGAATGCCTAATAAGAATTTGGAATAGTGAACATTTTCCAGCACCATTAAATAAATTCTTGAAAGGTCAGAAAACGCTATGGAAACTTTTAAAAAAAAGAGGGGGAAATATTGCTTTTGGGATCCAGAAACCCCAAATTCATTTATAGGATATTCTAAAAATATTCCTGAAAAAGTTTCTGAACGAAAAGGTTTTCTTTTGAAAAACATTCGGGCAGTTACCACTAACATTTTTGGGGGGACTAACCATTCTAGCCAGAGACGACCCAAGCCTTTATCGGGCCCTAAGCACAATTTGATTCGGAGCATACCACCACCGCCCAGCATCGCCGATGTGTTTGTATTGTCAATGAATGATCATTCACACACTTACTGTAAATCTATCATATCAATTATTAATTTCATTAATTGGTGTGTTGTTTACATCATACCAATGTCAGCCCGGCTGTTTGTTTTTCATTTTCTGGTATTAAATGGCATACTAAATGCAGTGTAAAGAAAAGTAATAAAATAAACTAGCAGGCAATGTGTTAAACAAGTTAACCACTTTAATTACTGCTGGTTTAAGAAATTGCAATATGCAAAACTGCAGAACAACATTCAACCACAAATAAAATCCAATAACTTAAGATGAATAGTATCGTCATATTAAAAATAAATGCAAGTGTAAACAGATGAAATAATGTAAATGTAGCAGACAATAGTACACCCGAGTACCATCGATTACACGCTGAGTAGTACGGGTACTATGGATTATAAGCCGAGTACTACGGGTACTATGGATTACAAGCCGAGTACTACGGGTACTATGGATTACACGCAGAGTATTACGGGTTTCGCGGGTTACTCGGTGGGTTCTTGCAGGTAGCGTTTCTTTAGCCTTGTTGGAGGTCTTGATGAGGAATCAGCCTTGGATTCAGATGCAAAAGGAGCTTGACTCTTCCATCATCTTCAGAGGCGGAAAACTGCGTTGAGACTCTGTCAGGAGCCTTGATGCCTTTCTCCCCGGCACGGCGGAGTGGCATGTCGAAGAGATAATCCAGGAGGATGCTTCTTGATACAGGAACTTGGAGGTAATCTAGGAACCTGTAGGAGGTAGGCCAGTAGCTGAAGAAGGAAGTAGTGGTTGAATTTTACGTCCTATACTTCTGCACTGTGAAAGCTAATTAGGACGGCCTGTCAGCAAGGTAGATCCATTTGTCTGTGGTGGAGTCTAGCAGGAATATGGCCCGAGGCTGTAGACCGTTCCTATTTATAGGATTTCGGCTAATCACGTGACAGGTGGCCCGGATGAACCCGGCGGGTAATCCGTAGTACCTGGCGTGTAACTCGTGAGTACCCGGGCTAGCCATGAACACCCGTAATACCCAGCGTGTGACACGTAATACTCGGCGAGTCACTCGTAGTACCAGACTAGTTTACAAGGGTGAATACGTAGTACTTAAAACCGTAGGGTACTCCCGGGTAACACGCCGTGTCTACAGGTTACCGAGGGATTCCGGCCTCCCGGTGGGTAGAACGCGAGTGTGCTGGGTACTACGAGCATCTCTCGGGTCTCTCTTCAGTAAAGACGGTTTTGCCAAGGGTTTCCGCGGGTCGGAACCCGGCGTGGACCCCGCGGGTGATCTGTGTATGTGTAACCCCTCACCCCTGTAGTTCGCTAATGCCTCGGAGCGATACTGATTCTAACAACTAACTTTTATATTAATTTAGAATAAATCTTCTTTAAACCTGCATAATTTATTTGAAAGAACTTTGTATCATTTACTTTCTGAAGGCAGAAGAATTCATTTGAGAAATCGTCGCTGAAATTACATCTCTTACTCGGTAAAGGAGGAAAAGATTGAGGTAAGGCAGATTCAAAACGCTAAGATTTACCTCGCCATCCCTACGGGAACCATACAGAAGATATTTTTGACCGGTTCCTATGCGACTTAATGTCGACCTAACTCCCCCCCCCTCCCTCGACGGAGTTGCGAATCCAAAATGAACTGATCTGCTATTCATTTAGTCTCGCTCCAACTATGTCGGTCCACTTTGATAGACATAATTGGGGACGTAAAGGAAAGCAGGTTTGAGGATTAGCCCACTGTGGAACTCTACGGAAGAGACCGCCCGGTTATGAGGCGATGCTGAAAGCTTTGGGGAAGAGTTCGCTCTAATCTCTAAGGGTAGCTTCCGGCCAAGACCACAGGGGGACATGCAACCGTCCCTGTGTAAGTTGGAAACAGCATCGATATCCAAACCCCAGATGGGGCGGCACCCCAGATGGGGCGGCACCCCGGATGGTGGTAATTGATTATATCACCATCCATCATCAAGTCCACCACACTTCACCCATCTGAGGGGCCTTCCCGGGTCCACCCACCATCATTCATCCCCCCCATTTGGCAGTTCACGTTCAAGAAAGCTTAGCGACGAAGTAGAGGGAGTTATCAAGAAATCTAAAAACAGAAGCATAAGAAGAGAAGGTGCGACAAATGGACTTAAATCAAGTCGCCCATAATAAGAGTTGTAGGAGGTAAAGTAAACCCAGGGCTGATGGGCCACTCTCGTGAAGAGGTGGCCCAAGACCACACAACTAGAATACCTCTGCGGGTTTTCGACGGGCAGACTAAGCCTAGCAGAGAGAGCGTATTCGAGGCTGTGTATGACAAGTTGGGCATTGCCATGGTGAGGCTGCTTGACATAGCCTCAGGGCACATCGCAATCTGCGAAAAGGAGAAAGATATTGAGGATATTACTAAGGAGAAGGCAGTTGGGGTCTTACGAGGCATTGGGCTGCAGCCAGCAGTACCACTACAGATCCTAGCCCACAGGAGCGTGGTATGCCGACGAATCGACCCGTGGATTGGTCAACACTCCGCGGACGAAATAAGTGTTGAAATCCAGCTTCGGCAAGCCTGGACCAAGGTAGCCGAGGTAATAAAATTTAAGAACAGAAGGGATGGTAATGAGTGCACCCATGTGTTTAAGGTGGTCTTCGCAGAAACGACCATGGCTCAAAAGGCAAAGGAACAAGGCCTTCTTATGTTTAATGCCAAAATTAGCGGGGAGCAAGTTGAGAAAGAAGAATATACTCCTGTCCAATTCTGCTTTAAATGCTACAAGATGGAGTCACACGCCACCAAGGACTGCAAAGAGCCTCAAGAGACGTGCTCTAAATGCAGCGAGAAGGGGCACAATTGGCGGATCTGCAACACCAACACCGAGAAGTGCGTGAACTGCGGCCAGGGACAGGACTATGGCCATGCCATGTCCCGCAAAAAAAGGAAATAATGAGGAATAAGCAGGAAGCCAAGAAAAGTGAGTCAACGCGTAGGGCAAACACGTCTTAGGCCAAAGAAGCAAAGGCAGCCCTCTCAGAGGTAGATACCAAAAAGACATACCTCAAACTACAAAATGAAAACTCGACAAAAATCATGACGTGCATCCTTCACGCGCATATTATAAACCTAACTCGCCCGGGCACGTTCGCGACAGAACTAAACCAGATGCTAGCCAAAAATGTGATGGAACAAATGTGGTTCCCGGACAACCCCCTTTCCGGGGATGTACTACATCTACAGATGGTTTCAAAAGAACAACGAACAGAGCAAGACAACACGAGTAAAGTGGCTAACCAAAAAGAGAAGAAACAAGCAGTCGAGGCAAAAACTCCTGCGCCTAGACAGAGCCAGGCAACCACGTCGGAGAAAAATAATACTGACACCAACAGTTCCTCGGAATCCTCAGATTCCTCAGACTCCGAAGCAATACAATCCCAGAAAACCAAGGGAAAGAAAAAAGAAAAATAAAAGATTGCGGGCAAACAACATCAATTTGAAAATTTACGCCTGCGATCAATTCCCCTTTCCCGAGGAAATGGAAGCCAGGGATATTTTCCAAGGTATAAAATCAAATATCTACAAGTGGGAGTACGACTATGAAGTCGAACATGAATTAGTGGAAGAAGCTCTGCTCGCACAGAATGTGACCCTACATCACAGCACCTGCGAGCAGATCTAGAACGCTGAGTTCAAAAAAAAGAAAAGTGGGAGAAAGAAGAACTTCACTAACGAAGATGGAGAGAGTAAGCAACAGAATGAGGATTCTGACACTCAACGTAAATGGATAGGAGGGGAAGGCCACGGTGTATGGAAACATATTCCGAGTGCTTGACCCCGACATTATTCTTATAACGGAGCACGGTATCGACACCACAGCTGGTCGAATTAAAATACCGGGCTACAGAGTAGTCATGAAGAATCATTCCCAGGAAAGGTTCGATGGTGCTGCAATAGCTGTCAAGAGGAACATCTCCTTTAAACAACTACCAGAACTCGATGAGTCCTTTTTGGTGATCGAGCTGCATTCACTGGTAGGAGACCTCGTGATAGCCGCAGCCTATCAGCCCCCTCGTCGAGCCTATCTCCCGTTAAGTAACTTCTACACACTGTTCGGGCACCGCAGAATGGCATTCTTAGGGGGAGACCTAAATGCCAGATGTGGTGCGGCGGGCTATGTTAATACCAACGATAGAGGCCGAAATTGGAACTGATTATGGGAAGGAAAAACATCCAAAGAATAGGGCCGGATTTTCCGACCGATATCACTTCCAGATCAGCAACTAAGCCTGATATAATCTTAACAAGTGAAGGCTTCCCATTCAACTACCATAGTGAGCCAGGCCCAACAGTCCCAAGTGATCACATAGCGATACTCACCACAGTATCTCTCGCACCAATCCAGCTCCCAGTCCCTCTCCGGAAAAACTACGCCCTGGCCAACTGGGGTCGTTACAAGAGATGACTCAGTCAATATGAACCAGTTGACCTAAGCGCAGCGTCATTAGAGGAGATAGACAGGGAACTGGAGAGGATAACAACGTCCATACTAAATGCAGACCGCGAGAGCATACCCATAACAGGGTATAAAACACCTCCTCAGCCCAGATGGACAGAGGAGATGAGATATATCGCTCGCGTTCACAGGGAAGTGTACGAGGAAATAAGACGGGAGGGTCCCAACCGGGAAAGAAGCTCGCTCCTTCGACGCCTAAGCACAGAGCTTAGAGAGGCTATCAACCTCCAACAGGAGGTAATCTGGAGCAACTTGATAGCCAAAGTCGACAGAGAACTTAGCCCGGCTAAGTTCAGGCGCCAAGTCAAGAACTTAAAGGGACTTACAGCAAGACCAAAGGCTCGGATAAAGGAGAACGGAAACTATATAGAGGACCCGGCGGTTCTGGAAGACAGGTTCAGGAACTTCTGGAAAAACGTTTTCAGGATCACCCCTGAAGAAAACGACGAGTTCGACCAGGAATTCGAAGGCCAACTGATCGAAGAACTGAATCAAGAAATGCACCGCAGGGAGATGGCGGACCATGGCCGTCCCAACGCACCAGAGGTGGTCTTGGCCACTGTAAGAGCCTTCCAACAAAAGGCACCAGGCTGGACGGGCATCACCAGGAACAACTTGGTTAATGCCCCACACCAGATCATTCAGGGAATCGTAAATATCTATAACGCTTCCCTGAATACGGGCTACTTCCCGGAAGGTTTCAAGATTACTAAAGTGATCTTCATACCCAAGGGAGGTAAATCCCCTGATCAACTGGTAAATTACAGGCCGATCGCCCTGCTGGAGATCGTTGCGAAAGTCTACGAGAAACTCCTAGCTGACAGGCCTCAAGAACAACTAGCCGAGCTGGGAGCTCACAACCCTCAGCAACACGGGTTCCGCAAGGGACGAGGAACGGAAACAGCCCTCGCCCTCTTAGCGGGAAAACTCGCCTGAAGTAAAGATGAGAGGGGGTACGTAGACGTGGTGCTGCGGGATGTAAAGAAGGCCTTCGATAAGGTATGGCTGAGAGAGCTACAGTTCAAGATCCTAAACCTCCAGCTTAACCCACTCCTGGAAAGGGTCCTTTGCAACTATGTCTCGGATAGGAGAGCCAAAATCGCGATCGAGGGCTGCAAGGGACCCGAATTCGAACTCGAGGTGGGAGTTCCACAAGGCAGCTGTCTCAGCCCTTTGCTGTAACTACTGTACACAATTGACCTGCCTGCTCCAGTGAGGTACGATTCGATGTATCTGCAATACGCAGATGACAAAACCCAAATCGTCCTGAGTCCATTCAGGAACTCTGTAAGTGAGGCGAGGGCGACAGCTGTCGAAATTGACAATATCAGCCGTTATGAGAAGAAGTGGAAAATTAAGAACAACCGCCAGAAGTTCACCATAATTCCAATGAACCGCCGGAAAGTTGACGACGTCATCGTCAACAACGAACTCTATCCGTACTCCAAGGAGGGAAAAGTCCTGGGCTTACAACTCTATAAATCTGGATATAAGGCTCACATAAATACCAGAGTCTCCCTAGCCAAAAGAGAACTGAGGAAACTTTACCTCTTCCGAAGCCTCAGCGTGCCAAACAAGAAAAAGCTGTACATGGCCTTGGTACACTCAGTCCTAGTGTACCCGGCCGTGATCACGCAAATGGCAAGCTGTACATCTCTCAGAATCATGAAGAGGGTACAGAATAAAGCCACTCTGCTGATTACTGGCACGCAAAGGATCGGCCGTATTCGGCAATCGATTCTACACCAAAGAATCGGACTAAAGCCGATCAATACGGAGATCCAAAGGCTAGGGAGAAAGACATGGGATAAAATAGACCAAGTGATACTCCGGACTATAAACTTTAACCTGAACATACGTAGAAATAGAAGAAGCGCAATTGGTAGAACGGCTCTGTTCCCAAGCAGTAGAACCTGCGCAAGAGAAGAAGTAATACCAATGTATACTTAGTAGTACACTAAATCAAATTACTGTGACCGTATTGAACCCGACTCGTAACAAGGAAACAAACAAAAGAGAGAAATTATTCTAATAAAAAGAGTCGAAGTACCCTAATTATAGTTTAAACTTAATAAATTTTAAATAAAAAAGAGGCGAAGTGCCCATATTAAAGAATTCCCCAAAGTATAAAATAAAACTTAATTAACTTTAAATAAAAAAGAGGCGAAGTGCCCATATTAAATAATTAAAAAATTAAAACTTCAGAATAAAAAGAGGCGAAGTGCCCAAATGAAAGTAATAAATTTAAAGCTCAACAAAATTTGAATAGAGATATTCAGCATATTAGATAACTTTGAAAGGCTCGAATGCCACGACGGTAGAATAAATTGAAAATAATAAAGAGAAAAATATAATAATGGAGGAAACTGGCTGTCAACGACAGTCAACACCATTAATGACGGAGGAAAATTTTATTATTAAAAAGAAAAAATGAGAAGAATGCTAGTGACGCCCTAACACCAGGGCAAACTAGAAACAATTTCACACTTTATAAACCTACCACACAATTCATCACTTTCACTAATTAATTCATTAATTAATTTTACTTTCTGGTGTTCAACTTAAAACTTGGATCGCTTCGATTTTACACCAAATTTTTTCAAGAAAAACAAATTCGAGTTTCTTACTTCTCTTCACAGTACTAATTTAGATGCATAACATGTTTTTTTAAGGCGCCAGGAGAATAACATGGGGTATATTCTTTTAGGAACTTACCCCTTCCTCTCTTTTCGTAGCTGACATCCAGCCAGTAAAAACATATAAGATAATGGCACAACCTCGCATTCTTTTGAGAAATGACACCACTCTTTGCGATACTTTAAATTGAGTGGCCCCGATTATATTTCTTCCATGATTCCACCTACAGTAAAGACCCATCGGTACTTTCCTATATCGTGAACATACTTTTCTAGTTATTGGTTATAGTGGACCAATACTTTTTAACTTAACCTAATCACAAAAAGAGGAAAGTAAATATGGCCATAACGAAAAGTACCAATTCCTCTTTAAATCGCTTTCTGTATGAAACTATACTTTCACACTTATTAGAACTACCATAGGAAAACCACGCAAAACACTTTCAGCCACTTTAACCTATTCCTCCACTTGTGTAATAAGTAAGCTGTATGTGTCCTGCAATTTTGATTTACTACCAATAAAGCTATTGGTAGTAAATCAAAAGCTTTCAAACTAAATGACTCATGGACCTAATTAACGTCTGATATATTTATTCGACCTTTCTTCTAAACCGGGAACGATGGTCATTACGCTAACAATGAAATAGCACCATTTTCCCAACTTGTTACCATAAAACACCATTGCACAAGAGACCCATTAAAGACGTCTCCCATTAAATCTATTAAATCACCCAATAATGGGCAACAAGGGCGCGAACTCATAAATTGACGTTGGTCAATATTCAGTCCTGATGATTCACTTGTACTTACCAAACAGGAGACGGCCAAATATGAGCAATATTCACAAAACTCACCTGCAAATATAAAATAATAGTTTAGGAGAGGATTAAATGAGCGGGATTATGTAAATTCTTATTAGTTGGGTAATTAAAAGGGAATAATAATAATACTATTTATTGTGCAGCGTTATTCGAGGCCACGGGACTTCATAGAGCTCCTGCCTATCAACTAAGAAAAGCCATGGGGAAGGTCCTTAAGGAACAATTAACGGTATCAAAGGAAGGAAAGGTATAACAGCAGGTAGATCATCACAGAAAATAGGACTATATATATATATATATATATATATATATATATATATATATATATATATATATATATAAATATAAAGAAATTAACCTTTGGAGAAATTTTGGGTCAGTCTGGGGCACACGAGAAATTCGGCGCTTTCAAAGTGAGCCAAGACTAATCATTGATTGTATTTTCTATATTCTTTTTTTCATTCCTTATCCTTAAAAATCGATAAAAAGCCGTTTTCTTGACTCGAGACTGAAAGTACCTTTCAAATTTACACCTTTTTGTCCCCCAAAGCTCCTTACATTCGGCTCCTTATTTTCCTATTATTTTATCCCTTGCACACAAAGTCCTAAGATTTAGAAGTTCGCAAACCCCTTGATTTTCGTACTGAGTTCCTATGTTCCATGTTCTTCATCCCCCCCAGTATTTACGACTGGTCTCTACAGCCTTATAATCATAAAACGTTCAACATTTATTTTTTTCTATTTTCACCTCCATTAATTCCATTGCTTTAGGAGTACCTCCCAATTAATTATATTCGTCTCATTTTCTCAAGAATAAGTAAAGAAAAAGAGCGAGACCATTAAATAAATATAAAACTAAAATTCGATTAATATTTTATATTTTATTCCACAAGGAAGAAAATCAAACATTCAATATTGCAACGAAGACGACCATAATATCCACGCGCGATATATTAGTTAATTATTTGGGAGCGGAATGTCTCAAGGAGATATCGACAAAGCAGACATTTAATCAGGCTCGAATAGGCTGTTGCGGTGAATATATTTGAATATTTCGGGGAGTAATGAATAGTAACAAGGGGGATGATAGAATGCCTATAATATCGGCTTTTATATTGGACCCTTTGAATCAGAGATTCTCCACCTGGCCGTGAGCCGGCTTTACGGTCCTTTGGTGACATTTCACAGGGAATTCTGATCCATATTTATAAAAAAAGGGAAAAAGTCTATTCTGGGATTCAAAACAGCAACCTATTCCCTAGGAGAAGTACAGGCGGAACCATGAGCCTTGGCAGTTCAACGTGACTCTTAGATGATTAGAGTTTTGCCTAAAGCCAATGGTAGATCAAGTTTAATACCCAAACAACATTGATTTTTTAAATGTGAATTTATAAGATCACATAAAAGACAAATCCAGAGTTTCAATTTTGTACAACTAAAGTTATGAGCCGTCCCCAAAAGTGGACAGTGTCCATTTGAGGTATGTAAATGCATATTTTCAAAATATTACCTTTATCGAAGTCAATATATATTTATTTCATTTCCGAACGCAAAATATTGTTTCTTATAGTAAATTACATATCGACTATTTTTAATTAAATATGAAAATATAATATAATCAATATTTGAAATATAATGAACAATTCGAAAAGTCAGAAGCCTTTAACTTGTGTTGCGCTGTTAATAACTAATTAAAATATTGTGATGCTTTCTTGGCCTATATTCTTATTTCTATCTTATATGCACCGCTACTGCCCTTTTATTTACCCTTTTTCCTTGCGCCGAACGCGCTCCACATACCAACCGGCTCATCTGACCGCGTGTGCTCACAAACAAGTAGCGCCTATGAACTGCTACCACTTCATTCGACTGTGACGCTTTGAAGTACTCTGACCATTCAAAGCTGATCTTTTTCACCCCTTCACCGGCCCCAGACTCATGAAACGAGCGGAAGAACACGAGTCAATCACGCGCACCATGAACCTCCTTCAACACCTTTTCTGTCAGACTGGTGACGAACTTATTCGTGTTGCAAGCAACTCTCTAGAGCACTGGTTCCCAACCTTTTTAGCAAGTGACCCCAATCATGCTCCTCCAGCAATAACCGCGACTCCACTGGTTTTATGCAGTGTTTATAACTAAATAATGTATGTGATGCATGTTACTATATTACTGAATATAGGGTGTAGGCTGTAAAAGCAAAGAACAAGTATAATTTTCTTGTAAGAGGTGCTGTAAGGCTGAAAAAAGAGAGACAAAATGAACATGATTAAATTTAATTCACTTTACTATGAAAGTTTTCCTCAGAAAAATTTGTGTTACATTCCACAAAGGCAAACTAAAGATAAAACTTTTTTATCAACTGATAACTGATTCTAATGAGATCCTTGGGGCTGGATTACAGTGGCAGGTTTGTCCATTCGTGTTTCAATCGTAGAAAGTGCTACTCTTAAATCATGTTCATGCTGCAGCCGATTTCTAATTTTTGTTTTGATGGAAGCTAGGGATGCAAACCCTGATTCACACAAATAGGTTGTAGCGAACGGCAGCAACACTTTCTCAGCCTCCCTTCCAAGGACTGGTTTCTCCTTCTTCACAACAGTCCAGAACATGCCTAGTGATTGTTGCTGGAAGTTAAAGCAGAAAGTTTCATCATGTTGTACCTCGATGAGCAGCTATTGCAGATTTTGAATGGAAGATTCTTCCTTTGAAAGGTCTTCGACGTCGACATCGAAGGGTATGCGCACCCATTTGTATTTGTCATGCAACTCTTCATCCGGAATATACTACTCGAACTCCTCACTCAGCTTTTAAAGGTGCTGAATAATGGTACTTTGTACGTTCAGAAGTGAGACGTCTTCTTCGTCTTCCAGAAAAAGGTTCAAGGGTGGAAAGGACGCAGTCTTCCCCCTCCCAATCTTTCCCTTACACAACTTAAGCTTTGACCTGAATGCTTTGAGCTTTACCGACGCAGAGAGATGAGTTTCACCTTTTCCTTGCATGAATATATTCAGCAAGTTCAACTCTGAAAATATATCTGTCAGATATGTCAATTTAAGTAACCACCTTGATTCTGAAAGATTTGATGACGGTGCATGTTTCTTCTCGATCAAGAATATTTCAACCTCTGCACGCAATTCAAAAACTCTATGGAGCACTTTTCCTCGGGATAACCACCTGACAGAAGAGTAGTAAAGTAGGTGTTCATATTCCGACCCCATAACTGAGCACATCTGACTGAACAGCCTTGAATGCAGAGCAGATGATTTAATAAAATTCACTATTTTAATCACTCCTTCCATCATAGAGTTAAGTTCAAGTGATAATTTCCTGGAGGCAAGGTTTTCCCGGTGGAGCAAACAATGGGTCACTATCACTGCAGGGTTCACTTGCTTTACCCTAGCGGTGAAGCCTTGACATGCCCCCAACATCGCAGGTGCTCCATCCGCACACACACTGAAACATTGTTCCCAACTTAGCCCTTGTTCTTTGATGAAGCTATCAACCAACTTGAAAAGATCTTCACCTGTTGTTGTTGTCTCCAGTGTTCTACAGAACGAACAGAAAATTCTCTTCTATGTTACTCTTTCCTTGGTACCACACATACGTCAAGAGCTGTGCGTCATCACTCATGTCAGTGGACTCATTCAAATGCAAGCTAAATTTTCCCCTTTCCTTGATAGCAGCCACTATCTGTTCTTTGATATCTTAAGACATATCTTGAATCTGTTGGCTAATTGTGTTGTTTGGCAACGGAACAGTTTAAATTTTTTTTTCACATCATCATCTCCGATAACAGTACGCACCATATCAATGACTGATGGCTTCACCAACTTTTCCCCAATTCTGTGTGGCTGTTTGAACTTAGCAATTCTTTTTGCAACCAGATAAGATGCAATTGTTGCTTTTCGAACAGAATACACTCCTGTGCTCAGAGGGGTATCTAACCGCTGACGCTTCAGTTGTTCTTCTTTCCTCATGAAATACTGGCGTTCCTTCCCTGCTAGCGTTGTGTGTTTTCCCTGTAGATGCCGATTGAGCTTGTTTTCTTTAAGCGACTCATGGCTGAACATTTCACCATATAAAACACACTGAGGTTTTTCGATGCCATGACTGATGAGAAACGTAAACCCAATGTCAACAAATTCTTCTTTGTACACCCGCTTTCCGGACATCACTGAAGAATCTGAAAAGAAAATTATACTGGCTTAATAATAAATCAAACAAAAGATGTAATGTGGTACCATCCACCAGGAGGGGAAAGGAAAAAAGGGCAAAGGAAAGAGGAGGAGGGGAGGGGGGCAAGGAGAGGAGGTGGAGGAGCAAAAAGAAGAAAGGAGAAGGGAACAAAGAAAGAGGAGGAGGAAGAATAAAGAGGAGAAAAGGGAGCAAGAAAAAAAGCAGAGGAAGAAGAAGAAAAAAGCGAAGTAGGGCTATAGAGGAGAGAGAGGAGGGGGTATGGAAAGATAGGAAGGGAGTCGGGACAAAAGGAAAGGAAGGGGAGGAGTAAAGAGGACGACGGCAAGGAAAGGAACAGGGTAAAAGGGACCAAGAAAAAGAAGGGGGAGGACCATACCAGTACGAAACTCAGGGACACCAGCAATAAACATACATTATTAAAATTTTCACTAACTCTTTAATTTAAGAAGGGGATTTTTATCGAGTATTTGAATAATAATTGTATCTTAGTTTGGTTATGACTTATGTTTTTTTATCAGAAATTTTATTTTTATATATCTTCTTCTATAAATCTATATTTTAGTAACGTGATATTTGGAAAGGGGGAAAATTTAGTTTAGAGTTCCTTTTTAAAATTATTATAATTGGCCAAGTTCAGAAAATTTATAAAAATTTAACCATGGCTGCTTTTTTTTAGATTTTAAATTCTAATCTTAGGAACGAAGCGCAAGCTCCCCCCGTAAGGGGGAGTGGCGAAGCCATTCCCTGCTCTATATATAAATATATACATAAGTAGATTTATGAAACCAGCAAAGTTGCCTATAAATGTCTTAAGACAGTATTGGTGTTTATGACATTTGCGTTAAAATTATAATACCCAAGAAAACCTTTTGATGCATAATCAGCACTAATATACTCTATAATTATGGCAACATAGAAATATAGCATCTGCTGAAAACATCTAACAATAGGGAATTCAGATTTTTGGATGTTGTGAGACTTGCGAGAGCTTGACGACCCCAGGGTTGGGAAAGGGGGCTCTAGAGTAATTGTGGGTGGGTGGGGGTTTACTGCACCTATAACAAATCCATATGGACCCTTAGAGGAAAAAAGATACATGAGGCCAACATAAATCCGAATACAGCATGCAAAACAAATCTGTAATAATAAACTATCGTGTCAGCAATATTTTATCACACAGATAACGTCTCCACAGTCGGGGAGAGATTCACCTTGGCAAACAAACCCAAATAATAATAATAATAAGTATTTATAATGCGCCCTTCAGGGCTGTTAGCCTTCACAGAGCGCAGGTTGTGTATCGAGTATAGAGAAAGTTTAGAGGGGAGAGAGGGCAATTCTGAAGAATGAGTCTTCAAGAGACGTTTAAAAGTAGCAAGGGAGGGAGAGGATCGGACTACGGCAGGAAGAGCATTCCAGAGTCTAGGAGCAACTTGGAGGAGGTCCTGGTCATTAGTGAGGAGTCTGAATAAATGAAATAGTTTGTAAGATTGGTTCAACGGATCATCATGGAAATGATAGGAAGGCAACTACTATCTAGGATAGGATATTTTAACATTCTTCAAACACGTTCGTTTCGAAAGAATGAGCTGCCATGACGTCATTCTGTCCAGATTTCCCTGGAACATGGACCACCCGATCGGCTTCCACTCACGAGCCGAATCAACTATTCTTTCAGAGCAAAACCCCTTCGACTCAAGCCGCTACTCTTCAAGCAAAGCTCGCAAATTATGTTTCACTTCGCTTTGCCGTCGGTGAATTACTGATCTCGACTCGAAGCAACACCGCATCACTCGTGGAACGCACCTTCGAGAAATCGATCACGACACTTTGTCAAAATCGCGACCCCATCTGCAATGGCAGGAACTCAAGCATTCTCTAACTCTTTACAACAAGCATTTGTCTAATTTCATGTCCATTGTTAATGGTTGTTTTTACTCGAGTTCGCCCCTTTATTGATTGACATTTTAGTTGTCTTCCAATAAATAGGTATTTTGCTAAGAGTCTACGTTATTGTAAACATTTCGATTATCTCTCGGAATAAAATGATGACCTCTAGAGTAAGTCTACTGGGGTCATCAATCTTAAAAAAATGATACCGGTATCCCAGGAGTGACCACTCCGGGATCACCAAGTTAAAGCGGAAAAGGCGTTGGAAGGAAAAGGACATTGCTGAGATCAACGGACGGGAAATTTAATCCACTCTGCCTCACAAGAGGCTAAAAAACCTCGGTTTTCAAACGGATCTTAAAAGACGCCGGGTTCGCAATCGCGACGCTACCTCAAGAATGGCACCAATATTGCGACTATCATCCAGAGGGTTGTGTACCCACTTCGACACTGGAACAAAAGTTTGCGCATCCAACTTGGAAATTTAGCTATCAATTTAATCCAAAGAGGTATGGAAGGGGGTGACAGAGAAGGTAAATGAAAATGAATGAACAAGAGACTTTATTTCTCTCATTTTTAAGTAAAACCTTCCGAGAGCCGGTTTTCAATAGGTCATTGAACATTATTAAATAAAAAAACAACAAGAGTATTTTAGCCAGAAAGTTTAAAGGAGTGTTTTTAATAATAATAATAGTAATGATGAAAATAATAATTAATATAAATAATGATGCGAGAATGAAAATGTTTGGGCACCAGTAACAAGTAAGATGACACCTCTCACGAATCTGCCTCACCCCGACAGGGTGAAATTAGACCAGCAACTGTATAGGTAACTGAACCCGAGGAAATAAAAGAGGAGACTAAGGAGCGCTGCGGATGACCTGCAACTCGCGAACCACCAGCACAGCTAACAGTGCGATAATAAATCATAGCATTACTCATTTAAAAACTGAAAAGGAAAACCAACGAGCGAAACTCCGCCCCAAAGTTTGATGGCAGAGATCTGTAGAGAAAGTGAAAATGCGTTCTCTTCCTTGATACAAAGTGATTGATCTCTTGATATCGTTTGATAGTGGTTTCTACAGCATATCTTGAAATGTATTTTTTTAGCAATTTCTACTTGTGCTCTGTAGATTTGTGCTCTGTTTCTGTTAGCTCTTTAGTTTTAGGCATATGACTTATAAAGTTCGATATTGAACCCGGGATAGTCATAGATTTAAGCTAAAACAAAAAGATTAGTTAAATTCTGATTTTAGAAAACATTGTCTTAATTGCACACCATTTACTAAGCTACTAAGTAATTCCAACATAACAAATTATTAGCAAAATAACACATAATTATGCATATTTATGAATATGATGAATTCTAAAAAGTTTAATTAAATATATTTCTATGAAGGGTGTTTGTTAATTTTGCCATTTTTATTAATATATATATATATATATATATATATATATATATATATATATATATATATATATATATATATATTCCCGGCCAGGAATTTCAAACTTTTTTTCCCTGGTGTTATTTCTGTATTCTCTGCTCTCTTTGATTCTACTGTTTTTCTAATGTCCCTTTCTCTTACCTCTAATAAAAAAACTCCTGTTTCTTGTTTCATTGCTCATTCGCGTCCAATTT
This sequence comes from Ceratothoa steindachneri, assembly GCA_963969495.1. Taxonomy (NCBI): domain Eukaryota; kingdom Metazoa; phylum Arthropoda; class Malacostraca; order Isopoda; family Cymothoidae; genus Ceratothoa; species Ceratothoa steindachneri. The sequence goes on from OZ018323.1 coordinate 6,395,667, forward strand.
GTCTCTTGTACTATATTGTTATAGAGTCTGCAATTCAAGGTTTCTGCATCTTTCTTTCTGTCTTCAAAATGGTTTTGAAAGGCAGCAAATAAATATGGTGAAAGCCCTGTGGTGGTTGTTATCACCCGCAGAACTTGTATTGGCTCTTTCTTTATATATATATATATATATATATATATATATATATATATATATATATATATATATATATATATATATATAATTCACAAAGTGGCACGTGAGGAAAGCAAGAATATGAAAATTAACCCACAGGAAAATGAAAAGATGAATCAAAGCACTTTCGAACTATATTTGCAAATATAGTTCGAAAGTGCTTGGATTCATCTTTTCATTTTCCTGTGGGTTAATTTTCATATATATATATATATATATATATATATATATATATGATGAAAATTAATGCAATATCGCAAGAAAAGATGAGGAATTAAACCACATTCTCCGAAGACAATTTAATTCAGAACAGTTTCGGTGAGATACACCGAAACTGTTCTGAATTAAATTGTCTTCGGAGAATGTGGTTTAATTCCTCATATATATATATATATATATATATATATATATATATATATATATATATATATATATATATATGAGAAACTCATAAAGTAGCGCGGGAGTGGAACAATAATTGCAGAAATTCCAAAAGGAAAAATTAAAAGGCAGATTCCAAGTACTTTCGTACTTTGTTCAGTTCATTCTCAAGGAATACATAAAGAATTACCTTGCAAGAATGGTATATATAGGATAAAACTAAGCAACGCTCCGACCACGTACAACAAAAGTAGAACAAAAACAGAGTAGACGTGAAAAAAATATCAGAAAAATGGGATTAAATACAGGAGCCGAAGGGTAAGGACATATAGATAAACAAAAGAATTAAAACAAATTTAATAAATCAATGGGCTAAGATTTAAAATGGACAATTTCGTTTAAAATAAGCCTTTTAATGACAAGGGCCAGGGGGATGTATTGAAATTAGGCGAGGAATTAATGAACGAGCATTCAACAATATTTCTTCTAACATAGTCAACTGATTTGTAAATAAATTTAGCCGAATTCCAATTGACAGGATGACAATTTTCAGATAAGTGAACAAAGAAAGCACTATTGCTTTCACCTCTTCTAATATTGTATTTGTGTTGGGTCAAACGAACATTTAATGTATTGCCTAGGGCAAACTGCACAATCGAGAGATTCCCCCCCCCCTTCACCACACACTTCTCCGAGGGTTGCGGGTAGCCAGCTCGAAATTCTTGGATATTAAGCCAAAAAATTGCCTTGTTGACCGCATAATTATGATTGCGCAATTGCAAATAATTCTCGATTTTACAAGGGGGAGGGGGGCTAGAGTGGATAAAACAAATTTTCCATTCTCTTCGACAAGCAAGGATGACAATTAAAAAGACCGATCGAAAGAAATTTTTTGGCTCTCGTAGAAAAGCTTATTTTATGCATTGTCTTTTCATGTATGTGAAAGGAGCTCCTTCTGAGGGCTTCGATGAAGAGGTAGTTAGCCCTAAAATTGCCTTCTTAACCGCATAATTATGATTGCGCTATTGCAAATAATTATCGATTTTACAAGGCGGAGCTAGAGTGGCTAAAAAAAAAATTATATTCTGTTCGACAGGCAGGGATGACAATTAAAAAGGCCGATCAAAAGAAAGTTTTTGGGCTGTCTTAGAAAAGCTTATTTTACGCGTTATTTTCTCGTGTATGTGAGAAGAGTTTCTTCCGTGGACATCGATAGAGCTAGTTAGCCCCCAAATTGCATTCATAACCACATAATTATGAGTACGTTATCACAAATAATTCTCGATTTTACAAGGAGGGGGGGGAGCTAGAGTGGATAAAACAAATTTTCCATTCTCTTCGACAAGCAAGGATGACAATTAAAAAGGCCGATCGAAAGAAAGTATTTTTGGCTGTCTTAGAAAAGCTTATTTTATGCGTTATTTTCTCGTGTATGTGAGAAGAGTTCCTTCCGTGGACTTCGATAGAGAGCTAGTTGTAGCATAGTACACTAGTATCTAGCATTAACCTAGTCTGGCTTAGCTTACCCTAGTCTAGTATAGCCTAGCTAAGCCTAGTATATTCTATATTATCATAGCCTAGTTAGCATATTCTAGCCTAGTATAGCATATCATAGCCTACATTACACTACCCTACCCTATCCAGGTCTAGTTAGTATAGTATATCATGATATTACCTAGCCTAGAATATTAGATCTTAGCCGAGGGTTGCATAGCATGCATATCATAGCCTAGCCTACCATAGCAAATCTTCGCTTATCCTAGCCTGGTATAGCAAAGACTAGCCTAGTGTAGCATAGCTTAGTATATCATAGCCTAACCTAGCATACCATAGCGTAGCCAAGCCTAGTATAGCTTAGCATAGCCTAGCATAGCATAACCTAGCCTAGCATTAACCATCCTAGACATGTATAGCATATACTATACTATTATACCCTAGTCAAGCATAGCTTATTATTGTCTAGCCTAACATACTATATGCTATCCTAGCATAGCATATTATAGCCTAAATTAGCATAGTATATCTTACCCATGTACATTATATCTTAGCATAGCTTAGCATAGTATAGCCTAGCCTATAATATCCTAGCATACCATAGCCTATTCTAGGCTTGCCAAGCAGAGTATAGCATATTATAGCCTAGTCTAGTCTAGCAGAGTATCGGCCGAAAAGTTATGATGTTATTGCCAGAATAAAATAATTCCCGGGCTAACCTTGATAGGACTTTGGTAATTATATCATTCGAAAGAGAATGTAAAACAATATAATAGTTTTAAATTTCGTTAGAATCGGCCGAATAGTTATGATGTCATTGCAAAAACAAAATAATTATAGAGCTAACCTCGGGAGGACTTTGGAAATTATAGCATTCGAAATAGAATGTTAAACAGCACAAGGGTTTCAAATTTCGTTAGAATCGGCCGAATAATTACAATGTTATTTCAAAAACAAAAACAAAAAAGCAAAACGGGGACCGACCGACCGGTATAGTGAGACGTAGAGTCGCTCACGACCTGACTCACACGCGACTAAAAATGGAGAAAAAGAGATATAAAATGAATAGAATACGACTTTACTGGTTAGCAACACACTTCACTCTTTGAGCCAAATTAAGAAACAGTATAATTCGCGCCAGATTTCGGAGCTCGCTGGTCTTTTAGCCGGCGGAGCAGAAGTGCCGTTCTACAATGAGAATAAGAATGTTTTTACCCAAACCAAGAAAGACGACCAAGAAAAGAACACCTAATTGTGAAACCACACCGATTTCTACAAGAATTCATCCAAGAAAAAACAAAAGACACGATTTACACTCACTACAGGATAAACAAAAAAACAAAGACACTAAGCATAATACTAAAGTGATTAAAGTAATTTATTACTACAACAGCAGATGCGCATAACATATCTAAGAACATTATTTTTGTTTAAGACAAATGGCTTGAACGCCATAATAATATAAACTATCCCAAAGACAACAAAGGAACCACAAAACAAGAAAATATTTAAAAGCGATAGGCCTGATCACCAGGCGCTTAGCATCTCTTTGCACCCTACCACACTTCTTTCTCTTTTCACCACTTGGCTATTTTCAGCTATCTGTCTCCACACCCTTTCTTTATCCCCTACCCACACCTACCCACTTACATCGTTCATAGTTCTCTCTCTGCAAATTGGTAAAGGCAAAATCTCAGGTAAAGGAAGAAAAGTTTCGGAAAGAAGAAAATAAAACGCCTTTCTCAAAAAAAACTTCTAAGAAGAAATATATGCGCTCCTGGGGCTGATTGGAGATTCCTCCTGTTCCTCTTGGGCGAAGTGCCCCCCCTGCCCCGAAGGGGTTGATCTTCCTTATTCTACATCATTGGCTCTTTATTCATACTTTTTACCTCAAACTTACTTTTCACTAGCACTACATAACTTGGTCACCGTCAAGATCTGAGTTGCAGTTGGTAATAAAATTTAGTGAACCCCTGCAGGAGACCCACTTAGGGGGCTAGAAAAGGGGGGCCTATTCTCGGTCACGAGCCAGAACCCAACTGAGGACCGCTGTTAGGGCTACACCCAGATAGGTAGGGTTGACCATGGAGAGTGCGATAGTTGGAAGGTAGGCGAGATAGAATTAGGACAGATAGAGGGGCTCCTCCCACTAGTTGAGACTGAGTAAATTCTCCACAGCTGAAGTTCGACAGAAGAACCCTCCTCTTCGAAGAGGGGGCGACTTCCAGCGAAGATGGAGCCACCGGACTTAAAAGGGCTTCCCTTTAAACTCGTACCCAACGGAAGGAAAAGATCACCACAAGAAGTAGTGCAATGCATACGAGGGGCGGTCAATAAGTTTTGCGAATCGGTAGGGCAAAACAGAGGAAGGGGGATGGCTGTTTGTGTGGGTGTTAGGACAAGTTATGACGAGTCAGGACCTGCAGCCGCACGCTCCTGCCTCGTCTATTTAAGAAGCAGGAGCTGATCACAGATCGTCAGTCACAAATTTTTCAACAATGGAGAAGGTTGAGCACCGCGCAGTGATCCAATTTTTGACCAAGGAAGGCAAGAATGCAAAAGAGATCCATGAACGCATGGTTGCAGTGTACACCGACACCGCCCGCCCCTTCCTATGCAACCATTGCTCGCTGGAATAGGGAGTTCCGCCATGGTCGTGAGTCCCTTGAAGATCACCCCCGTCCAGGACGCCCGTCAGACGTGAACAACGGGGACAATGTGGCCCGTGTGGAGAGGATGATCCTCGAAAATCGACGGGTGAAGGTCGAAGAAATCGAGCGAAAACTTGGAATATCACATGGAAGTGTTATCAACATCATCCACGACAATCCGGCCATGACCAAGGTCTCTTCCCGGTGGGTCCCTAAAAACCTCACGCCCCATGATCGACTTCAACGTCGCCAAAGTTTGGAGGAGCTGCTGCTCCTGTACAACCAAGACCCGGCGGGATTCGAGTCACGCATAGTGACAGGTGATGAAACGTGGGTCCATCACTGGGATCCCGAGACCAAGCTCGAAAGCATAGCCTGGAAGCACAGGGGCTCTCCGACCCCGATCAAGTTTCGGACCCAACCCTCAGACGGGAAGATCATGGCCACCATCTTCTGAGATTCGGAGGGAGTGTTAAAGGTGGACTATGCTCCTCGTGGAAGGACCATCACAGGCCAATATTACGCCGAGAAACTGGCTGGGTTGAAGAAGTGCATCCGACAGAAGTGGCGCGGCAAGTTGACATGCGGTGTCCTGCTCCTCCACTACAATACCCCTGTCCACAAGGCCAGAGTTGCACAAGCTGCCCTGCGTGAGTGCGGATTCGAGGAGCTCAACCATCTCCCCTACAGTCCAGATCTGGCCCCTAGCGACTACTTTTTATTCCGCCAGTTCAAGGCTGCACTGCGTGGACGCCGGTTTGGGAACGATGAAGATGTCCAGCTCGCCGTCCAGGAGTGGATTGAACAGCAGTCGGGAGATTTCTGGTTGTCGGGAATTCGAAGCCTCAGGGACAAGTGGCGCAAGTGCATTGAAGTCGAGGGTAGTTATATTGAAAAATAATAAAACACTTTTCCTCAAATCTCGTTTCCTTATATCAGAATTGTAAAACTTATTGACCGCCCCTCGTATTTACTGACCAGGAAATACCAGTAATCAAATGTATTGAGACACCATCTGGATTCACAGTTATTTGCCCAGAAAATAAAGATGTAGAGCAGCTACTATCATCTGCTGGAAGCATTACGCTAAGGAAGTTGGATTTGGAAGCAAGAGTACCCCCACAATTCACGGCTAAAAGAAGTGTCATGTGCGAAAAATCGAGTCCTAGGTAGGAGAGCACTCATGCCAAGAAATAAAAGAAGAACAACAGAAGAGGCAGAAATTGTTGAAGATAGCAGAGGTGGTAAAATTTAAAGCTCACACTCACGTTTTCAAGGTCATTAGCGAATCTACCGAAATTGCTTCAAAGGTCATTGAACAGGGAATTCTCGCTTTCAACATGAGAATCCCATCCGCCAACATACAAAGAGACGTATTCACAACAATACAGATATGCTTCAGATGTTAATCCATGGAAGAACATATGACTCAAAATTGCCCCCCCCCCAAAAAGACCTAATCATCTGTTCTGAATGTGGAACTGAAGGCCGTTCTTGGCGTTATTGCAACAACACAGTAAAAGATGCATTAACTGCCAAGGAAAACACAGAACTATAGACATGATCTGTCCCAGAAGAGAAATTATAAAGAGAAAAGAAACAGTCAAACAGAAATAACGCTAACGTAAATAAAAACTCATACGCATCAATGGCAAAAGGTGACCAACAAGGACCGACAACACATAAATTGGATGGTACTCTAAACGTGAAAATAATTACTGGAATATTACATGCCCACGTGATGAACATAGCTAAGCCTGGAAGTTACGCAAAAACAGTCAAGAGCATGTTACAGGAAAACGGGCTCGAACCGATGAAATTCCTCAAAGAAGTCTACTCATCGGCCATTTTCAAAAGCAAAGTCACAGAAAAGACAACATGAAGAGGACACAAACAGTGATGACTCAGAGACTAAAAATTCCTCCAACGACACAGAGCAAGAGTGTACACGGGTTACTCGTAGGAAAGCCTAAAGTTATAACAAATCTAAATCCCCGAGTAAAAGGGGTCCATCACCCCAGAGATTAATTACCAGAAGGACTCTCGAACGCAACCAGCAGAGGGGGAACCCAGGAAAAACGAAAGAAGAACCAGAAAAAGAAGAAGAAACAGATAGGATACACAAGACGGAAAACGAACGGAAATGGCCAATTGGATTATGGATATTAAGAAATTAAAAATACTATAAACTAGCACATGCGGATGGAAAGACATGGAAATTATGTACGGAAACTTATTCAGAAAGATTGACCCAGATGTTATACTAATATCAGAACATGGAAGAAACACAGAAAACGAGAAATTAAAGATATGGAACTACAATGTTATTAACACAAATCCTTCAGGAGAAACACACGGCGGAGCGGCAATAGCGGTCAAGCAAGGATTGCAGTACAAAACAATACAAGGATTGGAGGACGCATATTTAGCTATAGAAATTAAAATGGAATTAAGCAACATCATTGTCGCAACTGGATACCAGCCACCCAGGCGCCCCCAATTACCGGTACTAAACTTTACCAAACTCTTCAACTATAGGATACCGGTCATTTTGATGGGCGATTTAAACGCCCATTGCGGGGCTTCTGGGTACAGAAATACAAACAGAGTCGGAAAGCAACTTAACACGCTTATCAATAGACGTATATTGCAAAGACTGGGACCCAAGTTTACTACATACCTACGAAGAGAACACGCAACAAAACCGGACATCTGCCTGGCTAACTTCAATCTGTCCTTTAACTATTTTATGGAACCAGGAATGTTCCTTGCAGTGAACACACTGCGACCCTAATGCATATAAACAAGCATCCTATACAAATCCTTTCGAATAAATGGAAGGAATATTATAGAGCGGATTGGGATAAGTACAAAAAATCACTTCACACGTACGTGCCCAGCCAGTTCGGGAAAGCCACTGTAGAAGAAATCGACCGGGAGTTGGATAGGATCGGAGAAGAAATTAAAAGGGCAGAGAAGGGGGCCGTCCCCATTAACTCGTTCCAGACCATTAAAGTATTTAGGTGGACACTAAAAATGGTGGCTTTGAGCGAGGAAGTCGGCTGGGCGGCAAAAAATATAAGAAGATTCGTAACATCAAGGGAAGCATATAACGCACTCAGGAAACAGATAAGAAAACTAATAGCACTAATTTATGAAAAACAGAAAGAAATATTGGATCAACATATCGAGAAAATAGATGTGTAAACATCACCAAGGGAATTTTGGAAACATTTCAAAGGATTAAAGCCACGGGCAGTAAGGGATAAAATGAAAATAAGGATGCAGGGAACATTTTAGAAAATGAGGAAGAAATAGAAGCATTATTCAGAGAGCACTGGAGAAATGTATTCAAAATTAGCGAAGAAGAAAACGAGAACTATGACATTGAATTCGAACATCAGATCGTGGACGAACTCAATGAGGAGATCGAAAGGACATGCCCTTTCCACTTTGTCGAGAAAAGGAGAAATAGCAACGACGGAATAGACGCAATCAAAGGAATTAAAAGAAACGATAAAGAGCTTCCGACAGAGAGAACCAGGCAGATCGGGACTCACCAGATTAAATTACCTTGAAGGGAGTGAGTGAGAAACGCCTTCAATGCGTGCTTGAACACGGGATACTTTCCTGATGAACTGAAAGTGGCAAGGATGATATTCATACCCAAGGTGGGAAAAAACCCAGATCAAATGGGTAACTACCGCCCCGTCTCGCTACTAGATTTCATCGGTAAGGTATGGAAAAAAATAATTAATAACAGACTGCCAAAATTCCTCGATGATAATGGCCGGAGAAACAGCTGCCAATTTGGCTCTAGGAAAAACAGACGCACGGAGATGGCCCTTGGAGTCATACTTGAAAAGATAGTTAAAGCAAAGAGAGAAAAGATGAGCGTAGACATCGTATGCCGGGACGTGTCCAAGGCATTCGACAAAGTATGGCAGAAGGGTATGCAACTCAAGATACTCAGATTGGGAATGAACAACAAGATCGAAATGATTCTATGTGATTATGTAATGGAGAGACGTGTTTATATTTAAATAGGACGCCATCAGGGAGAAATATTCGAGCTCAGTGCGGGTTTGCCCCAAGGCGGATGTCTGAGTCCGTCTCTCTATTCAAGCTACACAGCAGATATACCACTACCAACAAATGAGGGCTGCCTGGACATCCAATTTGCTGACATCTCCCAGATCATAGTTTGCTCCTACAGGAACGGACCAATGCAAGCTAGGATGACTGCATAAGAGATAAAAAGCATTAATAGATACGAAGAAAAATTAAAACCAACAGGGATAAATTTAAAATGGTACCCGTGTACAGGAGGAGCATCTTAGATGTATATGTAGAAGTACAGCGCTACAGATACGACAAAGAATGTAAGGTACTTGGACTACCATTAAGAAAACAGGTTATAAAAAGCACGTAACTGAGAGTGTAAATCGAGGGAAAAGCGGCCTCGCATTACTGGACAAGTTGGTTAACCTAAGCATGAAAAACAAAAGGAAAATTTATCAAGACATAGTAAAGCCCAGGATTATTTATCCAACCATAGCGATGTACACAATCTCGAGAAGTAACTTAGTAAGACTCCAAAAAGTCCAAAACAAAGCCATGTACTTAATAACAAACAATAGAAGAGGAGAAAGAAGAAGACTACGAGACATGCACAGGGAGGCAAGGATAAAGCTACTTAACAGAATAATTGCAAAAAGAGCAAGGGGAGTGATAGAAAAGACACAGAATGAAGTAGAATTTGAATTAACCAACCAAAATGCCCAAGGAGAAGGATAGAGATCACATGTTATTTCCAATGGACAAAGATAAGTCTGATCTCCAGGCAACTAGCATCTTTTTGCAAATCTCTTACTTCCTTCAGCCTTCTGCATCTATTTTCTTTTACTTTCACATTCTCACACGGGACTCACATTAGATGCGTGGGACAGGGGTCACGATGAACTACAAAGTTATGGTTAGAGACACGTTAAGCTGTAGGTTTCACGACTAATTAAGTTGACTTTTGTTTCCTATTTTCTTCGCTGTCGGATCCTAAAACTTTCTTTTTCCTCTTCCCCTCCCTCTCACTCCTATCTGCCGTACTCACAGTGCTTGGAGACTAATTTGGCGCTAGACAGTGTGACTATAGGGGTCTACAAAGGAGTACCGGGCCTCCCTCCCTCCCTCCTTGGCCGCTCCATGAGGGCTAAAGGGGGCGGGGGGAGGGTCGGAAGAGCTGTTCTTTGTCTTCGACTTCTCTTTTTATTTCATTTCATTTCTTTCAGTATACTAGATTCTGACTCCACCATATTTCATCGGTAACAGAGGAAAGAATACATAAAGACGCTCCGAAGATGATCGAATAGATCGAAAGCTTAGCAATTTAAGTTTGTTTTTACCAAACGCATTTATTAGAAATAGAGATGAATATAGGACAAGTTATCTACCATCTATACAAGATGGACTTAAAAAGACAGTAAGAAGAATAGAAAGTTGCCATAGGAAATTGATCAAGGCGAAATATACCATAGTCTTTAACAAAATTTGCATCCCAGAAAGACTGCTATCCATCTACACCAGGGGTCTTCAAACTACGGCCCGCGAGGTCAGTTCATCCGGCCCGCCCCTGTACTGTGCCACAAATGAGTTAAAATATTATTATGTGCATATGACTTTTGCATTGCAACTTGCAACGTTACATAAAATTCTTATTTTTCTAAAACCCTTGGGGTAGAATATTCAATGTGTAGAATTCGCAAATTTCACAAATCTCACTAACCTTTTTTGCTGCTTAGTTTGTGAGACTCGGATATGATGTAGGCTCTGGGTGTGATAATATTATCTTATTGCTATCTTATTGCCTTCTTTGATAACTTTTTGGTGAATAAATATGTTTGATGTCTTTATTTTTGTGTATTCACTATATTGTATTGAGCAAAATGGTTATGCGGCCCGCGCTCGTCATTCTCTCAGTTATCTGGCCCACTGTGAAAAAAGTTTGGCGACCCTTGATCTACACTAATATATATATATATACATATTCCTCTATGATTTATAAAAGAAACGAAAGCAGCGAGGGCATATGGATCAAAAACATATTGAAACAAGTATGAAAGTGATGTAGTGCTGAAAATGAAATTGGCTAGAAGATATTATATAGTGACAAACACCTTAGAAACAATAGTTGAGGTGCAGAGGGCGGGAGAATTCGAAATCTTAGCATATGTGAACGGGTTGAAAAAATCCTAAAGAACGGAGTACATATTATTCTTTTTATGCAATTGTTCCTGAGCGATTGAAACCCAGTCCAGAAACCCCTTAGGGATTTAGGAGTGAAAATATTAATTATTGTATCTGTCCATGTCAATCTGGTTGTTTGGTGAAATGCAAACATCTTTTCTCACTATACCTACCACATAACGTCATGTCAACGTTGGAACACTGTTTTTTTTTCAGTAAGATGAGGAAACCTTGATTGATCCAGCTCAATCAAAATCATTAACGCCTACCGTTTTTGACAAAGGACCTACGGCCATACAACAGAATGCCTGGCTGTTTGTAATCGAACTTCTAAAGGTTAATAGAACATTTTTTTTCTGATTTCAAGTTCCATGATTAGTGGGATCAATGTTGCCGGGTGATTTGGGGTTTACGCAAGAACTGGTTTCGCCTTAAGAGTTTTATTTTTGAACAGTCTTCATTTCTCCGCCGCTCAGACGAATTGCGATCCAAATTTTAGTCAAAGAAGGGGACAGATTAGCCAATGCCCAGTGAGTCGAACCCTATTTGTAAAAGCCTCCGGCCAACGTGATATCATGCTCCATGTTCGACATCTCGGAGCATGTCTTGTGGTCACGTTTTTCTGCACAGCAAAGAGTGGCTTATGGAGATCGTACTTTGGAAGACAAATAATAATAATGATAACAAAAGGCAACATGATTTTTGGATTAAAATACGAAGTATTAAACCAATGCAGCTTACCAGTTTCAACTTATGGCAGTCTAACGCTTGAAAAAAGTCTCAACCAATTCGCTCATCAACAATAGCAAGCGTAAGAACCAGGAGATAAACAGGGGTACTCTAACAGTACCAGCGTCTCTGTCCCTCCTCAAAAGTATTCAAGTTCAAAGGTTTCTACATACTCACAAAGAGGTGTCAGGGCAACCATAGTGTACCTGGCACCTTGATGATAGTCCTAACGTCCTCAGGTGCATTAATTGTGAAAGTTAAGCGGTCACTGAAGAGTTGCATATCTTCATGGTCATAAACACCCAATAATCTTTAGACTACTCTGGCTATATACTTCCCCCACACTTTCTCTTCTTCCAACATCGCCACTTTGTTTTCAGACATCTCATCACAAACCTTTTGGGGGGAAGATGACCTCGTTGGTTTTCACATCGCAGTTTTAAGTAAATAACAAGAGCAACAATACAAGTTTTACTATCAATGTCTGAATTAGGATTCGATCTTTCAACCCTTCAACTAGTCAACCATGTAGCCGCTTTCCTACCAACATTCTTTCAAACACCAAAAATTTTGATAACTTAGAATTCGACCGTAAAACTTAGATTTTCTAGATAATTTTTAATTGAGGATAAAAACCACCCACTGATATAACCAACGAGATCGTCACTCAATGATGAAGAATAAGGGACGGGGTAGATGATGAAAATAAAATCGAAAATAGGGTAGGTGTATTACAAAACCTGCCATACCAAACGCCAACTTTCAATACAAGTGAGAAGGCAGGTTATAAAGCTAAAAGAGAAAGTTCGTACGAACACATTACTTGCGAATTGGTCAGGTATGAGTCTCAGAAGGCCGTCGGATATTGCCTTCTGTAGTTCAACCGCAAAAAACAATCCACCCAATAATAACTTAGGAGGGCTGCTCAATCAACCAACCCGCATACTGTAACGGTCTCCGGGAATTCCAATATACGCTAAGGACAGCTGTTCAGGGAAAGTTGTCATCGGTTGTGTGTTTGAGAGAGGGGCAGTTATCTAAGTGCGTCCCCCCGCCCCTTTTCAATCGTGGAGGAAATCCTCAGACCGGATAATGAGATACACAGGGGCCGGTCCTCTTTCAAGGACAAGGCGCAGAAATAGCGGTGGTATTGTGTTTTGATATCAACCCGCGAGCAGGAACACTTCATGGCCCAAGGAAGAGTCACCCGCATCAGAGGTGTGAAGAAGAAAACCCTTTTGGCAGGTTACTGGAGGGGAGATGGAAATGTTGTATGTGCAATAATGGAGGATAGAGGAAGAGAGAACGGGGTTGCGATTGACTATGTGCGTGGTGACGTACGTGACATCCATCGTCGGACTAGACGCACACGCTTGATAGACGGCAGGTCCCTGCGAGCATCGAAATTGTTTGTGTTCTCTTTCGCCGGGAATCGAACTCGATACCTTGACGCGACACTCTACCGCCTTATCTACTAGGCTAGCGACAACTCTAGGTTAGTTAGGAGTGTATCGAAAAAATTCTCCTTAGGGGCGATCATGTTCTGCTTTTGTTTCGTGTACTCCAATTCTTCGATGTTGCAGAGACTGTTGTTTCGGTACCTTCCTTCCCAACAATTCAATTCACTTTTACTTTGGTCTTATTTCTTTACCTCTTTTACCTCTCCCAGATAGTGGTTTCAGCGTGTGCGGGTTTTGTTTTTTTTTGTTTTTTAAGAGCTCATCTGGTGACTGCCTAAATGGGCATTAGTCGCCGTATTAAAACTGGCCTAGTTTTAGGCTACTTTAAAATAAAATTAAAGAGACGAAAAAACACCCCAAATGGGGGAAAGGAAGCAAGCTCCTGCGCCGGGGGGAGGTCCCCCCGGCGCAGGAGCGTGCAACCTAAAGAAAAAAAACAAATGAAAAAAAAACAACAAAAACAAACCCTGCTTAAATAATAGGGAGAAGGCCGGCCTCCCCCCCAAAAGTCAACAAGTCTACCAGTCGATGTGCAAGCACTCATCCCGAGTACAAAGGACAGGCGGTAGCGACCCCGCCCATCCCGGTACCGGGACAGGTGTCGTGCGCGAAGATCACCCAGACTGGGTTTTCGACAAGAATGTGCCGAACAGTCTGGGGGACGACGCAGTCGTTACAATAGGGCACAGGCGAGCGCTCCATCAAATAGCGATGCGTCACACGAGGGTGCCCGATTCGGAGACGACAGAAAGCAACCTGAAGCCGTCGCGGCATTGGGGGATAGGTCCATGGGAACAGTCGCAGCGCAATGGCACGCAATTTTAAGCTCCCTTCGACCGTCTCCCATCTTCTTCGCCAAGCAGTCCGAAGAGCTGCCCGTATTCCTGCCATGTAGTCGGTGTGAGGAAGAGCGAAACGCTGGTCCGGTCGCAGAGTCCTCGCGGACTCTTTGGCGCCCTCGTCGGCGCGCTCATTCCCCGCAATTCCTAAATGTCCAGGAACCCAGCAGAAGATAATCTCGACATCTGCCCGGCTCGCCAAAACCGTGGCGTCACGGATATCGCGAACCAGGGGATGCGGAGATTCCAATGCCCCGAGAGCTCAGCGTGTGCGTATCTATAGTACAAAACACTCTTCTTAACCAATGATGCACGTCCTTTTAGCCATTGCCAACCAAAAGACAAATAAAAACAACACAATGACAAATTTGCAAATGACTGAACCTCTTAATTTTGGATGCTAATTGCGTCTGTGAGAGTAGAGTAGCCGTAAATTACTTTTTGTAACCATCAAGTTCAACCAAGTGCAAACATTTTACCAAGAATCGACCCTGAGAAAGAAATAAGCAAACTCTCGGCGTTTAGTCATTTTTCCGCTGGAAAGCGACGTTCTCATCTTAGCATCTCTTCCGCTCGTAAATTCCGCATCCCTAAATCTTGTCAAGGAGCTTAAAAAGGGACCGTATCACCATGACTCAAAGTTTCGACTGCTCTACAAAACAAGTTTGGGGCAAAGTAATCCCATTTTTCATTGTTAATTTTAAATTAATGGGTAATTTTGAAGATGGAATTTTCTTTTCCTTTCTTTTTTCAAATTAAAATGCGATCGGAATGTTTTTCTGTTTATTTATTTATTTTTTTTTAGAAAAGGAACAGTTCGGGTTAAAGGTTAGTGATATTAAGATTTCGCAAACGCCTAGTTTTATTGGATGGAAACATCTACAGACGACTGGCCATTCATTATTGGGTTGAATGACGTTCTGTATTTCTAACGCTAAAACTCATTGGCAATGAACAATTGACTGACGTCTTCCCGAACCCGATTTCCATAACCAGACCATCGATGAGGTTACTGATACTAGTAAGTAGAGAATAGTTTCAAAACACATTTGTGTTTCCCTCTTCTTCAACTCTTTCTTTCCCGAAGTATTGCTTAATTGTTAATTTTTTTTTTGCTTTAAAACATATTTCATTTAGGTCATAAAACACATATACAACTTTTTTTATTGAACATTGAAGGAAATGCATGAAAATTAAATGATTCCACATGGCATCATTGGGAAGTGTTGATGCAAACATGAAAAATCTAAAAAATAAAATCATTGGGAAAATAACAAAGAAAACCTGGAATTTAGTAACCACATTTCCTAAAAATAAAAG
The DNA here is from genome assembly GCA_963969495.1 of Ceratothoa steindachneri. Classification (NCBI taxonomy): domain Eukaryota; kingdom Metazoa; phylum Arthropoda; class Malacostraca; order Isopoda; family Cymothoidae; genus Ceratothoa; species Ceratothoa steindachneri. Next base: position 6,410,955 of record OZ018323.1, read on the forward strand.
TTAATTCATTTTTCATTAATTTTAATGAAATAATATACACACAATTTATTTTTTATGAAATGTAATAAAACGATTAATCGTGCTCTTTCAACACGATCCCTTTTAAAAATAATTTCCCGATTTAATTACTAAATTTGGTAAAAACTCATAAACCTAATAATCCTATGGGCCCCATTATAAGTTCGTTAGGCTCTGATTCATATTCCTTATAAAATGGCTTGTGAATCACTTATCCCCGCTTGTGGGGTCCATCTCCCAATCTCATATTAAAGATAGTTGTGAACTTACAGAGAAGTTTAATACAATACCTTCTCCAACAATTTCACTCTTGTCAGTTTCGATGTTTATTCTTTGTTTACTAAAGTTCCTTTAGACGATCTAATTCCTCTCCTTTGCAATAAATTACATAATTTAGATCTCCCTGTGCTAAAAATTGTAAATTTTCATTCAATGATAAATTTTACCTTCAAAAATTCGGTCTTCCGATAAGGGGTTGTCTATCTCCCACCCTCTCTAATTTATATATGAAATTCTTTGAGGCGTTATTCTTGCCCCAAATCCTCGATTTTCTTATTGTATGGTACCGTTACATTGGTGATATTATATGCCTTTGACCTTCCTCAAAAGATATTCACAATTTTCTATGCAATCTTAATTCTCTAGTCCCTTCTATTAAATTTACCCTTGAAATTGAGGAAAATGGGACTCTTCCTTTTCTTGACCTTTTGATACATAGGACGTCGTCAGGTTTTAAATACTCTGTTTATCGCAAACCGGATAAAGCGAGTTCATATATTCACTTTTATTCTTATCAGTGTTAAAATTAAACGGTCTGTATTCACTTCTATGTTTTTGCATGCATTACGCTTTGTTAGTCCGGAATTTTGGGATAAGGAATTGTCCAATATTTTTGAAAGAGGTAAGAAACTTTGTTACCCTCATCCATTTTTGCATACTTCATTAAACTTTGCAAAGAGAACTTTTTATAGAACTGATAACACACCAGTTTTCAATTACAAAAATTGTCTTATCTTACCATACTTTAACCATTTTTTTTATCTCCCCGTATTTTTAAGCAACTTAATATCTCAGAAATTTTAGATATGAATCCGCTTTATATAAAATGTTAATCCACAATAATACAAGAAAAAAAGGTGGAGTATATTCTATAGAATGTTCTAGTTGTAATTTATCTTATTTCGGGCAAACTGGTAAATCTTTATCTACTAGAATTTACCAACATAAGTATAATATTAGAAGAGGTGAAATAAATAGCGCTTTATTTTTACATGTATCTGAAAATAACCACCCCATTGACTGGAATTCTGCAAAATTCCTTTATCATTCCGCTGATTTCACAAAAAGAAATATTGTCGAGTGTTGCTTAATTGGTATCTTACCCAATATAAACATTTTCCCTTGCTTATTTAAACTCGATCCTGTTTTAGAAAACTTGTACTAAATGAAATAACTTCATAATGCAGCTTGTTGTCACTCTTTATTAGTGCAATATCATTCGCATTGCCTCCCCCACCACGTGTCTTTGTTTGTGCCTGTGGATAAACTCTTAGACCTAAATGTTTTCGCTCTAATGATGATCCTTTAAAATGGGTTGTTTTTTTCATCCAACCATATTCCATTCATATACATGGCGTTGTTGTGTGTATATCGTTTTAGGGATGCACATGTCTGTTATTAGTTGCTTATTGTTCTTTTTCCTGGTGTTATTTTTTGTCTTGTTTTTTTGTGTTTTTCCATTGGTCTGTACTATATGATGGGCATTCCCAGAAAAAAGTTAACCGTACTTTGAATTAGTATAACTCAAAACCTATTAGAGATTTTTGAGTCGTGCAAAACAAAACAAATTTAACAACTATTTATCTGTTGATTCTGGAAATTTAATTAAATTCCTCTTCACGATATTGATACACTAATGGGTTTAGTGGGGACTATCAAAATTGTGTTTGCGCAAGAAAGTAAAATAATGAAACTTCGAAGTTTAAAATCAACAAATATATTTGAATCCATTTTTAACAAAAACACCTCTTCATATGGGTAATACAAATTCATTTTTTAATTTTCTAAGCACCGTTTCCTTCCACATGACCTCCATTTCTTTCCAAGCACAGTTGCGCCTTTGATCGCATTAATTGAACAGCTCTTTTGATTAACTTGTGATTTTCCTTAAGTCTATTGACTTCACGTGTGATACTATCTCTTAACTGGTTGATGCTTTGTGGTGGAGTAGAATACACCTGATTCTTTAGATATCCCCATAAGAAATAATGTACGGTGTTAATTCAGGGGATCTTGGGGGGGCATTCAATCGCATGATTTAGCGCGACAATGTGGCTGTCAAACGTTTCTCTTAGTTTTGTTCTTACAGCAAGCTGTTTATGAGCTGGTGCGCCGTCCTGAATCCACCAAAGTCTATTGAATTGATTGCCGTAAATTTGGCGGAGTTCCGGGAAGATCCTTCGGTGGTCATGCCCAGGTAGACAGAACCATTCAAGTTATTCTCGTAAAACAATGGGCCAACAAGATAGCCATTCCCGCATATTCCGATCCACAGAGACACTTTCTGCTGACAAATACGTGTGTCAAAGTTGAATGCTGGGGAGTGGTTCAGCGGCGCATATTGCCGAATGTTATGGCTATTTACCTTTCAATTCATGAAAAGGCTGCCTCGTCACCAATCACAATGTTTTCCAAGAAACGAGCAGGTTGATGGAGATGCCATTCGACAAATTGTCTTGCATCTATCTTATAGGGATGCCATTTTAAGACATGTTTAATAATGCGTTTAAATGATGACTTTAACAATTGTAACCCATTCTTTCTGACTGATACATGTGGATTTTGAAGAAGTGTCATTTGAACATTTTCGATATTTTCTGTTGTTCTTATGGTTCTCATACGACCCGAACGACCTTTATTTAGATTTAAGCATGTTCTCTCATGTTGGTATTTTGGAACATTTTTCCAAATTGTGGGCTTGCTTGGTGGGTGCCTACCTGGAAAACGTTGTTCAAATGAATCTTTTACTTGTTTAATACTGCCAGTCTTAATAAAGTTTGTGACTACAAATACGCGCTGATCTTTTGTTAATTGCACGATTAAAAAGGTTATATGGAAGTAAACTTTTACGCAGAAACGCTTTTATTTGCTTAGTAAGCAATAATGACGAGACCATACCACAGCGTGGCTGAAAAACCACTGTAAAATGGCTTAGGCTTTGCTTGAAGAATGGCACAGTGACCTAGGCTACCTAGGCTCCGTACGCTTCTCTGGAAAGTGCACGGTGGCCTAGCCTTCCTAGGCTTCGTTTCATTATTTTACTTCCTTGCGCAAACATATTTTTGATAGCCTCCACTAAACCCATTAGTGTATCAATGATGGGTAAAACCAAACTAAATTAACAAACACATTCATTTAAAAAAAAAAGATGAATACCTTACAAGTAATCCACCATGTACAAGATGGAATAAAAAGATAAAGAAAAAGTTGCCAAAGGAAATTAATTAAGGCAAAATACACAATGGTCTTCAACAAAATATTAGTGTAGTTGGGTAGCAGTCTTTCTTGAATATATATATATATATATATATATATATATATATATATAATATTGTGTATGTGTGTGCGTAAAGAGTTCTGATATCAAACAACAAAGAATGTGCAGTTATAGACGATGTTAGACCTAGCCTAACTCAGAAAATTGCATAAACCTTTTTCTTATACTAATACTTATGAAAAGTCCAATACCACATGGAATCACGTAAGTTAGAAACAATTGCGCATACAAATTATATATTAAAGGTATAACTAATATTCTAATCTAATCTATAGACTTTCTTCTATGTAATAAAATAGAAATGGAAAATAAAAACTATGCTTTCCTTATCGTATTGATGTGCGTATAAGACAGCAATCCGCATGGCATTGTCAATCAAAACTGTTTCCTATCCCCGCCGACAACTCGTATGAGCAAAGAAATCAAAACATGCCAAATGTCGCCATCGGCAACCCATGAAAACATTTTGATGCCACACGAACTCATTGGACACATTAAAGGGTAAAATTATGGAGATGATAACTATTGATGATGCCATATGTAATCATTGGGAGCGAAAAGGTATAAAGGTATTTCAATTTTTCCTGTACGATAAGCGTACATACAAATAAAAGGATAAAGAAACAGAAGGGGAAGAAAATGATTTAGGAAGGAGCTATGGCACCAAGTTATAAAAGTACATCTGAAAGGAAAATTCACCTAAACAAAAGAAGGCTCATAGAAATTTTATTAATTTTCTATAGGTGATGTTGTTTGGCCTCGTTTATATTCGTAATGATACAACGAATTAAGGCATAACTCTCCATCTTTTTCTAGGAGCATGTAAACGAGTCTGTGTCAACTTCCTTAAAAGGTATTCGTGTACACTTAATTGAGGAGAGTGACTGGAAAAACATTTGTGAAATCTCGCGTTTTTTATATAAAAAATAAAATAAAACTGACGGAGTGATCTCAGCGCTAGACAGGAGTTGAAGGCAAACTGCGAAATCTGCTCCTCCCCATTTGTAAATAATTGAAGTTCCTTTAGAGTGGATGAAGATATGCAAACACCAGGTAAAATATCGCTGAGCTCTATGAGAATCGCCTTACTGAATTTGAATAAATTATAAGAGATTAAGTTATAAATCTGCGCAAGTTTTTCTCAAAAAGTACAACTTTATATTTTAATCTGAAAGGAAAAAAATATTGAAAATCATTTTAAGGCAAAGTTCTGTGAAAACGATTTAGTCCGGAATTTATCTCAAGTAATTAACTCATTCAAATTTCCCAAGAATATCGGGAAGTTGATGAAAGAAAACTTTCGATTGAAATGAGCTTCAGGGCGATGCTACATACGAAGAAGAACGAAACGAAGGAGAATTAAAAAAATGTGCAAGGATGGTTAGGATAAACAAGAATAAAAGGGAAAGGATGTAGGAAGGGTGGGGTTTGGAAGAGTTCTCGGTCTCAAATTATTCGCATCGGAACAAAGTTTGATGAAGCTTCATCCCTAAAAGGAAATTTACTTATCAAGGGATTTGGGAGACGGTAACGAGATTCCACGATTCGACCCAGAAACGGTCAACTCCAAACGATGGTTCGATGCGCGATGGTTCATAAAATAATGGCAAAAACTTTACGTACTGTAATATATTAACATCAATGCCTCGCTTTATATAAGAAGACTATTCGTGGCCTACCCGTAACCACATCACAAGTTGCTTCAACCCAGTTAGAATAACATCTTTACACTTATTGGGGTTTCAATCTAGATTGAATTCCATCTTTAACATTAAAATAGTAAAATAAATTTTAGAAAATGCAGAAAGAACATGGCTTGGTAAAATTTATTTGATGAAAAAAAAACTGGTTTAACCAACAAGAACAGTTTTCACCCTGTCAATAAAAATGAAAGGCCAGGTGCAGGAAAAGGTTGAAAATGGCAAAGAGAGTGACATCAAGCACCGTCAATCCTAATGCTTACTCTGTCAATCCTAAATGTCTGTACGCTATAGAGCTCCAGAAAAAAAATCTTACCATGAGTAGGGGGAGCTTAAATCCCTGTAAGCACTGAACGAATTTGCCCGCATGTACGAGGGAGGGGGTCAATAAGTTTTGCAATTCTGATATAAGGAAACGAGATATGAGGAAAAGTGTTTTATTATTTTTCAATATAACTACCCTCGACTTCAATGCATTTGCGCCACTTGTCCCTGAGGCTTCGAATTCCCGACAACCAGAAATCTCCCGACTGCTGTTCAAACCACAACTGGACGGCGAGCTGGACATCTTCATCGTTCCAAAACCGGCGTCCACGCAGTGTAGCCTTGAGCTGGCGGAATAAAAAGTAGTCGCTATGGGCCACATCTGGACTGTAGGGGAAAAGGTTGAGCTCTTCGAATCCGCACTCGCGCGGATTCGATCATGGGGCGTGAGGTTTCTAGGGACCCAACGGGCAGAGACCTTGGTCATGGCCAAATTGTCGTGATATTCCAAGTTCTCGCTCGATTTCTTCTCTAAATTGTTTACCCAAATCCAAAGATTGATTTACATATTGAGAAAATTTTCCGAAATATTCAGTTTGTTGACTGACCCTTTCTCTCTTTCTTACAATGTATGACTTCACCGCAGTCACCTTGGCAACACGACATTTCGTTCCAATATACGGCTACATAAAAAAAATTGTTGTATTTCAGAAATTGTCCCGAGATATTACGTTTGTTGACTCATTATCGACAAGAATGTCAGTAACGAACTAAAGGAAAAAAATAGTAATTTTAACTTTGTTGACAAAAAAAGTTGGTTAAGTTGTTAGATTGAATACAACAAACTTGCTTTAGCAAATCACAGCACGACGATTGAAGATGAAGGTATTTACTAATAAAGACAAAACTTCAGCAAGGAAATTCAGCTCGAATACTTTTGAAATGACGTTTGCAAAGTAAAACGGCGAAGTTAAGGAAAGTGAAAATATAACAATGTAACAAAATTTCACTTTTTTTCGTGTTTCTGGGTTAAAAGTGTTATTTCCTAGTTGTTCGTAACTAAAGTACATGAAAAAAATTCTATCTTGATCCCAAAACTTTGTTTATGTAGGAGGACACTGAATTTCTAAATTTGTCCATGTGGAAAATAATGCTAGGGTATTCTTAATTTCGGAAAGAAATTGAGAATATATAATGCTGAGGCTTTAATTTTTTTAAAGCATGGTAGAAAATTGTAAATCTTATTTAAAAAAAAAACATTGAAATGTTTAACTAAATATCACACGTATTTAAGCTATTATGCTTGTTTGTAAGCCAAAAGAGTAATATAGTCTATTTTTTACTTTCACAGGATGTTAGAGAGGAGAAAGAAGAGCCATGAAGTTTGCCATTCCCAGGATTTGGCTTGAACCCACTGACCACTCAAGCATCTGCTAATTTTGCAAGATGTACCTTTCCAAACGTTGAAATGGCAAAAATACACCTGCTATTTCTTATCTTGATCTTACTTCCTCTATTGCATCAGTACCACTCAGTGCTGATCTTCCCTCTAGAAACGTATAAGCTATCTTCAGAAGAAAGCAACATTTCAGAAGCTGAGAAGATCAATGAATATGTAGACTTCGGTGTCAAAGATATAAGCGTTGAGAGGAATTCACACGATCCAAACCAAAGAGACCTCAATGACTTTGTCAGAGATCTTGGCTTGTCAAGGTAAAATGCTGAGCTTTTGATTTCCAGGCTCAAAGAGACAGATTTGCAGGTTGAAAATGTGCAAATGACAAACCAAAGGAAACGTCATAAACATTTTTCAAGATTCTTTACTTATCGAGCTGCAATGATGTATCTGATTTGTTTGATGCTACTGCAATGATGTATCTGATTTGTTTGATGTTACTGCAATGATGTATCTGATTTGTTTGATGCTACTGCAATGATGTATCTGATTTGTTTGATGCTACTGCAATGATGTATCTGATTTGTTTGATGCTACTGCAATGATGTATCTGATTTGTTTGATGCTACTGCAATGATGTATCTGATTTGTTTGATGCTACTGCAATGATATATCTGATTTGTTTGATGTTACTGCAATGATGTATCTGATTTGTTTGATGCTACTGCAATGATGTATCTGATTTGTTTGATGCTACTGCAATGATGTATCTGATTTGTTTGATGCTACTGCAATGATGTATCTGATTTGTTTGATGTTACTGCAATGATGTATCTGATTTGTTTGATGCTACTGCAATGATGTATCTGATTTGTTTGATGCTACTGCAATGATGTATCTGATTTGTTTGATGCTACTGCAATGATGTATTTGATTTGTTTGATGCTACTGCAATGATGTATCTGATTTGTTTGATGCTACTGCAATGATGTATCTGATTTGTTTGATGCTACTGCAATGATGTATCTGATTTGTTTGATGCTACTGCAATGATGTATCTGATTTGTTTGATGCTACTGCAATGATGTATCTGATTTGTTTGATGCTACTGCAATGATGTATCTGATTTTTTTTATGTTACTGCAATGATGTATCTGATTTGTTTGATGCTACTGCAATGATGTATCTGATTTGTTTGATGCTACTGCAATGATGTATCTGATTTGTTTGATGCTACTGCAATGATGTATCTGATTTGTTTGATGTTACTGCAATGATGTATCTGATTTGTTTGATGCTACTGCAATGATGTATCTGATTTGTTTGATGCTACTGCAATGATGTATCTGATTTGTTTGATGCTACTGCAATGATGTATTTGATTTGTTTGATGCTACTGCAATGATGTATCTGATTTGTTTGATGCTACTGCAATGATGTATCTGATTTGTTTGATGCTACTGCAATGATGTATCTGATTTGTTTGATGCTACTGCAATGATGTATCTGATTTGTTTGATGCTACTGCAATGATGTATCTGATTTGTTTGATGCTACTGCAATGATGTATCTGATTTGTTTGATGTTACTGCAATGATGTATCTGATTTGTTTGATGCTACTGCAATGATGTATCTGATTTGTTTGATGCTACTGCAATGATGTATCTGATTTGTTTGATGCTACTGCAATGATGTATTTGATTTGTTTGATGCTACTGCAATGATGTATCTGATTTGTTTGATGCTACTGCAATGATGTATCTGATTTGTTTGATGCTACTGCAATGATGTATCTGATTTGTTTGATGCTACTGCAATGATGTATCTGATTTGTTTGATGCTACTGCAATGATATATCTGATTTGTTTGATGCTACTGCAATGATGTATTTGATTTGTTTGATGCTACTGCAATGATGTATCTGATTTGTTTGATTCAAGTTGAATTGCATGTAATCCAGATGAGTGGAATTTCTTCATTGACAGCTGTACTTTTCCATAACTGGAATAAGCATCCATCACTTATTCAGTATATCTCAAGGAGTACTACAACAGTGTCAAGCTCCTGCTACAAGCTTTGAATTATAAGGAATATGGCAGGGAAGTGATTGGAGACTTCAAAATGGTAGCATTTTTGATGGGTTTCTAAGGATGTTTTACCAAGTTTCCAAGTCATCTCAGTCTTTGGGACAGTAAGGATACTACAACTCATACCACAAGGAGAACTGGCTATAAAGGACTGAATTCTCTATTGCAGGGCATAATGTCAAACTTGAGAAATTGATAGGCCTTCAAAAAGTGTTGTTCCCTACATTGCATTCAAAACTAGGTCTCATGAAGCAGTTTGATAGAACTCTTAACAACGATTCTGCAGCCTTCAATACCTTCTAAATTTATTTCCCAAACACCAATGAAATGTGAAAGCTAGTCTCTTCGTTGGACCACAAAGCAGGAAAATATTAGACTGTTTAGAATTTCCTGAAAAGCTAACTAAAAAGGAAAAAGCCTGGAAGATTTTTGTTTCGGTGTGTGGGGGCATTTTGGGCAACCACAAGGCTGACAATTATGTCGAACTGGTTGAGAACTGTGTGAAAAGTTATGGCTAAATGTCCTTGAAGGTTCACGTCCTTGATGTCCATCTTGACAAGTTCAAGGAGAATATGGGAGCATACACAGAGGAGCAAGTGAAGCACTTCCATCAAGATATAGTGAACTTTGAACATAGACACCAAGGAGTATACGATGAAAACATAATGGGGGCTTCTAAGGAAATCGAGGAAAATTTCACTTCTATCTTTTTATTTGTTTTTATATATTTCTCGTAGAAGTTTTAATAACAATGTATAAATTTAACTCCGTGTTTTTGTTTTTAGCCTTCCAAAGACAAAACTTTGCCTATTTTTGCTAAATATGTTATCATATAAGCCACAAAAGCAAAGTTTAGAACAAATAATGGATATTTTCTATTTTTTTGCAACAAAACGAGTTCGAAAATAAGACTTACTGGTCAGGAACAAAAATTGTGTTACATAGCAGGATCCGAAAAGCGGGGAGGGTTATCATTTGGAGTGCTTAAAGCTGCGAAAGCAATTAACTCTCCTTCTTCGTGGAACTTTGGCACAAAGAAAGCAGGTATTTTACGTGGTCCAAGGGATCAAATTAAAAGATTTGATTTCGCTAAATTCCATCTATATTCAAGAAAGAAAGCATAGGGATGTACTGACCACCTCACAAACAAAATCTAAACCAAAACAAAGAACATCAAAATACCTTAATTTAATAGTAACCTTTAAAAGGATTAATATACAATATGGCACTCTTTCCTGCACAAAAGATTACGCCTACGATCAGAATCTGCCAGTATCATATCGTAAGTCTTACGCAACAATACATTTCTACATTACAGTAATCAAAATAGTGATTTTCCTATCACCAAATAGCACGACGTTTCGGAATAAATCAAAGATCCTTTCATCTTTCTTAAGAAAATTATGAAGCTCATTTCGCTAATTGCAAAAAGGAGTGCACGAGTTAAGAAGCTCATGCATTCCTTCTGCAAATTAAGAAAGCGCAGATGGTACGAAAGTGAAATAATTAGAAAAGTCATCTATTAACAGTCCTCCGTAAGTACTTTCTTCTAATTATGTAATAATCTGATTCCCGGAAAGTAAATAGACAAACAACCATTATTATTAAAATTGTGATCGCAATTAGCACCACTAGTTACGCATTATCGTATAGGAGAAGAGGCTCAAGAACAGTTTGAGTAGAACGATTTTTCACTTCGTTATTAACAAAACCACTCATGGTTGCCACTCACTAAGGTTATAATGACTAGTTCTGAACGGGATATGCTTCTGTATATGGTGAATAGTTAGTGGTAGGTAATCTCTGGACATAAGACGGAAATACGCAAACAACATTGATTACCCAAATTCTATAATTTGATCCATAAAAAAATGCTACTATTAAGAATTACTACAAAATAGACTGCAAAACTAGGAGCGTTAAATAATAATAAATTAGTGAATGAATCTATATCGCGATTTCCTGTAGCTGCAAGGAAAATAGAGATTTCAGGCATTTTACATTTTTGAATAACGCGTCTGGAGGGAAACTAAGATTCTATCCATTCTAGTTAGTCTATTGAGTAATGAATGACAGGTGACATGAATTGAGTAATGACAGGTGACGTGATATGAACAGCTCAGCGATTAGAAATATGGATCAATTTCTGTTTTTCAGCAGAAAAAGAAGGGCTAATAATCTTCTATACTAGATCCTCCCCAAATCTAAAATACCAGTGGACTTTTGTGCCATCTTTACTTGATTTAGATCTTTCAAGCTCTTTTTGTTTTTGATTTTTATCTTTCGCGCCACATTTGCACATTTATTTGGATATTTCTTACCCTCTTTACTTTGAGTTAGATCTTTCGTTCCATCTTCTGTTTTCCTTCATATATTTTCATAGATAGTAAATAGCCCGACTACATACATGCTTTGATACGGAGTCACCTAGAGGGCACGCAATTCTCTTAATCCATCCCTCGCGTCAGGCACGAAAGGGGTGGTGGTGGTGGTGGTGTAAGTTATCAAATGCACTGGGATACAGAGGCGACACTACAAGCTGTGCATCAGTATCCCCACAAAAACATCTTACTTCTAACCGAATAATTCTAATAACGACTCTAACAATTTTAGAAACGAATAATTCTAGGAATTTTTAATAAGAATAACTTAAAATTTAGTCATCAAAGACAACGGACACAAATCCCACAGATTTATTCAGGGACTTAATTTTCTCACACAACTTTAATAGCTTTCCATTAAGAGTTATTATGAAATATCTTGATTAATAATAAAAATAAATTTATAATGAAAATGAAAGGTCATTATTAAGATCTATCGTAAAACTATTTGGTATAAAAAATTAAAGGCGTCAAATATCCTAATTCAATTTTCGTTCACGATATTCACATCTGCCCAACCTAACTTTTGCTCGTGTTAGAATAAGCGGCATCAGTCCATCGAGAACAAATAATTTTCCTACTAAATTCAGTGTTTAATTCTATCATATATAAACCCTCTGGCAACCACCTACGAGGGCACATCCGCTGCTAATTTAAGAGAATTAGTCGTAATTAAATTCGGTATTTAAAAAAAATAATATTTAGTATAGAACCAGGGTTGACTTGGTATTGAAACCCACCAAGATCACTTTGGGGAAGGGGGGGGCACTGATAAATGAAGTTGAAGCCTAAAAAAAACCCCTAGCTTCCAATTTGAATGCAGATCATTTAGAATCAAGTGTTTAGTGTTCAGACGAATCACTCAGATGTGAAATGGAGCACTGCATTCGACATTTAATCGGTAAAAACCACCTTCCTGCAATGTTGATGCAATAGCATTCATCAATGGAAGGGGGGCGGGAAAGAGAGAGTGGACCAACCAGTTTCCCGATCAAGGTGTTGGTGCAGTTTAACGTTGTTTGCTTTACTCAATCATCTGTTATTAAACGAGGGAAAGGAAGATCCTGCTCGCCACGTAGGACCGTCGGATTCAAGCTGGGATTATAAAAAGATTGTTTCCTTCCAGTTCCGTGTCAGTCGATCGCTCGCAACAAAGGAATCAACATTGCAGATAAACATGGAAATGAAGGTAACAATCAAATTCGAATGTAATAGGTCTTGATATCATTTCTAATTATATTTAAGTTCATCATTCTTGGAGTTAACCATAGATATTATTTTCTTAAACACATGTAGAGATAAAATGGCTGGATTTGTCTGCTGCTAATTCAAGTGATTACGAATTATCGATTAAAATGAATCCCCGATTTCTGTGGCATGTAATATTATGCAGGTAGGAACTCTATCGGCAGGGGCTCGAAACAGAAGAGTGGGCGGCATGTTGTGGGGGAAAGGGAAATGATAGCGGTGTCGTTATTAGCTATGTGCATAATAATGTATGGAGTTAGTTACCAGCGTATTCCCCAATGGGCAGCCAACTCATAACGCCGCTGAAAGTTGTGGGTCCGCGCTCGCTGGGATTGAACCCACTGCCTCGACCTCAGAAATCCAACCACGTATCCACTAGGCTACTGAGAGTTCTACCTTGTAATAGTAAGCAGGTAGGTAGGTGGGGAGGGCACGTTACCCTTCTCTTTGCCAGGACGGAGCCCTCACCCCACCCTAACCAGAAAATGAAACCAACATAAAGATCAACACGACAATCGGTGGTGAGCGGAGGGCACTAGTGGCTGGTCCTCGTTTGGTGAGGGGAAGGAGCTTGGAAGAATGTTTGTTTTTGATACCCATTGGCGATCAGATAGGAACATTCGTCAACCACGACCCCTGGAGGGAAAGGAAACCCGTTCCGCGTTCCTGGCATGTGGATTCTATTACCCAATATCAAGATTCCTGGGAACAGAGCATATGAACATGTTGTGTAGTGAATAAGACGGGAAAGACAGCGGTGTTGTAATTGACTGTGTAAAATCTACCATTGGGGTAAGCACAGCGCGTCCACCAATCGGTGGGCAGACCTCTACATGCGCTGATGTTTGCGTCCGTTCTCGCTTGGGATTGAACTCGGCACCTAGACGCTGAAAATCCAACGCGTATCATCTAGGCTAACGAGAACGCCGTATGTGCATATTGGAGGCATTGCATTTGCGCGCTATTTTCATTGATTTGGAGTGATATTTTCTGTATACGTGGAGAAGTCAACATTTAATCCGGATGCTTTAAACCATATACGATGAGAGAACGTGATCTTAATATTACAAAGGTACTTTTCAGCTTTAATAATGGCCGAGGCAAAGGACAAAGGATAGTCAAGGGGTCGCACCTAAATGGATAAGCTTCAAAGTATCAGTCCGGGATGATGAGATTTAATTCCATTAGAATGACAAAGGGATATAAATACCGCATCGGAATACATCTGTAAACGTGATTGAGGCTTACATGACTGACTAAAGTTTATTTTCAGGCTATTGTGCTGTTATTGATAGGCGCTTCAGTCACTTGGGCTCTACCACACCCGGATGATTACCATGAGGTAAGACATCTTTTATGAATGAACAGGTTCTCTTCTCGACCTCACTCCGTTTTTCTAAATAGTTCTAGGAAATGTACACCCTTGGACTTGGACTTGGATATAAAAAGTGTTGAAAAGGAAATAATACATACACACATATGAGAATGCAACTGTACTCACGTATGCATCTATGCATATGATAGTGGAAGACAAATAGGTAGGGATAGATTTCCCTGATGAAAAGGATTAAATCTCTAGGAAGAAGTTCGTACCAGGAGGCAAACGACCTTGTAAGTGGATACTAGAAGGCCAATGTAGGGACTCTAGCCTGTGCAGGAGAGTAAAATGAATCTTACACATTTTATTACTATACATAAAAATCATTAAACAAAAATGAAAAGACAGTTTTTCCTCATAAAAAATTTAAAAATTGTATTGGTGGCTGAATTTAATCTTTTTTTAAACTGTAGCCAAGGGGCACATCTTCACGTAACTAAGAAATGAATGAAGGAAAAAGATGGATAACCTGAAAGAGCAGAAATAGTGGAGCATGTTAACCTTGCAAGGCACGCGAATGCATTACAAACTTCCAGCAATACGTTTGTACACAGTGTACAGGCATACAAAAATACGAAGCAGGACATTTTTGAAGAGTAGATGGCGTAAATCGATTGAATGTAATCACATTTGAGGTCTAATACAATGGTGTCATAAGTCTCCTTATCTAAAATCATAAATATATAATACAACCATGTTCCTTCTCCACAGGTTCCCAAACCGTACTCCTTCTCATACGGAATCCAGGACCCCTACGCTGGATCTCATTTTGGCCAAAAGGAAAAGTCGGACGGAAAATCAGTCAAGGGCTCGTACACCGTTCAACTTCCGGATGGACGAAAACAGATCGTACGTATTCCCGAGTCGCCATTAATCGATCCATTAAAATCAAAACAAAAAATAATGGGACGTTTGTAGTAATAAATAAAGACTTCGATTTTTAAAAAAACAACAACTAAATTTGAGGATAAATGAGGTTAAAAGGAATATTAGATAATTATCTGGACCTTTGAAATGAATGGATTCTTTTAATCTCCCCACCATTTTGGTGAAAAATTTATATGACTTAAAATTACTCTTCCCCGTTTAGCATCTCACCTAATTTATTAAAACAATTTCCTTTCTTCTTTTTAAATGGTCTAAAATTTGGGTTTGGGTCGCCAGGTTGACTATCTCGCGGACCATCACAATGGATTTGTGGCCAAAGTCAGATACGAAGGAATAGCTCAATATCCTTCCAAAGTCGGTCCACCTATTGTTTTCTCTCCCTCGAAAGGCGGACATTACTAATTGTTAGGTTTGTGCCTGATATTCAAGAAGATTACCCAAGGAAACTTTTTAATTTTTTTGTTTGTTTTCAATGCGCTTTTGTTTAATAAATTTGTTAATGAAGTGGTTTTCCGACTTGGTCCAAATGAGCTGAAATTGCTTTTCTGCAACGCGGTACTGATGAAGAAAAACTTGCTCATCATATTTTTCTCCAATAGGCTTGATGATGGCCAATATATCTTGAGATTACTAACACTAACATTTCTTTTTGGAGAATCCTAATAATGACATCATATCCTCTATTCGGTGCAATTCTCACTTACAGTCAATTTCTTAACTGGAAATAAGGAAGTCACGAAAGTGAATATTTTATTGAATTCGCAAATACTACACTTATTAGCCCGAAAGTCGCGTGGCTCACCCGGGAAAATTAGCTGAGAGGGAGAATAAAATGAGGCTAGTCTTTCCTCGAACTGGTTCATAAAAATAAGCGTATTTGTAACCAAGTAGCGAACAACTTGTACCTGCTCGGCATCGCACCGGGATCATTCAAATTTTGCTGATGCAAGGAAATATATTTTGACATATTATACCTCTTACAAATATCGTATTGGTGGCATCTCAAGATTCCTCGTATACCGAAGTTTGTGAACGTCAGGCAACGTGAAAATGTTTTACGTGATCAAGCAATTAATGTTTATAGATGACAAAAAAATGGCTTCTTTAAATTTTTTTAATTGTTTAAAATTTGCTGCAAGCTGTTTAAAAATAACTCAAGTTAGCAATGCCTAGCTTTTTATAGACAGGAAAATTCCATAAAAATGGTTTTTGGGTGCCACATGAAGTGTTTGAAGGACGTTTGCAACATGTAAATATTGCTGCTTCATCTCTATTGGCTCGAAATGCCGGTGAGCCATTTTAGGGACAGAATTGATACGAGAGATGAAGAGTAGATTCTTTACCACAATATTAAGCGCAAAAAAACAATGGTTTGGGCGTAAACTAAACCCATGTCTACTGCTCGACATGATCTTTACCAGCAGAAGGCTATGCTTTGCATTGGGTGAGTTATGAAAGAGGTTATTCATTATGGAACTCTTGATAAAAAAAGTCCTGGTCAACCGAAACAGTGTCTTCCATGACAATGTGCGCCCACACTCATCATGTTTGACTCAAGAACAAATGATTGCGTTACGTTGTGAAGTTCTTCCTCCTCCTCTATATTCATGAAACCATGCACCATTTGATAACTACCTATTTGAGTCATTACAACCTCACTTAAATAACAAATTTTAATCTGGCATGAAGGAGGCGGAAAAGGATATGGAATAATATATTTCAGCGAAGCCGAATGCATTTTTGAAGAAAAGGAATCCCTTGCTGCGTCAAACGATGGAACAGCATTGCCAATATTGATGGATACTACTTTGCCGAATTTGATTTCTTTGTTTATTAAAAATTATTTTACTTGTCTTTTAAAAAAAAATAATTTAAGGATACAATGGTCAATGTCTGGCGGTTTTATAATTGTCGATTTTGTTCTTAAATAGAAAATAGGGACTTATCTCTATTACTATTCATGGATCTAACTTTTTAAGATCGATTATCCATTGATTGCTGAGTCTTTTCAATTATTAGGTAGAGATTCTTTCGTAGCTCACTCGATTTTTTGGCTATCATTTTAATAATATGGATCGAAACGTCTGGTCAAGTTAACTTTTACAATTTTAATGATATACTAACCTCGCTTTGAACGCAATTAGCATTCCTCAGGATACTACTTGGCGAAGCAAATGCCTTCTTGGGTGCATTGCATATTCACACCAGAAATAATCCTACTATGGTCAATAAGTACCGTTGAAATTATAGTTGACAACAGACTCACAAATACCTTTCGGCTTAAACTTACGATTGTTTACCTTTCCTGATTTATGAGTAGGTCAATAATGAAATGTGTTGAATAGTAAAAAATAGATGGCGAAAGATAAAAAAACACTCCTAATGGGCGTCGAAATCACTAAATAATTGAGTAGAAAAGCACTTCAAAATTATTAAAGCATATTAATGATATTAAATACAAAAAAATACCGTGAAATCAATCAATTTATTTTCAGTGAGGAAAAAAATGAAATTTGTTTTATCCACTTGACTAAATAATTCTGACTGGCCGCAACTAGAAAAAAAATGTTTATAAATTAGAAAATTCTAGTTATTGATGAGACTGAAAAGAAAAGTAAAGTTAGAGCACAAGGGACTTGGAGGGAAAGCAACTCTCTTGCACAACTCACTTCTACTAGGAAAACTACCCCTGGAGGAGGGAGCAAAGTTTTAAAAAATCAGCTCTTTTTCATAAAAGAATATTAATGGTTTGTGATCATTATTTCTGTGAGAAAAGATGTCTTCCTTTGAGAATAAGGGCCTTGATCGGGCATGTATATAAAACTTTTTCCATAATTCTCTGAAAGAAATGAATAGATTGCCTAAATTTCCTTAATTTTGAGGTATATCGCTTTTTATGGGACTTAAAATATGCCAACCTGTCCCCGCTATTCATGTAGGCTGAGGTTTGATTTAGGAGTCGTTGTCAATTAATACTTTTTCAATATTTCTAGCCACCTTTCAGGAACGTACCTTCCTTGAATTACACAAGTTTCCATTTCTTTCTAAGCTATTCTACTAAAAGCTGCAGAAAGTTTTAACACAAAATGGCTGATGAAAATAAGAGTAGAAAATGTAGTGTGAATATATAGAATCTAAATGAAATAAGAGAAGAAAATAAGGCAAATTATTGTTGGATTGCCTATTTTCATGTCGAGTAATCATTTGCTGGTATTACTGAGGGCATTCCAGAAACCTGACCACTGTTTCAGCCCTAATAAATACAAGCGATTTCAAAGACGTTCTGATATAAAGTGTCTATAGATTAATTATATGCAAATGTTAAAAATAGCCAAAGGTCTCTGATAACATCTTCATTTTTGTGTATCGTTCTTCTTGGAGCTAAGAAAAAATCAAGAGTAGAAAATGTAGTGTGAATATATAGAATCTAAATGAAATAAGAGAAGAAAATAAGGCAAATTATTGTTGGATTGCCTATTTTCATGTCGAGTAATCATTTGCTGGTTTTTAATTAGTAGAAATATAGTTTTCAACCAAATATATAAACAAGTTTGACCGACTTATATGAAGTAATTTTATAAAACACAATGAAGAAAGATTAGATGAAACATAAACTTAAATAAGTACTGTTCAAGAGCCCAATAGAAGTCTACTGTTAACTAACGAAGTCAAAGTTTTGATGCACTCAACAGAAACATTCTTTGCACGAACTTGGATTTCTTTACAAAGGTAATTTTTGTTGTTAAATTGCCTGCCATTTGCGTAAACGTCTCTTTAGGATGCTCCGCAAATTTTCTATTGGATTTAGGTCACAAATGTTGAGAAGCCAGTTAGTTCTTGGTGGAGTCTCCTACAAATCTTTTCGAGTCTACCCAATTCTTAGATTATTTGTATACATTATCCGGCATGAAGACAATTGACTCACTTCCTCATCTCGACTGCGTTTGTCGCTTGCATACTCGTTTATCGGTACATACAATTTTTTTTTTAAATTTAGACCGAATTTCATTCAAATGAGGTTGATTGGATACCGCTTTGTTGTGCGTGACCGGATATTCCACCAGCAGTGATACGTTCGGAAGTAGCTATTTTCTCCTTGACTGGCCTTGTTGGAGGCTAGTTGAGGAAAAGGAAGAAGGACTCCTCTGCGCATTTTGTTCATTGGGCAATTTCCAACTTCTCCACATACCACTCTCCCTTATTTTCATAACGGATCCCTGAAACTACACACACACCCAGTTACACTCACTTACCTACTCAGGTTCCCCACAGATTCCCTCCCAAATTACGCCCTTGGGTGCAATAACGGAGAGATGAGGGAGACGCGGCGTATTGCCCTGACGACCTTGCCAGGCCAGCAAAAAACGGACAGGAGCAAGGTCTTCCAGAGAATTTACGGCGAGCTCAATATTGGCCTCGTACGGGTAATTGATTTGCCAAATGGCTACGCGGCTCTCTGTGCGAGGGAGGCAGACATCGAAGTCCTCTACTCCCCGCGTGCCTCAGACACGCTTCGAAAAATTGATCTCATACCTCAGACACCGCCACAAATACGTACACATATAAGTGTGATCTGCCGACGCCTCGACCCCTGGGCTGGAGGACACTCGATTGACCAAATCACGGACGAGATTCTTCGGAATCATAAGTGGGCAAAAGTAGCCGAAATAATCAAATTCAAAGACTACACCCACGTTTTTAAAGTTGTCTTTACCAAAACCACAAGGGAGATTAAGGCAAAAGAAAACAGCCTTCTCCTCTTTAATGTCCGCATCTGCCCCGATCAGATTGAGCGTGAGTTCGTCGACCTGCAGATGTGCTTTAGGTACTACAGGTACAACTAACACACCACCATCACTTGCCCCCAACTCTATACTCACAGTATGGTCTGTGTGCGACGGCCAAGGCCATTCCTGGCGCGAATGTAAAAGTTTGTTCCAGAAATGCCTCAATTGTGATGGCCCACACAGAACCATGGTAATGACCTGTCCAATAAAGAAGGAACAAATACAAAAAACAAGGGCCAAAGGCAGAAAAGAGGAGGAAAAGAAGGCTAACGCCACCTATGCAAAGGTTGCCAAGGCATTGGTCGCAGAGAGTAGTGTTGCCACTGCACCTACGTACCTGCAAATCGAAAATGAGAAATCGACAAAAATAATGTGTTGCATACATTATGCACACATTGCTAACTTGACCAAACCTGGAACCTTCGCGAAGGAACTGAACACCATGCTCGTGAATAACGGCATGGAAAAAGTGTGGTCCCCGGAAAACCCTCCGGCAAACAAGGTACTTCGAGTGAATCTCCAACTGCAGACCGAGAAGAGCGGCTAAAAAGCTCCGGACACGAGCAGTGCCCTTTCACGGGATCCTCGAATGCAAGCTATGGCTGCCCGGCAGAAGGCACAACCGGACTCACAGACACACCCAACTACTCTAACAGAAGCCCAAGTCGAGAGGAAGGAAGCCGCTACTGTGAGGGCTAAGAAGGTGGAGCATTCGCTCCGCTCCAAAAAGGCGATCGAGTAGTTCCTCGTCTTCAAAGAATCGGGCTCCCGGATACATGTGTTACTCGAGGATGTTAAACCTGAGAGTATATGCTGCCGAAGGGAACCAGTTTCCTGACGACGCATCCTCAGAAGATATTGTCGATGACCTTAGGGCCGGACAATACAAATGAGACTATAAGGCTGATATACCTGAAGATCTGGTAAAGCAGACTCTCTTCCGCGACCTTGTCTAATTTTTAACCGACACTTACGTTGTTCTCACGGACGCAGAGTTCCGTAAGAAGAGATCCGGCAAGGGGAAGACTCCTCCCTCCTCCCCCCAAGGAGAAAATGTAGACCGAGAATAAAACACCCCTTGCCATAACATCTACGCTACATTGCAAGCTTAGTATCAAATGCTAACCGTAAAATTGAAGAAGGCCTTACCCGAACGGAAACATCAACCCTAACATGTAACACTCTAACTGATTATGACAACCCAATTTACGACAACTTTTCACCGAAATTTGACTTACCGTAATAACGAATTTTACTAGATACTACAAAGGTTTTTGAATGCCAACCAATTTCGACCCCCAAAACAAGACACAAGATTAACATTGCCAGAGCCACCCTTTGACCAGAGATCTATTCATCCCTGCTCTCACGTACTATTTTTACTATACTGTCTACTTTTGCTGGAGATATCCTTCCACCAGGGAACAAAAGCCCACTACCTAGTTAAGCGCTAGGAGAGCGTTGTCAACAGAAATGGTAATTTTGTTGATTAAAATTCATATTCAATAATCTTGTATTATCCTATCTATAAAAAAAAGCATTTTATACGAGAACCTAAAAATATTGACTCGTTTAGCTACCATTAGCGCCATTGCTGTCCCAGCTATTCTTGACTGGTTTCATCCATCTCCCTCTCTTTTTTCCCGAAGGAGATTCTTCGTCTTTATACCTTACTACAAGAACGGGTGAAAAATCTGTTTATTCCAACGAGTGTTCCCTTTCCTTTAGCAATGACCTCTCTCTCATGTGGTGTACCCTTTCCTTTAGCAATGACCTCTCTCTCATGTGGTGTACCCTTTCCTTTAGCAATGACCTCTCTCTCATCTGGTCTCTGTAATCTGAAGAAAAATGATTTCTTGTAATATTTTGCCATCATTTATTATTAGTGCATTAATATTTATTTTCTTCTTTCAATTTCTCTTTCGGCGAGTATGCGTGTTTCCCCTCTACTGACAAGATGTGCAATCGTCACACTCACACTACCAGCCGCGCACATGCAACTTTACCAGTCCCGCAGTTGTGCATGAAGTGTGTTATACGAGTAGAATTCAAATTTACCTCAGGGAAAGCGGCGGTGCGCTACGCACAATATTTTTATGTCGGCGTTGAAAGGGACGTATGTCTGACCTGATTTGAAAAGGAGGGTATTTAAAGTGGTCTTATTTCTTCCAAAATGAATCAATTCGTCAAGTTCGTATTTTTCCTAACGATTTTGACAGAAATCATGAGTTGGGATCATGAAAATATTGTGGATTCGTGAATCAGAAGATTTCTGCATGAATCAGCATTTGAAAACAAAGGACACACGCTATAATTAATAAATTCACCTCTCCATCCCCTTTTTACGCAATCATGTAGATACTTAGAGCAACAGATACTTAATGCTGACTATCGATCCTTATAAGATATAACAGTAAACGTGGGAAAATGAAAGACAATTGGATAGGAAGATCCCGTAAATCCCACAAAATAAAAAAAATAAAAACTTTTTGTAAGTTCTATTTTTGAGTTTAACGTTGAAAAGGTTCCTTTTCTTTATTTTTCTTCTCAACTCTCACACCTTTGCCAAAAAAATTAATAGACCTTCCCAGGATTGTCAGCTTCCATTTCTTTTCAATTATCAATCAGGAGATCGCCACAACAACCATCCAGAAACAACTGCGGAAAGAGGCAGGATAGAAATTGAAAAGTAAGGACTAACATTTACAAATAAATCCACAAAATATTCACAAGAATAAATGTGTAATTCATCGCGCGCAGCGGCGCTTCAGAGAATGGATTAAATATTGAGGTCTCCAATTAGTTTGCCTTGAAAAGAAGGAGTCAGCTTTTATATTATTTACTTCAAAATCAATATTTGCCAACTTTAATCAGAACAAAGCCTGGAACTAATTCACTGCATACACCATAGCTTCACTGATGCATTTTACTCACTTAAGGACTGAAAAAGACAACCAATCCACAATTCCACCGTTGTTTACAGGGTTCTCTATAGTTTTTTCAACTTAGAAGAATAACTTTAGAGCGTGCGGGGGTAAATTCACCCTTAATTCATCGGTGAACAATTTCATCTCGGCTTTTAGGAATAAACTTAAGAAATCCTTTATTATAATTATAACTTCTTTGAAGAAATCTAACGAGGAAACGACAAACTTCTGACGCGCAAGTTTTCATGATTTGTTGAGAACATCTCAATGGAATAATGGATATTCGGGGCTCTTTGGAGCTGAAGTTATGCGATGCAAAAAGCTCCACTACTCGTATTTATAAATACTATGTGGTATATATAATTATAGTAAAAGACATATAGATAGAAGGTAGAAAGATGCCCTTCGCTTAGTGCCAGAAGTAACATGGCAAACTCGAGTGACGGACTGCGATCAATGGAAATTTCTTAGGGTGGCCTTGGTCTTGGCAGTGGGATGAAACCCGTTGACTGTATAACTGTATATAAACTTTTGAGAGGAACATATGTAATATATATATACATATATATATATATATATATATATATATATATATATATATATATATATATATATATATATATATATATTACATATGATCCTCTCGAAAGTTTTTAAGAGGGCATTTGGGCCGAGAGAGAAAACTGCAGATGATGGGGTGGAAAGGCATACAATCCTGCACATATCACCCGCAGGGAGGTCGCTCACGCTACACCCAACACTACCTTGCGGGTGTGTAAAAGGGCAGACATGTAAAAGAAAGAAGTGGTAAGGAAGTAAAAGGAGGAAAAAGGTGGGGGAAGAATGCAGACATGTGAAAACCCGCCATCCTAACTCAACCCAAGGAGGAGACTGGAACCAGTCTTACCCCTTCCCGACCGCGACCAGGGATGAAAGGACGAAAACTGGTCGGTGAATACCACGCGACTATTCAGAACAACATGTCTCTGAGACCAGTAGATGACCAGGTAAACCAGGTATGTATGTGAGAGTATGCAGGTAAGGGGATAGAAAGGGTGTGTGGATAGACAGCGGAAAGTAGACCAGTGGTGAAAAGAGAAAGAAGTGTGGTAGGGTGCAAAGTAATGCTAGAGCCTGGTGATCAGGCTTATCGCTTTCAAATTTTTATGTTTTGTAGTTCCGTTGTTGTTTATTGTTTGCTTATACATATATATATATATATATATATATATATATATATATATATATATATATATACATATATACATGTATATATAATATATATAATTTGGCGTTCAAGCCATTTGTCTTCATATTTCTAATGTATTTGGTTATGCTGTGCGTGTTTGCTGTTTGGTTTAGTATCTTTGTTTTTTCGTAATTTTGTAGTGTGTGTATCTCGTGTACAATGTTTCTTCCTGTAGTCTTGTTCGGTGATTTTCGTCTTCTTGTGTGGGTTTCCTTCTTCGGTAGTTTGTCATAGTTGGTTGAATTTGTCGATATCGGTGAGTTTTGTCAAAATCGGTTGATTTCATGTTTGGTAATTTTGTCTTGATCTGGGGTAAATTTAACTCATCTGGCGTAGAACGGCACTTCTGCTCCGCCAGCTAAAATCCCAGCGGAGCTTGGAAATCTGGCGCGACATACTGCTCTTCTGTTTTGGTCAATCATTTGTACGATATCCTCATCCAACACACGATTGACCTTTTCCAGCATATTCCTTGTCCGTTCTTCGATGACGACTTTAATAGGGGTTAACCCCGCCTCCCGGTGCAGCTCTTCTTGGGTTCTTCTTTCCATTCTACATGTACCTGTAATTAGGTACACGCATTTATTCTGCACCACTTGTAGTCTCCTCTTCTGTGTCTTTGAGACACAAGAGAGGGCGGAAGCGGGGTATAGCAACGTCGATCGTACTAGTGCAGTATAGATCTTCTTTTTGTTGCTTTGACGAAGATTTCTGAACCTGTATAGAGTCTTGACTGCAGCAGTGGCCTTGGTGATACGTTCTTGGACGTGCTTTGTGTACCCAGTTGAGGTGATCTTCATGCCGAGTACATTTCATTCATTGGTGTAGGGATATCGTCTATCACCCACCCTGACGTCATCAAGTAGTCTCCTGCCTATAGGGACTACTTTGAACTTATCCTGGTTGGTACGGATTTTCCACCGGGCCTCGTAGGTGTTCAGGTTTTCGATTTCTGCTGCTGTCATTCGAGCTTGCAAAGGCGCATTCCTCCATGGACAAGTGATTATCTGGGTGAAATCATCGGCGAATTGTAAGTTGAGGCAAGTGGGGCTTACAGGGACTGGGACATCTGTGGTGTAAATCAAGTAGAGAGTGGGAGACAGGCACCCCCCTTGCGGGAGGCCCGCATTGAGCGGAAACTTTGGCCCGTCCGTGCACCCTAAACCGATGTACGCCGCTCTCTCCATGACATAGTCACATAGAGTTCTCTCTAAGTTTTCACTTAGTCCCAGTCGTAAGATGTTGTACTGCATTCCCCGTTGCCACACCTTATCGAACGCCTTTGATACATCCCGACACACAATGTCCACGTAACTCTTTTCCCGTTTTGCTTGGGCTAGCTTTTCCGTAATGACGTCAATCGCCATTTCCGAACTTCACTTACTCCTAAACCCGAATTGGTGTGGGTTGTAGAGCGAGTTTTCCTCCAGGTGAGACACCAGTCTTTTGTTGAGGATCTTCTCGAAGAGCTTTCCACCAAATTCCAGTAGTGAAATTGGCCGGTAGCACTCCTTCAACTTGGGGTTCTTTCCGGGCTTAGGCAAGAAAATCATTTTCGCCGTCTTATAAGCGTCTGGAAAGTACCCCGTATTGAGACAGGCGTTAAATATTCTTCTCATTCCTTCGATGACACATGCTGGTGCCTTTTCAAAGTTAAGCTTTGTAAGCCCCGATTGTCCTGGGGCTTTTTCTTGGATTGAGCGAAGCGCGCCGAGTAGTTCTTCTTCTGTAATCTCGGCGTCTCCGTCGCGCTGTCTATTCACCTGGTGATGAGGGTGCGTCTTTTCTATTTCTTCGTTAAGCTCGTCGATGATGTTGCTTTCGAACTCTAGGTCATAGTTTTCGTTTTCTTCTTCAGTTATACTGAAGATCTTTTCCCATTAACTTCGGAATATCTCTTCAACTTTTTCTTCCTCTTCTTCGATGTCTCCGTTTTCTTTCCGTAGCTCGATCTTATGCTTCTTTCCAGTTGATCTTTTAAGAATTCGGATCTTTTCCGAAATTCTTTGGGAGTTGCTTCGTGATCGAGGCTCTCGATCGCGTCCTCCCATCTTCTGTTTTGTTGTTCGAGGATCAACTGGTTCAATTCTTCTTTGATTTCTTTACTTCTTTGCATCGAGTGAACTGATGCATTCACGATGTTGTGTTCATACATTATCTTCAGTTCACGGTATAGTTCCTTCATATATTCGGTCCACTCGTAGGTTGAGATTGTCCTATATGAGGAACGAGGGATACAAGCCCTATCTGCGTCGATAATTTGGTTATTGAGATCATCGAGTGCCTCGTCAATCTCCTCGAGAATTGCCTCGTCCAGGTTGGGCGGATCGTAGGCCTCGAGGTGTGCCTACCGTGCCCAGTCTGCTCGTCTGTAGTTCTTTCTGACTACTGCTGGGACTTGTATAGGGTTCCTATTGATGGTGAGTAGGATCCCTATATGATCACTACATGGCACCTGGACTGGTTCCATGTAGTAATTAAACGGTAGCTGACGATTCACCAGACAGATGTCTGGCTTTGTGGCATTTCGTTCTCTGACATAGGTGGGAAAGTCGGGGCTATCCTCTGGGCAATATTTCTGTCCAGCAATAGGTCCAGGCTTCTCCCTATTCCGTTGAAGGTCCTGTAACCGGATTCTCGGCATCTGGCGTTTAGACCCCCCATTAGAATGGTGGGGGCTCTTCTGCCAAATAGGCCAGTGAGAGTGTGAATAGGCAACACATCTCTCCTCGGCGGTTGATATCCGGTTGCAATGACCAAGTTTCCTAAGTCGAGCTCGACCTCAATCACGAGGTAGGATTCTTCTAAGTTCCTTACCTGCTTGTATTTGATCCCTTTCTTTATTGCAATAGCGGCGCCATCGTACCGCTCTTGCGAAAAGTTGGTGATCAACACATCGTAGTTCCAGATTTTCATTTCTGTATTACGCGTGTCGATCCCGTGTTCTGAAATCAGTATGATGTCTGCATCAATTTCTCTGAATACATTTCCGTAAAGAATTCTTTTCGTCGTCCAACCGTTGGTGTTGATTTCCAGTATTTTCAGTCCGTTACGTAACATGATGAGTTGCTTTACTTATGTTTTTTCTTCCCCTTTTTTGGTCTGGGGGCTGGTTGGGCGATTTTGACCGGCCCAGGGTTTTCCTTTTTCGGAGGGGGGCTCGGGGTCTTTGACCTGCTTTTGGTGGCTCGCGTGCGAGTGCAGGGGCCCTCTTCGCTGTCAGATGAGGAGGATCCATCCTCACTTCCAGCCTTTTCCTCTTCTTCTTCTTCCTCTTCAGTTTCTTCCGATGATGGTGCTTCAATCATCTCCTCCAAACTGGATTTGTTGTTGTTGCTTTGGATGATTGAATCTTTGAAGGCCTTGCAACACTCGGGGTCATCTGGTATGACTACTGCCGGGAGGTTATTCGCCTTCAGGAGCGCGTTGAGCACCTGGTTATAACAACCAGGCTTCACTGCATTCGCCACATTTGCATGGGTTATGCAGATCAGTATTTTAGCACTCAGATCTCCTGTTACGCTGAAATGTGCAGGTCCTGGTGCAGTCTTCATCTCTGCACTCTTTTTAGCGGCGCTCGCGTACGTTGTTTCCTTCGCTTTTCTTTCTTCTTCTTCCTTTCTTCTAATAATTTCACGGCGCTTGGGACAATTAAGGGCCATCGTTCGATGTTCCCCTTTGCAGTTTAGGCACTTCTTCGAGGTACTTTCGCACTTGTCGAATCTGTGCCCTTCTGTGGCGCACTCACTGCACCACAACTTGTTCTTATCCGGGCAGGTGGTTGATGTATGGGCTTCGAGTTTGTAGCACACAAAGCACATTTGTATGCTACTGAATTTCTCTTGTTGGATGTTTTTTCCCGGTATTCTCATGTTGAATACGAGAATACCATTTTGGGTGGCCTTCCTTGCCATGTCCGTGGTTGCGAAAGTTATCTTGAACACGTGAGTGTGTTCGTGGAATTTAATGATTTCCCGAACTTGGGCTCACGGGTTGCTTCTAGTAATCTCCTCTTTGAGCTCTTCAATTTTGTGCTCTCCTACCCAGCTCTCCACTTTGCGGCAGATGACGCTTCTGTTTGCTGCCACTTGTGGGGGGGTTTTGGCTTCCAGTCCGGTTTCCTTTAGTACCCTCGCTCCCTCTTCTGAGAGGAGCTGGTCCACATATTTGGTCTCGGCACACATGGCGATGAAGCCCGATGAAACATCGATGAGTTTCACCAGTGCCATCTTGAGTTCAATGTAGAGGGTTTCGCAGAGGTTCTTCTTCGTTGGGGTCTGTTTTACGGCTATTGTCCCTAAGGGGACCCTCTTAGTGAAGGCCTCCATGGTCTTGGCGTTCTTCTTCTTCCTTCTTTCTCTGTAACAAAGTGTAATTAATGTGTTTTTTATGTGTGAAAAATGTTAGGGTGTGGTAAAGGAGGTATAGGATGGTGTGAGTGGGGTTGGTAATGGGTTTCAAAATAAATTTGAGAAGAACGCCCCCGTCCATCTCTCCTGTTGCTCTCCCGCTCGTATGCTGCTAGTATGATGGATGATAGGGTGATGGGGTGGGTCTCGGGTGGGGACCTCAGAGGGTTGAGCTTGGTGCACTTAATGCATAGCGGCCGAATCAACGACCGCTAAGTTGGTGCCACCCCCTCACGGGTACGTACGCCATAACTGCATCCAACTACATAGAGACGGGTGTATCTCCCTCTATGATTCTGGCCGGGTCCCCCGGGCGATGAGGATTTCTCCTCCGTCCAGGACTCGCAGTTATGCCCCAGTATCGAGACAATTTCTGACTTATGCTTCTGCTGTGGGCTAGGCCTCAAACCAGTGTTCACATAAGCCCTTAATAATGCCAAACCAAGTGGCCAGCATAGTTAAGACGAAATCAATGAATGACACACATCCGAGCGGGTTCACACGCAGAGCAATGGGCGGGAGCAGTGAGGTGCTTAAGCCTTCATTGATTCACGAGGCTTCGAAGTAAAAAAAGTTCTCTCTTTTGAAGGATGAAACTGGGTTCACCTTAAGACTTCCAGAATAGGCTCGTTTCTGTAGGCAGCGCTCAAATGTCAGTCAGACACTAAAACAAGTAAAAAGTGCTGCTGTATCCAAAGGTGCTTCAGCAGAACGCAGTAGAACGGATTTTCGGCCGTCAGTAGATGACCGACGATAAGTTCCCGTATTAATAGAATTTTCTGTCTCTACCAACCATTCAAGCTTTGGCGCCAGTTCACGTGGTTGCAGACTGAAGGAAAGCCTTCAAAGGAAAGCAAAGAGAGGGAACCCGTAAAGAACAAGTAGAGAAACTGTGGTTGATGGACAGAAACCAGTGGAAGAAGATGCATTGTACCCCTTGAAGCGATACCTAGTGAAGTTCGGATCTTACAGGGGTCAGCATTCTCAATTTTAAGTGCACACCTTAGCATCAGAAAGCTTTTGGATCAATGGGAACTGAGTTGCGCGAAGATTAGGTAGCTCAAAGTTAATATGTAGATTAACAACAACGGGCCATTCTTCAAGAGGAGCAAGGGCTGGCCTAAGAGGTTCTCAGAAAATTTCACCTCATCAAACTTCTTTTGTGTTCCCAAAACTCAAAGAGAATTAGACAAGAGCATGAGTAGGGTCACTGGGTGGTGCGAAAACTGCCATCTTGACATGGTCTAAATCGAACAGCACAGCAATGTTTAGAGAAAGGTTAGAGAGGTGGAAGCACCTTTGCCAGACGTGTGCAAAGGCTTTACACTTTTATTCCATTAAATTGTGCATAAAAGTGCCCAAAAAATCATATTTCACTCTTTCGAAACTTTCATGTTGAGAATGCGACCGTTTTGCCACCCAGCAAAGGAGCTCAAACGTCTATTTCCGAGAACTTGCTCTCGTTGTTGACTCGTTTCTCGAGGTTCATAATGCAGCCTCTCGACCATAGTTGAAGAAATTTAGAGTCGCACTTCCTTCCTTACCTATAACAGAGTGCATAATAATGCCAGCGTTATTTGAACAAGTAAAAGTTTTCTTGCTATTTAAATAATATTATGAAGATGCGCTTGTTAGTTAAACTAGATTAAATGAAAAAAAACCTCGTTAGTTAAACTAGATTAAATGAAAAAAAAACTCGTTAGTTAAACTAGATTAAATGAAAAAAACTCGTTAGTTAAACTAGATTAAATGAAAAAAACCTCGTTAGTTAAACTAGATTAAATGAAAAAAACCCTCGTTAGTTAAACTAGATTAAATGAAAAAAAACTCGTTGGTTAAACTAGATTAAATGAAAAAAACCCTCGTTAGTTAAACTAGATTAAATGAAAAAAAACCTCGTTAGTTAAACTAGATTAAATGAAAAAAAACCTCGTTAGTTAAACTAGATTAAATGAAAAAAAACCTTGTTAGTTAAACTAGATTAAATGAAAAAAACCCTCGTTAGTTAAACTAGATTAAATGAAAAAAACCTCGTTAGTTAAACTAGATTAAATGAAAAAAAAACTCGTTAGTTAAACTAGATTAAATGAAAAAACCTCGTTAGTTAAACTAGATTAAATGAAAAAAAACCTCGTTAGTTAAACTAGATTAAATGAAAAAAAACTCGTTAGTTAAACTAGATTAAATAAAAAAAAACCTCGTTTGTTAAACTAGATGGCATTGAAATGCCCTCGTTGGCATTTCCACAACCATTGGTTGGTTTTACAACCAACCAATCGGTATGGAAATCCCTTCGGCAGGTTACGTGACCGAAGAGTAGTGTTATGTGCGCGAAGAGAGGAGGCAGGGAGGTGTAGTGATGTCATTGGCTAGGTGTGTGTAATGACATGTGTGGATGAAGTTGCCTGCGTACACGTGTGAGACTTAACGCACCGCAAAATAGGCGACCAGCTCTTTACGAACGCTTATTTTTAGTATTTTTTGGTCTCACTGGGTCTCGAACCCGGAATCGAGGCGCTGGAAGTCTAACGCTTTTATCCACTAGTCCAAAATGTTACTTAGCAGACTACGCTTTTACCGTCATCAAAGAACTTTGCAATTATAATTGTTAAAAAGGTCATTTTTAACAATTCCGGACTCGACCCTCGTTGTGGCTTAACAAAATCCGTTCGATCTTGTATAAACTTAAAAGTTTGGATGTTAACTTCTTTGAGGATGAAATCGTTCTTTTCCCCTGTAATTTATAGCCAGTTGCTTATTGGTTTTAAAAGGGAAATAATGTCAACTACAAAGACGGATTATCCTTCTCTTACCGAAATATTGTACTAGAGAATTATACGTGCAAGGTTTTCAAACCATTTCCTAGTAATAGATCAAATTCAAACATCCCCCTATCTTTTATCCAAACTTTTAAAACTAACATTTCAAATCACCGAAGATTTTAAAACAAATGCTAGAATTTTAAAATAAAAAAATTCAACAATGGGTCACGTTTGGGATTCAAATACCCCTTCAAAGCTTCACAATTCTAATTTAAATTCAAATGTCCCGGCAAATGAAGATTCCATACCTCTCAATTCAAAATGCAAATTATGTGATAGAATTCATATGCTAAATTTTCGTAAGTACAATAGCCTTTCCAAAAGGAGAGAGAAGTGCTCAAAGTTGAAACTACGAACTCTGTGCTCGTCCTCAACATTTGTCGTACCTTTGTCCTGCCTCCCGTTATCTCCTATCACATCAGCGCAAGATTTGCAAAGCTAAAACTCACATTTCAGCTCTATGCCATGTAAGAGTCAAAACCGATGATAATTTGTTACAAATTATTAGGATGGATATCCGATCTGTAAAATGTTCTGGAACTTTGTCAAAACTTGACATAGATTTCCTGGTTCTTATTCTCACCATAAATTAAACAATGGGTCGTTCAATTTAAGATTTTGCCTTGCCCACGTTATTTTTATCCATTCAAAACGGCGTTAATGGGCTTCCTCGGACATGTTGTTCTTCCGAAAATGATTTAATCGCTTTTACTCCCAATTCCTTCATCAAACTTTATTCTAATTTTAACAAATTTTTCCGGCACTTCTGAACAATTAGAAGCATTAGGAGAGCTTTGGCACTCTTCGTTCAAAGCTCTTGGACGAATCGCTTGAAGTTGCGGGTGTCGTTCTTATTCAAAATCTCATTAAAAAGCATCCGTTTTGGCAGGTGGGCGAGTTCTTGAGCTTGTTCCTGGAGACGATGAAAAAGTCCGAGTAGTTAGACTACTAAGATGGGATGGACAATCCTTCAGTATCCTATTAAACACCTATATCCCTCGAGCCCTCTATTCTAACTATGGATCTAAAGATAAACACTCATGCCCTGTGAATTCCGAAAACAAACGGGATCAGAAAATTTCTGGCGATATTTCTTGCTCCTTTGTGTATCCTAGAGGGGCAACGGAATCTTCAAACCTTTTTATGATGGTAACCTTATTCTGAGAGTGAAATTATAGGAAAAATATTTTTGACCTGTAGATTTTCCACTCACCCTGCCTTCGTGTATCTACCCTCCTTTCGTCTATCTGCTCTCATTTGCCTGTCGATGAGATCGCTTTATCGGTTGCACATCGAATTCTCTCGCTGAGACTGACCATTTTTTATTTAGGTAATTGGCTACATATGCGACTTTATTACACACGCTACTTGTGGGGTTCGTGTGACGCGTTTATGACCCCCCCCCATCCTACTTGGGTTTAAAGGGTGGGCGAGGGCATTAATTCACATTTTCAAACATAGGATCAGGGGTGGTGTTCCCTCGATCTTGGTTCTTCCCAAGCTGGTGTGTGTGTGTGTGTGTGTGTGTGTGTGTGTGTGTGTGTGTGTGTGTGTAGGGGAGGGGGATTTCCTTCAGACGTTACTTATTTTAAAAAATCAGAAAGCGGAGAGATTTTAAACTTCGAACACCTTACACCTTCTTACGTACGGAGTGGAAAGGATCAGCGTCGCCTACAAAATATCATTCATTCATCCGCTTTGTATTCTCTGCTCACCTTTCTAATTATGTATTTTAATATTGTAAGTGTGTGTGTATATATTAGTAGTAAGTTAATTTAGGCTTATTAAGGGAATCAGATATTTAGTTTCATTGTTTGGTCGTAGTCAAATATTTTACGTTGGATGAAACTTTGGTTCTCTTGTGCGTACTTTCAAGTCTTTCAGGCTGGCAGGTGCAGACTCCTTTCAAATTAATTCTTTTCAGTCGTGTGCGAGTGTAGTCGCGGGCGACTCTACATCTCACTATGTCGGTCGGTCGGTCCCCGTTTTGCTTTTTTGTTTTTGTAATAACATTGTAACTATTAGGTCGTTTCTAACGAAATTTGAAACCCTTCTGTTATTTTACATTCTCTTTCGAATGATATAATTGTCAAAGTCTTCCCAAAGTTAGCCTGATAATTATTTTGTTTTGACAATAACATCATAACTATTCGGCCCAATTCTAACTAAATTTGAAACCCTCATGTTGTTTTACATTTTCAAATGATATAATTGCCAAAGTCTTCCCAAGGTTAGCCCGGGAATATTTTGTTTTGACAATAACATCATAACTATTCGGCCAATTCTAACGAAATTTGAAACCCTTATGTTGTTTTATATTTTTTTTCGAATGATATAATTGCCAAGTTCCTCCCAAGGTTAGTCTGGGAATTATTGAAAGTTTTGAAGGTCGTAAGGCCATACATAAATCAGAATAAGTGAGAGCACGTGACTTTTTGGTCAGCAGACCTTGTTATCAAACGTTTAACACCTTCAATTTCAACTATTCAAAGAGTGAATTAATCCCTTGCTAAAACTAACTATATACTAACGAGAGGAATTTTGGAATCAACTCCTCTCAAAGCAATCAATCCGAATATTGCTTACTCTAAACACCTTTTAAAATCACAAGAAAGATTAAATCCTGACAACTTGGAAGTGTGACACCTGCACGTTTCAAATGCCCAGGTGTGATTTGAACTAAACTAGTCTCTCCGATTCAGTATACGAGTACTGTACCTCTCACCCATTTTCACTCGCTAGAAAGTTTTGGCAGAGATGTACCCAGTGGCTTTCCCTTTAAAGTGGCACACAATGAATTTTAAAGGTGCATTATTAGACCACCGAATAATTTTGCATTAGACCTATTTAACTTACAACCCACGAATCATCATGGAGCTCATGCACGAACAAGACCGATTTAACACAAAAACCTGTGAAAGTGCAGGTTGTATCGCAATCAAATTAAGTTTTCGCCCATTTTCACCTTTCCATAGCAACAAAACAAAGGCAAGAAATTTGCTGGCTCTCTTTCCACGTTGTTCGAAACAAATACGTGCTAGAGTTCAATTCTCTTTGCACATTGAAGTGTTGAAAACAATTGTTATCTTCTAGCTGAACTCAGAAGCCGGCAGCACTAGGAGGTTCGAAATTGAGTGGCAATATACATAAAAATGCAATGGCAACTGGAAATATGAAAGGAATTAGATACTAATTAGCGAGCGTAATAGACTCCAAAATGAACATTCTTGTACTTTATTGCATTCTTCGTTTTCTGGGGTGGAAAATAGACTCTCGCGTGTATCCAGCAAATTGAAATGATTTCAGTGGAAGAAGGTGGGTTGATTTATATTGTTAATTATTAAAAATAAAAATGGTCCAGGATATACTTGAGAATGGACAGAAAACTTATGTAGAGAGAGGACAGGAGGAGAAACCAAGGCAGGACTAAAGACACAAATGCTAATTTGAGCCCTCGTGATGGGGATCTATCGAAGGAGGCGTGCTATTTTGTAAGGGCAAGAGAGAACAGAGCTTACAAAATCTAACAGAAAAAAGTGAAAATCTTACGTTGGGGGGGGGGGGGGGACTGTCTTTTAAGGCCTACATCAAAACGTTCGTATATAAGAGCAAATGAGTTCAAAAGTAGGAATTAAAAAACCTTTGTGGGATTATTTGTGTTTTTAACCTTTAATGCTAATATTAGATCTTGTCTGAAAAATAACTTACTCGTATTTCGAATTAAGCTGCAATGTACGCAGCTATGGAAATCGGTAAGCTTCTTCGATAGTGCAGGTGATCACGACGCAGTTAAAAACAAAGTTTTACGCCCATTTTACACCTCAGACCCCACAACTATGCGAAATCAGTTCATACAAAACTAACAATGACCGAATCCAATTATCATTAGTCAATGTATCTCCAAGTTTCTTGCAATGGAGTTCTTAGTTTGTACATTGGAGTCTATTATTTTTAAGTACAAACATGAGGAAGTGTTATCGACGGTGTCCTTCACCGTCTTTGCATTTATACTATTTTTCTTCTCTTCTCCCTTTATAATGAATCAACTCCCGTTTGTTTATAACGACTATATTAAATGGGTAAATAAGACCGTGCCATTGACTTAACTATTAAACCCGGTCGCGAAACATTTTATGATAATTTAATAATTCTCTTGCTAACATCTCATTTCATTTATTTGGTAATATTTGATTTTATCTGTCCGCTAATTACATAACTTTAACGTGATGGAATTTCCATTTTAGTAAACTAAATCACACACGTAATGGATAAGAAAAACTCATATGAAACTGGCGGCCAATTATTTTGCTCGTAAGTTTGAACATACTTAGTAATTTGGGGCAAATTGTCAAACCTTCTTTTGTAATTAGGAAAAAAATATATGACTATGTAATGTAAGCAAAAAATAATATGGCACTTTTTGGAGGACTTTTTAACGAAATGTAAACACCTTTTGAAGCAAAATGCCATGTTAAATTTGCTTTCTTTATCCGAAGCGATTGATAAAAATGGAGGTTTGCTTTATAGGTTTGGAAACGGCCTTTGGTAAATTGGAAGATGGTCTCAAATCGATGTTATCTTCGGCCCTTCAGAACAATACACTTCAGAATGATTGCGTGAATGAGTCAACCCTTGTTCACAAAGATCTAACGTAAACAAAAAATAGAGCACTTTACAATGCTTAATAAGTGGGAAAGTGCGTGATAAACATCTCCGCCATCAGAAATATAAAAAGTGGTTGGCAAAGAATTTAAGGGATGAGAAACAATGCGGAAAATAGAAAGCTAACATAGCCAACAGAATAAAATACTTAGGGGCTCTAGGGACCTTGAGGGATGCACCTCCCCTGAACTTGCCCCAGGTGCCTCCCCTGCGGGAAATTTATTGAAATATGAAAGAGAACTGAGATTCAGAGGTGACTAGGGAACAAATTCCGCATGTGATAATGAACGACTCTAGCTAACGTGGTCCTTTTTTTTCTTGAGGAATAAAGGGTAAATAGAAGGATAAACAAAGGAACAACCTCTGAACTTGTACTCTCCCCGAGAGTCAAAAGTGATCAGGACTAATGCAACCTTACTACTCCTCGGAAAATAAAGGCAAGGAGAGAAAATGGGTTTAGCAGCTCCAGGGCGTTGCGAGGAAAGTGAAAATACTAACAGATGATCACCTAGAAAGAAAGTTGGAATGAAAGTACAGAAGAAGAGGGCCTGTGGGGAACAACGAACAACCACTCACACACATGAATTCATGAACTGAGAAGATGTCCGATTGTAATTTAATCTATTTGAAATGAAAGAAAAAAAAAGAAGCAACCAAGTCAGGCTAAAATCCGAGCGAAAATAAACCTGGATTCGTTAACGTCGAATGAATTAGGCACAAAAGCATTGAGACGTCACTCTTACATGGCATCAGAACGATACAGCTACAACCCATGAGTTCCACTTCGTGAAGTCAAACAAAATCTTCTTGGTAGTACGTAATCCTCCATTACACCTTTGGAGTGAAGCTGGATATTCTTTATGTAACGTAGCAGGGTAGGGAATTGATCCCTTACGCCGGATAGTCATAACTTAGGGTCTGGGCTCGATTCACCTTGCCAACATGTTCCGATCAACCACTACGATTTCATCACCTTAACTCAAAATCCCGTGGGTTGAGCAACAGCAATATCTCAACCTTTCTTTAGCTTTCTCTCATCCTTTCGCCTAAAGCGTAGAGGGGAAGGAAGTGGGTCCCATCGGGGAAAAGACGCGGGAATTTATTACTTTGTACATTGATAAACATGGAACGCGGGGCCGTTATGGCAGAAGGCGGTTAATGAAGAGAATTGTACCCGCTGATAGAAACGAGAGAAATCAAATGTGAAACCACCTGATAAATGTGCAGGAAGTGTGGAGGAGTGCGCGAGGCAGAAATAAATTGAAAAGTTTTTCTATAAAAGGGAAACGGTTTGTTATGGAGGTATTAGTTGCACACACCAACTACCATTCATGGTATCGGTTCTCCGAACTCTATTTCACTCCCTGGATTCCTACAAAAGTTGATGACCAACTTCAGAATGGTACTAAAGGTAGGCGTACAATACTAAACCCTACTACTATCGACAACACCTATTTTTCACATATCTTCCATACAAAAATACGGTTCAATTTTATTATTTTTAAGCAAAGTTTTAAAAGAGCGATCTTAGATTTTAATAATCCTGTCCCATAACTACTCTCGAACCAAAAATTCAATTAAATCTTAATATTATTATCGATATTACTATTAATATTTTTAAAGTCTACAGAGATTTGGACCCTTTTAAACAGCTTAGGACTAACAACTCAATTTTCATAGTCTAAGAATGTTATAGACAATATGAACTTATCGATAGATTATCTGATGTTAGGAGAATCCTTATGGAGACACTTGTACCAAAAAGCCCCCGGGAGGGGGGATCGGTCTCGTGTGCACTGCTACACCTGGTACCTAATGGGTAGCGTGGCTGGCCTACCGAACCTTTTTTTTAAGCGCCCATCTGGCGACCCCGCCTACCGAAATAAGTACCCTCAACAAGTAGATTGAGATTACCTGGGTTTTATTCCTTATATACATTTCCATTTCTCGCCTATTTTCTCGATCGGTGATTAACATTGCAGGCTAGTCGCCAACTAGCTTACGCCCATTCATCCGGGGGAGGGAGGGAGGGAGGGGTTCATTCCTTCCTCTTAGCTTTGGTTGGGGTGGTGTTTATTAACATGTCTATATTCTGAGAGATATTCTTCTGATTCTTCTGTTTTATCCCTTCTGAATATATATATATATATATATATATATATATATATATATATATATATATATATATATATATATATATATATATATATATATATTCCCACCTTTTTTGTGTTTGTTGATTCCCGGATATAATTCCTTTGTAAGTCACCCAATATGTTTCAATTTCCACCTCAATCCATTTAATTCACTTCTCAATTTAAAGGAATTGATGGCGACAATGACCATTTGTTCCCTCGTTTCCTTCGCCACTGCCGTCGATTTCCACAAACATGAGGGGCACTATGTAAGTCCTACCAAATCCTGCTTCTACAATAATCGCACGTTCGTATATCAGAATTTCCGTGTTCGTCAGTAAAAACTTATTTCCGGGGCTTCGGAAGTGCATCATAGCTGTAATTATTTCCTAGTAGAGAAGTTCGTCGTGCCATCCATGATCTGATAGTTTATTTTGCTCTTTTCTTCCAATTTTGGGGATGGCACTCAAAATGCTTCGTTCGGAAGGGAGCGGGGGGAATTTTTATAATTAATGCCTGATCAAATTTAGGCAGTAGATAAAAGTGCGCTGACCGAACAGAAAATAAATAAATGAATGGAAAGCCTAACGAGATAGTTTCCCACCTCCACAAATTCGTTAGTTGGAGCAAAGACAAATCTAAAGTAAAAAATTGAATCTCCTCTGGGCGACTTTGAAGGATAAAACCTGGAATAGGCTTTAAAAGAAGGGAAGGGGAGGGGGGGGGGCATCTTTAAACCTCCCCTTCCCTGAGTTCGACTGAGCTCCCCCCGCATCTCCTTTTCTCTTCAGCCCCCGATCCCGTATTCCTTCTCGTACGGCATCAAGGACGACTACAACGGGGTTCATTTCGGACAAACGGAGAGATCCGACGGGAAACGAACCCTAGGATCCTACTCGGTCCAGCTTCCGGACGGGAGACTACAGACGGTAGGTTGTGTCCTGTAGCCGACGCCAAACGTGGCTCTGCGGCGGTAGGCTCAAGCTCCCCCTCCACGTCTAGTTTAAAGCGAAAACGAACGCGGGCATCGCAGAAAATTTGTAAGGAGAGATCTGTAAAGAAAGTGGTGAAAAAGAGGAAGTGAAAATGTATGTATGCCAGATTAGGCGCGAATTATCCTACAGGCATTGGACCCGGGAGGGAAAACTGGAGGGCGTTAGGAGCAGGAAGGCATACAATCGTAACCCATTTCTGCCGCAGCAACACTGCCTACCGATGTTACACCGGACCACCTCTTGTGGGTGGTAGACTCTTTTTTTTTTTATTTAAGGGGCTATCTGGCGACTGCCGACTTAGGCATAAGTCGCCGTAAACAAACAGCCTAGTTCTAGGCTACTTTAAAAAATGGAACAGGAAACAACAATAAAAAGAAATAACAATAACAATAACAAAACAATAGCAAAGACAATAACAAAAACAACAATTAAACCTGGTTAAATGAAAGAGAAAGACCGGCCTCCCCCAAGAAGTTAACCAGTCAAAGTGCACGCACTCGTCCCGAGCACAAGGGACAGTCGGTAGCGACCCCGCCCATCCCGGTACCAGGACAGGTATCGTGCGCGAAGATCACCCAGACTGGGACATTCGACAAGCATGTGCCGAACAGTCTGGGGGACTACGCAGTCGTTGCAATAGGGCGAGAACCTGAGGCTTCGAGATTGGGACAAAAAGCGTTCTTGTGTCCCCTTTAACCTGACAAGGTGGTCACCTTTACAGAATTTAGAGAAAGACGAACCAGGCATGACCGTAAATCCACTCGAGGCTAGTTCCAAAAAAGACAGGGTGGAAGTCAGAAGTGAAGGACAGGTAATAAAAGGAACAGAGAATGAAGAATTAGTATCATAACGCTTATTTTTATTATTTTAAAGTAATATTTATCGATTCTATTTTTTTACTGTAATACATTCAAGGACATACATATGGAAGCCATTCCAAATCTAAGTGTTATTTTATGTGAAAATAAATTCTGAACTAAATCTTTTGTTTAATAGATTCAAGGCGTTATTTATAATTCTCATTTCGGTTATCTAGCTCTATTGAGGTTCCTCAGTCGCTACACGAAATGTCCTTTCGCGGGTAAGGAGACCAGAATTGTACTGCATACCCCGAATGAGGTCTTACAAGCGCTTTGTATAACGGCACATCAATCTCTTTCGATTTAAACGGCCGAGATTATGACACATGAATTCTTTTCCATGGTGACTGTGTTTAAAAATTGATGTCATATTGTATTTTTTTCAGAGATTATCATGACTTATTGCATTACCTTTCACTGATCCACGTTGAATTACATCTGCAAACTTTCCGATCATTTTGCTAATTAATCTGAGTCATTTTGCAAATTATAACATTCCCTAAGACGCTAGTATCGAGCTTTTAACGGAAAAGAATGAGATCAGTTCTATCATGTTTGTTTGCCCTAGTATCTAGTTTAGTATCATCAACAAATTTTGAAATTTTCCCTAATAAATTTTTGTCAAGAAAGGTTTATATATATATATATATATATATATATATATATATATATATATATATATATATATATATATATATATATATATATATATATATATATATATATATTAGTGTAGATGGGTAGGAGTCTTTATTGGATGCAAATTTTGTTAAAAAAACATGGTATATTTCACCTTGATCATTTTCCTTTGGCATTGGCAACTTTCTATTCTTCTTACTGTCTTTTTTAGTCCATCTCGTAGATGGTAGATCACTTATCCTATGTTCATATCTCTTTCTAATAAAAGCTCAGCAATTTAAGTTTGGTTTTTACCAAACGCATTTATTAAAAAGAGATATGAACATAGGACAAGTGATCTACCATCTACAAAATGGACTAAAAAAGATAGTAAGAAGAATAGAAAGTTGCGAAAGGAAATTGATCAAGACGAAATATACCATGGTCTTCAACAATATATATATATATATATATATATATATATATATATATATATATATATATATATATAAAGCAAGGGTCTGAGAATAGCACCCTGAGGAACGGCGCTAGTACCCGATGATAAACTACTTCCATTGACAACAACTCTCTGTCTACGGTTTTCCGGACAGACTTCTTACTTGTTCCGGGAATCACACAATGCTCCAGTTCTTATTTATCATCACATACCTTCCTTTCACGATGGTTCTAATTCAAATTTTCAAGTAACCTTTTGGTATGAACTCGTTCCTGATGGTTGTGCTCTCCTGTACTACTAAAGATTCAGGGGGTTGTCAGACCAGTCCTTAAATATCTCGATTCTCATTTTGTTCATTCTTTTTCCTCTTCCTCTTTTCTCCATTTTCTTGATTAAAAAAAATACCTCTCTTTCTTTTGACCGTAATTAATATCTTTCGGAGCAACGCCAGAATTCAGTCTTTCGTTCGCATGAACCTTCATTATTTCCTAAATACCTACTTCGTAAGGAGAATCATGCACTATTAATTGTCTTTGTCATTTAGCACGAAGACCATCATGAAATCCTTATTTTAAATTTTGCCTTGCCTATGTTCTTCCTATTCGGACTTTCTGATTTTATCATTCATCTCCCTTTACACGTTTCTCGAGAACTACGAACTCTTCGAAATAAGAATTAACGAGGATGTTATTTCAGGTTAAGTACATCGCTGACCATCGCCTTGGATTCTACGCCGAAGTTACTTACAAAGGAATAGCCAAATACCCATCCAAAGGGGGGTCACCAATCACTTTTCCACCTCAGTACCACTGAGCAACCCATGGTATCAGTTCCTAAGTAACCTATCACAATATGCCATATAGATTCAACCTATGTCGAAATTTGTGTACATCTGTATAAAGAATAAACACATTTATTCTTATATATTAATTATAATAAAGTTTTTTCTAATTAAAAAAATATTTCCATTTTTCCATTACTCATAAAAAGAGCGGATAGCAAAGGATATTTAGCAACCAATAACGCGAGTCATCGAGAGAATAACTTCATACTTTAAGAACTGGAACTAGAACCAATCATATGGGGCAGGAGGGTGACGATGAGGAAAGAAGACGAATTGGGATTGAGATAAATCGTCTGAAGACAAAGAGAAGATAAAGAAATCTCTCATTAACCAAAGTGAAGAAAAGCGAATTTCAAAAACATTCATAAAATATGTCTTCAAAATGGGCCCAGCAAACCACACAGTGAACAGAATCATTTTTTTCGTGGACGGAATTATCTTTTTAACCTAAGGCATAATCGATGAATAATAATCGATGCCCGTAAGAAAATGTTATTATTATTTCAAGATAAGAAGCAAAAACCTACCTGGCATCCGAACCAGAAAGTTTTTTGGAGCAAATTTATTAAGAAAGTAGTGAGGTACGATATAATAGTCCAAGAGCTTATAGAGGAGCCTTACTCGTGCCAGAGAGGGCTCGCAATTCTTGCGAACGAAATAATTAAAATAAAATAAAATAAAATCTATTTTGCATTGAATCAACAAAAATCCTCCTCCATTAATAAATTCACCAAAAGCTAAATGAAATAGCTACATGATCAAGGATATCCGTAACTTATGCAAATACTTTGAAAACTATTTATGGAAAGGCAAACATTCACGCTTCGTCTTCCATCTGCTGCATTTAAAGGCCGTTGGCACGGGAAAATAACGAAAGCTTCCAGCTATCGAAAATCACGCTGTAATTTCTAATTCGCTATGTACTAACCTCAATTTTTTCTCATTTGGAAGAAGTTTAAAGAGAAAGTAAGGGTGAGAGGAACTTAAAATAACATGAGAGCTTTAGACTCATCCACAAGATGTGTAGTAATATTTTTTTAGCAAACAGAAAAAGGAAATGTCATTAAAAATATTGATCTGTTAAAGAAAGGGAAAGTTAAGAGGAAATGGTCCCTTCTACTTTTACTTATAAGGATTTATGTAATTTTTACCAATGTTTCTTCATTTTCGTTTCGCTTGGATAGAAAGAGAATACTAAGTAGAGGCTGCTATGTTATAAAAAAGACGGTGGTTACCCTCCAGACCAGTGACGGGAATCCACCCTCAAGGGAACGTTGAGCCCTTCTGAGACATTCCATCTACTCTGCAATGAAGTTCTGCACCACAGTTCAGATGGTAAGGCAAACAAACGACTTCCCTGCAAGCATTTCTTGTAGTAGCAGTTCACGTTAAAAGGGGTTCAAGTATCGCTTAATTGAATTGCAGTTCTTGGCGTGTTCGTGGAGGATGGCGCTAGGAAGTTTTGCACAACATTACGAAATAGTTCATCTTCCACCAGTCTATAATTCCGGGCCCTCTCCGCCCCCGTCCTTCGAAACGAAGTCGTACATCCTTCCTCCAATCCAAATCGAGAGAGGGACCCAAACCAATAATCGCCCACAGAAGCCCACGCGTCATAAGC
Source organism: Ceratothoa steindachneri (assembly GCA_963969495.1). NCBI lineage: Eukaryota > Metazoa > Arthropoda > Malacostraca > Isopoda > Cymothoidae > Ceratothoa > Ceratothoa steindachneri. The sequence continues at coordinate 6,454,258 of OZ018323.1, forward strand.
TAGGTGACGACACCTTTCCTGCCGTCATATCAAGTTTCGAACACATTGTGAACAAAAACGCGTCGCGGTCAACTGCGGGAATAGAAATGACTTCCATTAAAATTGAAAAACCTCTCTCTCATCCTCAGACCGCGGAAGGGGGCGGTGACTCTTCGTTTATCAACTTGAATTTTGGTTCAAATTTGAAGAAAGGTGGCAAGAAACTGGAATCTCGTCCCTTAGCATCTTTCCCTAAAAAGGAGATCGGAAAGAAAGGTCTTCAGACTAATGAAAAGGCGGAACATCATTTCAGCCAAATCCCCTCAAAGAGCTTGGGAAATGTCGAAATGGAGGAAGAGCCTGGAAATGTGAAGCATCTTCAAAGCACACCAATATCAAATGTTGGCGATGAGACGCATCCCAAATCCATAAATTCTTTTAGACCGACTCAAGACAAAACACCTATGCCTGAAAAATCCGAAACAAACATGATTACTTCATCGTTCCAAAACATAAATTTATTTCCCTCTTTTCAAAAACCCACTGCGACACGACCCCTCAAGCAGGTATGTACGAAAACCTATCTAATTAAACCTTGAATTATCTTACAAAACGATTATCTAAATGCAATCGGAGTATGATGAACATCAAAACTGATTTTTCTCATTCTTCTAGGCGATTCATTCACACTTGCCAGCAGTACAAGACGAGACCCCCTTACACACTCCAATACATCGTTGAGACAGACGGAGTTGAATGGATACGATACACCCGTATGTGGTTTCTGCCAGCAAAAGTTTCAGCGGAAAATTTTAAATCAGGACAGCTGCGGCACTATCCCTACAACACTTTCTAACATATCACTAATTCAGGTTTTAGCCGTGCCTTAACGCACATGGAGCATTATTACTACATTTCTATTGCTTTTAATCGTTCTTTCGCGTTCGGTAATGGTTATTTCCTATCCATTAGTGCTTCTCCTGGAGCGAGAAGCAAAAAATATATAAAATGCAAATAGGCCTATTTCTTTTGCAATAAAATCTAACTTTTGTAATTCAATTTAGACCTTTGCAGATCATACATAGAAAATAAGGCAATAACAAAGAGAATACACGTTTTTAAAGTCTTTTGTATGATTATAATGGAAAAAGTCTGTGAGCCTGTAGTAAGAAGTAGAAGTATGAGGAGATTCAGAGAGATTTTAGCCTGAAATGATTTCAGAGGATATAAAACAAAAATGTGTGAAATCCCGAGAAATCCATTAAGGAATCTGATGACGAATAGTAAGGGAAAAATCCACACACACACCCTACACATAACCAAATCCCCATCGTTGAAGTGCGTCGTGTGAAAGCGAAATTTTTAATTGAGAAAAGAAACAAGTGCAACCCAAGAGCAGTAAAAGAGCGCGAAGAGAAACATACAAATGAAAATGTGAATCAGGAGATAAATAGTAACCGTAGTGTGTGTGTGGGGGGGAGGGGGGGGCACACGCGATATGGAAGATTCAACAACATATGTACCAGTGACTCCTGATGTTTGAATCCACGCATTACACATAGCCCGGTTCCAAGTCTCTCGTCTCCCAGACGCAGCGCCTGGTAGAGCCCCGCTTACTTCAAACAGAGGGGATACGGCGTGGAAACCGACCCCCTCTTGGGACTTGGATCCATCTGTATACACTGGCACGGTTCCAGCGTGACACGGAGTGTGCTCCAAAAAGGCCCAATGAAATACTCCTGTGTAAAAAAGAAAACCTTTTTGTCAGGTTGCGGTACAAAAGAGTTTTTTTCCACCCGAATGCTGGAGAAACGTAGCTGACAAATTCGAATGAATCTTTCAAAGTGAATTCGTTGCGAGTGAGAGGTTCAATTATGAGGACTAGAAACTTGGCTAAGTTAAAGCTAGGGGTGTTAATAGATAATATTTCTGCCTAATTCTGTCCGTAATATCAGTTGATACTCCCAGCTACACTCAAATAAGGTTAGTGCTTGTGCAGAGAAATTCTTACTTTTATTTTAGTTTGTCCCATTTATATCCAAATGATCTAGTTTACAAATGACTTTTCCTTAATTTAATGCTTTAGTCGTCCTCTTTGGCCCCTCCATTATTGCTTATTTAATATTTAAATTTTCATGCGTTAGTTTACTCATATTTATTGAACGTTCAATCACTTAAATTTTAACTTTATTGAATTACTTGCTTCGCTCCATCTATTAATATCCGCTTTGATTACATACCCCCTGATCTAACTTATTTTGGATTGTTCGCCCTGCCCTTATAATTCTTTCTTGCTGTGGTTTATAGTGAATTTCTTGTATTCCGCTTAATGCTTGATTCATGTTTATTATTCAAATTTGTTGCTCATGGGATTATTTAATCATTTTTTTGTAAGTCTTATTAATCGATTTCTTCATCCCTTGCTTTCGACTTTATTGCTATAGTTTATAATTTTTGTATTTCAATAGGAATTTAATTCATGTTTATTATGCATATTTTAAACTTATGGGATTATTATTTAATTTAGTTATTTTTTACGATATTAATCAAATTCTTATTAATAGATTTTCACCCATTTGCTTTCAACGGTTTAGGATCCTCCAAAAAACTTGAGGAGGCCAAAGTGGATGTCGAATTTCTCTCAACCTTCTTATTAAGAATTCGCTGATGATGGTCATCGTTAATGACCGAAACGTCCGGAAAATTAAATGTTCGTAACCATCGCATACGTCTTCATATTCCTACTACGAATAAGGTTCCCAAGGAACGACTCCTTCACCAATATATATATATATATATATATATATATATATATATATATATATATATATATATATGGGTCACTATTAACGCGAGTTGAGCAGCGGAGCACGCGCCCAACAACAAAGAGAGTAAAATAAAATTGATGAAGCCAGTCTCCTCCAGGAGAGCGTAGTATCAACAAGTCTGCGCGCAAGAACTAGTCCCGAGAATAAGGGACAAATGGTAGTGATCCCGCTAGGCCCGGTACTGGAACATGTAACGTCAATTGGCGGGCCTCCCACGAGTGGGCCCAATTCGAAAACGACAGAAAGCGATCTGAAGCCGCTTTCTGAGTGCAAAACGGCCGGAATAGTAGTCAGGCCGATGGCAATGAGGTTACCGGAGAAGAACTTAAATGCCTCCTCAATTGACCGAAACACCTCTGGGACAGAGAAATTACTCATTACATGAAATGCGGAATACCGCGACCGCCCCAAGCACCCCCAAAGCGGTTTCTCAGGCGGCAGCCAGAACGTTATAGTTCAATGTGAAAGTCATCACTACCTTGAAGGTCATTGACTACCTCCTACCCAAAGTCAGGCTGTGCTTCTGGAAAGCACACGAACAGGGGGACTTAATTCAGGTCTTTAAAATTATCAAAGGCATAGACAATATGGACCGCAATAAATATTTCACTATCGACCAGTTAAATTACACGAGAGGAAACGGTTGTAAAATTATAGGTAATCATTTTAACTCGCACGAATCTAAGAACTTCTTTTTAACCGAATCGTGAACTTATGGAATGGGCTTCCTTGTAACACCGTAGATACTTTCAAACGCCGTAGAGATAAATACTTTAAATCAAATCCCCGACTAATAGCGTTTTTATAACGATTAACTAACTCCCGTGCATTCAGGTGTCAGGTTAACCCAATTTCCCCTAAATAAATTTCACTTCGGGATCTCTACCATGTTTCCTGTACAGCTCTCTCTCTCTCTCTCTCTCTCTGACGAGACATTGTGTTGATAAAAAGAAAAAGAAAGAGCAAGTTCTAAGCCTAGATGAGTAAGATAATTTGATTCTACATCTATATAAAATGTAAATACGTTTCTGTCATCTTTTTCAGAACACATAATTCCTAGATATGTACATGAATAAATACATTTAAAAATATCCTACAGAAAATTTGCATCTCCATACGAACGGAAGTAGTAGATGAATCTAATAGATAATAAGCATCAAAAATATAAAAAATTACATGTTAAAAAAAAGAAGTAAAAAAGAGCATATCCTAATATAAGATTATTAAGATAAGTCATATTTTCTTTATTTTTTTGTATATATTAATGTGTTCCTGCTCTCCTGTTAAAATTTCCTGGTTGCGTCTATTATCTAACGCTACCAGGTATATATTTTCACTATTCCAAGCCCGAAAACGGGTGGGAGAGGTGAGTGGGGAGAGACTTCATCTTTGCTATCCTATGCCTTACACGAAGTAGTGTATATAGTTAGAATTTAGGATAAAACTAAAGGTACTTCCATTGTAATGGACCGAACGGTCTCTAAAGGTAGTTACTATCTTCCTCATTATCTTTTATCTCAGGCAACCTAGTTTGGACCGCAAGGTCTGTTGTTGCCTGTTCATCTATGTAACTCTATGTAACAGATCGAGAGAAGAAAATGAAGCGGTTATCGGTCAATGATGTGTAAACTCATTTAAGACACGTATCTCGAGCTCATCAAACAGGCCTACAAGGACATGACGCCTAGGATTGATCGTTCACCCTCCTTCCCACCAGGGAGTGCCTATCGTTCAAATCCTTGCTTGAGCAGTATCAATGGCCTCGGCGCGTCACCCGCGTCAAAGTCGGCTGACGGTAGAATGTACGCGGAAATAACAGTACACCTGCTGTCCAAGTGCAGCTGCACTGCTACTGCCTGAAAGGAGGCAGCTAAAGCAAAAATAAGAACGGTGACATCATACCGGGTGTAAATATCGCATTTTCTTGCCTGGCCCCCATCCCGTCGTGGTAGGGTTGCAAAACCTTTATACCAATGGAGGGGGGGGGGGCACGCGTACAACATGGTCTCCCATAAAAAATAGATTTAACGGGGAATGGGATGAGATGAGCCTCCACAGCTCCTCGCAGTTGGTCCGGAGTCCACGGCAATCCCATTGAAGGAATATGCCCTCCAGGCCGAGCTCGAAGGAGATGCGGGGGGACCCTTTTCAAAGAGAAGAATTCCATTGAAATTGGCTTACGCTTTTTTGAGGTAGAACTCCAGTTATTGACCGTACAAGGCACTGAAGGTGCTGTCGCATTCGAGAACTTATTGGTGGAGGTTGTACTCGCAATTCGTCTTTTTCTCCCTCTACCTCGCAACTTTTGTTGGGCTTCGGAGGCAGGGGTTCCTCTTTTTGAGGGTTCCGCGTCTCTGAGTCACCCATTCCTGCTATGGGTGGGGGCATGGGAGGCGAAATTCCCAGGGTGCTGTCATCCTTTGGGGGACAGCTTTAAGACTCCAGAAGGCGGTCTCACAAACATCTTCGAGGGGTTTGCCTCTGTGATTCTAATGACTCGGTGGAGGCGTGTGGCCGTTTCACTTTACGGGAAACGGTCACGCGGGGGAGATGGGAGCCCTGGTTTTAGGCTAGGCGGGGTGTAAGCCCTTCGAGCCTCCATCTCTACGAGGCGAGCATCGGGGGGCAGTAGAAGCCGCAGAAGCGTTTCGAATGGGCGTGGAAGCGACCGTCTCGTGGGCCTGGCGGAGCCAGGAATAGAGGGTACCTTCTTAAAGTTGAAGCATAGGAGGTCCTAGTTAACGTTAGGCGACAGAACCAATTCTTTAACTTTACGAAAAGAGAGTCGGTCCACAGTCTAAACGGCAAGGATCTCCTGCTCTAGGAGAGCCGCGCCACATTGCTTTGGGGAAGAAGGATGTGATTCTCCGCAAGAGAGACACTTGACGTACAGATAAAGAGTTATTGTGTACGGTCTTGAAGCAAGTCACAGACCTCATATAAACCCTACTTTTCGCGTGTACACGAGCGATTCATTTAGCCGAAACGGTGGCAGTACTAGCAACTTCGCGGCAGTGGCGCGAATGCCGTCACACACCGAATCAGGGAGCCTGTCACGGTCGAAAGTGACGAAGGGTGTATGGGCTCGTCTCGAGGCCCCTCCCTGTTTTCACATCACACGTTCGACTTTGACCGCTCCTTGATCGGCCAGCTCTTCGGTGATGTCTTCTAAGTACTCCACGACTTCCATCGCATAAACCACACCTTTCACGAAATTAATGTTAAAGTGCAGCGTCACCTTCACGGGCGAGCCATTTAATGTCCGAAGAGCACTAATAATGGTCGCCTCAGAAGGGTCCACAGCATTCGCTAGAAGGCTCCTGTCCAAGAAAGGCATAATCTTCGGCTCTGAACCAGTCAAATTAGCTAATGATGGAACATGTGGCCTATGGTCAAGATTCTACCATCAGTGGAGCGAATAACTGAAAAGCGTTTGAACCAGCAAGCTCAAAAACAACAGGTAGTTTCTCAATAAGGGGCCCTGACGTAATCAAGGCTCTCTTCACCCCACTTGCAACTTTAGTCTTGGTCTGGGTCTCTCCATCCGGGGGCACCACAGGGCGGGGCATGCGAATTTTGGCCTGGTTGTTTGTCAAAACAGCAGCAGACTCGTCTGTTCATTAGACCCCGCCAAAGGAAACGAAACCCTAGTCTTCTTTGACTTCTTGCATTTTCTCTTCTTTTTTGGAGGGGAAGGGGGTGAGTCCACTTCTCTCCACACCAGGAAGGGTCCCAAATGCGGGACGGCTCAGCCTCGGCAATATCCTTCCCCGAAATGGAGGTGTTGACTGGCAAGGGGGTACCCGGCGGGATAGGAGGTTCCTCATCTCCCTGTCAGTCCCCGGCGGCCGGTGCCGCTTTCAAAAGGACCTTGGCTGGTGCGGACTGGGGTTTGGTGTTATCTGATATCAAAACCATGTTCGCTTCCTCTTAAGACCTTACGTCCTGCAGGCGTTGTTTATAGAGGTTCTAAAGCTTCTCTTCTGACACGACATGAGGTAGCTTGTCAAAACGTTGAGAGGACACTAGTAGAAAAGAAAGAAATGCTAATAGGGAGCAAGGGGGAAGCGCATCAACAACTTAAGTCAAGCCAGTGACGGGGCTTCCATAATTGTCACTCAGGCTGGGTGGCCGTGCAGCTTCTCCCGATACCAAGTGTAACAGGGTCCCCTCCCCCCTGCAGGGCGGAACAAATTGAAAGGGGGAAGTAACAAAATTTGGTTCCCCCCAAAAACGTACAAAGGTTACAAAATCACAACACCTGTTGTAGGCAAATGGCAGAAAAGTCAATGGATCTTTCCCGCCGACTTGTTCCTGCGAGTTTCGAACTGCATCCCTCAGACCATGAAGCAAACACGTCTGCGACGGTTTGTTATAGCGGTCTCCTCATTGTTTCCTTTTATTCGATTTTTCCTCTCTCTTCATTTTGTTCATTTTCTCTTCTCAGCAATTTTCAATAAAAAAAGGCAAATCTAGTACTTCGCAACAAGTATTTTGGAACTATATTAAAATGATGCGGTTAGAAGACGTGAAAATGTATGGTAGTTGCATATATAGCTGTAGTAACCAAAAAGACAGTCCTTAAGGGTCTGGGGGACGAGATGGCAGGTAAATCTCCTGAATAGCGTATGGCAGCCACCGTGAAGTCATTCAGAGTCGGGACTCCATCTGGCGATTAACCATTCTCGATGTGGCTTAACTTCAATTTAAAGAGAAGCGATGATTCCACTCGAAGATCTCCAAACCTCAAATACTGTTATTGGGAGGCGCCATTTCAAGACTCCTACGAAGTTGGGAGCACAAAAGGTATATGGACTCAACATCAAGATTCAAACAAATGCAATCCGTCAAATCAATATTCACTTGTTTGATTGGGATTTGGAAATCGCCCCCAAATAATAAAATCTGGATTGTCAGATGTGTAAAGGATACACGGATAGGAACAAGAGTGCCCCAAACATAGACCATCTCCTTCCTGTATAATAATTTGAATGCCGAGGGTCGGAATTAAGGACGCTGCTTATGTGCCGCAAAAATGTACTGTCCTACATAGCAATGGAACGCGTTTCACATTAACGCTACATAGTAAACTAATCTACTCCTAAAGCGATATCACCCACTAACAAAAGGCATGTGCGGCAACCTCAACAACCGCAAAAAGAGAGGAAGTTAATAAGTGCGGGAGCTAACAACCTTTTTGTCGGCTTGCGGTGCTTGCGGATGCCGTGGAAAAACAAGACAGCTACAAGGTCACCAGAGAAAGGAGCAATAACGGACAACCGCTGCTAAATTAACATCATAGATGTGACTAAATCTTCCAAAACAAGTCAAAACATCAATACTAACACCTTTAAATTTGGGATGTGAGTTCATGGAGGTTGATTCCCATTCAGCACTTTGCCTACGGTTCCAGTGTTACTTACCTGGCTAATCTCGAGAAAGTTTCTGTTAGCCAAAGGACACTTACCTGAAAAGAAAAAAAATAGTTCATACATTTCTGGCTAATTATGTAATCGATATACTTGATTTATACATAAGTTATGCGTGATATTACGTAGTTTTCATTTGAATTTAACTGAATGCTCTAAACTTTGAGGAAAATTAAATGACGTGGCAATAAATACTTGTAATCACTACATACGGCCCATTCTGTACCTAGTTTCTTAGCAAGAAAAACTACATATGGGCATGTGTTATACGTGTGCCCAGGTTTCTTTCTTGCTTCTGTATTTGTGTTCGTTGGGTGATGAGGCAATCTTTTGCCGTGCATATTCTGGATGGTGTAGTGCAGGGAGTGCTGGTACGACCGAAAGTCTATCCGGGGCATCGGCTCTCTGGTGACGCCCCCTTTTACTACTACAAGAGGTGAGGACACGATATTACCCGAGGCATTAGGTGAGAATATCATTCGAGTAAGAACTGCTCAGAAATGGCCCACATACTTCAAGGAAAGAGAAGTCTTGCAGTGGAGCTAGCTCGGAAATCTTGGAAAAAATACTGGCAGATTTACCTCAGAACTCGGCAAAGGAGGTAAAGTTTCGGAAAAACTTTCCTAAAGACGTCTACGAAAACCCTTTCACGAAAGAGATATATATTCATCACCATTCATTCATCACTAATAATATTCATCTTCTTTCTAGAGGCCCCACTTAGGCAGATGACTGCTTAAGTCCCCAGCCTTGCCCCCCTACGTGAACTGCTGCCAGATGTGAGGAGGGATTAACAATCATATTTCGTGCCAACTATACTGAACTCTTGCCACGGCATAATCAGGGGCATTGGAGGAAGCTGGTTTGAGGAGTAGCCAACAGCTGAGAACAATGTCAGAATCTATTCCGGACAAGGCATGGACTGCTACCTCCGCTGTTCATCCCAGCGGGACCCCCTTCCAGGACCATAGAGGGACATATAACCGTCTCTATGGTATGTTGGGATGCGGTCGCGATTAAAACACCTTCGGGGGGAGGGGGCGTGGTCAATAAGTCCGCCATACAACCACACCCCTGAGAGGATCCCATCCGGATTCATCTCATCCATCGTTATTATTCACCCTAAAAGGCAATTCCTTCTTCCGTTGAGGCGGTGGGCAAACGAGGGGGGGGGGGGCTCTCTTCTCCCTAAGGCAAATAATGCCCAAAACTTAAAAACCTAAAACTCTGAATAACACAGATTGGTAGGTACACACTCAAAATAAACAGATAATAGGGTAAGACAGAAAGTAAGTGCACTCCCCTCCACAAGGGGCTGCACTCAAGCTGAAATGGCGGACTCCAGTGCTACAAGGGTATCACTAAGAACAATAAGTGGCTTAGAAAAGCCGAGTAAGGGGATTGTGTACGAAACCTTATGCGGAAGCCTAAATGTAGCAGTCCTTCGCTTGATCGACTCACCGACAGGATATGTCGCTATATGCGAGAAGGAAAAGGACGTTGAGTCCCTCACAAAGGAAGCTGAGATAAAGATCCTGAGGGGACTAAACCTTCAACCCAGTATCCCTCTCCAGATTCAGGCACACGGAAGTGTGATATGCCGAAGGCTGGACCTGTGGATCGGCCAACATACAAAGGAGGAGATTAAAGGAGAAATAGATAGGAACCAGCAGTGGGCGAACATGAGCAGAGTGGTAAAGTTTAAAAACAGAAGGGACAACATGGAATACAACCACGTGTTTAAGATCATATTTGGCGATACCACGATGGCAACCAAGGCGAAGGAGAGTGGACTACTGCTTTTCAACGCCAAAATAAGTGGGGCACAAATCGAGAGGGAGGAGTTTACCCCAGTGCAAACCATAACGCAAAAGATTGCAAGGGGCAGGAAATAACCTGCTCTAGATGCAGTGGTAAAAGACATGGCTGGCGAGAATGCCCGGCAGCCGAAGAAAAATGCCCAAACTGTGGGCAAAAGCATGGGGCTATGGCCATGTCTTGCCCAAAGAAGAAGGAGGTACTGAAAAGAAAAAGGCGGAGGGGATAAGTAGAGCGAATACCTCCTATGCCCAAGCAGCAAAAGCCACCATCGCAGGGACCGTAGAAAGTGCCACACCAAAGACCTACCTGAAGGTAGGGAATAAAACTCTACGAAAATCCTCACGTGTATTTGGTACGCGCACGTGAGAAACCTTACCAACCCGGGCTGCTTCGCGACCGAGCTGAACACCATACTCAAAAAGAATGGCCTCGAGGAAATGTGGTTCCCGGACAACCCTCCATCGAGGAATGTCCCGCAGCTGCAATACGAACCCGAGGAAGAAGCCCAACGACGCCCTTTCCACCAAGGGAAGATATAGCGGAAGTAAATGAAAACCAGGAGACAACCCAAGCCCCTCAAGAATCAAAAAATAGGGACCCAAGAATAGAGGCCAAAAGAAAACGGGAAATACAGGGGGGAAAAGCAGCAAGGAGAATAAACCAATCTGAGGGTAACCTCTCAAGCTCCGCATCCTCATCTGAAGACGAAGAAGAACAGATCCAACCTCCGAAAGAAAGCAAGAGGTCGAGTAGTAGAAGCAGGAGAAAGGCTCCTCAACAAACCACTAAGTTTGATAGAGAAGAGTTGAAAATGCAATTCTACAAGACTGATCAGACCCCATTCCCAGACAACCCCACCATTAGGGAGATTGTTGAAGGGGTAAAGACAGGCCAATTAAAGTGGACCTACGATGCGCAGGCGCAAGAGGCAACAATAGATGAGGCGATCATGGCGGCAAAGATTAAACTGCACAAGGACTCCTGCCTCACCATAAGTGAAGCAGAGTATGAAAAAATAAGAAATGGCAGAGAAAGACAGGATAAGAAGTAAAGGGGAACACAAGCACTCACATAGACTACAAGAAAACCAAACAAACAAAACATGGAAAACACAAACAACACGCTAAAAATACTCTCACTAAACATTAACAGATGGGAAGGAAAATCCATTCCTTAAGGAAACATATTCTGTACAGTGGATCCCGACCTGATCCTCATTTCCGAGCACGGTGTAAACACAGAAACTAACGAACGAGATGAGTGATATCGCTCGGAAACATAGATAAATCTTCGAAGAAATAGGCAGGACAGGCCCAAATCGGGAAAGGACAGACAGAATGAGCCCAATAAGCGAGGAACTAAAACGCACAATCACAGAGAAACAGAAGGAAATCTGGAATGACATCATTGGTAGGCTGGGCAGGGAGGACAGTCCAGTAAGTTTTTGGAATAGCATCCGAAGACTTAGGGGATCGCCCACCAAAGCCAGAACACAAATAAAAGATGGAGATACAACGCTGTAGGCTAAAAATCTACGGATGTTTTGTTCAAGGGAAGCAAATATAATACCATAAATAGCAGTGATAGTGCCCAGGAATGCTAATATTTTAGCATAATCTTACCAAAGGTTGTAAGTATGCAGGATTGCTACTAAAAAAAGAAACCTTGGTAATAAATAGATGAAATCATCGAGGATCCAGAGTCTCTCGAAAAAAGATTCAGGACACACTGGAAAAAGATTTTCGCTATAACACCTGAGGAGAACGACTTCGACCAGGCATTGACAGACCAACTCGTAGAGGACCTCGGCACAGTGATACATAGAACCCACCCAACCCGCAAGTATCTCAGGAAAGAGAGATGGTTGGCCACGAGTGCTCAATAACCTTCGAAGAGTCCATGAACACCATAAGGTCCTTCAAGCAAAGGGCACTAGGCTGGTCTGGGCTCACGAAAAACAACCTCGTGAATACTCCTAGGCAAATCATTCAGGGACTGGTTAATACAATGAATGCTGCCCTGAATACAAGCTACTTTCCTGACGGGGTACAAGATGGCTAAAATCATCTTCATCCCGAAAGGAAACAAGCCCCCAGACCAGGCGGCTAACTATCGCCCGATCTCTCTTCTGGAGATGCTCGGCAAGATCTTTGAAAATATCATAACTAATAGGCTACAAGCTCAACTGAGCGCATACCCCCCAACCACACGGGTTCCGCCAAAAAAGGGGCACATATATAACCCTAGCGCTCCTGACAGAAAAAGTAGCCTATTGCCGAGCGAATGGGTACTATGTAGACATTGTGTTGAGGGACGTGCAGAAGGCCTTCGATAAAGTCTGGCTGGAAGGACTTCAATACAAGATCCTGAATCTCCAGCTGGACCCAATCATGGAAAGGATTGTTTGTGACTTTGTCATGGACAGAAGGGCATGTCTCATGATCAAAGGATACAGAGGACCTGAATTCGAACTGAAGGCGGGCGTTCCACAGGGAAGTTTCCTGAGCACACTGGTTTACTTGGTCTTCACCATCGACCTCCTAACACCGGTGCACAGGGACACAATGTATCTGCAATTTGAAGAAGACGTCACCCAGATCGTTCCGTGCCCAGTGAAGAAAGCAAGGGATCAGGCAATGCGCACAATAGCGGAAATCAACATCAACCGGCACGAGAGACGCTGGAAGATAAGAACTAATAGGGACAGGTTCAAAATCGTCCCACTGAGCCGCACGTTAACGTGGCCCATCATCATCGATGGGAGGAGATACGGCTACTCCACCGAAGGCACTGTCCTAGGGATACTCAAGACACTACACGGGGAGGCGGAATCTGGCAAAGAGAGAAATCTCCAAGTTATACAGATTTAGAGATCTTAGCTCGGCCAACATTAGGAAAATATACCTGATGTACATCCGGGCTAAGCTCATCTCCCTTGCAGTAGTCACTCAAGCGGCCAGCAAGACCTTAATGAGAAAACTGCAACGAATACAGAACTCCGCATCCCTAATAATTAATAAAGCCAGAAGGCGTGACCAACATCGGAAGAGGAATCTCCATACAAGGAAAAAACTGGACCCTATTAACATCTTCACCCAGAAATTGGGAAGAAGGGTCTGGTTAACTCTTACGAATGATGTCATTCCGGAATTACAAGGAACTGGTGGCAGACTTAATATACCTGCACGACTGCGAGAGAAAGTCTCACGTCGTAGCCAGTTCCCAAGTACTAAGTTCTGCTCACAGGAAAACATTTCATCAATATACACATAACAGGAACACAAAAAACTAACACAGTTCAACCGAAACAAAAAACAGAGAGACCAAATAGCATAACATTAAAACAACACAGGTAAATGCTTGAATGCTCAAGAATTTAACCCCAAAAATAAGTATACAAGAATTGAGACACTAACAATAAGAATAACACGCTAGCTACACAAAAAGAAACAAACATAGAAAAACATACAACAAAGAAGACAAAAAGGAAAAATAAAAATAAAGAATATAATGTGATGCCTTCCTACTAGGGCAAAATACCCCTCCCCACTTTTATCTACTACTATCCTATCATCTAGTAAATTGAGTATACCATCTTCTTCCAGTGGACAACGAACAAATTCTTAGATACCGAGTGAGCTACGAGGTAAAACCATTATTAAGTTAATTATTTATTTATTATTATTTATTAGGACGAAAACTAGATTGGACAACTCAGCCAGAAAGTTCTCTAAGCCCAAATGAGTTGGTAATAAAAGTGATTATATTAGGAGGAAATGGAAAAGGATGGTATCATGAGGAAGTGAAAACGAGAGAAAGATAAATACTCCTAATAATAAAAAGACTATTAGAAGTACTAGAGACCTAGAAGCCACACAACTCTCTCGGTTTTCATCACACATGATATATATTCAAAATAAATTAATAATTTGCATATCGCATCATAAATTAAGAAGGTTAAGTCTATTTAATTCTTCAAGAAAGCTGAATGGAAAGGCAATAAATTTAATGGGGAAAGAGATAAAAATCAATAAGGAAATTTATTGATACTGGGAAAAAAAGAAAGATACTAAATTAAAAATTATTCACCATTTCCTAGTCATTCTCTCATAACTTTATCTCATCAAGTTTATTAAAGACTAGCAATGGTACCCGACGTTGCCCGGGCCTAAAAAAAAACTATCTTGAACAAATTAAATTCTCTGCTTGAGTTAAATTCCGCAATTAAAAGTTGGCAGGTATAAGAATGTAAGGTTTTTTTTACTGTTGAGTAATGGAATAGTGTATGATGAAAGACTAAGAGAGAACGATTTTCTCATTGCCATAACATCCGCATTCAACTTGTGGGTCTTGAACTCTTTAATTCTCTAGGACTTCTGGATAAACCAGGTTTCTTGTTCGTCGGTTCGGTGCAATGATGCTGAGTTTTTCTGCGCTGCCAGTGAGATAAATGGCCACATATAGCTGGCCATGAGAAATGAATAATTGCCTAGTCGTATATGTGACGCTCCTGAAGAGGATTGAGGAACTCCAGGAGACTTTTATAGCGGATTAAGGAATTCTTATTATTACCCTTACCTAACCACATTGACTTGAACATTATTATTCAATCCTCAAAAAATAGAATGGTGAAGATCCGCGGGAAAATTCGATTTCCCATTTTCTGTTAAAGTAAACTCTACTTCCACTATCATGAGGTATATTTAACAGAATCTTTGCTTCATCCATTAGAATTATCTTTCACACAAGCATCTTACCCAAAATTGTTGCTCCATTCAACTCCAATACTGCTTCTTTCCCACAGTTAGTGCTTCATCAATGCTATGAAGCATCTTCCACACAAAGCATTTTTAACCATCACTTTTTCACACAATCGGTAACTCATCCAACATTATAAAGCATTTTTTCATTCGACACGATGATCTTTTTCCATATATTAAGTTCTTTGTTCAACGCCATAAAGCTTATTTCACACAATTGTTACATTATCTAACAATATAAAGTTTCTTTCACATAATTGGTGCTTTATCTAACACAATGAATCTTCCTCCAACGCTATAAAGATGCTTTCATACAATCGCTGTTTGATTCAACGCCATAAATTTCTCACACACTCAATGCTTCATCCAACGATAGGAAGCATTTTTAACAACATCGGTGCTTCATTCAACGCCATGAAACTTCTTTACACAAAGTATAAGTATTAAAGATTTGGGGCTAAGAAAGACCAAATGGTCCATTCAATGGTCTGTCCTAGTTAAATTCAATATTTACGCAATGAATTTCATATTTTGAAATATATTTTATCAATTTTATTGTTTTATATATTAGTTGATATACTTTGTACGACTTCCGTTGGTAATCCATTTTATATCGTAATTTTATTGGAAAATAAATTTTGCGCAATTGCTGTCATGAATCGTTTATTTATCACTTTGAAGCCATTATTTTGTGTATTCGCCCTTCGTCATACTACCCCCCTTCCCCAACACACACACAAATTCCACATGCGTATAACCACTTAGAATTTTAAAAACCTCAATCAGTTCGCCGCGAATCCATCTCGTTTTCAAAGATAATAATTTTAAGTTTGCTAATCTCTTTTCATACGGTTGGTTTATTTCTAAATTTGGGAATCATTTTGGAAGCTCTGCGCTAAATCTGTTCTTCACCAAAAGATCCTTATGCAAACATAGAGACCAAAACTGAACAGCTTGCTCCGTGTGTGGTGTGACTAGTTAATGCTTTATATATGGGAACAATGATTTATTTGCTTTTATGGTTAAAATTTCTCGCTATGTAACCGAGAATTCTGTTTGTTTTCTTGGAAACTTCAGTACATTAATTCGAGAGCTTAAGATCATTTGTCAAACTCTAAATTATAATCATGTATATTATAACTATGATGACCGTTTGTTCCTAAATGCCTTACACTTGCTGACATTTAATTTTATCTGCCATTTCTCCGACCATTCAGTTATTTCGTTAAAATATCATTGTAGATTTTAGCTATCACTCTGATAATTGGTTCTACCCAACTTAGCGTCATCAGCAAACCTTGAAATTTTACTTATTAGATTTTTGTCAAGATCATTGAAATAAATTAGAAATATAACCCAACCAGAACGTTCTCCTGAAGAACGTCATTACATACTTAAAGGAACCTAGTTTGAACAAACACAATATATAACAACTTTATTTTCAGTTGCAAGCCAATCCTTTATCACTTAAGCGAGTTCTCCCTTATTCCATAGATTTTCAGTATAATACCAACTCTCTTGAAAGGAACGAGATCTAATGCTTTTGGAAAAATTTAAATAAATAATGTCAACAGCTTTATATTCAGCGTAAATTGTTATCATCTCGTTAAGGAATTCTAAAAGGTTTGTGAGGGGTGAGTGTTCGCGTCGAAAGCCACGTTGACTGCTTTTTATTAAATTTAAGATTCTAAATGTTCGACGAATTTATCTGTAATAATATATTCGAGCAGTTTACCGACTAATGACGTCAAGTTGATTTGTTTATAGCCATAGGATTGTCTTTTGAAACTTTAAAAAAAAAAATGTGGTGACGTTATATTCCTTAAAATCCTCTGGTACGGTACTAGAGTTTGAACACGGTTCAATAATACTAGAAACCGAACCGAGAACCGAAACAAATTTCCCGGTTCCTATAAGATAAAATATTTTTTAATCAAACATAAAAATATAGAATAATTCAATGCCACCCAAAGGCAAAAAACCCTTGAACATGCTTCTTGCAGGCCGCAGCGCGAAAAGTTCAGACTAATTTGCTAAGTTAGTTATAATTATTAACATCTAGATCATGATATTTCTGGCATCTTATATTTTCCATTTTTAAATTATAACATGGTTTCGTTAGAAAAGAATCTAAATATGAAAATTTATTTTTTTTAACACGAATAACTGAAATCTAAATATATTTGCTTTGAAAAAAGTGACAACTGGCAACTCATCTGGCGGGTTGCTAACTACCCCAATTTGTTTGTATTCCAATTGGTTGCTTTCATACTGCATAAATCCTATTTTGCCGTGCTGTAAAGAATTTTTTAATCTTTTATTTGTTTTGTTTTTTATAAACTCCTCTTCAAATATGTCAAAATTAATCACGGAGAAATGAAAGCGGACGTGATCGTGATTTGCCTACTTTGAAAAAGCAGAGAACTGTTTCAAGTTTTTTCAAAAGATATTCAATGGATGAAAAAATCGTTAAACTTATTTGTAAAGATGGTTTAAGCTTTCGAGCCCTTGCTAAAAGTAAATTTATTCAAAAATGTTTTGCAACATTCCAGAACAACAAGCAACCTCTAACTTCAAACAATGGTGTTTAAAATTCAACGATGATTTTTATTTGAAGGAGAGGAAAGAATTGGTTGAATTTTTCAAGGAAGAAATCAAAGAAGCCAAGCGGTATTTAGTTACCTTGGAGAAATATACTTCAAAGCAAAATAGAAGGTGTGCCAATATCAACACTCATGATGAAAAAATGCATTGGAATTTAAGCCTCACTCACTCCTATTAAAAGATCGTTTGATGGTAAAAACTGCCATAAATATGGTAAAAGTTCGATTGGAAGAGTTTAATCTTGATCTAAATCGCGATATCGTGGCATCTACCACAGACGGAGCTTCAGTCATGTTAAAATTCGGCAAAGCTATTCAGACAATGCATCAGCAGTGCTTCTTAACAAATGGAATAAATCTAAGCTTTTGTGATGTTTTATATAATAACATTCAGTCTTACAATATCCATCAACCAGAAAATGAATTTTTTACTTGGAATGACGAAGAAGACGAAGAAGAAAACCTGGTCGATTCAGAATCTCTGGACATTCATCCAAACATTCATGAAGACTTTGATTCAATATGTCGAACATTTCGTAAATCGCCAATCTAAAATAATCGTTTACAAGATTTTGTCTTTGACCAGTTTCAAGGACAACGTTTGAATCTGATAATGGATGTTAAAACACGCTGGAATAGCCTTTTACATATGTTAAGATAAAGATTCTAAAAATTAAAAGATTGCTTCCCGAAAGCTTTGAGAGCAATAAGATATGAAGATTATGTATCAGATATTGAATAGAAACAAATTGAGAAAATTGTTCAAACTGGAAATTGTAATCAAAGAACTATCATTCAGAGATGCCTCACTTTTAAAAGCAGAGTATTCATTTATTTTTAATCAGTTAAAAGGTAAATAAAATTACCTATGTGTAAACCTAAGACAAGCTTTGATCGATCGATACATAAGTCAAAGGTAAAAAGAAATTTCAGCTCTGCTTCAGTATAGGCATAATCCAAATTATTTCGCCCTAGAGTCGCCTGAATTACCAGCGGCTTTACGAGCTTCTTTGAAGAAATGTGCTGAAGTAATTAACAAAGGCCTTTATCCAGAAACCAATTAAGAAATTAATGGTTCTGGAGCTAAGGTAAATCAAGATAAAGTTAAATTAATCAATGATCTTAAGCTTGAAGTAAATAAACTTTCATCTCCCAGCACCTCAAATATAAGTAATCAAGAAAAAAATGATGTTAAAAAGAATTCAAACTTTTTGAAGCGACTACAAAACGCACAAAAAAAATAGATAGATTGTAAGCTGCACTTCTTACAATCAAGCCTACAAGTGTCGAAAATGAAAGAGCCTTTTCAGCTTCTGCAATTTTTCTATCAAAAATTCGGTCTCACCTATCGGATTCAACCTTAAATGCTTAAGTTTTCTTGAAATATTACTTTAAAAATTACGAGGAAAAAGATGATTTGACTAATTAAGTCCAAAATTATAATACTAAATATTTACAGATAAAATTTCATGCCAAAGTAGGTTTATCAGTTTGATTAATTTCTTTCAAAGTATGTTTATTAGTTAAATTTCAAAATTTTATTTGTTTAAAGGCATGGACTTTTTTAATTATATGATTTCTAAATTTTCTATAAATCTTCCTAAGTTATTTAACAAATGTTAAACATAATTAATCTCAATGATTATGTTTTTTATGCCATTTAGAAAAATAAACATTCGTTAAACATAAAAATATTTAGTTTGAGGAACCGGGATTTTCCGGTTCCGAAAATTTTTCTTGGTATCAGTCCCGGTTTCTAATTTTCGGTACTCATGCAAACTGTATACGCTACCTTCGTTTAAAGAGTAGTTAAAAAATTTTCATAGTCTTTAGTAATTTATATTTTAGTTCTTTTAAGTGGATCGTATAGATCTTGTCCGGTCCTGTAGATCGCGCGAATTACATTTCATTAATATAGTCCACTATTTCAGATTCACTAATTCTAATTTTTGAGAGTAAGGAATTTTCGGTCAAAATAAACACACGGGATAGGATTGGTATATTGGAGGTATCTTCTTTGGTAAAACGCTCGGAAAGTGATCATTTAGAAACTAGCTATACCTTTAAACGCATTTTCCATCAAATTTCCTTTCATTTTTGTGATCAGATGAAAATATTTTGCCTCGCCCAGGATCAAATTATAATTTCATGAAGTGACGCCAAATGATTTTAAAATCTTTATTAAGCTAAGGAATCATCTTCAATGTCATTAATTAACCTACTTTTAGTCAGAATGGGAAGTACAGGTGTCCCGACTCTAATAATCTAGTTTAAAAGATTATAAAATATTCGAATTTCAAAGCCAAACAGTTTTAAGGCCAAAATAAAATAACTTGAATAAGTGAATAACAAATCGCGAAGTGTATGGCGAACAAATACTTGACGTATTGTAAGAGGAGGGGGTCTTCAAGCAACATACATTGACAACATATTCGAATGATACTTGAAGAGAGAGAATTCTGCCAGAATGTTAAAGGTGTTCATCCTCCATTCGCGGCCTATCCTTATGCTACCCCAAACCCACTTCCATTGTGCAACAAGGGTAGGAGGTATGCGCGACCTTCCGCTCCAAAGCACTCGAAGTAGTTACGCACCTCCATTGATTGAGCTTTATACCACCTAATTCGATTAGTCTAACTTAATCACTTTCATTACAAACCTCTTCCCAAACTTTACGGTTGAGAGGCCCCCCGCTGATTATACGCCTTTTTTTTTAAATTAGTAAAATAATAGTCGAAATTGTACTGAGATAGATGTTGATATGCAGTGAATAAACAGCTAGAACCAAAACAAGGTGTGTTGACCAAAAAGTCACGTGCTCTCACTTATGATGATTTATGACCTTACGACCTTCAAAACTTTCAATAATTCCCGGACTAACCTTGGGACGACATTGGCGATTCTATCATTCGAAAGAGAATGTAAAACACCATAAGGGTTTCAAATTTCGTTAGAACCTAGCGTAAAATATAATTAATTGCCTGGCTGTGCCGGGCCTAACCTAGTCTGGATTAGTATAATCTAGCTAGCCTAGTATAGCCGACTTTATCATATCTTAGCTTAGTATAGCCTAGCCTAGCTTATTATAATCTAGCTAGCCTAGTATAACCTACTTTATCATATCTTAGCTTAGTATAGCCTAGCCTATCGTATCCTAATATAGCCTAGCATAGTTTATTATACCCTAGTCTAACCTAGAATATTATAGTAAAGCCTAGCTTAGCTTAGCCTAGCTTTGCCTAGTGTAGCCTAGCTTACTATAGCCTAGCCTAGCCTAACCAGGTATGGCTTAGCATTGCATGCCAGAGCCTAGCTTTGCCTAGTGTAGCCTAGCTTACTATAGCCTATCCTAGCATAATCACACCTAACATAATAGAGCCAAGCGTATCATATTATAGCCTAGCCTAGTATATTCTACACTAATATAGCATACCATATCCTAGACTAGAATAACCTTGCATAGCTTAGCCTATCGTAGCCTAACATAGTATTATTACCTAGCAGAGCATAACCTTCCCTAGCCTATTATACTTTAGAGTACACTAGCACAGCATAGTAAAGCCCTGTCTAGCCTAGTATAGCTTAGCCTAGCCTAGCATTAACTATCCTAGACAAGTATAGCCTATACTATCCTATTATACCCTAGGCGAGCATAGCTTAGTATTGTCTAGCCTAACATACTCTATGCTATCCTAGCATAGCATTTTATAGCATAAATTAGCATAGTATATCTTACTCTTGTACATTATATCTTGGCATAGTATAGCCTAGCCTATTCTAGGATTGCCTAGCAGAGTATACAATACTATAGCCTAGTCTAGTCTAGCATAGTATCG
The DNA here is from genome assembly GCA_963969495.1 of Ceratothoa steindachneri. Lineage (NCBI taxonomy): Eukaryota > Metazoa > Arthropoda > Malacostraca > Isopoda > Cymothoidae > Ceratothoa > Ceratothoa steindachneri. The sequence goes on from OZ018323.1 coordinate 6,475,514, forward strand.
GCCGAATAGTTATGATGCTATTGTAAAAAACAAAATAATTCCCGGGCTAACCTTGAAAGGACTTTGGTAATTACATCATTGGAAAGAAAATGTAAAACAAAATAAGGGTTTCAAATCTCGTTAGAATCGGCCGAATAGTTATGATGTTATTACAAAAACAAAAAAAGAAAAACGAAGACCGACCAACCGACCGACATAGTGAGATGCAGTCACTCGTGACTACACTCGCACGCGACTAAAAACAACAACTACATAATAATAAATTCATCTTATGGTTGCGCAGGACACTTAGCTGCACAGCTGTGTTTGCCTTACACTATATTTAACATGTCACTTGCAATATGTCATCATATAGCATGCCTCTTCCTACACAACTTTCGCTCCGACGAGTGTGAGTCGCCACACATGAAAGCGTTTGCTTTCTTCTTTAATGGAACTTAATGGAAAATCCTTATATGAAAGATGGAAACTACTATTACGGATCCTAATATCCCCTTATGAAGCATGGAACTCGATGGAATTGCAAAATATTTAATTCAACCACTGTCTGTCCGATTACAAGTACTGAATTGACTTTCTCAAAGGAAAGTTTGCTAAAGAAAGTTTGATGTTACTTCAACACCGTGAGAAGAAACACTATCGAGTAAATAAGGAAACTGTAAATATCTGAAAACGGCTAATTTAAGATCATATAAAGGAATTACTATGATTTATCGTTTGTAAATAATATTCCAATTTAACAATTATACTCTATTAATCATTTGCGATTTACAAAAAGAGAAAAGATTGTTCTTGAATTTTAGAAAAAAGGTAATTTACGTAATTCAACCACGGCATGTTTACTCAGCGAATAATAAAAGGAAGTGACATTTGAAGGAAAATTGGACAACAGTATGAACAAAAGAAGAAAACAAAAAAAAAGGCTGACAAAAACTCTAATAGGGAACACAGAGGCTCTAAAGAACTAACTTTATCCAAGTACAAAACTCATTCTTTAATTGGGATACTGACAACTGATCCATTACGCATATTAAATTACCTTAAAGATTCTCTGGTAATATATAAAGATATTTTAATCTTAAAGAACCCTTTATCAGTGATGGTAGCAAGAGCGGGATTAATTCTTCATTATGACCTCTATGGGCATAAATTATACTAACAGGTTGGAATGAAAGTAATGTCCGATTTTAGGGAGTTTATTAAAAAAGAGAAGCTTATGACTAAGTAAATATTTAATCATAAACAACTTCATTGCTTTCTAGAACCTATTTCCTATGCCAACAAGCTAATAAACGCAAAATATGAATCCAACTCGTTTTCAACCTCTTCTATTGATGTCAACCTAAGATCATCCAAATGGTTCTTTAATCCCCCCCAAAAAGTGATAATCAGAAGAAACAAGGTCAGGAGAATATGGAGGATAAGCCAATATTTCCCAACCGAGCTCTTCCAAGAGATCTTTGCTCATTCGAGCTGTCTGAGGACGGGCATTATCTTGATGGAGGATGAAACCCCTTCTGTTGACTAATGAGATTCGCCTTTGGTCCAAAGCGGCTTTCAAACGACGAAGCTGATTGCACAAGAGATTAGCATTAATTGATTGATTGTTGTCTAGGTGTTCGTAATGAACAATTCCTTCAATATCCCACCATACAGTTAACATGATAATTTTTAAGAGGAAGTCTTCCTCTCGGTTGTTGAGAAATTCTGCTTCCTCCACTGATCCACAAAGGGCGGCGTTTAACGTTATGATAAAAGATCCACTTCTCATCTCTAGTATCAACTCTGCCCCAAAATGGTGCCTGAAGGTGTCGTTAAAGCAGTGACTCACAGTAAGCAACACGCTTTTGCAGAATCGCCGTGGACAGTTTGTGCGGGACTGGAACCTTTCCACTCCTTTTCAGTTGGCATAGGGCAGCCGTTTGGGTGACGTTAAATTGTTCTGCGAGTTCCCTACGAGTTGAAGCAGGATTTGCTGTCACAGCAGCTTCCAACTCTTCGGAATCAAGTTCTCTTGGACGACTTTCTTTTGATCCGTCTTTTAGATTGAAATCCACACTTCGGAAACGTGAAACCAACCTCCTGCAACTTCTTTCATTTATTACATCATCCGCACAAGTGATCTGAATGGATTTTGCCGTTGTACTTCCATTGATACCTTTATGAAATTCACAAGAGTAAAACATGTCTGTGACCTTTAGGAGATTATGAACAATTTTTTTAGAATCTGAAATAAAACGTATAAAATGTTCTTTCATTGAGGCATTCCTAAACGATAACAAGAGGCACTACTTTACTAAATAATATTTAAGAGTTTATTATGTCACAGGTAAAAGGGACAAGCGGTAACGACTTCCTCGACCAGGAAGTCGCCCAGGACTAGGACACTCAACAAGAGCAGCGAATGGTAGAACCCCGCCGACTTCGAACAAGGGGGATACGGCGTGGAAGCAAGCGCTCTCTTCCGATTTGGAGCCATCCGTGTACACTGGCACGGTTGAATTTCTCCCTCATCACTGCAACATCATCTCAATGGGTAAAGTTATTATAAGATGGAAAGTGACATCAATGCCTACTTTTCATAAACACGATCTCCGAGTTTTTTTACATCAACTGCCTAGTTAAGCGTTGAGCGTTGTTACAAAGGACTCATATTAAATTATATAAAGGCCTAGGAAGTCACTTATTAGCCCCAGAGTGTATCAATCAAAGAGTATACAAACTCAACAGATGGGTTTTCTTGTTCGAAATTTGACACTTTTGGTCACCTACACGCTTACTTACATCTTTCCCCTTACGATAATTAATCCTGATCCACTAAAAAGAAAATCCGAGGTGACGCAATGACATTCGACTTTACCATCGTGAGCGACGGTATTCCAAAGCGTAATTATTCCCGTTTCCTATTTATTCCTTATGGGTCTCGAATCATTGAAATGGCCCAAAGACTACATACAGTCTTAAAATCCAAGTAGTAAGTGCAGACACTATATGTAGAAAAAGCTACAGCCTGGACACACCACTTCGAGGTTTATCCAAGTTAAGCCACATTGGGTGTGGCTAGTCGCAGAAGAAAGTCGGGATTTTGGGCCATCTTCATGGCGGCTACCATACCCTGGTTTTGGTTCCAATGTTATACTGTACCTCCACAAATGAGAAGAAAAACAACTAAAAAAGGAGTGAAAATAAACAAAGAACCTTCTTTGAGATCGATTATGACATTATTTTTTAAAAAGATATTTTTAACACTATTTTTCATGACTTGTATTTTATCTGGTTAATTTATGCTCATAGAAAATTGAGCCATAAATCTGCCGTATATTGTATGTAAATTTGACAGCTCAGAAATATTGTTGGAATCGACCCGTAGCCCCCTGGCATTCCATGTCACTAATTCATCTCTTTTTCAGATAGGAAAATATGCCTCGTATTTTTTAAGATATTTTTATCCACATCACTTTTTAGGACACAGAGCTACAAACTATGGCCCGCGGGCCGCATCCAGCCCTCCGCATGATTTTATCTGGTCCACGGTAAATTCAAATATCTAATTAAATAAATTATTTCCCTTCGTAATATTATTGTTCTTATAGCATTTCACATCATTAGCCTTTTAATATTAATATTACTATTTTAATATATTTTCCTCTTCACCCCTTGTTTTCTCATCGGCACTTAAGTAAATGCCTTTGGTCAGACCCCTTGTTAATTAAGGTTTGACATTTTTACCTATTTTATATAATTTCTTAGTATATGCCCATTATTCCTCTTTTGTTCTGACCATATAAAAACCATTAAAAAAAATATCAAAATAAAACATATTAGTTCATTCTTCCGTTTATAAAATCATTCTCCTTTTGCTTGAGAAAATGGGTAAAATATAGGATGTGGACCTCTTACTGTTTTCTGACAAAAGAACAGTGGTTAGATGAATCAGATTAAACACATATAATGATTCTAACAGAGTGACTCGTTTGATGTAGACGATTGTGAAGTAAGACTAACAGTGATATTATAGTAGGAAGTATAGTATAAAGAGTGGTCCACTGAGCTTCCAAACGCAGAGGGAATGTTAGACAATGTTCTTCATGAAAATGAGGCATTCATCAAGTTGTTCCTGCGCCTACTTCTTCTTCTACGTTTAGTTTGTTCATAACAAACAAAATAATGAAACTTACTGTAGATGTAACAAGTAAAACAGGAGCTCTTATCTATGGTGAAAATTATCAACAAATAGATCTAAATTGAATGCATGGATAGGCTTTCATCTAGGTAGGTCCGTAGGATCTGGATTGAACGCCTTCAAGCCACTTGATGAAGTACTTAGCACTAAAACAGGCAACCAGTTCAAAAAATAAAGAAATGTTCAGGATTTGATGACGTCTACACGTATGTACAGCTCGAAAAATTGATGAACAGGGAAATTTGTCGCCTAAACATGATATTTGACACAAATTTATGGAAGCATGTTGAATGGCATACATTGTATATCTTCTAAATTGGCAGATATCCTTAGGGAAAAGTCCTGCGGGTCCAGAACGACAAATGGCCACAAGAGTTGTTCGAGAGATGTTGCGTGCGATAAGCCGTTTCCTAATCTATTGATCTTGCTATAGAAGAACTAATGGCGAAAAATATAGCACACCGAGGCGCTCGAATTTGTAAGTAATTTAGTGCCACCATCCGGGACGAGATCCCCCCTGCAGGATAATGAAATGAACATAAAATAAGTATGACAATCGCTGACAAGTCCGAGAGCAGTAAGGTTCTGTTCCCGTTGGGGGAGAATGTATTGTTGTTTTGGTTTGTTTTTTACATCAATAGCGATCATACAATCGCTCGTGGTGGTTCCGCGTCAGGAGTATGTGGATATGCGTACACTTATAGAGAACACTAGTCCCCCCCCCGTGGGGGTATGTGGATATGAGTACCCCAATAGGGGACACGGCTACTCCATCGGAAGGGTTCAGGAACAAAAACGAGTGGGTATATTGTGCTGTGAAGATGGTAAAGGAATGAAAGCGGTGTAGTGAGTGGTTATTTGCGTGACAACGGGTGTGGAACAAGCAGCCCGTGCTTCGACGCTAGAAGACCAACGCTGTATCCACAAGGCAAGCGAGAGCTCACCTTCAATGTTAAAGCGCATCATGGATTAACTCGGAGGAAGAATAAACATGAAATGCCTCCATCATTCCAAGCCTCTCGGGATCGTCAATTATTTTCTATTAAGTTCAGCTTAGGCAAAGAAACATCCCCTTACGATGCGTAGCTATCTATTTCAGAATGTCATTTCCCCCTTTCCAAGATTGTCTGCTTCAAAAGGGGCGGGAGTGGGGGTCCGGCAGGGGTGCTGTGGCGTCGCTTTACCGAGGGGGTAAGGGGGAGGGGTACTCGTGCTTGCAGCAGGTAACCGATGCATATTGTGTTTTGTGCCGCCCTGAGGAGCTCGAAGGCAATACAAATATCAATATACCAACAGTTAAAGTCTGCCAATCTGTGGTCCCAATTCTTCCCCGAAACCCTGAAATTCCCCCTCCAGGTTGAAAACCCCTGTACTAGTACAAAACTCCTCATATAAGCACATAACGAAGAGCTGGCCTTTGGTTATATAGTGTATGGTAGATAAAGCAGCAGATAGGGAATCAAATTCTTTGGAAATTCTTTTCAGATTTATGAGATCAGATCAAATCCAGCGACGTTTCAAGGCAGTCCGTACAAATTTTCCACAGCATGTCTTCTTATGTATGGAAACATTTGTGATTGATGGTGCAGTAGGAGCAATCACAGCGAAAAACGTTGAGAAATATGCTGTAAAGAAATGGCCGAAGACACGTGATAAGACAAAGAAACCATGCACGACATGTAGTCGGCTCATTTACGATGCCCGTTTAAATTTTGTTTGCAATGTTTGTGCAGCATTTTCTGATGAATTATAAGTCAAATTTCTTTGTATTTTTACTCGGATGTACTAATTACTCCTTATGTTAGTTTCTTTTCATTTTATTAATTTAAATTAGTGTTAATGCAAAAAGTGGCGAAGATAAAAGAAGATAAAATGTGTGGAAGATTTAATAGCTGCAAATCTTTCTGTGGGCAATGGGGCCGAGAGAGCACATGACATGTTTGCATCTCTAAGAAAAATAATTTTCCATTCGGGGAAAAATAATATAAAAACATAAAGAGTTGTGTGGGTTATCTTCGCGCGCCATGTCCTGTGTAATGTATGTACATACTTCAATATATCTAACTTTATGCATCTGGCAGAAATCCAACCTGAAAGTTCTGGGTCCATCGACCCCACCGGCCTTCCATGTAATTACAACTCGGTCGGGCTGCGAAGTGAAAAACACCATTAAAATAAATCCTTAAAAACAACCATACCGTATATCAAGTAAGGCCGAGTGACAAGTTTAATTCCCTCGAATTATAACAACTCAAATGAAATATACATAAAAATAAATGTTTATCCAGAAATATTATTTGAAAGTCGCTGTAAATACAAAATTTGTGGATATATAAAAAAATGCAATTAATTTCTTGAAAATCAAAGCGCGAAAGCTTGGGTCAGTTTTTCTCATTAGACTTTAAATTGGCAACGAAAATATATTTTGGTTTTTCGTTTAACCTGTGACGGGACGCAATTCCGACAAAATCTGCAAGTATATCCAATCTTAATTAGATTTCTCTTTCCATCATAATCGACTATGGGGCTTAACAACATTTAAGGATATTATTTTAAAGAAGGTTAATTTATTTAAAATAGAATAACACATTATGAGACAATGGAAAAGAGATCAAGAAACACCCATGGCTAAAAGTAAGAAGCACCCCTCAATATACTAATATATTTAACATATTTAATCAAAATTTCTAGAATTTATTCTATTATTTACAAAATATGTATAATAATGATGTGCATTTTGCTAATGTTTGAATATTTTGTTAATATGGTTGAATTACTTAGTACCTTACTAAATGGTGTGCAATTAATAAAATGATGTTTTTCTAAAATCACAATTTAACCAATATTTCTTATGTTTCAGCTTAAATTTAGAACTATTCTGTATTCAATATTGTTCTAAATAAGTAATAGGACTAAAACTAAAGAACTTACTGAAGCACAGAGTGCACAAATCAAACTTCTCCATAGCCAAGGATTATCACAAGTAGAAATTGGTAAAAAATAAATTGTTCAAGATATGTTGTCCAAACCACTATCAAACGATATCAAGAGACCAAAAGGGGTTTGTATCAAAGAAGAGAAGTGCCAGAAATTGTCTTACAACACCTAGACAAAATATTTATCATTCAGGCTTCACTAGAGAATCGCAGAAAAACATCTTCTGAAATTGCTGGGGAGTTCAATGAGGCTTCAAGTTCAAAAATATCACCCAGAACAGTTGAAAGATTAAAAAATCAAGAGCTAAAAGGATTCAAGGCGAAAAAAAACCATGGATATATGAGGGCAACAGGAACAAATGTCTTCAATGGGCCAAAGATCACAAAAATTGACATGAACAATGGTTTAAAGTTATCTGGTCATATGAAAGTAATTACGAGTATCAACTAGGTAAGAAAGACTATTGGATTGTTGTTTTACATGTAATTTATGTAATTCCATTTAAGTATATCTTGGAAGAAAATTATTTAAGTAACCATTTTGATTTTCAGCACTTCTTGGGCTTCCTTTGTGAGAAGAAGAGTTGGAGAGGCATTTTAACTTGCAGGACAATGCCCCATGCCATACACCCAACCACACCAAAAATTGGTTTTGAGAAATGGGGATCACCCCGATGGAGTGATCAAAACAGAGCCCAGATTTAAATATCATAGAGCACTTGTCGGGAGTGCTTTGAAAAGCAATAAGAAGTACCGCGAGTACAAATAAAACAGAACTGTATGCAAAATTACAAGCTGAGTGGGGAAAGACAGCGTCAGAAATTTATGAAAATCTGGTATAAGTCATGCTAGGAAGAATTATGCCTGCAATTAAAGCAAAATAGGGTGCAACTAAGTATTAAAATAATTAAGAATAACAATATATATGATGAATTCATTTACAAGAAATGTCTAATTACATATGAATGATTACATAGGGCGTTTTGGGGGGGCCAAGGGGGTATGTAAATTTAAAGTTCGTGTAGCTTTGGAAAAAAGTATTTTTAAGTCAATTTAATCAATTATATAGTTACAATTTTATTCTACAATTTTTCTCCATCCTGATATTAATTTATACAGTCCTTCGTGTTCGAAACTTTTGCTCTCTTAATTGATGTCGTTATAATTATCGAAGCTTTTTCCAGAGTTAGCTTTTCAGGTTTCTGAAGAGGTGGAAGTCTAAAGGAGGTTACATTGTTATAAGAGATATCTAAAAAAAATTAAAATGGGCAACAATATGTTTAACTGTTGTTTTGGGAAGCAAAAAATTCAAAACAACTCTCTACTTGGTGCTGGTCCGTAAGAGAACACATTTCTAATACCTGAAGAACACGAAAGATCTAATATGCAATGAAAAATGGGCCGTACGTAACGATGTTCCTCGGAACACTTCTATAATTCATATTTAAAAACATTTTAGCTACCACTAAACAAGTGTGATAATATACCAATAATCTACAAGCTTCTCTATGCAAAGGACTTGTAAATGAAAATGTAGCATCCATCCCTCGGGTAGAAATCCATGATTTCTTTTCTTATACAGTTCACTGAGTTCAGTCCCTCCATCCTGGCATTTCTAAGATGTATGAATGATAAATAAAAAGCTAAGAAAAAGACATTTGCTCTCCAAATTCCTTTCTCTTCGTACATCTCCTTACATCCTAAGGTTTCCCTGCCTCAGGACAAAATGATCCATTAATATGAAGATCACATTTGCCTGTCCAGATATCTTAAGTCATTCCCTTTTCAAGCGTAAAGAAGATTAATTTGAAAAGATCAAACGATCCTTAATTACGCCGAGAAAACAAACGCCTCAAAGGAGATTAGGCCGCACCGTCTTCTTTTTCTTCTTTTTCGAGCGAAAACCAACGAAGGCATTGGCCTCAAAAAGTTTGTAAGGCAGGATCTATAAAAAAGTGGAGAAGTTAGAGAAACTGAAAATGCGTGGAAGATATATAACTGCAGATCCTACTGCTGGCAATGGGCCCGGGAGGGCACACAATCCCCCAGATGTGAGTTGCAGCATGTAGGTTCATGCTACACATGATATATTGTCACGACGCAATGCATGTTGAATGATTAAGCCACACATCTTCCCTTTCCATTATCTCAGTTTTAAAAAAAGCTTGAATTATGATTAATTTATACAATTAAAGTGAATTCAAATTTAATGATCAGTGTATGACTTACGGCAGTGACACAAGTAAAAACAATTAATTGAAGAATACCCCCAGGGGTCGTACAGACCCCGATAATTATTAACCATTTAACCATTGGTATGCCTATTGTTGCCTTGGGACATTTTTGTTAATATTAGCAGAAAATAAATCTGGGATGAAACTTTTGCAAAGGAAGTGAAGCGAAAATTCCCCTGAGGCATCCTTTTAACTTTCTCGGTTCGTGACTTAGGCGATAACACTAAAGGCTGCCCGGAGGTATACCGGACGAATGCGTGGACTAATTATTGAATTTATTCTTCCTTTCCTTTTTCGGATTAAAAAAAACAAAGGCAATACCTCTCGTTACGTCTGTAAACGGTTCTGATCTCAAGCAGGAGTGTAAATATATGGGACTTGAATTCTCCCCGAAATTTCTTACGTTTTAGGACTCTTCTCGCCGAGCAACCATCGAATCCACCTGTCATATTTTCACTATCACATAGCAATAGGAAGATGCTCCGTCTACAAACACTATAACCAGGAATTGTTCTTTTTGTTAGTGTCCTGAAGTAAAAGAACGGAGTTCTACCACATGTGTGTTCACCCATTCCGACGTTTAGAGCTCAAGTTAATTTCTATTTAAACTTGACACACTTTGGGTACTGGTGAAGGTTGTTCATTCGTTCATTTCCCTTTTCTCATGACAAGAATTTTGTCTGGTCTGTTTTAACTAGTTTATCCTCTCAACCACCTCTTCTGGCGGTTATCTAGTATAGTAGGTGTTCGGGTGCGTAAAACAATTACCATTCGTTGCCATTCAAAGTGTAAAATGCATTTACGATACGGAATGAAATAAAAAAAAACCTCGTGATTTTTTTTCAGGGCACGATGAATTGTATCTGTTTTGGAAATGGTGAAGAGTCCAACCCACATCTTCAATTGCTCTTCGTTTTTAGTCCAATGCTCTAACTGCTGAGTCATAGGTAACATCCCTGAAAGGGAATGTTCGAGGCGGAATTCCAAGCTTTGTTTCAGGTTGGAAAGTAAGCCAATATTGATAGAAAACGACCCCTTACTTCTACCGACATCGAACACCCTCAGGTGTAACCGAGAAGCGGAAAACAATAAATGGGCGATACAGCACAAAAAGGCAGAAAATAAAGAACCACAACCCCATAAAAATTTCACTCCAATAACCTAAAGAAAGTTGATTAAGCGAGTTTTGCTACTCGCCGGTCAAGCGTCCCCGAAAGGGGAAAGAGAGCTCTCGTCAGGTGGTGCAAGGAGCTTTCTCACAGCCAGCCGCTCCTATAAAAGGATGTGAGGGCGTCCAGTGGTGTATTATTTCTTCCCAACGCTGCTCGTTACCAACACTGGAAAGACGCTCCTCTCCACAATGTTCAATAAGGTATCCTCCTGGCGCAAAACGCCTTCAATAGGCAGGGGTCCTAAGAGGTAGTAAGTCTTAGGGTAATCACTATAAACCGAGGGTCAAAATTTTATATTAATCTCCCTTCAAATATCCCGGTACGGTCGTTAGTCAAAGAAGGATAATAATAATTTACTGAAACTCAACAAGCATAAACCAAAGTAGGTTCACCGCAAGAGAGATTTTAGAGATAGCAATTAAGACAATAGTAAAATTAGGGAAAGTGAGAATGTATGAACGGTACATCGTCCTCCAAATAATAGAAAGAGAATTTGAATGTTAAAATCCGCTATTTCCAGTTACTCGTCGTAGCCGGATTACTGGGAGTTGCGCTCGCATTCCCAACGCCAGAAAATCTTCCCCTCTATGCGCCAGTGTCGAGTGACAATCTCTACGAAGATCACGAGTATAAGAGCGACTTCAAAGAGGTAGGTTAAAGGGATACCGATCGAGTGCGACGTCTTCTTAATGCGTTCCTCATCTGAGTGTAACTGGTCGCTGGGAAGGGGCGTATAGGAACGCTTTGAGACAAGATCTTAGGCATAAGCTCGTTTCCACAATGACACTGCTTGGGATCAACAAGGGGTCTCGCGGCAAACCAATTTAGGGAAAGGGCTGACAGAACAGTAAATTTGATAAAGATTTGATCATTCTAGCATAATATATCCCTCACAAAATTTTCTTTATTAGTAATAGAATTCAAAACTAAGCAGTGAAAACCAACGAAGGAATCTAACCCAGAAAGTTTGCGAAGAAAGGTTTGTAAAGTGCTTAACCTACCTAAGGCTCGAAGTAGTTTCCCCTCTCGGTGTCTCGAACTTAGTGCCATCTCCCACACAGTATCAGTACCCATAACTTCTCGACTTTTAGGAATCACTTTGCAAAAGTTTTCAAGCAAACCCCTGTCAATTTTCGTCTTTTTTCCTTAATAAATGTCTCTAAACCTACACCCATACATAGGTGGTGAAGAAGCCATACGCCTTTGACTATGGGGTGAGAGACGATTACACCGGCGCTAACTTTGGTCATCAGGAAGACTCTGACGGGAAGGTTATTAGAGGATCCTACACGGTAGCCTTACCCGACGGACGGATCCAGAGAGTTTCCTACACCGTCGACCATGAGAGCGGGTTCCAGGCTGAGGTCACGTATGAAGGGAAAGCCACATACCCGGAACATCCCACGTATGAAAACCTGCATCACCAGGGAGGTCCACCCCATAGCCCATACCAACCAACACCCCAGCAATCTGCTCCCGACCCGGCTTACGCACTCTCCCAGCCCTCTCCAGAGGATCGAGATGTCCAGAACGATGCCCAGAACGAGAATTTCCTTGAATACAACTAACGGATTTCGATCCTTTTTTCTGAAGCTATGAAACCCGGTTTAGCTCATCTCATGTGAAATTCTGTGGATGACAACGGCAGTCGACATGGATGACGTTTACCCGAAATTGTAATATCATTTAGGTAATTTATTTAATCCATGAATTCTTGTTAAGAGTAAATGGAACTTGTCCTTCCCACTAGTCACTTTAGAGGCGCAATGTGAGCACAATTAAAAATAATCATTTAATTTATTTTCATTTATTCCTTCGAATTGACACTACACTAATCGCCATGGCGAATCCAGTTCTGGAAAATTACCAGGAACTATTTCTGCCTCTGCATTTTGAATACGACTTTAATTACCTAAATCGCAAAATATAAACGAACGAAGCTGAAGTCATTGAGAAGCTTTCATTTCACTATACGCTCTAAATTATTCTTTATTTCCTTTCATAACGAAAGGCTCCAACACAACAAGTGCATGTACAAAACACACACACCACACATAATACGATACACCATTGAATGAGTATATTTACACTTTTGGTTAAGCTAAATGACCCCTAGAAATGAAGCAACGATAAACTTACTTTATCAAACACCCCCGCCTCCAGGAAGGTGGGCTTAACCAGAGCGGTGGTATCGACTAATGCAACATTGAGGGAGGTTTTCATGGTTGAAGTAAAGGGAGCGTAGAAAATGTGGGTTTCGAAGATAAACACTGGATGTTTTGGATGTGACTGCATTTGGTCCAGTTCTTTGATTAGTTCGGATTCCTGGCCTTGATGCCTGCAGTTGCGTTGTCCAGAATTCCCAATGTTTGTAGGAGGGTCTACTATATATCTTCGACACCTTTTCACTTCCTCTATCTTCACCACCTTCTTTGGATTTTCTGCGGAATATCCTCTGTAATGTTCAAGGATCTAATCCCAATTACCGAATCGTTCGGCTGTGCAACGGCAATTCTGTAAAATAGGTCATGATAGGTACACTCAGTCTAGGTCACCTGTGGCGGAAGGTAAGGGCGATCAAATATTTGCTACGATTGGGCACCTTCCCGTTACCCCTCAAGATGGCGTCAGATGTAAAAGGTCAACTGTTCAAACAAGCTTGGTAGCAGGTGCGGGGAAGCAAACACGAAAGTAGCAGCCATTATTTGCTAGCGGGAAACCGCGAAACGCAAAGTCACAACTTTTAGAATTCGCTAAAAAATAATCTCTATCTGGTTGTTTGAAGTCTGCAGCCAGTGGCCTGATTCATGCGAAACGGGAGGCAAATTCCTTCCGCAGAGAGGCGACGACACTAACGAAAGTGTCCAGTTCCACGTCGCCAAGGGCACATGCAGCGAGACGAGGAAAATGCTTAAACTGACCAATAGCCAACTGAGCCTCCCACAAGCGCAGCTTAACCTCAAAGGCGGTGATGTGTGCGTGCATGTCTGCAACGAGAATATCTTTGCCTTGCAGCTTCACGTTGAGGTCGTTCAGGTGCGTAGTGATGTCCGTGAACAGGGTCTGGCGAGCGAGCCATCGCGGGTCGGAGAAGTGATTAGCGAGGGGAAGGTTCTTTTGAGGGAGGAAGGTGGCGATCCCCTGCTGCAGGTCGCACACACGGGACAGCATGGCCCCATGACTCAGCCAGAGGGCTTCACAGAAGTAGAGCAGGTCTCTATGAAATACTACGTATCTGTGAGGGAAATGCATTTTGGTCTCACTTTTTACTCATTTTCACTGGCAGACATAAAACTCATTCCCCTCTCCCTCTACGAGTCTACTGAGACAGATGCTGTTGACTCACCTGGTTGGCAATCCCAGTACTATATATGTCAGGCAGAGGAATATATTAATAAGCTTTAAGGGACAGCTCTTTCCTACAGGCACGCCAGTCTGTTACAAGTGTAATGCTGTTTTTGGAATAATCAGTGGAGTAGACTGAGTTGTGTGCCTTATGTAGGATAGTGTAGATATCTCATGTTGTATTAATCTAGTGGTAAAGGGTAGATTGGTACTAAGACAGTATGAGGTGTGATATCCGTTTGGTGTTAGGGCTAGTCAGCATAATAAAATAGGAGTGGAACAAGGCATATATGCAACGCATACTTGAATGAGTTGATGGAGTCAAGGGCAACCATACTATCAGGCAAGGAATTCCAGATCTCAACACATCTGAGAAAGAAAAATCTACGTCTTGATTCCAAAGAACTATGAGTGTGGTAAATCTTGAACCTATCCCCTCTGGTGCCCAAAGTAGGTGCCAAGGTAAAAATGTCGTCTGGTTCGATACTGCAGTAGCAGTTGAAGATTTTCCAATATTTAATTAGGTCAGCCCGTAATAATCTGCCATAAACTGAATACAGGTCCAGTCTTTGGAGTCTGTCACCGTAAGAGAGTTGAGCCATACCATTTATTTGTCTTGTCCACGATCTCTGCAGTGACTCTAGCAACTTTTTATCCCCAGCAAAACTAGTGTTCCATACACACGAGGCATACTCTAGTAAAGGTCTAATGTGAGTTTTGTATAGGGTAAGCATGAAGTAGGGGGATTTGCAAGGAGTGCTCCTTAATAGGTTGGCAGAAAGTGCCGAGGCCTTGTTTACTGTTGCCCTAATGTGGAGGTGGAACCTAAGGGAGGTATCCACCAAAACACCCAGATCCTTGTGGGAGTCCACAGAGGGAATGCAGTGACCATAAAGATAATAACTGGACAGTGTACCAATTGTCTGCCAGGGAATTGAACCTCTCTGAAATCGTAGTGCTGCTCATTTATGCCTATTCAGATCAAGGCCCCAGGAGGCAGCAACTGAACATATCCTGTCAATATCTTTTTGGCAAGAAGATGCACTAAGAACTAATATTAGATTGGAGGATGGGCAAATTTCTAGGTAAATTTTTAGATCATCAGCAAAGATTTTGCAATAATTAAGAACAAACTGGGGTAAGTGATTCACATATATCAAGAACGGGAAAGACTGGGGTAGGTGATTCACACATATCAAGAACAGAAGAGGACTGGGGTAGATGATTCAAATATATCAAGAACACGAGAGGACTGGGGTAGGTGATTCACATATATCAAGAACAGGAAAGAGCACAAAATCGTACATTAAAACCACTTTCACCAAAGCCCCGATCCTAAAACCATTTAAGATACTCTCTAGGAAAGTTGTATTCACTATATAGTCATGTATAGATTATAGACAGTTATTGAAAATTGAAAGATATCAATTTGGAAAGTGGGGAAGAAGTATTTACCACCCATAATAAATATAATTGTAGCCCCTAAAAACAAAAAGAAAATGTAATGTCTTACATAGAAAATTGTCTTTTCATCCATCATGGGTGACACTTTTACTTCAAAGCTCGAAAATAGACACATTAAAACAAAACAAAACAGAAAACCAAACAAGTACGAAGGAAGGATTTAGGAAAGACGTAGGTATATAAAGTGGTGAATTTAACGAAAATGAAAATATTGGTAAGTATATTGGGCCGAGTAGAAAAGGGGGACAACTGGATAGGATATTCTCTTTTATTTAGTAATAAAGTAAAACCAACGAGCGCATCGTTTTATTTTTTTGGAAATCAGTTAACCACGTAAGTAGCGAAGTTAGGGCAAAGTGAAAATAACCTGAACACATGCCCCGAATAGCCAGGATGAGAGTAGGCCATCTGTGCCCGCCTGCGAAATTGTGATGTACCTCGAAAAATGCACATTTAAAATCTATAGAGAAAATGAAATTCTGAAACTTACGGCCGTAGGCTAAGAAAAATGTGAAGTGCACTTTTATCAGATTTAGTGTAGCTTCACAATTATTTCTAAATTTATTATAAGCAAAAGGCTAAAATGTAAAATATAAAAAAAAATGGCTTCTGCTCAAATGTGCATTTCACATTTGTTTTAGCATACGGCCGATAATTATAAACTGATAAAGATAAATGAAATTAAAGTTAATGAATCAGTTCATTGAATGGGTTTAGACAACGAGTAATGTAGAGAATCTTTCCTCATTCACTCTATAGCAAAATTAATCAAGAAGGTGAGATTGGAGGTTCGGTTGACGTTCATAGTTAAATTGTCTACCTAATTAATCTACAGGTTAAAGTATTATAGTAAGACCTCTGAATCACACTTCCCTAAATACTGACTTACTAATCCTCTATAATATCCTCTATAATCCTCAAATATAATTTACGGAAGATCACATATGCAATGTAAACGTTATGGTAGAACACATATTGGAAGAGGAACCGCAATTCCTTTGAACTTGTCCTCGTTAGGTTCATTTAGTAGCTACCTCACTGTAGTCAGATGGTTACAACCAGTTGTCGTAAGCCCGGTCTGTACAATGAAATTCACCGAAATCGAAATTGTGCCAATTTTCCTTCAGAATCGACATTTATCGAACCGGACCCTAGAGAGCCTCTTGTGTTAATATCGGCCAGGAGTAGGCTTTACACAAGAAGATTAAAAGAAATTCGCAGATATTTTTCACCGAAACTTTCCTTTATTTAAGACAAATACTAAAGTGTGGTAGCAAACATGTCGAAAGGAGTAGCAACCCCGTTCAGGAATTTTTGCTCATTTGAGATACTAGAAATTATGTTCGAAGGTGGGACTTTTCTGTAACTACCAGATCTGTCCTCGTCCTGGACAGACCTCATTTACCAGGTTCGGTCTTTTCTACCCGAAGCGGGAAGGCTAATGCATTAACGTTGCCTCGTGAGTGGAATCAAATTCGCAGGTATGATATTCTTCGCTCTTGCTATGAACAACAGATCCCGGATGTACGAACTCCGATATCCCAGCTCCACCGCTTCCGGTCAGTGAGACTATCCGGAACAGGCTTTCCTTTCCTCTATCCTTTATTTTCGTTTTAATGTTTCATAGTCGGCTTTTTTCTTATCTCCTTTGTAAATATCCTCACAGAGTAAACCTCCCCCTGTGGACATCAACAAAATAATAATTTCCTCACTTCGTCGTTGAATGTGGCGTAACACGTAACGGAGACCCAAGTTCTGACAAATCTTGACAGACGAAGCATACTAGTATTTAGAAAGACACGACATACAAAACATGAAGGAAAAGGCGATTTATTATCCATTAGGAATTTATCATTTGTCTTAAATAAAGGAAAGCATCTTGGAATAATAAAACGGTAAAAGATCTTCGCTAATTTTACATAAAAATTTGATTTGTCCCACTGAGAAATAAAACGCCCCAAACGAGTGCGCATAGGTGGTAGAACCTCTACCATTCTTTTTCTCATTCGTAGAAAAAGAAATTAGATAGGGAGCGAGTGGCAAAGTATGGTATGTATGTGTGCATGTAGGTTGGGGGTGGGGTCATACAGTCATTTAGCCTTGTGACATTGGAGAAATTTATACTCAGCATCAGTCGGGGTTCATCCATGGGTATAACATCCCATGAGCGTTCCAGCAATTCTGCTACATGCAACCTCACCATAAGGAATATCATCCACTTATTTCTGCCAATCTATCCATCATTCACGCAACCTTCCAACCTCTTATATGCATATCAGTCTATTCATCGTACAAATCTGCACCATCATAATAGTTTGCCGATTTAAACCTCATCCTTTCACAACTTTCTGGACACCACTTACATGAGTTCAATAAACCATGATAGCGCACTTCGCGAATGATGAAAAATCAGCCTCCACCGGGATATTAACCCTTGACTTCAAGAGTGGGAGGCGCGGGCGTTAACCGCTGAGCCACGATGGACTAAAAGGAAACGCAACCTGAACTCTTTTAAGAAAGACACCAAATTAATGGCCACATATCTTTTACATATCTTCCCGTCCTCCCTAAGGTAGTGTAGGTAACAACCACATCATCAAATTCCATTAAAAAGCAACGCGATTTTTTGTTGGGGGGGGGGGGGGGGCAATAACACTGTAACTATTCGCCCGCTTCTAACGAAATTTGAAACCCTTAAGGTGTTTACATTCTCTTTAGAATGATAGAATTGCCAAGGTCCTCCCAAGGTTAGTCCGGGAATTATTGAAAGTTTTGCAGGTCGTAAGGTCATAAATCAGAATAAGTGAGGGCACGCAACTTTTTGGTCAGCAGACCTTGTTTACACACTTTATTGTTTGTGTGTAGGCATGTGTGTGGAAAGAGTTTAATCTATCTCATCTAAGATTGGGCGTATCCAGGGGTGGACAGGAATGGGGTGAAAAAGACAGAAGGTGAAAAAATACGAGGGATAGTCAAAAGGTTTTGGTTCAAAATGAAAAAAAGGCTTTAATAACCAAAATGAAAAAAAGGCTTTATTAACCAAAATGAAAAAAGGCTTTAATAACCAAAATGAAAAAAGGCTTTATTAACCAAAATGAAAAAAGGCTTTATTAACCAAAATGAAAAAAGGCTTTATTAACCAAAATGAAAAAAAGGCTTTAATAACCAAAATGAAAAAAAGGCTTTATTAACCAAAATGAAAAAAGGCTTTATTAACCAAAATGAAAAAAGGCTTTATTAACCAAAATGAAAAAAGGCTTTATTAACCAAAATGAAAAAAAGGCTTTATTAACCAAAATGAAAAAAGCCTTCAATAACCAAAATGAAAGGCTTTATTAACCAAAATGAAAAAAGGCTTTATTAACCAAAATGAAAAAAGGCTTTATTAACCAAAATGAAAAAAGGCTTTATTAACCAAAATGAAAAAGGCTTTATTAACCAAAATGAAAAAAGGCTTTATTAACCAAAATGAAAAAAGGCTTTATTAACCAAAATGAAAAAAGGCTTTATTAACCAAAATGAAAAAAGGCTTTATTAACCAAAATGAAAAAAGGCTTTATTAACCAAAATGAAAAAAAGGCTTTATTAACCAAAATGAAAAAAGCCTTCAATAACCAAAATGAAAGGCTTTATTAACCAAAATGAAAAAAGGCTTTATTAACCAAAATGAAAAAAAGGCTTTATTAACCAAAATGAAAAAAAGGCTTTATTAACCAAAATGAAAAAAGCCTTCAATAACCAAAATGAAAGGCTTTATTAACCAAAATGAAAAAAGGCTTTATTAACCAAAATGAAAAAAAGGCTTTATTAACCAAAATGAAAAAAAGGCTTTATTAACCAAAATGAAAAAAGCCTTCAATAACCAAAATGAAAGGCTTTATTAACCAAAATGAAAAAAGGCTTTATTAACCAAAATGAAAAAAGGCTTTATTAACCAAAATGAAAAAGGCTTTATTAACCAAAATGAAAAAAGGCTTTATTAACCAAAATGAAAAAAGGCTTTATTAACCAAAATGAAAAAAGGCTTTAATAACCAAAATGAAAAAGGCTTTATCAACCAAAATGAAAAAAGGCTTTATTAACCAAAATGAAAAAAGCCTTTAATAACCAAAATGAAAAAAGGCTTTATTAACCAAAATGAAAAAAGGCTATAATAACCAAAATGAAAAAAGGCTTTATTAACCAAAATGAAAAAAGGCTTTAATAACCAAAATGAAAAAAGGCTTTATTAACCAAAATGAAAAAAGGCTTTATTAACCAAAATGAAAAAAGGCTTTATTAACCAAAATGAAAAAAGGCTTTATTAACCAAAATGAAAAAAGGCTTTATTAACCAAAATGAAAAAAAGGCTTTAATAACCAAAATGAAAAAGGCTTTATTAACCAAAATGAAAAAAGGCTTTATTAACCAAAATGAAAAAAGCCTTTAATAACCAAAATGAAAAAAGGCTTTATTAACCAAAATGAAAAAGGCTTTAATAACCAAAATGAAAAAAGGCTTTATTAACCAAAATGAAAAAAAGGCTTTATTAACCAAAATGAAAAAAGCCTTTAATAACCAAAATGAAAAAAGGCTTTATTAACCAAAATGAAAAAAGGCTTTAATAACCAAAATGAAAAAAGGCTTTATTAACCAAAAATGCTTTTCGAAATAGTTTCCGTCAAATCACATCCACTTGCGACAATATTTCCCTCTTCTTAGACTATCCTTGAGAAATTATGTGCTCTTAGAATTGCACCACAACTTAACTTTATTTTTTGTTTCACTCTATTGACAAAAACCTTGTCATTACAAGGGTTCACTAACATTGGGGAAAAATAAAAATAGGTATGAAAGAACAGGGTAGGATTTCCCTACAAAAATCCCGCAATGTCGCACTAGCTCCCCTTGAAGAATGCGCCGAAGAACTATCATGGTGGAAAATAAATGTCATTATGTAATTCTCCCTGTCTTTTGTTCACCAATGCAGTCTTCAATATCTCCACTACACCTTCATGATGTGACGTTGTGATTGCCCTTTGTCCTTCAAGAAAGTCAATCAGAGTTACTCCATCAGCATCCTCCCAAACTGTCGCCATCGCTTTCTTTGCTGATTGACACCGAAGAACCTCTTGGAAGTCGCTACTTCTGTTAGATGTTGCTCTATAGATCGAACTGATGAAGCCACAACGTTTCATTCTCCGTTAAATGAAATCTATCACTAAGTTGATAGCTTGCTGAGATCAAGATGGTCACTTAAAACTTAATGCACTTGACCATGTGAAATTTCAACTTCACTAAGCTATACATAATTCTAATGCTAATTATGCGCTCTTTGTTTTACACTTCCTTGATTAATGTTACTCGTACATTTTCTTCAGTTTTCGACGTAGATGGTCTTCATAGATGAGTATCATTCATCCACCAAAAAGCCGTATTTCTAGGTGGCGCAGAATCCCCATACTTGTTGCAAAGACTCAGTTAAGTTCGAACATTTCGAATCAAATTGTGTCAAATTAATCATTGCTCTGAACTCAGAATTTAGTTTTTCCACGGCGTAAGAAAATACCGTCTTTAGGAAATCACATTCTTTGGACAAAGGCGTTTAAATGATTGAAATGAAATAGCAACAGGTTTCCATCTCAGAGACATGCTTAAGCACGTTTCAGTATCGAAATATACAGTCATTCTAGAATAGAAACTCTCGCGCCTAAACATTTTAATGGTCTAATACAGGGAAAAGAAAATCGTCCAGAGGAGGTGAGTATGTACTTGAAAGCAGGAACTTGAACCACTTTGCATACCTCTGTGTGCACGCATTAACCCTGACCCTTTAACCCTAAAACTCTAGAATTAAGGCACACACAAATGATCCTTGACTCGAAAAGAAATTGAAATCCTATAACGAAATTTTGCTTCAACTCATTTTAATTATCACCCTACGTTGAGTTTCACGGTCTTTCCTGACTCAATTTCAAATATTTAAAAAACCCACCTCATTTTGAAGTTAAAACAAATATTTAAAATATTTCAAACGGTAATGGCTATGAGGATTTCTTTGCTTAGAAATTGCAAAGAAACTCGCAACCAACTTTGATGATCTCCATTCACTTCAACCAAGTCCTTTTTAAGGCAGAAAAGGTCACAGTGGAATTTCTTTAAATTTCTTTGGCCCTTTTGATGTAGCTCTTTGTAAAAGTAGCGACGTTTCTCTCGAATTAAAACTTAGTTCTAACTAAAAACGAACTTTACGTTCCACTTAGGGTCTAACTTTCAAGAACGAACAATCCATTTCATGCAGGCGACTTTTCTTTGACTCTTAATATTAGCCGCGGAGAAGAGACTCAAATTCCAATTTTTGAATGCATTGAGGTCAATTCATTCATTGGGTTTTTTTAATACACTTCAGCGACAATCATTTAGATTTGAAAGTGTTGTTATCAATCCATATTAAAAGACAAATAACTCGATAAAAATTTCATTGAAACAATATTTTAACAGTGATTGTCCTACAGAAATCAAACGCTCTTAATATGTACTTAATGTTTGCCCCCCAATCACTTCATACAATTTATAGATAGCATAGGATTTTTCAATTAAAATTGCTTTAATAATATCTTAATAAGATGAGCCATCCATAATCTGAGTTTGTTAGTCAAAGGCGACATGTATTATACTGGGTGACAGCCCAAAATGTCCCCTTTGAATTTTTATTAGCTAGCTTTTTAACATTCGAATTGACCACCACCGAACTTTATGCACTTATCAATACGATTAGCGAAATATTCACATTGATGGATGCAAAGATTTCTCGAAACTCATTCTTCACTTGTGCGATATTAGATGGTGCAGCTCGAAATAATCACTCTTTTACAAAACTCCATAGAAAGTACGAGTAGTATAAAGTAAATAAGTCAGGTGACCTGGATGGCCACGGGAAATTTGTCCTATGCGACATTAGTCGTTGAGGAAATCGAGGCTTCAATCATGTCATGGTGGCACACACAGTATTGGCTGTAGCGCCAACTTCCATTCGTCAGGATATGTGATAGTGGCGAAAGTGCCTTTGAGCATGTCAAGATATCTGGCAGAGTTAATTGACTGAGTTTGTCCTGTTTCATGATCCACAAAGAAATAGGGACCATAAATCTTATTCCCATTTAGTCCACACCATACTCTTATCTTTGAGGAGTGTAAATGTTTATGAAAGTGATTATTTGGCTTAGTTGTGACCACTTCCGATAATTATGTTTATTTGGCAGCCTTTCAGGGAAACGTGACATTCATCACGGAAAATTAGTAATTGTTTATCATTGCACATTTCTTTAACCCTCAGGCAAAATGATAACCTTCGTTGCCTATCGTACATTGAGATTTCTTTATGACATTAATTTTTGTATGGCTTTAAATTAAGGTATTTTGGGGAAATAGTTCGAACAGTTTCTCTATTCAAATGTGTCTCAGCAGCCAGTTTTCTCTCTGGCTTTGTTTCATCACCTTCAATTAAAGTCATTACCTTTACAATATTCGTCCCCGTCCTTACACTTTCTAACGACCAGGAATTTGATTTATTCAAATTACGAATTGTGTTTTGTGCATTCCACTTGGCGTAATTTCAATTAATTTTTTTTTCTAATCGTATACAATATCTTGCTTGAAAATGACGAATTGATTTGACTATGGAGCCATGTCGGATCATTAATTCCACGACAAAGCTGCGCTATTCATGAGTTAATTGTGCTATTCTTGAGAGACTAAAACAGAGCTGTTTAATATTTGCATAAAGAGGTTATCCTAGGTTGGGATAGACTATCCACCGTAAAACTAGGCTACCTAAGCTAGCAAATAAAACTTAAAATATTGTTCTTTGTAATGATGCCTATTTTTACCTTCAGGCTTTAATGGCTGACTAATTGCACCATATGGGACATAACAATTCCGAAGAAAAATTATACTGTTTTTCTGTTTCTTGCAGATTGCTAGATTCATTTCATAATTCTTTCGCGTTCATAAAAGATTTATACATTGTATATTTGACGCGTGTTTACCTCCACCCTCCTTTGTCCTTCGAATTCCCTATTAATTTCTCTCTCTTTCATAGTCCCGATCGACCTTGCGAAGCGAACCTTAAAAGCTCGTTTATTCAGAAGATTTTTGTCTTCCGCGTAGCCGACTGGTCTAAAGGACGGTTTGATTGCGATCAAAGCGATTGCTTGCTGCTCCAGTGTGCACGGTTCGAATCCCAATCCTGTTCGGAATTTTTGCGAATTAGGAAATAACATTCATTTCCGAAGACACATTATCCCGTTTTTCTGTTTCTTACGGTTTTCATATATATATATATATATATATATATATATATATATATATATATAGTGTGCGTAAGGTATTTAAAGACGTAGGTTATTTTTAATATCGCAGCATATTATTTGACTTTATATTTGTTGTTATATTTCAGAAATATCAATGACAGACAATATGCTTAAACAAGAAATATAGATCCTTCATCTACAAGGTTTGCAAGGAGTGAGAGGCCAAAGATGGTTAAGTATAAATCTGTCCTCAAATACCTTAGCACTATATATATATATATATATATATATATATATATATATATATATATATATATATATATATATATATAGTAACAAGAGAAAATAAGAATTGGACGCGAATGAGCAAATGAGACAAAAAAACGGAGTTTTTTTAAAGGCGAGAGAGAGGGACATTAGAAGAATCCAGAATCAAAGGGAGCAGAGGGCGGCACAGTGAAGGCGATCCTTTACCGAGAAGACAGAAATAACCCCAGGGGAAAAAGTTTTGAATTCCTGGCCAGGACTCGAACCCGGGTCTGCTGATTGCCGGTCAGATGCTTTACCGCTATGCTACCAGACACAGTAACTAAATTTCGCCCAAAACGTTACCCCATCAAACCCAGTATCTCCCTAAGCTAGGAACCTCCGAGGAATTTTTATACCACATCCTCTTACCCGCTCACAATTTAGGGAGATACCGGGTTTGATGGGGTAACGCTTTGGGCGAAATATAGTTACTGTGCCTGGTAGCTTAGCGGTAAAGCATCTGACCGGCAATCAGCAGACCCGGGTTCGAGTCCTGGCCAGGAATTCAAAACTTTTTTTCCCTGGCGTTATTTCTGTCTTCTCGGTAAAGGATCGCCTTCACTGTGCCGCCCTCTGCTCCCTTTGATTCTGGATTCTTCTAATGTCCCTCTTTCTTGCCTTAAAAAAAACTCCGGTTTCTTGTCTCATTCGCGTCCAATTTTTCTTCCTCTTGTACTATATGTATTTATAGTCAGCTACACAAGGTTTCTGCATCTTTCTTTCTGTCTTCAAATTTATTTGAAAAGCAGAAAATAAAAATGGCATAGCCCTGTGGTGGTTGTATTATCACCCGCAGATCCTGTAGTTGCTTTCTTTGTATATATATATATATATATATATATATATATATATATATATATATATATATATATATATATATATATATGCAACAAAGCCCACAGGGAAAATTAATACGAGGATTCCAAGTACTTTCGAACTTTATTTCGAGTCCTTTATCAAGGAATAACAGAAATATTGAAAATTGTAATATTTATAAAGATGATACAGAGGAGAGGGAACACCCACAAAAAAGCAAAAAAACAATTAACAAAATGAATTAATATGAAATGGAAACCTTAGGAGGATCGAAGACAAATACAAAATAAGATCATTAAATCAGGTAAATTCAAAAGACTAAAGGTTGACAAGAGGATTAAAATACTGACTAAGCAATTAAGGAGGGAGAAAATCTTAACGAGAGATTAACCACAGAGGTCAGGATCTAAAGACCAAGGTAGAATAAGTACAAATGTTCTAAAGACAAAAACATAAGTCTACATAGATGCACACAAAATAAAATTAAATTGTTTATTAAGATTAATATAAATATTTAGTCTCAAATTAAAAGTTTCGACAGTACATTGTGAATATAATTTAAAAAATAACCATCAAGTTTATATAACCCAAGACTTAAATTAAAATTTCGGAATTTACTAATAAAGGTTGATTAAATGATATTTCGGGAAATTGTATCGTTATTATGAGAGATGATTTTAGCAGAATTCCAATCAATATTGTGATTAAGATATGACATATGAACATAAAATGAGCTGCTTTCTTTGCCACGACGGACATTATATTTATGGTGAGAAATTCGTTTTTTTTTTAACATTTACTTGATTAGCCAAAGTAATATTTATAACAATCGATACATTTTACGCAATATACATTACCAATAGGGGAAGGGGCGTTCTTGACTAATAGTTTAGAGATAGTACTATTATAGTTAAATACTACACAAATGCCTAGAGATTTTAAAATATGAAGGAGAGAAGCAAAGGATGGATTAAAAGGAAGTACAAGAGTATTCTTGTTATTAAAAGGCGCGCAAGGTTCAAAACGATAAAAAGACTTTTTAGCTAACTGAAGGCATTTATCAAGGAAATGAAAAGGATAACAAAGTTTATGATCGATGTCAAAGATTTTGGAAACTTCAGGGTCAAAGAATTGAGGACTGACCACACGAAGTTCACGGAGAAACATTGAAATAAAAATAGATCTTTTTACTTTAATATGGTGAGAGGAGTAAAAGTGAATATAAGAATAAGAATTAGTTGGTTTCCGATAGACAGAATTTGAAACCAGAAGGCGTGCGGTGTATTAATAAATCAAGGAAAGGAATACTTCCATTCTGTTCTATTTCAAGGGTAAATTTGATGGAAGGTACAAGGGAATTAAGTTTGTTCAAATGAAGAAAAATATTTTCAGAATTGGGCCACAAGCAAAGGATATCATCAATATAGCAAAACCAGGATTATAGGTAAAGGAGGTGCAAATGACGAAATGGCGACGTTTTTCTTTGGGCAATTGGGTCCAGGTTCCAGTTGTAGCCTGAGCATTACCTCTGTTATACCATCCAACTTCTTGTGAGGGCATGTGTCATATACCAAAAGAAAGTAGAGAAATAGTTCTTTTTGAATGGGAGATACGGCCTAGCCGAATGGAAACGACGCGCCCGATTACTTCAAAGTTAAGCAACATCGGGTGCGGTAACTGACTGGATGGAGTTGCAATTCTCGGCGACTGCCATACGCTGTATATACCCGTGAGTTCGAATCCCACGTTAAACCGTTGATCTCCACTGAGAAATAGAAGGTCTCTTGAATGAATGCAGACTCGTGGTAAAACCACTCCATTTTATTTTTTGTCATTTTGAAAAGTTTCTTTTTTCTTGTTTAAATGATTTCTTTTAGCGAGTTTTTACACCTTTTATTATTCCATTTGGGTAATCTAGAAAGTTCTTTTTAAGAAAAAAGTATATTTTTAAGTCAATTTAATCCATTAATATAGTATACTAATTTCTACAGTCCTTCGCATTCGGAACTTTTGTTCTCTTAATTGATGTCGTTATCATTATCGAGACTTTTTCCAGAGTTACCTTTTCAGGCTTCTGAAAAGGTGAAAGTCCGAAAGAGGTAAAAAGCGGGTTTTAATAGGAACGAACAGGTTTAGAACTTGTTAAATAGACTTCCTTCAGCAATTAAAGCTCATTGATAATATTTTTAGGAGTTTACATAATTCAGCAAACAATTTTCAGATGACTCCTTATTTTCACTTATCTTGAAATGACGTCAAACACCCATGCATTTTTTTTGTCCATTACTTATTTTTACGACGTCACAACGCATACTTTTCCTGGTCCATAGGCTCAGCTCTATGTTCGATTGGGAATTCCATAGTTTTGGATCTTACCGAAATTGATTTTGAGTAATTAATGCGGATGATAACAAAGCGACAGCAATTTTTGCTGCCACTTTCCGTGTTCTTTACGCGACGACAGGAATGATTTTAGGTGGTCGCGAATTAACCCGATAAACAAACGGCCTTGTATTTAACATATGAAGTGATGCGTAAAGGCAAATGCGTAATTGCCTTTCATTAATAACGATGGCAAAACTCTCGCCAGGACTTTGATAGCTAAGTACCCTTAATCATATACTGTGGCCTAGGTTAGGTTGGTTACGAAATTTAATAATAAAGCGAAGTTAATTTTGAGATGAAATTTTGTTTGTTAGGTTAAATTGAAGCTGTTATTAAAGGAATGTGTATTTATTTTTTATGTGCACTTAGTATTTCTTGAGATAAGTTTATTTCAATAAGTGCTCATTTTCCCAGAAAAATAAATACGGATTCTTTAATAACAGCTTCAATTTAACTTAACAAACAAAATTCGTCTGGTAACTCAACCGGGCTAACAAAAAATATAAACAAATATTTACTCATTAAACCTGTTAAGAACTCAGCAAATATACATAAAATAAGTTCTTGTAACCACGACAAAAACGAGCAGGTTCCGGAACGGAAGAGTGATATATTGTGGGTGTGAAGAGGGAGGAGAAAGATACAGAGGTGTTCTAATTGTCTATGCGAGTGATGACGGGAGTGGAAGGAGTTGTCGGCGTCAGCCCGCCGGTTAAGAAAGCAGGTTGCCAACTCAGCAATTTTTTCGGCTAGATCTAACCTCTATCCAATAAAATCTTCCAGCAACCATTTAGCCAAAATATCTACTCGATTAGAATGAGTTCTTCGCTCAAATATAAACATCTTTTAAACAAATTGAGACAAATAATACCATTTCAAATAATAAAAAGATTTGAAAAGTTACCATATTTATCTAGGACACTGCTTGGTAAATTTTCACTCAAGCAGCATTTCATGATATTGCATAAAAACAAGTAACAACAAAAAGGAATAATGCACCAGGGATCGCCAAGTGAACGAAACATTATGATAAACTTTTTGAGCGAAATTTAGAATGTTCCGTTCGAGCCAACTATTTTAAAACCCCAATATACTGCTGTCCTTCCAGAATTTGTGTTTTGTCACTTCTTTTAAAATCGTATTGTTACTTTTCTCATTATTTATAACAAGAATTTTATATTAGGATTGAGATGAAGTTCTATTTTACTTTCGTTTTCATCTTAAACCATTCTAAATTTCTCTACATTATTATGCTATATAATTTCTTATTTTCTTCAAGAATAATTTATAACCTTTGGAAATACATCCATTTTTTTAATCAAACATGCGAGATATCGCACTTACAACATAATGAAACAATATTTTAAAAAACACAACTCAGATAGGTCTGGGGTGTATTTGGTCCCTTTTTCCCCTCTTTGGCACTGCCCTTGCCTTTTTCCCTTTCTAAGGTCAAGAAAGGTTATAAAAGGTCAACAGCTCGAGCCACTTGGTAGTTTAGAGTTGGCAATTTATTTAAAATTGTCTTGTGAAGTGTGCTACGTAAAATATCTTCCAATCCCAATTTTGCCGTAATGCCTAAAGTTAATTAATATAAGCAAAATTTTATAAGTGATTGGTTTAAGATAGATAAATTTAAAGATTGGCTAGAAGAAGTTAAAAATGCCACAACCAAAGCTAAATATTATGATTTAGAGAACCTCATGAAAAAAAAAACGTGAATGCAAGCAGAATTCCATTGCACGATATAAAAATCTAGTGGAACCTCCTGTTTAGAAGCAAAACTTGCATTCTTTCTGGCTTGCCAGTCATCAATTAGGAATTGTGATCATTCAACAGATATACTGAAAAAATAACCTCCCAAACGAAAATTCATAGAACTAAATGTTCCAAAATCCTAAAAAATGTTCTGAGTCCGCATTTTGAAACGGATTTAATTAATGATATCGGACAGAGTAATTACAGCCTTCTTTTAGATAAATCAAATGACATTAATGGTTCATAAAATACTTGGTATTAGGGTCATTTATTACAGCCAAACTTAAAATAATATTAAAACAACCTTTCTAAATCCTATGGAACTAGAAGCATGTAATGCTGAAGCTATAGTTTAGCTCTTAAGAATGATATAAGGAATCAAAAACTTGACATTAATAAACTCGTAGCAATTAGTACAGACAATGCTAGTGTTATGGTAGGCGTGTTATGGTGTGTACCAGACACTTAAGAAGGAAGCCCCATCACTAATAGTAATAAGAAGTGGCAGTCATTCTCTTCAATTAGCTGTTTCACATGCATCGTCTGAATTGTCACAAGAAATTTCAAATTTCGTATTTCCTCAATTAGACAGCTGTCGTATAAAATATTGTATGAAAGCATTAATGCTGTAAATCTCCATTGAAAATTCAAGCAAACTGTAAGACAAGATTGTTTTCCATTGAACCTGCTCATGGTCGCATCAGTTCACACTGGATAGAACACACTTTGATGTAACGATATAAAATGGGAAAAGTTATACATCAGAAATGTTACGGGGATGAATAAGGATGAAATTAATTTATCATTTCTTTTGTTTCTGCATCCTATTGTCAGGGAGTAACAAACCGTAGATAAATTATATGAGTAAAACACAGAAAACAAAGGGAAATTATTAGATGATTTGAACCTGTTCTTTAAATCAAGAGCCAATAAACTCATAATTTCCATTGTTACAGTCGATCTCCTTGTAAATATCAAGGAATATTTGGGCTCCCAGCCATATTTAGGAAAAAGATTTGAAAATAAAGTCCAAGACCTCAAAAATAATTACCAGAGAATTACAAGAAAAGAGAAAAGACGCTTAAGACAACGATGCCCAAGATTTCTCTTATGTTTGTCTCATGAATTAAAACAAAGGAAGCAGGATAATTAAAAAAAATGCGGGCAAATATTTCATTATTACAGGGTGACCCACCCCCAAAATGGGCCCCAAATTTCGATAGGTCTCATTTCTTAATTTTCTGCAAGGATTGAATGAAACTTTGGTGATAACTAGTTTATTGTGTTTAAAAACGCCATATCAAAACATGAGAGTCTTTGGACTTTTCTTCTTTATTCTAGAGCACGTGTTCGAGATGACTTACATTTAGCGCTGTGCATTTCTTGAGGGGCAGCACAAAGTTGTCCATGACGTCCTTACAAACCGACCGACTAATGGCTCTGATCTCCTCCCTGATGGCTTCCTTGAGTTCCGTGATGGTCCTGGGTCTCCCTGCGTACACTCTGTCTTTAAGGTAGCCCCAGAGGAAGAAGTCTGAGGGAGGTAAGGGGGCTAAGGTGTGGCCTGTGAGGTGCCTACTCAAAATCAGTCTTGAGACTGATCACACGGCCACCAAAGTTCTCTTTCAGCCAATCTCGGGAGAGGTTTGAGGTGTGAGAGCTTACTCCATCCTGTTGAAACCAGAACTTCCCCATAAGCGACGGGAACAGGGTCAGCAGCCCCTTTTTGAAGATTTTGAGGACCTAAACATACCGCTCCTTGGTGACTGTCACTGTCGCGCCAGATTCCTCGAAGAAGAATGGTCCGATGATGCCTCTGGCTAAGATTGCAGTCCATACCGTGCACTTAAGGGATTTTTTTTTAAGGGGCTATCTGGCGACTTGCACTTAAGGGAGTGTAGGGGTTTGGTGGCTACCTCATTTGGTCTGGAGGTCCCCCAGAAGACATTTGTCTTCGAGTTTACCTTTCCTTCAAGATGGAAGTGAGCTTCATCTGGGGTTCAAAGGAGGTTAAGGAAAGTTGTGGTCTCCTGAATCTTCTCCAGTATCTTGACTGTCATAGCCTTTCTCTGCTCCTTGGCTGAGGATGTAAGGGACTGCTTCGTCTGTATTATGCATGGGTAGGCTTTTACATCCATTACTAGCACTCTCCTGCAAGTCTCACGGGATATACCGAGGGACTGACTTCGCTTGCGCACAGAGCGTTTTGGACTCTGCTTAACTGACTCTCTCACGCTCTCGACCAGCTCAGCTGTATGCTTCCTGGGACGTCCTGAATGGCTTGGACGGTTGTCACTAGCTGCATTGAGGTTCTCCACTGTCCCTAGTTCTCGAAGTGGTCCATCCAGTCCTGAATTCTGCTCTTGGATGTTTTTTTTCACATTCGAACTGATACACGAAAGTGTCCTGCACTTCCTTGAATGAGCCTGTCTTGTAGTAATGTTGTTTGACGGTGTATATCTTTGCTGGAGCTCGCATTGAGATCTAGTTGTGTTCACAGGTGTTGCTTCTGGCATGGCCTCAAAGTAAAGGTGATTAGTGACTGAATGGAGGATATATCACAAAAAGTGTGTGCAGGCCCGTAAAAAGTCTAATTCCAAACAAGGAACCCATTAGTAAGGTAATGAACTTCATGGGGGTTTAATGAATCACTCATATCTTGTGCTGAAATTCAATACAATAAAATTCATTTAATTAACTGAAATTATACAAAGGAAACCGAAGAATTTTGGAGGGAAGTTTTCTAGTATAAAGATTCATCAGGTTTAAATCCATTTAAGAAATTAGGAGAGTTTTCTATTCCAACATTAATTTTACCTCACTCAAATGATGATGTCGAGAGTGTCATGAACCTAATTAGATAAAAATTAAGGAACTAAATGAAGCTTCAAGTACTTACACATCTTTACTAACTGTGAAATCGGCTTTAAAACGTCATGAGAAATGCTGCAAAGAAGACGACGACGCATTGCTAAATCCGTTACTAAAGCTATTGACGCAATGGCATCGTATTTTTCAAGTCAAATATACGAAGCTTTATCTACTTCTCTCGGGGAAATCATTCCCCCCCCCCCCTCTACAGTAAATGAGTTAGTTAATGTTAAAAAGTCAATGCTGATAGTTATTGAAAAAATTATGCCTCCCCATCAATAAAATAAGTGTTATTTAATGTTCAAAAAGGCAAGGATAGTTATTGAAAATAATAAAAACGTGTTTCAAAGCTATTAGAACAATGGCTTCATATTTTTAACCAAACAAAGCAGAGGACACCTCATTTTGTCCTAACGAGGTCAATTATCGCTTCCTTGGTGACACGAACTAAGTGCAACGCTTCAAATTATATATTAGCAGAGCTTCTTTGAAATCATTTATATTAGTATTGAAGAAGCTGGCAGTATTCACCTAAAGCTCTTAAAAACAACCAAAACAATAACAACCTAATACAAGAATATAACCTTTATGAATAAAAGGAGCTCTGGCTGTAATGCCGTGATTTTTCTTTCTCCACAACATGAATTTAGCAACTTTAGAGGTTGCTTTCGTCATTCCCCATACACCATCCCTTTAAAACTCTTTGGATGACTCTATTATGCTAATCATCCTATCATCATCCTCTATTGATTATGCGAGTGAACCTATGATGTCGTGTGACGTTAATCACCCTTTGTTACTCTTTCCTCACTAAAAGAATTTCTTTATACACTAGTAATTAAAACTTAAAAGATTAAAAGTTGTTTTTTTTTCCTATGCGTCAAAGAAAATTATTTTCGCCCGTCTTTTGTTCTCAAAGTTGTTTTAATCTCGGATTACATTTTTCTCTAATCATAACCATTAACCGGGAAAAAGACCGTCCATCTTCTCAAAGCTTAATAGTAAATCGACAAGGAACGTCGGAATATACAAATAACCTTTTCGAAATGTAAATATGTGGTGAACATAAAAAAAAAGGTGTTTTGAAGGGGGAGCGTCATCTGTCTGGTCCAGTTAACCCGGGCGTTGAAGAACGTTGACCGTTTTTTTTTGTGTGGGGTGCTAATGATGAATTCTATTTAGTCGGTTCGACATAACCGAATTTTGTAATGATAAAAGAAAACTTTCTTAATATTCTCTTAACATTAAAACAATTTTAGAGTACACGTTTCTACATAAAGACTATTCATATCCGTCGCTTAAGCATGTTCGCTCGATCCAAGTTTCTCTTCTATACGAACGGGGTCTTCAAAAAGTTCTCAGGAAACAGGAAACACGAATTAACCAAAAACTAACCCCTCAAATTTAAATTCTCGTCCCCACATGATAAACCACTATGACCATGTCATGATGAGTATAAAGATGATGTAATTCGAAGGATTGGCATGGAAGAAACAGCAATTTAAGAAGAATACCAAGTTAAGCAACATGACCTATGTTAAAATGAGAGAAAGGCCTTCATCGAACCCTTGATTGAATTGTAGTGCAAAAAAGTGGAATCCATGATGTTTTGATGCAATACATGAATAAATATTCTCTAAAGCATCGACGACTCCCACTCCTTCCACAACTCTAAGAATTTGATGTATGTTCTTGCTTCGAATATAACAGAGGACAAGTTGTGCAAATGGTAGTTCTTTTAAAACGGTTTATTCCTTATTAATACATTAAATCGCTTCATCTTTACACACATCATAGGATGGCCATAGAAGTTTATCTCACCAGGACAATTAGTCAAATTCGGTGTAGTCTTTTGTTAATTCGAATTTTCCGCGAACCTTTTGAAGAGTTTTCGTAATCCTCTTCTAATTTAAATGTGTATTTCATCCTTTCTCTTCTACCAGTTATTCACGATGTCCCCTGTGGTTACATCTTTTACTCCTTTTCAAGGTGGGAGTAGAAGGTAATAATTTTCCGTTGAAATAATAATGAACAAAATGTCTAGGGTGCGTTTTGAACGGTTGGCGCGGCTTGGTCAACTTTGCAATCAACGAAACGAGCAATTATTATGAAACACTACAAATACAGTTCGAAATATATATATAATAGACTCTAGTATCTAGAAAGCTTTTGATGTAGTTTCTCATAAATGGAGGGAAATTAATGATTTTATTTTTTACAACGCTCATCTGACGGTCGCCAACAGGGACACAGCTGCAGAAACTGATTAATAAAAGCACAGGGAAAAAAGGGAAATCTCATTATGTAATTGGATTAAAGAGACACACTTAAAGACCGCCGCCAAGGTAACGTTATCAAGAGAAAACCTTTTAATTTTATCAATGTTACCAAGGGAATCAATGATCGGTTCTTGACACCACTATTATTTACGTAAATGACCTACTGTAGATAATAATAATAATAATGTCTTTTGTAATGCGCTTTTCAAGGCCTGAGGCCTTCCCAGAGCGCACGTTGTGCTGAGATGAGAATGGAAATTCAAGAGGGGAAGAAGGCAATTCTGAAAAGATGCCTTTTCAGGGGACGCTTAAATGTGGTAAGAGAGGGAGAAGACCTGATTTCAGCAGGAAGAGCATTCCACAACTTAGGGGCGCAGATTGAGAAGGAGCAGTCCCCCATTGAGCAGAGGGATGAACGAGGAATATTCAAAAGAGGTGCATGTGATGACCGAAGGGCCCGAGGGACATGGCGTGGCGAGAGGGCAGAAGAGAGGTAAGACGGGGCATTGTTGTTTAGGGCCTTAAATGCGAAAAGAAGTATCTTGAAGTGAGTACGGGATCTGACAAGGAGCCAGTGCAGTTCATGCAGCAAGGATTTCGAGGGAGAGAAGCGAGGGCGACGGAGGAGAAGCAGGGCGGCATAGTTCTGTACAAGTTGAAGGGGGCGGAGAGAGGAGGATGGCAGATTCACAAGCAGAGAGTTACAGTAGTCAAGGCGTGAGGTGATGAAGGCATGAACAGCAGTCTCAAGACTTTGGCGATCAAAGTGAGAGCGAATGCGAGAGAAGTTACGAAGGAAACATAGAGAGGATTTTCTGACATTGCTGATATGAGGCTTAAAGGAGAGATGATCATAAAAAACAACACCCAGATTCCTAACGCAGTCAGAGAAAATGATAATATTAGCACCCAGAGTAAGCGAGGGAAAGAGAGATTTAGATTTTTGGACAAGAGCAGGGGTGCCGACGAGGAGGACCTCAGTTTTGGAGTGATTAAGCCTGAGGAAGTTGGTAGAGAGCCAGTCAGAAATAGAGGAGTAGGCAGCCAGGAGATCAGTGATAGAGTAGGCAAGAGACGTGGGGGATGAGGAAACAAAAATTTGAGTGTCATCAGCATAGAGGTGGAAGGATAGACCGAGGTTACGGAGAAGGGATCTAAGAGGGAGAAGGTAGATACGAAATAGTAGAGGACCAAGGACAGAGCCTTGTGGCACTCCAAAGCGAATGGGGGTAGAGTCGGATGAAACGTCGTCAATCACAACGGATTGGGTACGAGACGAGAGGTAAGAGCGGAACCAGTCAAGCACGGTGCCTGATATGCCGAGGAAAGAGTGGAGACGATCAAGTAGGATGGTATGGTCAATAGTATCGAAGGCAGAGTAGAGGTCGAGTAGAACGAGGATGGAGGCACAACCCCTGTCCGCGGCTCTGCGTAAGCAATCGGACACATTGACCTGACTTGAAACCAGATTAATAGGTTTCATCAATGTTACAGGCTGAGATACAAATAATAAAATAGTACTATTATAAAATTAACTGAAGAAAAGAAATTGGACAGTGAACATTATCAAAGAGGTGCTCAATTATGCAAAGAGATTAGATAGAGTTATGCTATATGGGTAGTTCAAGATGGGCAGAATAAGCTCGAATGTTGGTAAATAAAAAGGGGCTACACTTGGGAGACAAATTTTGGGAAGAGCTACAAATTTGTTCTTTACGTTGGAAAAGAGGAATAAGCAAATAGTGGAAGATATGGATGGTAGTAGCAGATAGTTGTTTAAAGTTGGGAGAGGGTTTTTCCCCGGTTCAGAGGACATCGCATGCATTTACTTATGTTGTTTTTTTATTTTTCCTTTTTGTTGTTTGTATTTAATGTTTTTTGTCAACTTGTTTTTTGTTTGTTCTTCTTTGGATTCGTGTGGCGTTCTTCATATTTGTGTTTGTCTTTTTGGATTTGGTTATTAATTCTGTGCGGACTTCTGAGCTTTCAAGCCTTTATAGGCGGTCGAGTTCAGCAGTTCACCTCGTGTTCGTGTTGCTTCTATTTCTTACGTTAATGTATATCAGAAATGTTGTCTCACTTTGTTGTGCTATAATTGTACCGTGTGTATGAGTGTCTTATGTAAATAATTGTGCTGTGTTCTCCTCAGCGCAGAGTTTGGTCCTTGGGAATAATCGATTTCGGCCGACTTTCTCTCGCAATCTTGCAGGGATCCTGATATTGCCACCTGCTGCTCTTAGTTCCGGGATGATGTCGTTTGTCAATGATGTCCAGACCTTTTTGCCTATTTTCTGTGTTACTATATTAATGGGTTCAAGATGTTGCCTGCGGTGCAGGTCCCCTTGCCGAAGATGTTCGCTCCTTCTGCATTTGTTAATGCATAAGGATGCAAAGTTCTGCACTCACTGGAGCCTGCTCATAGAGGTCCTGCTGGCCGCTTGAGTCACTACTGCAGGGTAGATGAGCTTAGCCCGGATGAACATCAGGTATATTTTGCTGATGTTGGCCGAGCTAAGGTTTCTAAATCTGTACAGCTTAGAGATTTCTTCTCTTCGCCAGATTCTGCCTCTCCTTGTAGTGTCTCGAGTATCCATGGTCAAAGATTTTAAGGCCTAGAACGGTGCCTTCGGCGGAGTAACCATATCTCCTCCCATGTATCAAGATGGGCTACGTCAACCTGAGGCTCAGCGGCATGATCCTGAACTTGTCCCTGTTTGTTCGGATCTTCCATCGTCTCACGTATTGGTTTATATTAGAGATTTATGCCTTAGTATGAGTTGCCTGTGCCCTTGCTTTCCTCTCCGCACTAGGGACGATTTGCGTGATGTCATCTGCGAATTGCAGATTGAAGATACATCGTGTCCCTGTGTATCTGAATCAGAAGGTCGATAGTGAAGACCAGGTAGAGCAGGGGGCTCAGAAAGCTCCCTTAGGGAACGCTCGCTGTGAGTTCCAACTCTGGCCCTCTGTGCTCTTCGATCATGAGACGCGCCCTTTTGTCCATGATGAGGTCACAGAGGACTCTTTCCAGGACCGGGTTTAGCTGGAAGCCTAGGATCTTGTATTGGAGTCCTACCAACCAAACCTTGTCGAAGGCCTTCTGCACGTCGTCCCTCAGCACCATGTCTACATAGTAACCCTACGCTCGGCAATACGCGATCTTTTCTGTTAGGAGCGCTAGGGCCGTTTCTGTGCCCCTTTTTGGACGAAACCAATGCTGTTACGGGTGTGCACTCCTAACTCGTTCAGTTAAGCTTGTAGCCTATCGGCTATTATCTTCTCAAAGATTTTGCCGTGTATCTCGAGGAGAGAGATTGGGTGATAGTTAGCCACCTGGTCTGGGGGCTTGTTCCCTTTCGGGATGAAGATTATTTTTGTCATCTTATACACGTCTGGGAAATAGTCTGTATTTAGAGCGGCGTTCATGGTGTTCACCACACCCTGAGTAATTTGCCGTGGGGCGTTCACGAAGTTTTTTTTCGTGATTCCAGACCAGCCGGGGGCCCTTTGTTTGAAGAACCTTAAGGTGTTCATGGTCTCTTCAAAGGTTATAGGGCGCCCATGGTTAAACATCTCTCTTTCTCTCTCTCAATACTTGCGGGTGTGGGTGGGTCCTATGTATTATCGTCCCAAGGTCCTCGAGCAGCTGGTCTTCGAAGTCCTGGTCGAAGTCTTCGTTCTCTTCAGGTGATATTGTAAAGATCTCTTTCTAGGGGTTTCTAAATCTTTTTTCGAGAGATTCCGGATCCTCTATGAAATTGTCGCCTTCTTTGATTCGTGTTCCGGGCTAGGAGGCAATCCCCTAAGTTTTGGGATGTTATTCCAAAAAGTTACGGGATTGATTTCCCTGTCCAGTCTGCCCACGATATCGTCCCAAATTCTGCTTGTATAATTCTATTTGCCACTTTTTTTCCTGCGTGTTCGCGGTCCTTCCTGACGGACTTCTTCGTTCCTGGCATGGCCTCCGGTACTGTCACAGCGTTTGATGTTTTCGCTTCCGTTGGAAATGGGGTAGATGTTGCCTCTGGTGCGTCCTTGGGGGGTAGTCCGGGAACCACATTTCCGACATGCCGTTTTTCTTTAGCATAAGATTCAGAGTCTTTGAGAATGTTCCCGGTTGTGTAAGATTCCTCACGTGTGCAAAAAGTATGCACGTGAGAATCTTTGTGGAGTTCTCATGCTGGAGCTTGAGATAAGTTTTATGCTGTTGCTCTGGGATTTTGGTTGGGGAGGCTTTTGTTGCCTGGGCGTAAGAGGTGTTTGCCCTCCTCGTCTCTTCGGTTTTCTTTTCGCTGTTCTTCCTTTTTATTATTTCTTTCTTTCTCGGGAAGGACATGGCCATGGCCCCGTGGTTCATCCCGCAGTTCCCCGGGGCATTCCTCTGTTTGTGCGGTACACTCTCTCCACCCAAGTCCTTTCCCGTTGCACTTCGAACAAGTCATTCTTCGTTCTTTACATTCCTTAGTCGGGTTGTGTTCCATTTTGAAGCAGCGGAAACAAACTTGAATGGGGGTAAATTCCTCCCTTTCAATCTGCTCGCCGCTGACTTTCGCGTTGAAAAGTAGCAGCCATTTTTCTTTGGCCTTTTGGGCTATTTGCGTCTCGCTGAAAATGATCTTGAAGACGTGTTGGTATTCGGTGTTGTGCCGTTTGTTACGGAACTTCACCACCTCCACGACTTTGGCCCATTGCTGGTTTCTGCATATTTCTTCAGCTATTTCTTCTCTCGTGTGCTGCCCTATCCAGGGATCTAGTTGTCTACAAATCCCGTTACGATGTGCCTGGATCTGAGGTTGGGTGCTTGGCTGGAGATTTATCTCCTTTAGCACACTTTGCCGCGTTTCCTTTATCAGGGTTTCCACGTCTAATTCCTTCTCGCAGATGGCGACGTAACCGGCTGCGGTCTCAATTAGCCTAAGGATAGCCACTTTTAGCTTACCAAAGACCATCTCAAAGACTTTACCTCGATCCGGCTTTTGCTTCCCACCTATGGTCCTCAGGGGGACTCGTGTGGTGGGGTGGGACGCCATTTATGTCTGTTTGCAGCCCCACTGGCGGGGGGAGGGGTACAAATCTTGCTTTCTGCAAAAACTTGTTTTTTACCTTTGGATAATTACACGGACTCAATAGTTGGTGAGTATTAATTTTACGTTTCCTTTATGGTTTCGTTTATTATTTACCTTGGGGGTGAAGTTATTCCCCCCCCCCCTTCGTTTATCTGGTGCTTTGAAAGAAAAGTGAATTGCTTTTTTTTAGGATGAATGACAGATGGATGAGATGAATCCGGGAGGATCCTGTCGGATGGGAGGGGGGTGAGTATATGGCAGATTATTGACAACGCCGCCTCCAGAGGGTGTTTTAATGGCGACCGCATCCCAACATACCATAGAGAAGGTTGTATGTTCCTCTATGGTCCTGGAAGGGGGTCTCACTGGGATGAGCCGCGGAGGTAGCAGTCCATCCCTTGTCCAGAATAGATTCTGACATTGTTATCGGCTGTTGGCTACTCCTCAAACCAGCTTCCTCCAATGCCCCCAATCATGCTAGGGCAACTGCCCGGTATAGTTGGGACGAAACATGAATGGCAATCCTCCTCTCTACCCGAGGGGGGGGGGGGCTCTTAAGCAGTTATCTGCTAAGTGGGGCCGCTAGAATAGAAAATATGAGTATTAAATATAAAAATGTAATCAGAGATAAGTGAATAAGAAATATAAGCAGAGACCTTAATTAAAAATTAGGGTCTTTATTTTCTTACCGAACCCTTTCCTACACATTTTAGTTTTAGCTTTTGGTCTGAGATGTTTACCCATGTATATCCCGACAAGGAAGAAACAACCGAACCAACTTCAATGAGAAAGAAGTGCTGTCTCGGCTGCTTTCTCTTATCTAATGGTCTGCTTGTCCCTTAATCTGATAATGACGGAAAGATAGTTTTCGGAAATCGTATAAAGGGGTCCCCGATATATTTTAACGATCTATGTGGTTTCTATGCACTCTTACTTTACATTTATCGGGGGTTTTCTGTCATCTCATTTTGTCGTTAATGCAGTCTGTTTTAAAGCTTCAAACAGTTTTCCTCTTTACTTCAACACTTCTGGCTTCATCAGTAAATACCCGATTATATCGCTCGATCAGTTCTCAACTATGAGTGAGTTGGCCATACCATAAATGTGCTGAACTTATAAAATAGTGAAAATATGTTTTTTTTTGTTTTTTTTAAATGTATTCATAGAGAAGTAAAATACAAGCAACAATATTTAGAAGAGCCAAATACTTGGAAGCCTCGAGTCGGCCAAAAGACCAGGAATCTCTTAAATCTACTCCCATTCTGAAGCAAATGGGGGTTTCTCTCTAGGGCCGTAGAACACAAACAACTTTACGATGAACGAATTTGGTGGGGATTAAGTATATTATAAACAGTGCCGACGATTGAAATAAATTACATTCTAAGTTACAAGTGAAAATGGACACATTTGATTTGCATTTGTACGTTGATTTATTCTCGAGATACAGGGATAAGACAAAGAGAGACTAATGAAATGGCCACCGGTAGAGGCTGCTGGCTATATTAAGAAAACCTTGGGGTCTTGTATGGCAGGACATCCTTCATTAACCTGTAAACTGACGCGATAAACCTAGCATGGTCTGGGGATTTAGACCTACCAAAATGATGTATAGTGCGTTTGAAAGCATCCGACTACAGAATCTGTTACAAAAACAACTTTATTAATCTAAAAGGCGATACGATCGGGACCTCGCACAGGGCCTGCAATAAATAAATGTCAATGGACTCCAAATTAGCAAAGAAGTCCAGTACAACCAATGTTTAAGTAACGAAGAGTATGTCGACCTCAACTCGATCTGATAATTGATCTAAGCAACGTCAGGAGCTTTTGATCTCAACAACCATTAAGATAGCAAGAAATCAGGACAATATACTTTTATAATCCACCCCACTAAACCGGGAGCCATTTATTCCTTGTTAATGATATATTATTGTAGAAGTACTGAGAATTAACGTTGTGTTTCGATAGCCGAGATCTGCCGCCAGATATGATTTGAAATTCGCTCCAAGCCTTCAATTGCTTCTGAGTTTCCGAGTAACAAACTTTCATCAGGTATATCCAGATACTTGTAGATGACCTAGAATGTTGCTCTATTATCCTTTCCCGCACACAGGAGTTAAGTTCGTACTTTTGAGTAGTTGTGCTCTAGTGCAAATATCTTCCTAGAAGCTTCCAAATGAGTCTAGCAACAATACCTTTTTTCCAAATGGAGACCTTGACGCGGTCTTAATGGGGTATAATAATCTAAATTGCTGCATTTTCCATTTTTTCCGAGGAAGAATTAAATGGATTTTGATCAACACACGTGGGAATAAAGCAAATAATTTGTGGCTTTAAGACTTTTATCACATGCTTGATACAAGGGTAGAGTCGGGTTGGAATAAATTGAAACCCATTAACAAAGGGATTAACGCTTCTAAAAACAAACCATTTAAAGAAAACTGATTCTGTAAAAGCGAAGAACAGACAATATTACGAAAAAACACATTCAAGTAAAACTTGTTGATCGTAGATGGCAAGAAGTGCTATACTAGGACCCTATCAACACAGGATACTGAGCTCTGTAGAAAGCATTTCAAGAATATCCATTTAGGGACACCTACCTACATATATTTTCAGGTCATTAACCCAAAACACTTTCTCGTTGGTATTTACTATTTAAAAAATATAAATTGATAAACAAGAAGGTATATATTATCCAGGTTATTCTTGGGACCTTGGACTTCGGTGCCAGATACCGGATACCCTGATTATATCAGGGTTACTTCGAATCTCTCAATTAAACATTTATGTTGCTTTTATATTATATATATATATATATATATATATATATATATATATATATATATATATATATATATATATATATACGAGGGGCGGTCAATAGGTTTTGCGAATGGGTAGGGCAAAACAGAGGAAGGGGGATGGCTGTTTGTGAGTGTGTTAGGACAAGTTATGACAAGTCAGGACCTGCAGCCGCACGCTCCTGTCTCGTCTATTTAAGAAACAGTAGCTGATCGCAGATCGTCAGTCACAAATTTTTAACAATGGAGAAGGTTGAGCATCGCGCAGTGATCAAATTTTTGACCAAGGAAGGCAAGAATGCAAAAGAGATCCATGAACGCATGGTTGCAGT
This sequence comes from Ceratothoa steindachneri, assembly GCA_963969495.1. Taxonomy (NCBI): domain Eukaryota; kingdom Metazoa; phylum Arthropoda; class Malacostraca; order Isopoda; family Cymothoidae; genus Ceratothoa; species Ceratothoa steindachneri. The sequence continues at coordinate 6,517,759 of OZ018323.1, forward strand.
GTACACCGACATCGCCCCTTCCTATGCAACCATTGCTCGCTGGAATAGGAAGTTCCGCCATGGTCGTGAGTCCCTTAAAGATGACCCCCGTCCAGGACGCCCATCAGACGTGACCAACGAGGACAATGTGGCCCGTGTGGAGAGGATCATCCTCGAAAATCGACGGGTGAAGGTCGAAGAAATCGAGCGAGAACTTGGAATATCACATGGAAGTGTTATCAACATCATCCACGACAATTTGGCCATGATCAAGGTCTCTGCCCGTTGGGTCCCTAGAAACCTCACGCCCCATGATCGACTTCAACGTCGTCAAAGTCCACAAGGCCAGAGTTACACAAGCTGCCCTGCGCGAGGGTGAATTCGAGGAGCTCAACCATCTCCCCTACAGTCCAGATCTGGCCCCTAACGACTACTTTTTATTCCGCCAGCTCAAGGCTGCACTGCGTGGACGCCGGTTTGGGGACGATGAAGATGTCCAGCTCGCCGTCCAGGAGAGGATTGAACAGCAGTCGGGAGATTTCTGGTTGTCGGGAATTCGAAGCCTCTGGGACAAGTGGCGCAAGTGCATTGAAGTCGAGGGTAGTTATATTGAAAAATAATAAAACACTTTTCCTCATATCTCGCTGCCGTATATCAGAATTGCAAAGCTTATTGACCGCCACTCGTATATATATATATATATATATATATATATATATATATATATATATATATATATATATATATATATATATATATATATATATATATATATATAACTTTTAAAGAGACTGATAACCTGAATTACTCGTATTTTGGGTCGTAGCCTTAGCCTACACCCACAAGGAAACTAGACGTGCCCTAACCTTTCGTCTTTAAATATTAACAAAGACGTATAGTTATTTTTAACGCTCTTATTTTGACGGTGTGTAAATTTGTCTCAATCTTTTGGGTTACATCTAAACATCCACTGCAAACAGCATCCTTGGCTGGGGAAATTCGCCCCCCACCTCACAAACACACAATTTAAAATTATAATACATCCTTTTCTGCACAATTTGAAAAATACACATTTTTCCCAAAATATGTAATCTATAAACTTTCCACAATTTGAAAAATACACCATTTTCACACAATTTTAAATATAGGGTGAAGGGGACACGGACCGTACAAAAGGCCTGCTTGCTAAAATATGGGTTTGATTCAGTTTACCTTTTGCACAGAAAACGGTTCTGATGTGACGTCACCTCTTTCTTCTTCCCGCGGAGCTCCAACGCCATTTTTGTTTGCTAGGTAAGTTTTTGATATTTTACGTGTCTGATGTCATTTTACGAGTTACATTATAGTCCACAGTGTTCGTGAATATTTCGTGATTCCGCTGGTTATGGTTTCCATGGTGAATATGATCAGTGTGAAGGAAAATGAGTTTGATTTCACAACTGTGACAAGCGTGGGGATTTCTGTGTTTACAGTTCATATAAAATGGCGCGTAGTACATGGTCCTTACATAATTTGGAAATTTGTGAAAATTATAGTAATTAAGATTTCGTTTTGAAACTACTGTATGTTGATCACCTTACATTTTTTTTGTGTTGTAAATGTGAAAAGGCGACCAAAAAATGAATAAAAATACAATATCACAAAGTGCAAAGTTGACCATTATTATCAGTGTTAAATGATGTGTTATTTAACATTATTCTACGTTAGATGCAAGATTTAAAAATATGCAGTGCTGTGCTAAGTTGTTTAAGTAATAGGATGTGTTTATTATTTTTAAAATATTTTTGAAAAAAATTCAATTTTCCATTTGCATTATTGCAGAAAGATTGGGATTTTACATTGGCCAATGAGGTTATTAATATATTTATGCAATGATAAACAATGAGGGTTGTGTATTACTTGCTCAAAAACTTTCTATAAAATTAAGAAACTTATTATTTTTTATATTATTTTTGATACCGATGTAAAAATGTTGTCAAATAACAATCCTAACCACTTTTTTATATTAAATGTCTTTTCATAACATTTGTGTATCATTTAGTAGTAGTGGATCCTTTAATTTCAGTTGTAGCACATAAATATTTTTCCAAAACATGGTAGCAAGGGCGTACGGAGCGTGTCCTACATGGTCACGATCCGTACAAAAACACTTATTTCAAAAATGACACCATAAATCTGAACTGGTAAACATATTTAAAAGTTCTGTATTTGGAAAATAAAGGAAATTATGTGAGCTACCTGTTGGGCACTTTGAATTTCTGCTAACTTTAAAACTTTAGTTTTGATGACCAAAAAAACACTAGCAGTACGATCCGTGTCCACCTGACCCTACAGACTTTTCCCCACAAGTTTAAAAATACACCATTTTCCCACATATTGTAATAATAGAGCCTTTTCCGCAATTTTAAAATAAACTTTTAGAAACAATTTTAAAAATAAACAAACCCTTTTACAAAACTATTGGCGTCTTCTTCTGGGGAGACAAATGTTGAATTTCTAAATCCGTTTTCTAGCAATGGAAAATATTTTAGGAACGAAATATTTCCATAATTTATGTCGGATCAGGAAAACAAAACTATGAAAAAAATTTAAAATGAATTATGTGAAAAATGTCTAAGATTTTTATTTTAATTTAGTGGGTGGAGGGGAAATACCAGCGCCAATTCAATGCGGCATTATTTATTTTTTTAAAAATATATAAAAACTGTCTGCGCATAAATAAAAATACAAGAGGAAGAAGTTAAATAGAATGGATACTATTAGTGACAGATCCGTTTAAGATCGCACAATGGCAGTGACTAACGAGGCCACCCCCAACACTTTGGCATTTAGGTTCTCGAAGGTATACATACACACACATGTACACTTGTGTCTAAACATGATCTTGGAACCGTAGTTTTTTTTTCTTAAGTATTCACACATGTGTATACACGAGAAAAACACCAAACAAACACGGGGAACGTCCCAACTAAATACCTTGAAGGAGGAGGATGCTCGGTGAAAGGAATGTTGGCTAAGAGAGTCAAGGGCAGGGGAAGGGGGGGTGGATGGCCCCGTGGTAGCAGTTGTCAAGGAATTAAAGCATGATTTGGGGCTCAATTATGGCTGGTGGTCACCTGGAGTCAAACATTGACTCCATCACTAGGTGTTGGATTTCCACGCCTGAATACATAGTTCTTTTACCTACGGACACAAAAATAATTTGGTACTCGTAGGGAGCTGCCGCCAATCAGGCAGTCCATCGAGTATGAACCATGTGAGCAGGCATATCCTGCCACGTAATTCACTACACACGAGGATAATAAGAACACCGACGTCTATTCAGCTTCCCTCTTTCACGCATATAACACATCCCTCTTCCTTCCTGCTGGGGGGGGGGCACTCATATCCACCTCTTTGCTGACGCGGAATGGGTGAGAGTCCCATGAGCCATGGAAGGTTTCTACGCTTTCTGTACCTATTCGGACCCCTAACGAGACCCCGCCCCTGGCAAGGAGATACAAATTCGCGAGAAGAGAATTGGAATCATCCGACCGTTTCTGCTTTAATCAATAACCAACAAGGGAATCTCTACCGAAAGGTTTTGAACCAAAGATCGTAAAAGGCAAATTAGGTGAAAAGGTATGTAATGTACATAAGTAGAAAGGACAAGGGAGGGACCTAGTAGGGGCTCAGGTTACTAGGATACATGACCAATGCCCTCGTTGTAAATTACTAGATGGCGAGAGTAGGGAACAGCGAAACTCTTCCTCATCTACCTTTTTCCTATAACGAAGACCTGAAGAATATAAAAATGCCACAATTTCATTCGTATTTGGAGCATAATAAAAACCAACGATAGAAAGGACTCCGGGGATATTAAAATCTAAACACTTTCAAGTAACAAAAAATCCATTTAAATATTGGGGAGCTAATTTGCATTTCCAATCATGAGGGAGCTTTTTCAGTTTTTCCTGAAGCGAATTTTAATAGTTGAGTACCGGTTATAAATTAAAATCTGTGCAGCCATTAAGCAGCCATATTCGAGGCATTTAAAAGGGTTCGATAACGATTCGACCTCGCTATGCCACCGACACAATTATGGGATGGGATGAGAAACAGATTTATTTTTAATTGATATAAAAATTGTATAATCCGATAAGATTTTTTACTTAACCACTTGACTGTTTTTATTGTCAACAAAGTTGATAAAAGTCGACAATTACTTTTTTGTTCATTTGTAACCGTGTCGATAATGAGAGAGTGTTCAAACGTACTATCTCGGGATAATTTCTAAAATACATCAATATTTTGATGTACCTTGACATACTTGGGACGAAATAGCGCGTTGCAAAGGTGACACCCCCCATCCTGCGGGGTTAGTAAAAATAAACCAACGAGGGTATCATCGCCAGCTTTTAGCGATAGGTTTTCAGAGAAAGTAGTAAAGTTAGGGAAAGGGAAAAAGTGTGAACTAAGCACAAATACAGTAAAAAGTTTAAGTAGGGGTCGGGAAGGCGCGCAACTCTCCAGGATGCGCGCATAATTATTCTCATGACTTTGCCAAAACCAAACAAGACGGAAAGTTCCTCGAATGACCTGCGGCGTTTTGGGATAAGAGGATAAATGGTTATTGCATTGATGGTTTCTCATGGTTCAAATCACTTATAAGTGCCTTAGAATGACTAAATGGCCCCCGCGCGATATATATATATATATATATATATATATATATATATATATATATATATATATATATATATATATATATATATATATATATATAAGAAAGAGAAATTGGACGCGAATGAGCAATGAGACAAGAAACAGGAGTTTTTTTAGAGGTAAGAGAAAGGGACATTAGAAGAAGACTAGAATCAAAGAGAGCAGAGGGCGGCACAATGAAGGCAATCCTTTAGAGTCACTGTGCCTGGTAACTTAGCGGTAAAGCATCTGACCGGCAATCAGCAGACCTGGGTTCGAGTCCCGGCCAGGAATTTCAAACTTCTTTCCCCTGGCGTTATCTCTGTCTTCTCGGTAAAGGATTGCCTTCATTGTGCCGCCCTCTGCTCTCTTTGATTCTGGTCTTCTTCTAATGTCCCTTTCTCTTACCTCTAAAATAACTCCTGTTTCTTGTCTCGTTGCTCATTCGCGTCCAATTTCTCTTTTTTGTACTATATTGTTATATAGTCTACAATGCAAGGTTTCTGCACCTTTATTTCTGTCTTCAAAATTGTTTTGAAAGGCAGAAAATAGATATGACGAAAGCCCTGTGGTGGTTGTTATCACCCCCAGAACTTGCATTTGCTCCTTCTTTATATATCTATATATATATATATATATATATATATATATATATATATATATATATATATATATATATATGAGAAATATGAAGACCCATATGATCACTGTAAACATTTATTTGCCGGACGTTTCGGTCTTTAGCAATGACCATCTTCAATGGATTAAATTCTAATACGAATTAGAAGAAATTTTAAGAATTAGATGACAAAATTGCAAAAATAGCACAAACAATTCCATATTAGTTATAATATGAAAAATAAGTCAAACTCAACAAGAGAGGAAACAAAAATGAAACTAGAATGAGAAGCAAGTAGTTAAATATAAGTTAATTTACGGATATATGATATTGAAAAAAAATGTTAAAAACAGTTGAATGCAAGGGATAAAGCGATCGATAAACACGAGTTTAACCAAGAAAGGAAAATTTAATTTTGAAACTAAATTAAACAACAAATATGAATAATAAACATGAATCAAACTCAATAGGAATACAAGAAATTTGTTTTAAAGTATTACACGACAAAATTGTACGAGCAGGGCGAACAATGAAAAATGAAAGGTAAGTAAAATCAAAAGGCCAGGAATCAGAAAGGAAAACAAAAAGCAAAGTAAACAGTTCAATATAAGTTAAAAATACACATATATGATAGTGAAAAATAGATAAAAAACAGTTGAATGCAGGGGGTAAATGTAATAAAAACGATCAATAAATGCAAGTAAACTAGGAAACGAAAGTTTAAAACTTAATAAAGCAATCGTGAAGTAATAAAATAAGAATGAAAACCATGAAACTAAGGGAAAACATTTATATATAAGAACATTTAGATACCACAGGGACAAATATTTAAAATAAACGCAAAGAATAAAAATGAAACTGAGAACTTTTAGAGAGAAACTAACCTTCTTTTGTTGGAGCTGATGATATCGACTGATTGCTATGATCGGGACTAGCCAGGATTAAAGTTATGTAGGAGGCGTGGGGGAGATTTTGGTTGGTTGTATGTTTCTTTACTTGACTATATAGTGAACAATTTGAGGGAGCAGGAATAATCATTAAGTTCTGGGTTTACTTGTTTAATGAAAAGTGATTCCAGAATGTCTAAATCCAGAGAAGAGGAAGCGTAAGATAATAAACTAAAAGAATCAGGGTCGAGCGGGTGGCTAAGATTTTGAGTGTTCTCTTATTGAATTGTTCAGGTTTAGAGATAGGAATGTTAGTTCTATATGACGCTCCCATATGCTTAGCAATCCTATATTTTAATTGTAGACTAGTTTGGCCTACATAGCGACCTGCGAAGGTTGCACACGTAAATTTATAAATAATGGAGGATCGCAAGCATAATGGGAGTGATTCCTTGTGTCGAAATAAAGAATTGATAGAAAGAGGATTAGAATTAATAGGAAAGAACTGGCATTGGGAAAAGTGATAATTAAGAATCGAGAGTAAATTTTATTGAATTTAGTGGTCAAATGTTGAAGATATGGAAGATTCATGAATATTTTTTGTTTAGAGACTGTAGTTGGTTGGATTCAGTGAGAAAATATTTTTGATAAGAAATTAGAGGTTAAACTATCAAATATGTGGTCTGGGAAGAAATTGAAGTTGAAAAAAGTTCCTAAGGTATTGTATTTCAGACTCAAAGAGACACCAATTTGAGCAAATCTTGTACGCTCTTTGTATACGCCTTTTTTGCTGGCAAGTTCAAAATGTGTATGAGTGCAACTAAAGAAATGGGTGCCAAGTTGGTGGTAGTGGGTTTTCGGTAAACTGAGGTACTGAATCTAGAGCCAATCTTTGTAACTATGACGTCAAGAAAAGAGATTTTATTGTTTGTTTCTGTTTCCATTTAAAATTTAAGATTAGGGTGTTGTTGATTTAAGTAATTAAACAATAAAGAGGCATGGTCTTTGTGTTTAAAAATGAGGAAGCAATCGTCAACATATCTTTTAAACACTATCGGTCTCAATTCAGCGGGACAGTTCGTTAACCAGTTTTTTTCACAGTAACAAAGAAAAGTGTTTGCAAAGCTGGGACTTAATGGAGAGCCCATGGCCATCCCATCGTGTTGAAGGTACAGAATCTCATTAAAAAGGAACAATTATTTTCTACTACCAATTTTAAGAGAGTTAAAAAAAGAGACTTGGTTAAACCTAAAACGTTATCTTTGGATCGGTAAAGGGTATCCGTTATGATTCTACAAGTTTTAAGGAGAGGAACGTTTATAAACAATGACTACACATCGATAGAAGTCATAAACGTGTTGTTTAAATCTAATTGCGAAACGAACTTTACAAATTCAAATGAATCTTGCAACGTCAAATTATTGTAAATGAGTGGGTCAATGATGGAGACTAAAAACTTTGCTAGTGAAAAGAATCGAGATTTCTGCTCTTCTGCGCGCGGGCCACAACAAGTCCGACATAGCTAAGCGGCTCAACATCAGTCGGATGACGATCCACATAATCGCAGAGAGGCTCAACAAAGGAAAAGACCTCAAAGATCGACTTCGTTAAGACAGACCTCAAATTTTCAACCATTTGACTGTGAGAAATGCCTTCGAAGTGCTCCAAAGCTCAAAATGTCTGCGCTTGGGAAGAAGAAGAAAATCTCGGTGGCCACGATACTCATGGCCGTCAAGGAGGAGGGTGGTAAGAGCTTGAAGTGCGTGGAAAGGCCTCTACTCACTGACGGTATGCAAGAACAACGTTACGAGCGCTGTCGTCGCATTCTCAACAACTTGAAGAGTCATGACAATCGAATTCTTCTGTTTTCTGGTGACAAAACTTCACGGTTGATCCGGTTATCAACAAACAGAATAACCGCGTGGTAAGCTTCGGCCAGGACGTCTCTGGGGTCCCCTACGTGTCTATGACCAAGCACCCAGCCTCTGCAATGCTGCTCGGCGTCGTGGCTTCGAATGGTGCGAAGATGCCCAGGGTGAGGTTCGCGGCCGGTTACCTGCTCGCCGCGGCTGATTACAGTGATATCTTAGCCACGAAAGTCCTGCCCTGAGTGAGAAAGATAATGAAGAAGGCGGACTACGTCTTTTAGCAGAACGCTGCCCCGGTTCACACGGCCAAGAGCCTGCAAGAGGGGTTGAGGTCGAAGATGAACTTCTGGTCGAAGGCCTTTTGACCGCCGTAGTTGGCCGACCTCATACCCCTCGACTAAAACGTGCGAGAGCATATCATAGGCAAAGCATGTAAGGTCCGCCACACCAACGTCGACGAGCTGATGTCCTTCGTCAGCTGCGTGTGCGAACAGCATGGGGAAGGACTTTGTCCGCAACGTGCGCGCGGCCTTCAGGTTTCAGGTCTCACCTGGAGCGCGTGCTTGCCGCCAAAATCAGCTACATTGAGTAATGCAATTTAAAAACATATTTATGTGTTAAAACATGTGTTTAATTGCATCAAAACTATCATTGTGTCCTTTGCTGAGAGGGGCGTAACGAGTGTAACATGACTTTTGAAATACCCAATAAATATATATATATAATGAAGCCACTTTTTGAGCACAAAGTTTATTGAACCGGAACTAGTTTCGGTATGAAGTTTTCCATACCATCTTCAGCCGTTAACTGAGAGAAATTGACAACGAAAACAGAAATACTAAAATAAACAGACATTAAAGAAGAGCCGTTAGTTTTAGCTGATTAACAATATCTTTTAAAATGAGGTCTGATACATAGCGGCTACATTTGTGTTCCCCTTCGGACAGATCAAAGTTTGGGGATTTCTTTGATTAATATCGATTCGATAATTTATCTTTTATTAAAATCGTTACATTGGTCAATTATTTGGGCACGAGGGAAATCAATTCTGATGGTGGTGTTTTTCACATGGGTGAAAATAGTAGAAGCATCGTTTGCTCTACGAATATCTCCCTTTATGTTCATAAATACGTTTATTTAATGACCTCCCGGTCTCTCCCACATAGAAGGAGGGGCAATTTGGAGTTTTACATGGGATCTATATTAAGCGATTCAGGTTTAGTGGACCATAATGATTTTTTAATAGTTAAGGGATATTTGAAGGTGGTTAAGTTGTGAGATACTGTGTGGTTTAATCCTTTGAGCAAGGGCGAATATGGAAGAGCTAAGCCATTCTTTTTACATATGGGGTTTTTCTTTTGAGAACGGTAGAATATTGCCCTAGCTTTAGATAACCTTTCATCTATATGGTAGAGGGGGTATTTAAATTCAATGAACGAGCATCTTGTAAGAAACAGGGGCCACAAATTCGGAGAGCTCTTAAAAACATAGATATTGCAATAGCTTTTTTTATATTAGGATCAAGACATGAAAAAAAAATGTATAGAGGAATAAGAATTGGTGGGTTTGCGATAGACAGAAAACGACAATTTATTATTAATTCTTAGGACTTTAATGTCAAGGAAAGGAAGATAATTGTCCTTTTCCCATTCAACCTTCAATTTTATGGTGGGGTGGAGGTCACTCAACTTTTGGCAAAAAATTATCAAAGGAGTCTAGTTCAGATAATAATGGCCATGTGGTAATCGAGTCATCTACGTATCTATTCCATACCAGGTTTGGGGATTTGATAGAGGTGAGGGTGGAGGTTTCGAAGTGCTCCATGAACAAGTTGCAAAGAATGGGGGATAACGGGTTCTCCATACTAAGGCCATATTTTTGGGGGGAAAAAACTATTTCGCTGTTGAATACATTGTCGGTAACACACAGTTTAAGAATATTTATTTGGGGTAATGGGAATTATTTTTTCTTTAGAGCCCATTTGGCGACTGCCCACTTGAGCATAAGTCGCCGGGAATACGACAGCCTAAAACTAGGCATAAGTCGCCGGGAATACGACAGCCTAAAACTAGGCATAAGTCGCCGGGAATACGACAGCCTAAAACTAGGCTACTTTAAAATAAAAATATGAAAACATAACAATGATAAATATTGGAAAAACTTAACAATAAGGAAGCAATCTCCGGCGTCGGGGAAAGGTCCCCCTCAGCCCGGTACAGGAGCGTGCAACCTACAAAGAGAACAAAAAAACAACAAAAAAAACAACTTAAATAAAGGGGAGAAGCCCGACCTCCCCCCAAAAGTCAACAAGTCCATGTGCACGAACTCGTCCTAAGCACAAGGGACAGGCGGTAGCGACCCCGCCCATCCCGGTACCGGAACAGGTATCGTGCGCGAAGATCACCTAGACTGGGACATTCGACAAGAATGTGCCAAACAGTCTGGGGAACGACGCAGTCGTCGCAATAGGTCGCTGGTGAGCGCTCCATCAAATAGCGATGCGTCACACGAGTGTGCCCGATTCGGAGACGACAGAAAGCGACCTGAAGCCGTCGCGGCATTGGGGGATAGGTCCACGGGGAGAGTCGCGGCGCAATGGCACGCAACTTTAAGTTCCCTTCGACCGTCTCCCATCTTCTTTGCCAAGCAGTCTGAAGAGCTGCCCGTATTCCTGCCATGGAGTCGGTGTGAGGAAGAGCAAAACGCTGGTCCGGTCGCAGAGTCCTCGCGGACTCTTTGGCGACCTCATCGGCGCGCTCATTCTCCGCAATTCCTACATGTCCAGGAACCCAGCAGAAGATAATCTCGACATCCGCTTGGCTCCACAAAACCGTGGCGTCACGGATATCGCGAACCAGGGGATGCGGAGATTCCAATGCCCCGAGAGCCTCAGGGCGCTTTGTGAGTCGCTATATATCACAATCCGGTCTCCGAACCGGGCACGTCGTGTAATCTCCCCTACCGAGTGATGTATTGCCACCAGTTCGGCCGTAAAGACAGACGCAGCGCCTGGTAGAGCCCTGCTGACTTCAAACAGAGGGGATACGGCGTGGAAGCCGACGCCCTCTTCGGACTTGGAGCCATCCGTATACACTGGCGCGGTTCCAGCGTGACACGAGGTGTGCCCCAAAAAGTTCGAATACAATACTCCTGGCGCCGTACAAGCTTTGGGAGCAGAGGCGTGGCGACAAATAGCCAAATGTGATATCCTCAAGGGTGGCGTCCTGGGCAGAACCAGGAGCGCCACCGGCCCGAGAGCTATATCTACCTCTCGGAGTTTCCTGACCCTAAACCTAAAAGGCTTAGGGTATATCTGGCGTCTCTCGGCGGCATAGGCACCGTCGAGATCAGCTGCGGATGCAGTGAAAGCTGTTGGCGACTGAAGGAGGACCCGGGCTCGCGCGTACAGGCGAGTGATGCACTGCGCGCGGCGCAGAGCGAGTGGCATCTCCCTAGCATCGACAAACAGGCTCTCAATGGGGGAAGTGCGAAAGGCACCGGTTGCAAGGCGTAGGCCGGTGTAGTGGATCGAATGTACCTTCCGCAATAAACGCTTGGTTGCGGATGCATAAAACACGCATCTGTAGCCGAGCTTCGAACGAACAAAGGATCGATAAAAAAGTAAGGCAGTAGCCCTATCAGCAACCCAAGCGCTGAACGTCACGGAACGGAGAATGTCCATGGCGCGGGTACAAGAGACCCTAAGACTGCGAATATGAGCCTCCCAGGTGAGGCGTCGGTCGAATATAAGACCAAGGAAACGGTGCGACTTAACCACATCCAGGCGCACCCCATTAAGAAACAGATCTGGGTCGGGGTGAAGGCGTGGATGGCGGCAGAAGTTCACCACCTTATTCTTGGCCAAAGAAAAACGAAACCTGTGCGCTTCGGCATAGCGAGAGACGCGGTTCAATGCCTGTTGGAGTCGACGCTCCAGAGTTGGCATCTGGGCCGCGCCAAAAGAGATCGAAAGGTCGTCCACGTAGAGCGTAGCTAGAACATCTTCCGGCAGCACCGAGGTGATGCCGTTGATGCTCAGTGCAAAGAGTGTGACACTGAGGACCCTTCCCTGCGGGACACCCTCCTCCTGCTCCATTGGGCTGGAGAGGGCTCCCCCCCACCCATACGCGGAATCGACGATCTCGCAAAAATTCAGATATAAACATTGGGAGGCGTCCCCTCGCCCCCATCGTGTGGAGAGTCTCCATGATACCGTATCGCCATGCGGTATCATAGGCCTTCTCCAGATCGAAAAACACCGTGGCGTAGTGCTGTATAGGTAGGAAAGCCTCGCAGACGGCATTTTCCAGTCGGAGCAGGGCATCCGACGTGGAGTGTAACTTGCGGAAGCCGTACTGTGCAGAAGACAGATGGTCTCCGCTGTCCAGAAAAAAGGCTAATCTAACATTTACCAATTTCTCCATCAACTTGCACACGCAAGAGGTTAGAGAGATTGGTCGGAAACCGGTCGGAGTAGAGTGATCTCTCCCCGGTTTGCGAAAGGCGAGCACAGTAGCGATTCGCCAGTAATCTGGGAGAAGACCCTCCACCCAGATCCTGTTGAACAAATCTAACAGAAAGGCCATGCCTCGCTCACCCAGATGTCGAAGCATAGCGTACGGGACATCGTCTGGATCATGGGCGGTGTCCGCGCACGAAGCAGGAGCGGAGCGCAACTCACTCACAGTAAACCTGTCGTTGAAAGGTTCTCCGCCTCTGTAGGTAAAGTCCAGCCGGCGGCCTTCCGCGGCATCACGACGTGGATTGAATGCTGGAGGAGCAGCATCCCGGCTAGAGAATGCGGAAAAAGCGGTCGCGAAGGATTCCACCACGGACGCAAGGTCCGAGATTGCGGTCCCATTCTCCTGGAGAACGAGAGGGGGGTCCTGCGAGAACTTGCCCCGAATCCTTTTGACTCGCTTCCACACCTCTGCTAAATGGGTCTTCTCGTTAAGTGAAGACACCTATGCCCGCCAAGAAGAGCGCGGGCGTGCTTCGAAATATACCAGAACCTAGCCCTAGCCCGACGAAATTCAGCGACAGTGAAATCGTTCGGGCGGCGCTTATAGCGCATGTAGGCATAACGCTTCTGTTTGAGGGCCGTCTCACACTCGGCCGACCACCATGGGAGTGGTCGGCGTGAAAAACGGCCAGACGTCCTAGGAATAGTAGTCAGGCCCACGGTGATGAGGTTGCCGGAGAAGAACTCAACGGCCTCATCTACCGACCTAAACTCGACTGAGAATGAGAATTCAGTCATTTCCTGAAATTCAGGCCACCGCGCCCGCGCCAAGCACCACCGAGGTGGGCTCTCAGGCGGCAGTTGCCCTTAAAATAATATTTAAATGGGAAAGTGATCACTACCATGGAGGTCATTGACCACCCGCCACACGTATTTGTTAGCAGAAAGTGTCTCTGTGGATGGAATATGCGGGAATGACTATCTTGTTGGCCCATTGTTTTACGAGAATAACTTGAATGGTGCTGCCTACCTGAGCATGATCAACGATAGGATCTTCCCGGAACTCCGCCAGATTTACGGCAATCAATTCAATAGACTTTGGGGGATTCAGGACGGCGCACCAGCTCATAGACAGCTTGATGTAAGAACAAAACTAAGAGAAACGTTTGACAACCCCATGCAATTGAATGGCCCCCAAAATCCCCTGACTTAACACCAGGCGATTATTTCTTATGGGGATATCTAAAGAATCAGGTGTATTCTACTCCACCACAAAGCATCAACCAGTTAAGAGATAGTATCACACGTGAAGTCAATTGACTTAAGGAAAATCACAAGTTAATCAAAAAAGTTGTTCAATCAATGCGATCAAAGGCGCAACTGTGCTTGGAAAGAAATGGAGGATATGTGGAAGGAAACGGTGCTTAAAAAATTAAAAAATGAATTTTATTACCCATATGAAGAGGTGTTTTTGTTAAAAATGGATTTAAATATATTTGTTGATTTTAAACTTCGAAGTTTCATTATTTTACTTCCTTGCGCAAACATAATTTTGATAGCCTCCACTAAACCCATTAGTGTATCAATATCGTAAAAGGGAATTTAATGAAATTTCTAGAATCGACAGATAAATAGTTGTTAAATTTGATTTGTGTTCCAGAACTCAAAAATCTCTAATAGATTTTGAGTTATACTAATTCAAGGTACGGTTAACTTTTTTCTGCGACACCTTGTATAGAAGCTGCAATTTAAATTAAACAATGTAGCCCTCCTCACTGTGGAATTTAATGAATCCTGTATAAAAAAATGAAAGTTATGTATATATATATATATATATATATATATATATATATATATATATATATATATAATTATACAGTAACCTCCAAATTTACCGGATCTTCCGTAATTTCAGAAGAATGATCTTCGAGTACACTGATGTAGCGGGTCGCATTCATCTTAATATTCTTAGGTAAGAAGTACAGCCGTCCTCTCCCCAGCAATGCAATAAAGCAGCCCCACCACCCTATCACAGATTCAGGGTGTTTAACTATGCTCTCAGTAAATTTTGATCGTACCAGTTGACTGGATTTATTCGATCACCTAACTTTCTGCTCGTGTCAAATGTGCATCTTTCTTGGCGAAAGCCCGTCGTTCGTTGGTCATCGATGCGCTCCGTGAGAAGGTGTTTCTTTGCTGCACGGAAAAGAGCCAAAGCGAGCGAGCTCATTCTGATGTTAGTTATTGCGAATGGAAACGTCTTTCAGACACACACGAGGCTGGCCTCCTCCTGGCCTCCCTCTAACGCCGGACCGTGCGTCCTTCTTCTTATTGCCTTTGTTTTGTTTCTTGTTATTATTGGCTTAGGTTTTGTTCGTTTTTTTTTGGAGGGGAGGGGGGTAATGATTTTTTTTTTTTATAATCTAGCCTAATATTAGGCTGCAAAGTTATTGCGGAGACTTGTGCCCTTAGAGTTAGTCGCCATTTTCACCCCCAATAAAATAAAATCTTGTTAAAAACTATCCACGAAACATAAAAGGTTGTATTTATAAAATTCCATGTAAATATTGCCCAAAATATTATAGCGGCTAAACTAACGAACCCCGAAACAAACAAGGTTTGCTGACCAAAAGGTCACGTGCTCTCACTTATGATGATTTATGATCTTACGATCTTCAAAACTTTCAATAATTTAAAGTTAAACTTAGGAGGACCTTGGAAGTTATATCAATCAAAAGAGAATGTAAAACAACATCAGAGTTTCAAATTTCGTTAGGATCGGCCGAATAGTTATGATGTTATTGCCCAAACAAAGTAATTCGTGGGCTAACCTTGGGAGGTCTTTGGCAATTATATCATTCGAAAGAGAATGTAAAGCAACATCAGGGTTTCAAATTTCGTTAGAATCGACCGAATACTTATGATGTTATTGCCCCACCCCAAGCAAAGCGGGGACCAACGACCGACGACATAGTGAGATGCAGAGTCGCCCGCGACTAGACTCTCACGCGACTAAAAAACTGAGTATAAATATAGTGTGAGAGAAGGTTAAATGTCTAATGCTTTATTTTTACATTTATTCCCGCATCTCAGAGAATGGATTGAGAAAACGCGGTTACCATTTTTAAAAATAGATTTTATGCACAACGAAACATTAAAGAATCGCCAGCGTTAAAGTCTACTTGGTTCTTCTCTAATATTAAATGCAACCTATCTTTTTTATAATTTAGACGATTTAGTACTAAACTTTGTAAATAAAAATTGCCCCCCTCCCCATATATATATTTTGTAAAAGAAACGGGATCAATCTTAGAAAACGATCCCAAGAGAACACTATTCCTAATTAATGACTCCCAAGAAATTTAATCCTAGAAAATGTTCTCCCCCCCCAATATCAATTACAGGTGATGACCCCCAAGAAACCTATTGGTATATTTATAAAATAATCATTAAAATACCCTTTATTAAAGAACAAAAAATTACACAAACAAATTAAACAAACACAATTAAACTAACAATCAGGTAAAATTTTCAAATTCACTTAAACCGCCGAATCGATCCTGCCACATAGGTTAGGTTATTTGAACCTAACCTCACCAATATTATCTTAACCAAATTCAATCCTAAATTTCGTTTTTACTTTATCTTTTTATCTTAATTTTATTATCAATTATTATTACTTATTTAAAAATTCAATCCCAAATAATGATCCCTAAAGAAGATCCTTCCTAGATACTGATCCCCCCCAAAAGCTCAATCCTAGATAATAACTCCCAACAAAGGCTGGGGGCGTTGTGTATGATTGATCCGAAACTAGGAAAGCTTGGTTAAAACGTTATAGAAAAGAGCCCAATTTACCCGGATCCACCAAAGCAGGGTTTGAAAGTGTTGGGTCTAAACCGGCGTGATGCACTAAAGATTATTGGAACGAACCTAAGATTGAATATGAATTTTGAAGAACTTAACATTGCAAATGAATTTTCAGGGGTTGCATAACGCATTTTGAAAGGTCATTATTATTTTGAGGTTTCCTTCGCAATGTCATGACGAAAGTGCCTTTGTGACCAGGGTAAATGGAGCGTGCCACCATCTCAAAAGAAGGACCAATTTCCCACCAAGACACTGTAAAAGTGAATGCGGCTTGATTGGAAAGAAATTCTATTATAGATCAATTGCATATATTAATTCTTATCCTTTTCAGGAATGGATTGTGTTTTCCATCCAAACTTGACTCCACAACATTCAGTCGTCATTAAAACATAAACAGAGGCGAATATACCCACTCTTTGAGTACCTGAGTTCGAATAAAACCTTATTAGATCGCTAATCTTGTATATATAAACCTGTCTTTATATCTTTAGTATTTTCAACACGTAGACAGAACGAAGCAGTAAGGTATGTGTGTGTGGGGGGGAGGGGGAGCTGACGTAATTTGTCATTTTCCTCATTACACCCGTAACCTTCCTTTCTCTCATTTCCAGAATGCCACCTTGATAACCCCCTCATTTCCGTTCGTATTCCGCTCATGACTCGCAACTCTCCTGCCCTCCCCGGGTTACTAATGAACCTTCACAAATCGAGCGACGTAAGAAAGATTTGACAAGGAAGCGAGGCTGAATCGTAGCACACGTGGGGGTGGGAGGTGAAAAATGGGTCACGGAGTTAATGAATGGAAAAAAAAGGTTTGAATCGCTTTAAATTTTTTTTTCTTGGAATTAGTTTAATTTTAATTGGCTAAATGGCGTGTAAACACTATATTCTTGATTAGTCTTAGTATTCTGGTCGGAAGGTGAGATCACGAGGAAATCACTAGTTACTTAATTGCACAAAGAGGAAAGAGGGTAAATTACTTAGCCTAATTTCTTAATCTTTTCGTAAAGAATTATTCCCATTATTAGAGAAACAATGTATTTTTTAGGATTAACTAAATGACGTACAAGGATTTTTCCAATTTCCATTTATCCTATTTTCTTCCGACATCGAGAGTGAACATTAAAGAATAAACATGGCTATTGTAAATAGCGTGATAAAATCCGAATAGGATTTCAACCCTAAATATATGACCGTAAGACTAAAACCCTCAAAGCCCATCCCAAAGGAAAAGCAACAGTGGCTCCATAAAGCTCTAATACAAAATTCTTGCGGAATAAAACCATGCATTAGCCGCAGTATGACTTATCTCTCTTATCAATTAATTAAATATTAATGAAGGCCCTAAACGACCTCCTAAAACAGGGGGTGGGAGGGTTATAAGGCGTGGGATGTGTGTAATTAGTGGTGCCTTGTGTATACCAGAATATGAGACTTTCCCATAAGGACTCGGCGACGGTATGGATATAAAAGCCAGGAGTTGATGTTGAATGAGACCAAAGTAAACTTATAACTGAGGTGGTTGACATACGACAGATCATCATGAAAAAGGTAGAGAAAATTATCAACTGTTTCAATTTTTACTTTTACAAAGCTTAGTAAATTGAGAAACTTTAGTTGGCCATGATAACCAATTTAGATTGGTCATTAGTTGGTTGGCAACTATGTTCTTAATATTGACAAAAATGAACCAGTGATTAGTTTATTAGTCAATTCGATTAAAAAAGTATGTTTAATTGGTCAATTTAGATAAATTGCCCAATTGTTTAGTCACTATAACATTTGGCTCATCCTGCAGATCGAGGATTGATTAACCTTTAGTAGTAAAAATGACCAAACACGTTTTCAGTGCTTTGTTTTGTATCTCGACTAGGCGAATTTTGACAAGACGATAACATGGGACCAGGATGCATTCTTAAGACGTTAGTTTAACGGGCCAACTGCAATAGTTAAAGTAGCAGTTAACATAAAATGACCAATAAAAGAGGATCTTTATGGAACTGTTAGATCATAAGCATCCTGTAAATATTCACGATAGAGGATAGAAGTTGTAATTCATCGTTACTTTCATCCCATCCCCGACTGTGACTATTGCAGGCTATCTACCCTATTATCACTGATTAAACTTTGCGCCAATTTCTATTGTGTATAATCATAGTTGTGATATTAAAATGAAGAAAATCTCGGGCGTATTTTTATAGATTAAATCGAAATACATTTAAAGCTGAAACCAACAGGAGAATCTCCGCCATAATATGTGTAAGGAGAGGAGAGAGATGCAAAGAAAGCGAAAATATGTAACCGCAGATCCGCCTGCAGGAATTGGTGCCGGGGAGGCACACAATCACCCAAATGTAAGCTGTAGCTTGGTTGTCCATTATACATTTGGCAACCTCTTTTAGGTGCCTACTGGATAAGGCGTTGGATTTCTATGCCAAGGTATCGGGTTCGATTCCCATCGAGAAGGGACCCCATGAATGACGCATGCACGTAGGCAGCTCCATTTACATACTCAATCATGTACATAGACAATCATGGCACCGCTGTCTTTTCGCCCCTTTATTTGTACACATAAAACCGATCATACTTCTAGTGAACCTGTAGGTGTTCCAAGTCCACACTCCCCTCACGTAGTACAGATGCTCTCCGGTGAGCAAGGAAGGGTTCCCTGCTGGCTTGTTGGTATCAAAATATGGTCCTCCCCACCCCTCCATCGAGAGCCAACCCTATCTGCCACGGAGTTGCCAGTGATATCCTACATATCTTTGTGTTAATTTCCTTATTCAGTCGGGGCGCACCGTCAAAACAAAGGGACGAGAGGCGCTAATAATAATAATGAAAAATATGTTATGTTACATTTGAAAACAATATTGATATCACTTACGGTTATTGTCTTTAAAATTATCTACTCGTCTTCACAATTCTTGAAAAAATTATTGCTCTTCTTTTTCACGAAACTCTAAAAAATTATTCCTTTTCTTTCTCTTCTTCTTCTTCTTCTTTTTCTTCTTCGTCAGCGTTGCTGTTTAATTTTGGAATATAATAGGCGCCTAAAATGACGGGAATGTGCGCCCGAAGCGAGTCCCCCTCCAATACCCAGCGAAGTACAAATATATTTGTTTAATTTAAAGCGAAAACCATCGAGCGCATATCCCGTAGAAAGTTTGTTCGGAAAGATATGTAAATAAAGTGAGAATGGTAGAGTGAGAGAAAATTTGTGGAAGATATAGAGCCGCAGATCCTACACCAGGCATCGGGGCCGAGAGGTCGCGCCATCCTCTAGATGTCAACTGAAGCATCGTTTCCCAAGCTACAATTACCACGGACAAAGAACCTATAAAGACCAGACAAATAATTCCCCTGGCTCTTAATAGCAAACAATATATATTTTTTAATTCAGGAACCCATTTGGCGACTGCTTACTAGCAAACAATAAACAACAATAATAACTATATACAAAAAGGCTGGTGATGTAATCGCGTTAAGTTCAAAAAGTAATGCTATTTGCAGGTGATCGTGTTAGGACTTGTCGTCGTGGGGTTTTTTGGAGTACAAGAAGCACAAAGCACCTTCCGGAAGAAGACGTACGCTTATAACTTTCAAGATTCTTTTGAAAGTCCCGACGACATTTATGATTCGAACACTTCTTATGGAGGGAAACAGCGATACTCCTTCTCGCCAGATTCCTTCGAGAATTCACGCGGATACAACAGCTTCGAATATCAAGTAATCATTTCTTCAAGTTGGGTAAAATAGAACGCGGAAGGAAGGTTTGATTAAAATGTGGCTTTTCCATTGGGTTATAAGCTTTGTTTGTCTTTTTGTCTCTATTTATTTATCTCTCTCAAAATATATGTATATATATATATATATATATATATATATATATATATATATATATATATATATATATATATATATATATATATATATATATAAATTTTGTATTTTGTTGAAGGCCATTGTGTATTTCGCCTTAATTAATTTCCTTTGGCAACTTTCTCTTCTTCTAACTATCTTTTTTATTCCATCTTTTAGATGGTGGATCACTTGTCCTGTATTCATCTCTTTTATATGAATGAGTGATCCACCATATACAAGATGGAATAAAAAAGATAGTTAGAAGAAGAGAAAGTTGCCAAAGGAAATTAATTAAGGCGAAATACACAATGGTCTTCGACAAAATTTGCATTCAAGAAAGACTGCTACCCAACTACACTAATATATATATATATATATATATATATATATATATATATATATATATATATATATATATATATATATATATATATATATATATATATATATATATATATAAAGTAGCAGAGATATGCGTTCATAAATAAAAAAAGACGGATTGATTTTTACAGAAGAATAGACTTTTAGTGTTTATGTATATTCTCTAACCTTTCTTCCTATAGATTTATCAGAGACACACACAGACAGACAAACATACTTCATATATATATATATATATATATATATATATATATATATATATATATATATATATATATATATATATATATATATATATATATATATGAAAATAACACCCACAAGGAAAATGGAAAAACGATTCCGAGCGCTTTCGTCTTTATTCTAAAAGACCTCTTCATGGAATAACGTACGAGTAGGTCAGGACAGACAATGTCTTAAATAGTAAGGAGTGGGGGGTTAAAACGGCTACCTGCATCAAAACCCTAACTAGAGGGTACAAATTCTTTAAACACTTTAATTTGTGATTTAATATAATTAGATATGATAGGATCAAGGCTAAACAATCCAGGGCTAATATTAAAATTTGGGAAAGTATTAATAGAGATACACTCCAAAATATTTCTTGAAATGAAGTTTGTACATTTAATAACAGGTTCAGCACTATTCCAAAGATAAAATGAACGCTTAGCAGAATTATAACAATTTTTAACGCAAATATGAAAACACTATCCATCGCACGGGCTTTTTTGTTTGTAATACAAAAAAAGCCCGTGGCCCCTTCTACTAGAAAAACACTTGTCTTTTCTCTCACTCGATAAAAACCTACACTTTGTTATTCAAAAGGCTTCTTGAATCAACCTTTTGGGGGGTTGAGGATGGTAGCTCTGACGATGAGCGTCTAGGTCATATAAGCGATGAGCGCTTGATGACACAGGTTCAAATCCAACTTCTTTATGTATTTTCATATAACGGTTAAAATAGTTTGCCCTATCTTTCCGTTCTCAACATCTCCCATTTTTGTTCTTAAGCTTTCTTTGGTACATGTAATATTCTCCTTAGCGTTTTTCCGGGTTGTGTTACCAAATTTGCCATTTTCCTTGGGCCTGTAAATACATCTATATATCACGCGTCATGTGATTTTCAATTATTATATATATATATATATATATATATATATATATATATATATATATATATATATATATACACGAGACTAGTTTCGGCATGGAGTTTATCATGACCTCTTCGGTCGTATAGTGAGAATAGATATAGTCGTACCAGACATAAAATATATATTGAAAACAAGAGATCAGAATAAAATTCCAAATCAGGGGGGAATTTGAGGTCATTAGGGATATCTTTTAAGAATATATTTAAGTTATAGGGGCTAAAATTTTAATTGACCATCCGAAGGGTTGAAATTCGGGATTTCGCCAATAAGTATGGATTCAACCATTTTTCTTTAGCGAAAGTCCGTACAAGGATAAATAAATATTACGCTCCTCCACAAGGGTTATATTATCACATGCATTTTCGATCCGTTATTGAATTAAAGAAATTATTTCATATATATATATATATATATATATATATATATATATATATATATATATATATATATATGAAAAAAAAACATCAGCCACCACGGCGTCTCGATCCAGTAACTTCTTGCATAGAAGCGCGGGAAAGACTAAGATGAAACAAAACCTGAACTCTTAGAATTTCTGAAGAAAGAAATACCCAAACAATAGCTTGTTCACACTCGTAATGGGTAAGTAACATTTTAGCTCTAAAAATGAAAATTGAGTCAGCCGCCATCAGAATTCAATCCAACACCTTTTGGAGGTCGGAAGATTTTAGGTTTCGATTTCGTTTAGTCTATCATGACTTAGTTTTAACACCAAGGCTTCTTGTGCGAGAGAGTGCTGAATCGAATCACGATGCAGAGTGCCAGAATTCTTGCCATTGGCGATGGGTCAGTCACTCTTGTTGTCGAGGAAGCGTCGTTGTTGAATTCTCGAGGGAGCTGGTGGAGATTGTGGTCAAACCCTGACTGTAGAGGGTGGCTGTTGGAAAACCATACTTTCAGAAAAAGTCAGAAGTGGTTGTCGAAGAATTTCTACGATTTCCCGAGCCCCACTTTCTGGCCTCCTAGTTCTCCCAGTTATAATCCTATGGATTACTCTGTGTGGAGAGCAGTTGAGAAAGAGACAAACCGCCACGCCTCCAACATCAAGAACGAGCTGGTGGCCAAGATCGAAGAAGGGATTGGAGATATTCACAGGGACACAGCGAGGAACGCATGCGCCAGGTTCCGGAGCCGTCTTGGGGCCATTGTGGAAGCTGAGGGCGGCTACTTTTAGTAAACTGGCATCTCCTAGCCATACTCTAGTTGATAATGTTTGAATTTTTGAAAATACATCTACTTTTGGCTGAGATATTTTTTTTTTTTTGTTATGTTAACAGTCAAATTTAGCCAGAACACCCTATATATCGGCAGATCCATACTGCAGACATTGAGGTCGGAAGGGTGCACAAATGCAGGTACTGGAGCCGGGAGAGCATGCCGTTCTTCAGGTTTCAGTTGTAGTAAGAGCATTATAGCCCTGCTACGCAATCCACCCCCTTGCGAGCCTGATTCATCAGGAAGTTCCGCTTTCATGTTCACTGCGTCTTTACCTGTTCACTGACATGGTTTCTCGACCGGAACATATGATCAGAGCAAATGAAATCCCCAGTGAATTTCGAGCAGCTTCGTTCTTTTTTTAGAGAGAAAACGTACAGTTTGAAGTTGAAATCATTACCCGAAAGACATCAAACATACACAGAATTCAAAATATTCGACAGAAGCGAGATCAAATAAGGTAAAGTCGATGAAACTGGCGACTTCAAACGCTCCCTATTTCGCGATAACAAGCAAAAACGTATCAGCGTCTCTTTTACCCTCCAGAGGGCGGTGCATATTTGATGTGTGAGGACTAACACTTATCTCTGAAGGAGGAGGAAATTTCAAGAGTTAAAGATGATGGGGAAAGGGGAAGTAAAAAGAAGTGGAAAGATAGAGAAATCAGAGAAAGAGGAAGAAAAATGGAAATTTGCACGAAAGAAAATTGCAGTGAGGAGATCCCGACGTTAATTTAATTTCGACAGCGAAAAAATCTAAAAGTTCTCATAAAACGGTAAAAGATTTAAACTTTCTACCACTCATGCTATTATGTAGTTCTTGCGTTTTTTTAGGTACAAACGTGCACACTTGCGTTGCTTAGCGCCCCAACTACTCTCCTCTTTGGCTACTTTCACAAATTTTAACATCCCCCTAACTAAGCCATTACTTTTTCGCCCCAAAACTTTGAAGAGATGCCACGTTGGTTCTCATCTACAATTTATGAAATTCTTCTTAAATTTCATTGTTCGTCGAGCTAAGAGATTCCCTAAGCGAAGACTAATTGCTTCATATTTCTAGTCTCTCCGCCCCATCAAAATAATTAGTTTTGAAGACAAAAAAGATTTTGAATTTAATCAAGCCGCGATCTTTCAAAAGTAGCGAGGAAATTCCACTTAAACCAGGGCTAATATGACTCAGCTTTTTAAAATATTTAAGGGGAGTGATAAATTAGAATGGTGGGAAGGACAATGGATCATCGTTTGAAAATTAAAAATCCAGATACAGGCTGGAATTGAGTAAAAATTATTTCAATAATATAGTCATGGATTCTTGGAATGCAATGCCAGGCGATATTGTAAATTTCTCTAATTAAACCTGATTTTGCAGGCTAATATGTATATTCTTTTATTAGTATTTGCATACTTTATAAACTCAAGAGGAAAAGCGTAGTTGTTGATGGATGATAACACAATCCACTTGATTAGATTATAATATGGTGGTCGTTTTATGGGTTTTTGGATACTCTGACTGGGAAAGGTTTGATAGGCCCTAGTGCTATTTTTATCCCTTATTTTTGTTAGGTTAATAAAGACGAAAATATTCAGAATCCCGTTTTATGACGATGAAATTTTAAAACTCTAAAATTATATATGTAATGAAGTCTTTAAAAAAATCTATTGAGACCAGGCAATGGCTTCGTCACTCCCCCCTACCAGGGGAGCTTGCGCATCGCTACTAGGATTAAAATTTAAAATCTAAAAAAAAGCAGCCATGGTTAAATTTTCTGAACTTCACCATTTGTAATTCTTTGGATTTTAAAAATTCACAAAATTTCGATACTTATATTTATTTCTTAACTTCACCATTTTGTTTTTGATATTATAAAAGAATTAATAGAAATAACTTTAATAAAAAAAACATAAGTCATAACCAAACTAAGATGAAATTATTATTCAAATACTCAAAAAAATCCTCTTCTTAAATTATAGATTCTATATTGAGATAATGTTTTTAGGTGATCCGAGATTGAAGTGTTTTTATTTACGACATCCTGAGACATTGGCATCCAGAAAATAAGGTTCATCAACCTTAAATTACATCAACTCTCGTTTCTGTTGCTAATTTATGCTATTTCCACTCACTAGTTGATTTGTACCTTTCTTCCCTAACAGAAAAAGCGACCTTATTCCTTCGGGTACGGGGTGGTTGACGACTACAAGGGACTGTCCTTCAGTCACAAACAGAACTCCGATGGGAAAACAGTGACAGGTGGGTACGACACGCTTCTGCCTGATGGACGTATCCAGAGAGTGACGTACATAGCGGATGAAAAGGGATATCGCGCTAAGGTTACTTACGAGCCCCATCCAGCCAAGCTTTTGCGTCCCCATCTTCACGATTCACACGAAGCCACGAATATCCTCTTGGACAAGAGGCCTATTGCGCGCACATATCGCCCGGTCGTCTACCCGATTAATCCACCTTATTATATACCCCGAACGGAATATTATTAAATGAAAAGGATATCTCTATACAGAGCAGTATTATTATTGATACTAAGTTAGATTATTTTGCTTTTCTGTTAAAAACATTTGAGCTTTACTTTCTTTGAATTGAAGTTGGAACATATATTCTGAAGCCTTCTTCAAAGTTTGGTTCGAATAAAAACTTTTTTCCTTTACTCATAATATAAAAGTTTAAGTTTTTACGCATTCTCAGTTTTCCCAATAATAAAAATTCCACGCACGTTTCATCGGGGTCGAAGATGTAGTTATGCCGGAGTCTTGGGGCATTTTTTGTATCGGTTTAAATGTAAAGAACTGAGTCTATGGTTCTGAACTTGGACCTTGTAAAGATCGGTAACTCCAGTGTACCCATGTAAAGATTAGCTTGCAAAGAATAAAATCTTCAAACAGTTACAATCAATCAATCAAGGATAGTCAAATAACAATGTTTTAGGGCATTTTAATTAAAAACATTTCCAGATTAAAAAAAGCGAATATGTAACAATAAGACGTTAATTTAATTATATTGATCAGCAATAACCCCGCCAAGTGCGCGAAACGTGTCATGTTTATTTCTCTCTCTCCATCCAAATAAATTCTTAAATATATGAATGTAAAAATTCCCTTTTGCAATCTTGAATGCTTTTGATAAGCTGATTTATGCTTCACTCAATAGCTTTCAATTTATTGTGTATGCACACATGTATGTGGGTCTACAAAACAAACAGAACGGTTGACTGCGTGATGCTCGAGAGCGAGGTCTCGTTGGATATTTGAGTATGCTTTCCACTGGTCACTTTGAATAACTGTTCCAAGCCTGACCACTTTTTTATCATGGCCAATAGGGTCACTACGAGATTCTACTATTTCCATATAACCTAAACAAGACACTGTACTTGTATCCACAAGACCGAAAACCTATATGGGCTCATTTGGTGCTCATCCTCTATGTTACTTAGGCTTATGGTAAAAATAGGATTCGTCAATTTGAACAAACAGTCCTGCACCACCAAGCTTGGGGCGATGTTTTTTCGAAGTAATTTGTGCATATTTGACGAAAAAATTAAAAACCTCAACTACTGTTTGTCTTGAAAGATTGAAGAAATTTACAGTCTGAGTAACACTTATAACTTCGTACTATTAGAATATTGCATCTATCCATTTCTCAAGTGACAATCTTGATCGGAAAATGAATGAGTTCATACGAATCGAAGTCGTTCGTTTGTATTTTACACAGAATTTCTGTTGACATTTCTATATGTATTTATCTTGTAGTAATGAACATGCTGTCCATGTCATTGTAGTCTTACACTTTCCACACTTCATTTTTCATTTTAATCCTCAATAATCCATGCTGCTTCATCCAGTTTATAACCGCCAGTGGATTTTCGACAGTAAGTAGTTTGATAATATCTTGGTATGTTGCACGACCCACAATTACAGGATGTTCTCTTAACAAATATATATGAAGAGCTAAGCTTTTACCAAATCGGAGTTTCAATATGTCGCATTGAGAGGAATCGGGGAAGGTCGACGGCGCTGATTCTAAACAAACCAGACCCCTCTCCCATACGAGATCACATCAAAGTCTGAAATTAATCTGGATAACTTTAAAATACTTAGTCACAGCCCTCATCCCAACGAACTACGGATATTAGAATCACTATACATCCTAAAACTTAAACCTAATTTAAATATAAATCAAACTGCATCAAATCTTTATGCTTTGCTGCTTTGCTTTGGGTAGTCCATCGAGGTCGATGGTGACGGATACCCTCGAGACGACTAGGCTTCATCCTCGGCTGCAGGGAGCTGCCGAGACACCGGTATGTTGGTGCTCACCTATAGGCACTCCCCGATGCTGGTTTGTGATCGAGGTATCCTTCCTCTTGCACAGAGATTCTCAACTTGGGGGAAATTGGGACCACAGATTGGCAGACTCTAACTGATGGAATATTGATATTTGTATTGCCTTTGAGCTCCTCAGGGCGGCACAAAACACAATATGCGTTGGTTACCTGTTGTAAGCACGAGTACCCCTTCCCCCTTATCCCCTCGGTAAAGCGACACCACTGCACCCTTGCCGGACCCCCACTCCCGCACCTTTTGAGGCAGAAAATCTTTGAAAGGGAGAAATGACATTCTGAAATATGCTGAAAGGGGTGCATGAGGAAAACAAAGTTGAGAATCACTGCTCTAGTCTTTGCCTAAAAAGGCAGAACCCACAAGGCTGGGGAAGAAGGGGCTGGTAGGCGCCAGGGCGTGTATACACACCGGTGGGCCTGCACGCCGTACCTCTGGGGCCCATTGCTGCTCCGAGATCCTCTGTATTAAGTAGCTTATCCTAAATTGCATTGTTCAATTTTAGTATTTTATCATCTGAACTCTCAAATATGAGCGACATTTGTAAAATGGTCGAGAAAAATTTCTCGTGTATATACCACGATGGTTTCCAAATGGTTGCATGTAAAAAAGAGTAGGGAAAAGGAGTATAAACACTATTATCTTAGTTTCTTAGTGGTCTGCAAAAGTTAGAATTGCAAATTTGCATACTTTTAGTTAAGGTAGGTTAATGAAATTTAGAACGCACGTGGAACTTTATGTAATAAATAATATGTACGAAAAATAGGAGAATTTTATCTATTCATTGAACTTCTTTATATTTTTTAAGCCACTGGTATACATGCTTCTTCATAAAAGTGGTGACCATGGTTTGAACATAAGTAACTCCGGTAAAGGAAAGGATGAACGAAAACTGCAGATTAACAAACCAAAAAACTTCGGATCAACAAAGGGGAAAACTGCGGATCAATAGAAATCCTCGACTACCGGGAAATCCTATTCAAGTTTACCCCAGCGATCAATTCATTAATCCCCAAATACAAGTTTTCCTTGAGAGCAACTCAATACATAGTCTGAAAATCGGTTTCTCCACTGATACATCGATTCTCAAATAATTCCTGGCCTCAGACTATTGAATTCGATTGCGTGGCTAATCCATGAAAGTTTCTAAATGTTACCTCTGACCACGCTAATGAGATATAATCGGCCATCAGGCTGTACTCCAGCACTGCTTCTGCCCTTCTACTTAGAAACTCTACAAGCATCACTCTTTATTTCATCCAATCGAAAAATTAGAAATAAATGAATAATGGAGCATGTGACGAATGAGACAAGAGAATCAACGCCAAAGACATCGAAGGTTAAAGTTCAGGGCAAAGAAGAGATAGAGGAGGGTCAGATCGGGTGCTGAAGAGAAATCTGTAAACAGTTTTCCACAGGGGCCATAGCCGATTGGGATGACAGACACGCACTAAACGAAGGAATCAACCCGCTCTATGCCGAATTGAAATGTTGAATTTATGCGAATCTTTTTAAGAGAGGCAAAGAAATTAGTATAATACAACGGGGGCCCTCCACTGCGATAAGTAAAAAGAGAAATAAAACAAAAGCAAAAACATAGAAAACACTATTAGTAAAAACAAATCAAAGGCTAACTGCAACTCCAAACCTCGTCAAGACATACATGCATGACTATTAGCTGGACCCAAACCTCCGAGATCCTCTTTAGCACCAATGAAGGTCACCGTAAATAATTAAGAAAGTTAATACAATAAAATGACTTAAATGAGGTCAGTAAATCGAATTAATGAAAAAGATCATTTCCCTAACTGATGGGCCATTGTGCAATAGCAATTATATCGCTGAAAGACGTGAAGCTATAGTCCATTGAACATAAAAATAACCAAAACTTAATAAAATGTACGAAAACGTTAATCAAAGTGAAAATAATTTTTAAATTTGGAAAGTTTTAATTGCACAAAGAAGGTTAAGGTCTTTTATGCTGACGCAAGATAACAATTTCAAAGAAATATAGCAACTGCGGCAGGTGAAAGATGATAACGAAATTATCAGTATTAGTGCATAAAGATTGAATATCATTGAATAGAATAATGATTATTTTTGTATTCATTACAAAAACATAAACCTACGAGAAAATTGCCACACAGAGCCTCTGAAAATAGGTTCGTAAAGGAATTAGTGAAGTTAGGGAGTGAAATGTACAAAAAGTGTAATAATCCATGAAGGATACTTAGATTTCCTCCACGATTGAAAATACATGAGTAGCGGAATTAACTAACTACTAACTAACAACTAAAAGGGTTTAATCAAAGCGTGGAGAAACACAGTTCATAATAAAAATTATATTCCTCATCACTTATAAGTGAATAAATCGAGACACTACATCTCCCTTCGATGTCTACTCCACACACTGCTTATGTTTAGAGTATTTGACTTAACACGCCACAACAATTTCAACTTGAACTCTTTGAAATATCAATCCAACTATAAAAAACTTTGATTCCTAAGTGCAAAACCTAACATTTTTACAGCTTCATTTTCTATTTAACTGATTCCTTAAACAAACTTGGCCATTAGTAAGTTTTCGGGCAAATGAACCTCAGCGCGCTATTATACCATCGTTAAGTCAATAGCTGCGAGGGATCTTCAAAACGTTCGTAGAAAAGATGAATTAAAAGAAGATACAATCTAGGATTCAAATTTCAACCCCCGCTCCTATCCAAATAACTTGAGCAATGTGCCCGATACTAAAAGTGAAGCAAGAACAAATGCTTCGTGAAACTTGTGTGGAAGATGAGTGGAATCACCGTTTTATTGAGGAGTGTTTATGGGTGAAGCAATTCAGTACTCATCTCAAATAACGAAGCGGCAAGGAATGTGCCAACGAGCCCAGCGCTACAGACGCTTCATAATCGTTCACTTGGCGCCGGCGGGAGCGTCTATCACATTGCCCTTCCCGCTCTCTCTCTCGCTAGTGGCGTTGGCAGCTCAGGTATGTAATCAACTTTTTGAGCATCACCACACCGGATGGAAGATGCCCTGAAGTCAAGTGGAAATCCCGCTTCCCATTAACCACATCGGGTATAGTTAGTCGCTCTATTAATCCCGATTCTGGTTCAGTTGGTTTGGGAGACTGCCATATTTTGTAGTGAGTCGTGGTTCGGACTCCACATTTAAACCATTGATCCCCATTGATTAAGTGCTAGTTGGTTAAACCTTTTACCAAAAATAAAAACTTTTCCCACAATGTTTGTTATTTCTTCAATTTCAACCCAAATCATGTTGCTTGAATAGATTTTTTAAATTCCTATTTCTTCCTTTGTAATCCATCAAATCACACCGTTTATACATAACAAGAATTAAAATGCTTTTAGCTATACTGAACTTATTGTGAGCCCTTCTATATCTTTCCTATATTTTGTTTTCTAAAGGGTATATTGCCCTCTTTCAACAAAACTGAGTGCATCCAGAAGAGGGGAAAGAATGAGCGGAAGGATAAACACGGATATTAGAGCGAAATAGAGGAACAACTAAATTAGCAAGTGATGGGAAAACGGCAAAGAACGCACTAAATGAGCTCCAAATACTGGGGGCAGCTGGGGTTCAGACTAAGAATCTGAACCTCATTTGTAGGGCATAAAAAGTGTAGTTAATAGACCTAAGATTGCATCAAGAGCGAATGAACAAAAGAGGTGCGCTGGCAAAATGTGGAACCTACTCTAAAGTAGGCACTTGGGGAGGGGGGGGGGGAAGCTTAATTCAATGAAGCGAGTCATACGAGATTGTAGAGAAAGTTTTGCCCGATAAATAACATTTATTAAAAAAAATCCACCATCATAAATCTTCAGTTGTACAAAGTTTATGTATGCAGTTCCCCCTTCGCCAAAGCATAACAATAAATAGATCAACCAAACTTTCGTGGCCATAGAGCCCTCAGAGCCTGTTAAACGATTTAAATAAATCGACTGAATTTCGGTAATCACCTGGACCACAGAATTACAGGAATATCATCTGCTTTTATTTCCCGGACAAAACTTTGTATAAAATTCTATTTTTACGATCCAAGCTATGCTAAACACTTGCTGGAGTCCATTTTTCCCTGCCAGATTCACTTTTCCTGTAATTACTAAGAACATTTTATGATTTAATGAATATCTATTCAACAACTTTCATTAAATATTTGAGCACTGTGTTCACCTTGCCTCTACCAAAAAAATGAAAATGAACATATTTCTGAAGATTGGAAAAACCGGGATTTTGACATCAGCAAAGTTAAGCTTCATTAAGTATGGTTAATTGTTGGATGGGGAACATGATTTAATTTAGGGCGATAATGTATGGGGCCATAGTGATGGTTCCAACTAACGTAGGTAGAATAAAGTGAGAGGAAAAATCACGCGAAAAAAACAACAATAACAGGTATATATATATATATATATATATATATATATATATATATATATATATATATATCTTCGATCTCTTCCAACATCTGCGTGTCAATATTAGCGTGTAATAAGATGCGGCAACGAAGCAGCAGAGCATGAACGCCATAGACGCTAGTATGATTTTAAGATTTCCCGATAGAATTGAAGCCTGAAAGACGGCAGCAGACGCGTAGTGACACTCTAAAAGCGCCATTTCTTTCCGAAAGGTCAACGATAAGGTAGGGAGGGACACGAGGCTCTACCTGGAGAGGTGAGAAAGGAAAACTAGGGTTTACCAACGACGGTAAGGAAACCAGGAAAGACATTTCAAGATCTCCGGGAACAAGAACAAAAGACGAACCTCCTTGATCAAGTAGGAGGATACAAGTTAATCATTGCTAAAGAGACACAACAAAAATAAAGCAAAAACAAAGCGCTTTTCACCGTTCGAGATGATAACAAGACTCTGAAACTGCAATTGCAATAGAGACGAATCTCTCGGATTAAATTTCAAATTAGATTCCATGTCCGCGACGATATTAAGATCCCCTTGAAAATTCCAGGTGATTAATAAGGCAATGCATATGCGACTAAAACGGGCAGTGTATACAGGTGGGTAATACGAAGAGTGGGTGCAGGGGACTAATACGGGCAGCGTATACAAGTGAATTATACAGGCACGTATACAAGTGAGTAATACGAGCAGTGTATACAGGTTACTACTACGGGCAGTGTATAGGCGGATCATACGGGCAGTGCAGACAGATGCGCTTTTAGCCCATACTTAGGTCTCCTATTTGAGGAATTAATAGGTAAAAGTGCGCATCATTCACTATTAGCCGCCCTGGACCATCCCAAAGTTCTGATCAAGCGGCAATAAATTTGCATGGGACAATTAACACATGTTGCCAACTTCAACCCGAACTATTTTTCTATAGACCTAAATGCGCTCTAATCCTTCCCAAAGTAGAGTGGTTGTCTAATTTTGGAAGCACCACAGAGGCTAAAGGACCCAAACGAATAAAGGTGATTTAACATTTGACATAAACGTAACTGAGCCGCACGGTTTAACATCGACGTCTTCCCACAGTTTAATTCTCCATTCCGTTGAGTCTATGAAAATGGGAAAATTCACCGGCCACGCACTGGGTCACAGACCCTTTAGTCACGAAAGGTGGGGCTGACGGAACCCATTCAATCACGAAAAATGATGTAATTTGCCCATATTTTTCTTCATTTGGGTGAATTCCTACGTTTCATGGTGTTGAAACGGATTTATTATATATATATATATATATATATATATATATATATATATATATATATATAATATTGAGGATAAATCCCAGAGCCACGAGAAACGGATGTAGCATCTTTTAATTTTTCACTACGTTTCGAAAACTACAAGTTTTCATCTTCAGGCTAGAATAAGTTTACAAAGTTAATATGTATGAAGAAAACTTGAAAAGGCCAACAAGACATTATTTTAAAGGTGACCAATTACAAAATATCAGTAGAAAGTACTACAAGTTAAATTAAATATGACTTGGCAATAGTTAAATTTGTTTTAAGACTGACTCAAAAATTAGTTCAGAAATTTAAGGATTATTGCAGAAATTAATTACAAACTATAAGAGAAATTGACCTGGCATTATTTAAAGATAATAAATTTAAACTTTTTTTTTTAATTTTGTAAAGACTGTAATAGTTAAAAATATTTAATATAAAAACGGAAAATTTGGGTACTTACTAAAGCGGATCCATCCTAGAGAGTGAATGGTAGGTTTAACAAGGGGCTAGTATATATAGGTTACATTGACGCTTGGTTTATTAAAAGGCAAACCAACCTACAAACTGTAGTTAAAATTAGTTAATTAATAATGATATTGCACTTAAATCTTCATTGAGTGTAGGTTTGTAGTGTTTTATATATAGAGATTCGAGGATTCTTAGGCAATGTTTGTTGTTGTTAAAGGCTAATACTTTAAAATTCTCAATAGAAATGTTAGTTTTACAGCTTATAGTGTGTTCCCTAATAGAAGACTTTTCCTTTCTATTTAATATTTTGTTTGTGCGCCAACTAATCCCCATATGAGCAGAGAACCTAGCTCCAAGAGACCTAACAGTGCTACCAATGTAAGAGGCTCCAGTACAACTGGGACATTTAAATAAATAGACATTATCACTGCGGAACTCCAAAGAGATAGGATCTTTACTGTTAAAGAAACTTCCTATCGATAGTTTGTTTATAAAAACTATTTTTGGGTGGATTTGGGGAAAATATCTTTTAAAAATAAATAGGATTAATAATATCATTATTAATTAACTAATTTTAACTACAGTTTGTTAGTTGGTTTGCCTTTTAATAAACCAAGCGTCAATGTAACCTATATATACTAGCCCATTGTTAAACCTACCATTCACTCTCTAGGATGGATCCGCTTTAGTAAGTACCCAAATTTTCCGTTTTTATATTAATTTTTTTTAACTCTTACAGTCTTTACAAAATTTAAAAAAAAAGTTTAAATTTATTATCTTTAAATAATGCCAGGTCAATTTCTCTTATAGTTTGTAATTAATTTCTGCAATAATCCTTAAATTTATGAACTAATTTTTGAGTCAGTCTTAAAACAAATTTAACTGTTGCCAAGTCATATTTAATTTAACTTGTAGTACTTTCTACTGATATTTTGTAATTGGTCACCTTTAAAATAATGTCTTGTTGGCCTTTTCAAGTTTTCTTCATACATATTAACTTTGTAAACTTATTCTAGCCTGAAGATGAAAACTTGTAGTTTTCGAAACGTAGTGAAAAATTAAAAGATGCTACATCCGTTTCTCGTGGCTCTGGGATTTATCCTCAATATTAAATGCAGGCTTCACGGCCGAGCTCCATATATATATATATATATATATATATATATATATATATATATATATATATATATATATATATATATATATATATATAATACAATAACTCTTAAATCCAAAGTGGCTTGCAATCATGTGGTTCCACATGGAACCATAGGCACTTAAAAGGTAATTAAGTGATCCTATACATATAGCAAACAAGGATCCGAATTCTGAGCCCACAATCCACATATGTTTCAATGACATTCATTTTGAAAAAAAGTCCTCGTTTTAGGAAACGCGAGAAAATACGTTTATCACTGGCTTAACTAATTACCGTTAGTCGTACACTACAATTGCATCTTCTACACATTTAAACTTTAATTTTTTTAATTTGTTGAGTCTTTAAGGACAAAAGTTCTCTCACGAGCTACACTAAACTTCTCAAGGTACAGTTGGTTCAAACCCTTAATTTCGTCAATGTCTACATAATGTGTATGAATATAAACATCTTAAGGGTTTATTAGGAGAGTAAGCACAGGAAAACCTATCCTAGCTGCATATACAAGTCCAATAACTTAGAATAGACTAAAAAAAATAACACCATGTAACAAAAAAAATATTTTCTCTGCTCCTGGCTTGAAATCACTTCTTTTGTTACTTAGGTCCAAAATAAATAAAAAAAAATGCTATTAAGCAGTTATAAGTTTGGGTTTGTAAAAATTCTAGGCTAACCGCTAGCATTCAACCTAAGAAAATTTTATAATTGCAATAAAAGCAATTTATGTCATATTTTCTAGTGCAATTGGTGTGCATTTTTATAAGTGCATTTATTTCTTATTTTTTTATGCTTCTTTAGTTTAAATGCCTCGTCAATACACTTTCCTTTATTTTTTATATTCAGATAAACTCGTTCAAAAACATTTTTTTAAAAATTTGATGACTATAGCCTGAATTACCCTACTTTTTGTATACATCTCTGTTCATTTAACATGTTTATAATTAATATTTTCAGATCTATTAGATCCATATTTTCAGTTATATATATATATATTTCTATCTTTTCAGATGGCTTCAAGGGGCTGCCGGTACCACCCTGACTCCTTCTGTTATATATGCGGTGAGTATAAAATAAGAGAGGCAAAATATTCTCCTTGGAAACGTCAGTGAAAGTTTGCGAAGCCTATCAGAAGTACTTATGGATGCCAGTTGGGGACCAGGACAAGCCCTGGGCCCCTTACTACTGTTGTGGGAACTGTAAGAAAACGCTGGAATGGTGGCTGCGAGGTGAGAAAAGGTCCGTTAAATTCTCCAACCCACGGGTCTGGCTAGAGCCAACAGACCACTCCACAAACTGCTTTTTTTGCATGGTGGATGTGAGCAAACGACGGACAGGAAAAAATGCTGCTGCTGTGCATTATCCAGATCTCCCATCATCAATTGCTCCAAATATCCCGTGCCAGTACCACCTGCTCCAGGTGAAGTCCAAGACAAGTCTTCTGATGAAAAGGAGGAGATGGATGCTGAGGACTTGGATTACCTGCTTGAGGTACCATAGAAAGTTCCTCACTTCCCAAATCAAAAAGAATTAAATGACTTGGTCAGGGATATGTGTCTAACCAAGTCCAATGCAGAGTTATTCATCTCCAGGATGAAGCAGTGGAACTTGGTCAAGAAGGAGGTGCAGGTGACAAGTCAGAGAAGTCGGCAACGAACCTTTCTCAGGCTTTTACACTCTCAGGGGTAGCCTCTGCTTCTGCCTTGATGTGCCTGGGCTGTTTGACGTTATACGGGTGACGTTTGTGCCCAAGGAGTGGCGGCTCTTCATAGACAGCTCTACCACAAGTTTGAAGGCTGGCTTCCTACACAATGGAAACAAGCTCCCGACGCTGCCCCTAACTCATTCAGTTTGTCTGAAGGAAGACTACTACGGTGTGAAAGTCCTCCTGGAAGCTCTGCAATACAACCAGTACAATTGGCAAATCATTGGAGGCTTCAAGATGGTGGCTTTTCTGCTTGGTCTCCAGGAAGGTTTTATCAAATTCCAATGCTTCCTCTGCCCTTGGGACATCAGAGCCACCTCTGACAACTACAACGGGAAGAACTGGGAGCAGCGAACAGAATTTGTAGTTGGGACTCGGAACGTCATGTGGGAGCCACTGGTTGACCCAAGGATTGCGCTCATACCGCCACTGCACATTAAGCTGGGGTTGATGAAGCAGTTCTTGAAGGCTCTCAACCAGGATTCAGCTGCCTTTAAGTACCTTCTTGAGTTCTTCCCCAAGTTATCTGAGGCCCAAATCAAAGGTGGCATTTTTGTTGGACCTCAGATAAAGAAGGTGCTTGAGTCTACCGAGTTCTCCAATAAGCTCAGTAGGATTGAGAGAACAGCATGGACTGTTCAATAGCAGTTGTCAAGGGCTTCCTGGACAACCACAGGGCTGAAAACTACCAGCAGCTGGTGCATGATCTGGTAAAGGCTTTTGGCGCCATGGGATGCAGGATGTCCCTTAAACATCATATGCTGGATGCTCACCTGGACAAATTGAAGGACAATATCGGCGCCTACTCAGAAGAACAAGGCGAGCGATTCCACCAAGATGTGAAGGAAATAGAGCGGAGGTACCAGGGCCACAACAATGAGAAAATGATGGAGGACTATATTTGGGGGCTGGTGCTGGAGTGCCACCTGGACTACAAGCGCAAATCCAGGAAATCCAGTCATTTCTGACAGGTTTAAGTTGCTTTATAACTGTTATTTGTTTTTACTTGTTTGTTTTTGATAAGCTGGGGTCATAAAATAAATATATACTCTGTTGATTTAATTATATGAACGGATAAATTTTAAAAAAATGTGTTTTTCTTGAAAAATATGAGCATTTCGAAATATCATAGCCCTGGATCACAAACCCAAACTTCTGATTAAATGATACTGTTTTTTTATAATAATGGGATATAACAAACCAGGAAATGACACTTAGAGCCGGGGAACAAAAAATGTGTTACACGGTGAATCGGTGAGAAGCCCTACCTTTCGTGACTAAATGGTATGTGACCCAATGCGTGACCGGCAAACTTCCCCATTAACTTGGGAGAATTTGCCTTTATCCCGACCTGTCAAGAGAGCTAAGCGCATTCCCGGTTCGTGCGTTTCTTTACAAACCACGGCTCTAAAAGTGTCTATCGAAGATACCCTGGTTGGTTTTCATTTTTATTATTAACACAAATATAACAATTTATACAGAAGGCTCTTCTTACCACATATATAATACATATGTACACCAGGTAACGGAAAAAATTCGTGTGTTTTTTTGAACCATTGAAAAGGACACGAAAATCAGACGAACTTTTTTATATCCTTTCGCCAACGAAGGTAACCTGTCTTTGCTACAGAAAAGGAGAATCGCGACCTTTGCAGGAACTTATCGCCCCTGAGAAATCAATATTTGAGCCACGAGAACCATCTACCCTTTATATATTTTCACTAACTTCAATTTCTAGGTGAAAATATCCCCATTAGTTAGAACCTTCATTTAAATAAAAACATTGCCCTTTTCTGCTATGCGGTGCATACTTTCCTTTTAGTGTTGTTGTTAAGTTAGGAAGTTTGGACCCAATTGGCAATAAAATGAATCGTTACATTACGAAGAAAAACGAAAATTCATCGCAAAGGTGCACAATAAATTACTCCCGCAACATTTATTTACCAATCACACCCGTGTGGGTTCTTTCTTGTCGAAGATCCCGCATTCGTGGTTTTATAGGGACATGAACTGCATTGGAAATAGTTCTCGATTTCGCCGCTTGGAGAGCTAACAGGTCGCTCTCATTAAGATTGGCAATTCAAACGCTCGATACTTATTTTACGTTTACCCGACAAAGATATTTCACACCCTGGAACGCGGAAGAAATAGTACGGCCCCTATATTCCCGTACAATCTTTATCACTTCAATTTGGAAGAAAATAAACAACAGTTCGCCCGCTCAAGAAAATCTGAAGAAAGAAGACTCCC
Source organism: Ceratothoa steindachneri (assembly GCA_963969495.1). Lineage (NCBI taxonomy): Eukaryota > Metazoa > Arthropoda > Malacostraca > Isopoda > Cymothoidae > Ceratothoa > Ceratothoa steindachneri. The sequence goes on from OZ018323.1 coordinate 6,556,397, forward strand.
ACCACCTCAATTTAATCATTTCTTTTCATTTTCATCTATAGTCTCCTCCACCTGTTCCTCTCCCCCACCCAAAATCCTTACTTTCGGGAGGTATCTAAAAAGAGAGAAATATGTTATTACCCACAGTTAGTCAATCCATCATGACTGGCTAATTTCCTCCCATCCCCCAGCCCCGTGGCCTAGCGCTCCCGATGATGGAAGCTCTCACCGCAACCTCGTCCCAACTATGCAAAGCAGTAGCATTTGTATAATTGGGGGTAAGGGAGGAGGGAGGTTTGAGGACTAGCCCACTGCCAGATACCCGTACCAGAGGAGCACCCGGACAATGGGCCTGGTTGCAACCTCTGCAGGGGAGTCTAACCACTCCACTTGTGGGGGGCCCCTGAGACCACTGAGGGACATACAATCGTCCCAGTGTATGGTAGGAAGCAACCGCGGTTTTTAATTCCCTCGAGGAGCCGGCACCCCCGGCTAGCGACGGTTGATTCCGCGCTAGCCAACAAAAGGTCCGTCACTTTTCACCCCTCGAGAGGAGCCCACCCGGGTCCATCCACTCATTCATCATCATCCTTATCCTTGACAGCCAAATTAGCGGGGACTGGGCCCGCAGGTCGGGAGGGTCCACACAGCATACATACATACTAACCATCGAATATCGAAGACTCCCGTTGAGAACCGAGCCCGGGAAGCCAAAACCCGAGAGAGGGGTTTTGATAATAGCTTTGTACATAGAGCTAAAAATAGCCATTGCAAAGCTAATCGATGTACCGAACGGGTACATAGCATTATGCCATAAACAAGATGCAGAACGGCTAGTAACACCGGAAGGTACTAGAAATCTAGGGAACATCGGACTAGCACCAAAACTACCATAACAACTGCTGGCAAATCAATCATTCATATGCAGAAAAGTAGACCTGTACTGGGGTCTCACACGAAAGAGGAACTCAAAATGGAACTGGAAAGAGAAAACCCGCACTTAAACATAACGGAAATAATGAAATTCGGCCACCACACTCACGCCTTTAAAGTAGTGTGCTCATCAACAGATATGGCCAACATGGTGTTGCAGAACGGTCTTCTGGCATTCGGAATGAGAATCCGACCGGAGAACCAAACTATAGAAAAATTCACAAACGTACAGACATGTTTCCATTGCTATGCAATAGATCAACATGTGACCAAAAACTATCCCCACAGAGACAGAAAAATGTGTTGCGAATGCGGGAAAGATGGCCACTACTTCCGAGAATGCACGGCGGAAACAACCAAAAAGTGCCTAAACTGCCAGGGTCCACACAGGACTATGGCCGTCAATTGCCACAAAAGAAGAGAAATAATAATAAGAAAAGAACAATAGGAGGGGCAAGAATATGAGAGGAAGACGAATCAAACTTAGGCAAGTGTTGCTAAAGCAGTAGTAAAGGAACGCAAACAAATAGAAGAACAAAAAATAAATATAAATGTCAATGAAGGAACCGGCCTGGACATCTTGGCGTGTATAATGTTTGCACATGTATGCAACATAGCGCAGCCAGGAACATTCGCAGACACCCCGAACCTGCTCCTCGAATTTCCGCCCAACCCCCCCATCGGCACTGATATACGGAGTCACGGCTGGCAAAGCCCTCCAGGTGAAGGACATGCTGGAAGTAGGCGTCACATTAGAAGAAAAATAAGAGACCGAACAAACAACAGAAGAAGAGATAGAAACAGACACCTCCGACAAAGAAGCAGAAAAAAAGAAAGAAAAGGAGGACCCACAAAAAGACAAATAAAAGACAAAACGAGAAAGAAATTACCGATTCAGAAACATCATCAGAAGCAGAAAACGAAGAAGGATGCAGATACGAAGCTAAAGATTTAAATTACGTATATTTGTACATGAAGCCTACCCCTGTCAAAAGAGGCCAGACCAGCCGACATAAGGAAAGGACTGGAAAAGGGCACATGTAAATGGACCAACGTAACTGAACACGAAGAAAACTCAATTAAAAAACTGATATGGAAAGACCCCATCAGGTTCTACCCCAATGATATCAAATTAAGCAAGAGAGAAACTTTCGACAAACTCGTTAACGGCAGATTTAAAAACACAAAGGAAAAAGTTAAGAAACAAAACTAATACAATGGATAACGCAAACAGCAAACTTACAATCTTACATTTTAACACCGACGGGTGGAAGATTAAAGCCATCCAGTATGGCAATAAATTCAGGAATCTGGACGCAGATATAATTTGTATCTCAGAACGCGATATTACGGACGCAGAACACCTGAAAATCACCAATTACCACGTCATAAAAAAGAACCCTACTGGAGAAAGATATGACGGCACAGCCATCGCAATGAAGAACACGAAGTAGACGAAAGCTACATTGCCGCAACTTTGGAGGTGGAGTTTACTCCAATCACGGTTGCGGCGGCCTATCAGCCTCCGCGCCGCTCCTACATTCCGGTTCACTCAGTGATGGAGAAATTTAACAAAAATAATCCTACCATCCTACTGGGGGACCTGAATCCACGTCTCCAAGAATCAGGCTACCTCACCAAAAACAACGCCGGCCGCAACCTGGAACTTTTAATGGACAGGAATATACTCAAAAGAGTAGGCCCTGACTTCCTGACTTATATAACTGGGCGAACCTCAACCCGCCCGAACATAGTAATGACGTCACTAAACCTTTCATATAACATCTATATGGAACCAGTCCCCATCTCTTGTAGTGACCACATTGGAATTCTGGTAACCATTAACCAGTATCCAATAATGGTGGTCCCCATAAGTCCCAGGAAGTCGTATAAGAGAGCGGACTGGTCAAAATACGCGTCAATACTGGAAGAATACTCCCAACCCAACCCGCACAGAAAAAAAAACCGGGAAGAACTAGACGATATGACAGATAGTCTGATCAGAAATTTAATAGAGGCCGACGAATAGACAGTATCGAAAACCAAATTCAAAACTTTGTTACACCCAAAGTGGACAACGGAAATGAAAAGGAAGGCAAAGAAAATCAGAGAGAAATAACAAGAAATAAGAGACTATGGCACGAATCGGCAGAGAAGTAAAGAACTCAGACAAATTTTAAGGTGAAATAGTTTTTCTAATTGAAGAACAAAAGAAATGGTAAGGAAAACGGAAACAACAAAAGATGCAGATGAGGCATGGAGGCTGATAAAGATAATCAAAGGCAGACCACCAAGGAAACCAATTAAAATCACCGATAATAATAACGAATATCTGAGGGAGTAATGAAGAAATAGAAAGAAAATTCAGAGACCACTGGAGCAAAATTTACTCAATAGAAGATGCAGATAATGAAGATAGGGAGATAGAGAGAAGAGTCGCAGAATTCCTAAGAACCAATATTCACAGACTTACACCCGAAGAAGGAGTAGATAACAGAGTATAAGAACACCTAGGACTAGGAGCCACCATAACGACGGATGAAATCAAAAGAGCCATTAACACCTTCAAACAAAAGGCACCCGGGTCAACAGGCCTAACCAAGTACAATTACGAGAAGGCCCCCGGAAACATACTTAATTGTATAAAAGGCCTATTCCATGACTATCTAAATATAGGAGCCTTTCCAAAAAAGTTCAAAGTAGCGAAGATGGCTTTTCTGCCCAAACCAGGGAAGCAATCAAATCTGGTCTCGAGCTCTAGGCCGACTTCGCTGATGAACTTCCTGGGGAAGGTTTTCGAAAAGACCTTGAACGGAAGACTGGACACTTTCCTCGAAGAAACAGATAAATATAATAAACATCAGTATGTATTCAGGAAAGAAAGAGACTCTACCATGCCTCTAGCAGCCATTACAGAAAAGTTGGCACAAGCCACTGCCGAAAAGGGTTCCGTGGACACTCTGGACGTGGTCCTTTGCGATGTCGAGAAGGCCTTTGACAAGGTATGGGTCGAAGGACTAAAATATAAACTCCTTCAGCTCAATCTCGGCATCAGGGTGGAAAGACTCCTGGCTGATTATCTAACTAACAGGAAGGCATATATAAGTATCGAGGGACTAGAAGGCCCCATCTTTAATCTCCAAACGGGGATCCCACAAGGGGGGTGCCTGAGCTCCACCCTGTACTCCATCTTTACAGCAGACCTTCAAGATTATTCCAATCCTAAGAAGGAAAAAGATAAAATTAACGTCGACGGAATCGAGTACCAATACTCAACGAAAGGGAATGTGTTAGGCCTACACATAGGTACAAAAGGATAGCATAACCATATAAAAACCAGGACAGCCAAGGCAAATTCAGGCCTAAGACTGATTTACAACCTTAAGAATTTAAGTCAAAAAAGAAAATGGACGCTATACAAAGCGTTTGTTCAATCCGTCCTGGCATATCCACCAATACCATTGCACACGACCTCGAAATCTTACATAAGGGAGCTACAACGAATTTAAAATAAAGCGGCTTATTTGATCAAGTATCCACGAATAAGAGATAGAAAAAGAATCCAAGAAATAATAGAAACAGCAAATATCGACCAAATAAATAAAACCCTGGAGTTGGACTTGGATATAAAAAGTAGTGAAAAGGAAAATACATACACACATATGTGATTGAAACTGCAATCACGTATGCATATATGTATATAATAGTGGGAGATAAATAGGTAGGGATAGATTTACCTGATGAAAAGGATAGAGGAGGGGGGGGGAGGAAATCCCTGGTGATAGGGAATCGCAGGCGTTGTTTGAGTTTGATGTTGTTTCTCAGTGTTTTATCTTAATATTCGTGATCTTTTTACGTACTCTTTCTTGATTCTTGTTGTTTTCTTCTTGGTTTATGGTTCTTTTTCGTGTACATTCGTGTTGTTTCTGTTGTGTGTGATTATTGGTTTGTTTCTTGTGGTTTATGATGTTTCTTTTTTGTAGCATTCCAGCCTTTGTAGGCGTTTTCTGTGTCTCTCGTGTTCTTCTCGTTGTATGTTTGTGTGTTTTTATGAAAATGTTCTGTTCGTTGGGTGATCTTTGCGACGTTTGTTGTTTTTCGTAGTAAAAGTCCTATGTGTATATCGGTTCTTCCTGTCTTTCGGTCTGCGCTTTACTGCTGATGAAGTCTAGTCTTCTTCTGTTTCTGTCTTCTGGCGGAATGTCTATGTGTCTTTGCCTGGTCTCGTCCGTCATGAGTCGTGGTACTTTCTCCCAGATCTTGCGAGCTCTACTCTGCAGTTCCAAATTGATTGGAGCCATTTGGATCATGCGGTGTAGGTCCCTCTGCCTCCTTCTTTCTCTCCTCCTGGTGTCTGTAATTAAGAGTACGCCTTTGTTCTGCACTCTTTGGAGGAGTCACATTTTGTCCCTAGAACCAGTGCAGATAGGTATCGGTGGATACAGCAGCTTGGATCTTACGAGCGCGTTATAGATCTTTCTTTTGTTGGTCGTGTTCAGATTTCTGAATCTGAACACTTAGAAAGCTCGACCCTCGCGCTCGCTGCCGTCTGGGTGAAGTGGCTGCCGTATCCAGTTTTCCCTATCTTTAGTCCCAGAACTGTCCCGTCAGAGCTGTATGGAATACGGGCGTTATCTGTTACGATATCGGCACGTTTCATACGGAAGAATGGGATCACCTTGAATTTATGGGTGTTAGTGGCGATCTTCCATCTTCTCTCGAACCTGCTGACGTGGTCGATCTCTCTGGCAGTGATTCTTGCCATGAGATCGGGACTTTTGAAGGGGGCAGTCATGATCTGGGTGATGTCGTCGGCAAACTGGAAGTACAGCGAGTCTTTCTTGATCGGATTGAGTAGAACAAGGGTGTAGATGTTATATAGGAGGGGGCTTAGGCACCCACCCTGCGGTACGCCTGCAGTCAGTTCGAAGTCCGGTCCCGTGTGATCGAATATTTGTATGTAAGCTATTCTGTCAGTCACATAGTCACATAGAATTTTTTCTAGTCGTGGGTTTAGTCCAAGTCTCAGTATTTTGAACTTGAGCCCAGTCCTCCATACTTTGTCGAATGCTTTCTTAACGTCTCTGAGCACCAGGTCCGCGTACCTTTTCTGGCTAGCGATCTTCGCCAGTTTCTCGGTGATTACTGCCAGCACCGTATCAGTCCCTCTCCCCCTTCGAAATCCATGTTGGTGTTGGTTATGGAGGTTATTCTCCTCCATAAAATCCTGGATTCTGTTGGCAAGGATCTTTTCGAAGACCTTGCCTGCCACTTCGAGGAGGGAAATGGGCCTGAAACTCGCTGGGTCATCTGGTGGTTTCCCGGATTTTGGAATGAAGATCATTTTGGCGATCTTCCATTCATCCGGAAAATAGCCAACGTTTAGGCACGCGTTCATAATATTGACCAGCCCCTCTAGGATGTTATGGAGGGCGTTCAATCAGTTTAGTTTGGTCAATTTTGTTTTACCTGGTGCTCTCTGTTTGAAGGCACGTAGCGTCGATAGGATTTCGTCCTCCGTTATCTTTCGTCCGTCACCAGTCATCTCTCTGTCCGCAGTCGTATTATTAAATGGGTACGTCCTGTCTACTACTTGTCTTAACTGGTCATGGATTTGTTCTTCAAAGTCCTGGTCAAAGTATTCATTTTCCTCTGGTGTGATGGAGAACACATCTTTCCAGAAGGTCCTGAACACTTCTTCCGTTTCCATTGAGGTCATTTTCGTTCCGTCGTCTGTTTTGAGGAGTGTGTCTCTGTCAGGTGGCTTACCATTCAGTCTTAAAAGAGTGTTCCAAAAGGTTCGGGGGTCCACTTCTTCATCCATCTTGTCTACGAGGTTGTTCCAAAGAGCCTCTTGTTGTTCCGTTATATGTCTCTTCATTTCAGTCCTTAGTATCCTTAAACGTCTGTTTTTGGTTCGGTCAGTGCCAGTCAGTCTGATATCTTCAAATAGTCTCTTGTATTCGTCCGTTAAGTCGTATAACTCCTGAGTCCACCTTGGTGCTGGTAGCGTTTTGTACGATGTTCTGGGTACTGCTACTCTATCCGCCTCCACCATCACCTTCGTTAACCTTGCCAGCTCCTGGTCGATCTCTTCCAGGGTGGCTTCCTCGAGTGGTAGAAGTCTGAATTCACCGAGAAGGGTGCGGTACTCTTCCCAGTTCGTTCTCGAAAATCACTTTCTCATCTTGACGGGTATCTGAATGGGGCTTGAGGATATCCTGATTAGGGTAGCTATGTGGTCGCTTGGGATTAGAGGGCCGAGCTGTATGAAATAATTGTAGGGGAACTGTGAGCTGGTCAGGATGACATATGGCTTTGTTGCGAAGGTTTCGGTGATATAGGTGGGGAAATCGGGCCCAATGCGGGTAACAATACCCCCGCCAATAAGTTTCCTTAAGTTCCTCCATTTCTTATTTAGAACTCCGGTGTATCCGGATTCCAGGCATCTGGCGTTGAGATCGCCCCCGAACAGGACTGTTCTCCCATGTGCACAGAGTTGGAGAAAATTGTGCATCGGGATATAGTCCCGTCTTAGGGGTTGGTACCTAGTGGACACTACCAGTGGCCCTAGGGTAGTCTGGATCTCGATTGCCAGATAGGACTGGTCTAAATCTGGGAGTGACCTAAATTGGATTCCTTTCTTGACTGCGATGGCAGCGCCATCGAAACGCTCCTGGCTGGGGTTCTTGGTTACAATAACGTAATTAAAAATTTTCATTGCTGTCTGCGTTGTGTCAAGTCCGTGTTCTGATATCAGAACGATATCAGGGTCACATTGTCTGATGATGTTGCCGTAAGTCATTCGTTTGTCGATCCAACCATCTGTGTTCATCTGTAGTATTGCTAGGTCTTTCGTCAGTCCGTACATGATGTCAGTCAGTTATTCGATCCCTTTCCGAGTTTCTTCGGGGGTGGAGGGGCTGGCTGAAGGAGATCGGGATCTACCGGATCTCTTCTTGTTGAACTCAGAGGTCGTCAGTGTTACGAAGGCCTCCTTATTCAGCCGGACCATTCCCAGAATGAGGGTCTCTTGGACCACCCTCTCGGAAACGTCCTCGCTATATTCCCATTTATAGCAACCCGTCGTTACGTCGTCACTCACGCCCTTGGCTGTATTGGCTTCAGGAAATGGCGCAATTTCTGGAGTGTAGATCTTTAAATGGATCCGCTTGTCATGATAGGCATGATTGTCTTCTCTAGAGGATGAGGCTGACCTCGTCCCCTGCGGGTTGGGTGACCGCTTGGTGCGGCTACCATGACGGTGTTTTGGCTTTTGTACAGCTCCTGTAGTGGGGGTTAAAACGATTGATACTTCGGGGGGGGGGGTTGTTGGAGGGGGGAACATTTACGTTTTGTGAGTTTGCTTTTGGAGGGAGGATAATTTATTCTTGGGCGTTTAATTTGGGGATTTCGGGTGGCTGCATTTTGACGCGCAGCACTTCCTCGGATGGGGGGTTCTCTGGGAACCACATCTCGTCCATCCCATTCTTAACCAACATCTGGTTTAACTCTTTCTTAAAGGAGCTTGGTCTAGTGAGATTGGCAATGAGTGCATAGTAAATGCAACACATGATCTTAGTTGATTGCTCAGTCTCTACCTTGAGCTAGGTAGGATGAGCAGAGGCCTCTCTCACTGCCGCCTTTGCCACTTTGGCATACGACCTGTTGTTTCTTGTTTCCTCTTCGTCCCTCTTTCTCTGTTTTTCCTTTCTTAATGCCTCTTTTTTGGCTGGGCAAGACATCGCCTTTGCCGAGTGCTCACCTTTGCAATTGACACACTTTCTTTCCCCACTCCTCCACTCGCGCCAGATGTGGCCAGATTTGCTGCATATGGAGCAGACATCTACCGTTTGTGGGCATGATTTTGTCGTATGCTCGTTGTGCTTATAGCACTTAAAGCAGGTCTGCACCTGGGTGAACTTATCCCTTTCGATTTGCTCGGGACAGACCCTGACATGGAAGAGGAGGAGTCCGGTCTCTTTGCCCTTTTGTGCCATAGTGGTATCCTGGAACACCACCTTGAATACGTGGGTGTATTCTTTGAGTTTTATAACTTCTGAAACCTTGGCCCACGTGTGGTTGTTCTCTATTTCATTGGTTATCTCTTCAGCTGTGTGGTGTCCAACCCAAGGGTCTAACCTGCGGCAGACCACACTATGGTGGGCTTGAATTTTTTTTTTAGGGGTTAGGTTGATTTTTCTGAACACTGCCGCGGCTTTGAAAGAAGCCAGGAGCTCTGCGTTCTTCTCATTTCGGCAAATGGCGGTATAACCAAAGGGGGTGTCTATTAGTCTGACGAGAGCTACGTCGAGCTCACCGTAGACTATAAAGAAGACGTCCCCCGATCGCGCTTAGTCTTTTCGGGGAGAGTCCTCAGGCTAATCCTAAGTACGTCGTCCGTCATTTTTTTGTCGTAGTCATTTCGTCAGATTTGTAAAAAGTGGGAGAGTCAGAATACAGAAAACGGATAGAATTTCCAAATTCCAATTCAGCACCTTACCTTTGACAAGCAGAGTCGGGTTCCGGAAACTTGTCGTAGTCCAGAATATTGGGTGGCACTGGCACAGTGTGTGGTCTTGTTTGTATACCACATTCACCTTTTACGATTAATGGAGGTAAAAGAACAACACATAGGGAATTTCACTTTTTGAGAAAATCTTCGGAGGCGTTTTGCAAATTTTAGCCAACGGTTTCCTCCTTTCGCTAATGTTACGTACCGAGAGAAATGTGAATTGTTACCAAATCTTAAGAGTCATAAACCCTGGAAAAGCGGGCAAAGAATATATAAACAAAAATCGAGGAAAAGCTCGAAGATACGAGCGAAGAATTAACGATACTACAAAGAAACAGACTCCGGAATAAAATCCCGAGTAGCAGCCACTACCGACTACAGGAGGAAAACCCGATCCTAACGCGAACACTAAAAACCAAGAGAACAAAGAATAACCCAAACATGAATGCCTTAAATAAATATGTAATATATATATATATATATATATATATATATATATATATATATATATATATATATATATATATATATATATGATAAAAATTAGTGATGAAATATATATCATGAAAAATAATGTATATAGGCATTCGAGTGGGTTGGTTTCCTATACACGTCAAGTTTTAATTCATGGTGATCTTTATTAATGAGGACATCTAAAAAGGGTAATTTTCTTTTAATCTTGTAATAAGAAAGCAAATAAACAAAATAGTAAAATGTCAGCCCTTCAATATGTTTAGGCTTAACTCTCCCCTAGATTAGCCACAAGTAGGGGATTGGGGGAAAAAAGAGGGGATCTTGTGTTATGCTTATATGCACTTCTCTTATATATTCTATTCGGTGTCAGTTGAAAAAGGGTGTGAGATACACCGAAACTGTTCTGAATTAAATTGTCTTCGGAGAATGTGGTTTAATTCCTCATCTTTTCTTGCGATATTGCATTAATTTTCATCATGAATACCACGAGAAGACACAACCAACTTAGGAATCTTTTCCATCTCCATCCGGAGCATATTCCTCTGTTTAGAGAATATGAGAGAAACTTACTGCGTACTAAGAAGACCAAACTTCAATGGGACTTTTAAAAAAACTGCTTGCAAGAAAAAATCGTTCCGACAACCCTACTTACAACATCTTTAAGAAAGTCCAGTGATGTTCCGTTTAACATTATACACAGCTGTATATTAAAAGAACGTGTAGAAAACGCCACGCGAGAAGTGAACACTTTCCTATTCAAAGTGAGACGGTCAAGAAGAAATCTGTTTGATAAGTGCGGTGAACTTTTAGGGCATCATGCGGTTTCTGTGATTGAATCAAGGGTTCATGATAAAATCCTTCATCATAGCAATTATTTGAAGTGGAAACTTAACCGAATTTTTATGAACAGTCTTTGGATTAAAGGTTCAAACCCCAATAAAAATATTCTGAATTTATCATCCCATGTACTGACTGATGATGAAAAATTTGCGTTAGGATACAGTTTAAGCTTTTCAATTAGGTCATGCGATGAGTTCTCACTAGACCATTTAGTATCCATAGCCAAATCCTCACATGAGCAAATAAGTGGTGAATTTCTTAGTGGCTGTATGCTTAGGGTCCTAAATTCTGAAATATCTGACCAAATTGGTTTTCCCAAAAGATTTCAGATTGCGTTAAATAAACTTAAATTTAATAACAACATTGTTATAACCAAATCCGATAAAACGAATCAGGTAGTCATTTTGGACAAACATAGTTATAATGATAAACTAAATGAACTTCTTAATGATGTGAACACATATGAAAAGCTACAAAGTGATCCGCTCAATAACAAAACAAGCAATTTCAACAACAAATTGAAGAGAATATTGAAAAGCGCAGATTTAATTAAACAATTCAGGAGTACGAACCCTTCACTTCCATATATGTATGGGCTCCCAAAGACCCACAAAGAGGGATGTCCCTTACGCCCAATCATTTCCAATATTAATTCTCCCACTTATAAGCTCTCCAAATGGCTCGCCAAGCATTTATCTCCAGCAGTTGGGAGAATCTCATCTGCACACATCATGAACACTCAAGATTTCGTTGACCGCCTAAACCACTTGCAATTACCGGATGGAAAACTTTTGACCTTTGATGTAAATTCTTTGTTTACCAAAGTTCCGGTTGACCAAACCATGGGCCTTCTGCGGGAAATCATGCCTAGACTTAATTTGGATCTTCCCATTTCTACGAGTAAATTTATCGATTTAGTTGAATTATGTCTCTTTGACAATGTGTTTCAAGTAAATAATGAGTTTTATAGACAAATATTTGGCCTTAGCATGGGAAATAGTTTATCTCCGATATTGGCATGTCTCTTCATGGAATATTTTGAGACTGAACTCCTTCCCACAATTTCTCCCCCTAACTTTATATGGTTAAGGTACATTGACGATTTATTTTCTGTATGGCCTAATGGCCATGATTTTGAAACCTTTTTTAATAATTTGAATAATTTGCATGTCTCCATCAAATTTAAATATGAATGGGAATATGATAATAGATTACCCTTTTTAGAAGTCGTCATTAATAAAGATCACCATGAATTAAAACTTGACGTGTATAGGAAACCAACTCACTCGAATGCCTATATACATTATTTTTCGTTTCACGATAATACTGTTAAAAAATCCGTAATTTCTAACCTTTTCCTTAGAGCATACAAAATATGTCATCCTTCCTATTTAGATGAAGAAATTGTCATTATCAGGACTATTTTTTCTAATTTGTATTACCCCGATTGGTTCATATCGTCTGCCCATTTTGCAGCTAGGAAAACATTCTATGGTAATAAGCCTTCCCGCACTAATGACTTCAACAAATGTATAACATTGCCATTTAATAATAAATTAAATAGTTTAAAGGACATATTTAGAAAAGCGGGTATTAATCTAGCCTTTAAATATAATAATTCCTTAAACCAATTGATGATGGCCAGGAAACCCAAAGAACATATTAACATAGGAGTATATGCAATACCATGCAACGATTGCCATAAAGTTTATATAGGGGAAACGGGGAGAAATCTAGACAAGAGATTGTACGAACACAAAAGAGATATTAGAGTGGGCAGCGAAAGCAGTGGAATATTTTGCCATGTTAGAGACAAGAATCATACGATCGATTTCAATGGAAGTAAAATGGTATTTAAATCGGCTAACTATGTTAAGAGAAGAATCGTAGAATCGAGCTTGATATCGTCAGTTCATAATTTAAATCTATCAGGGTCAGTTTTCTTTTAATCCTGTAATAAGAAAGCAAATAAACAAAATAGTAAAATGTCAGCCCTCCAATATGTTTAGGTTTAACCCCCTCCCCTCCTAGATTAGCCACAAGTAAGGGATTGGGGAAAAAAAGAGGGGATCTTGTGTTATGCTTATATGCACTTCTCTTATATTTTCTATCCAGTATCAGTTGAAAAAGGGTGTGAGATACACCGAAACTGTTCTGAATTAAATTGTCTTCGGAGAATGTGGTTTAATTCCTCATATATATATATATATATATATATATATATATAGGGTGTTCCAATAACTTAGACCGATTTTAAATGTGAGTTAAGTTTAAGCGTCTAATGATTTTTTTATTTTTCTTTCAGATTTAACAACTGCAGTCTTTGGCAATTTCAACCATGGAAAGATTAACAATCGTACAACTGTTAAAGTTATCGAAGCCTATTACGAAAATGGACGTTCAAACAAAAACGCATTTCGGGCACTTCGCAATATTTTGGTCAACATAATCGACCAACCGAGAGTGCAATTGGGAAAATTGTTCGTAAATTCAAACAAACGGGGTCGGTGGTAGGTATGAAAACACCATTGCGTGCTCGTTTACGCCGTTCAGCTGAAAACATTGCTGCAGTGTGCAAGAATGTGGCCGAAGATCCAGACACCTCGATTCCTCAACGTGCGCAGGAATTGAACTTCTCCACAACAACGTTACATCGAATTTTGACAAAAGATTTGTCTCTAAACGCTTACAAAATTCAATTGACACAAGAACTGAAGACTGCTGACCATTTGAAGCGCCATACATTCATCAATTAGGTGCACGAGAAAGACAAGCCGATGATAATTTTTCGCAAAAAATCATCTTAAGTAATGAAGCCCATTTTCATCTTGGTGGATTCGTTAATAAGCAGAATTGTCGCATTTGGGCTGATGAAAATCCCAGGAAGATTGTTGAAAAGCCACTGCATCCACAAAAGGTCACTGTTTGGTGTGCATTTTTTGCTAGCGGAATCATTGGGCCGTATTTCTTCGATAATGATGCCGGGAATTCTGTTACGGTGACAGGCGAGCGATACCATGCCATGATAACCAACTTTTTATGGCCTGAATTGAATTCTATGGATGTCGAAGATTTGTGGTTTCAACAGGACGGCGCCACATGCCAAACAGCCAATGCAACAATGGCTTCATTGAATCAGAAGTTCCTAGGTCGCATCATGTCTCGAAACAGCGAGGTCAATTGGCCACAACGATCGTGTGTCTTGACGCCTTTAGATTTATTCCTTTGGGGTCATCTCAAAAGTAAGGTCTATGCCAAAAGCCAACAACAATTCAACAACTGAAGGATGAGATAATAAGGCATATTGGTGAGATCGAGGAGCAACTATGCAGAGACGTCACCAAAAATTTTGACCATCGAGTGGAGATGTGCCGCCGAAGCCTTGGCGGACATTTAGGTGATATTATTTTTCACACATAATTGCCATGACTCAAATAACATGATCCAAAAGTGAAATCAATAAACTTTCGACAATAACACTGTTTTATTTACTGCTAACTTCGATCCGTTTTAATGGAACACCCTTATATAACCTCAAGAGTAATTAATTAGAAGAAACGCTACCCGAAATGATACTCTACTAAAAACCACAAAGTGAATTAGAATGTTCAAGAATAATGAATAGAATTAGCTCAAATCAAACTTAAAAAGAATAAACAAACAAAGAAAGTCAAGAAAGAGAAGAGATCAGCCAGTATCCTGACAATTTACACTCTCACACAACTACTCTTCATCCCCCTCCCCAATTCTTATTATTATTGTTAAAAAAAAAAAAAACGAAAACAACCCCTCTCATGCTATCCATCTATGAAATAGTTCTCGATAGTTCGCGGCTTCTTCTCAGGCTTACCTCTTCGGTCACGAAGAAGCAATAAACAACACTTAAAATTTAGGCTGCAACTTTAAGCTATTGGTCGAACGTTCGTTATTCATGGGGACACCTAACGCCTGCTATAAATAACATCGAATTCACCATACATTGCCCAAGTTATTGAAGGCCTCTTCTGGAGGATTTTTAACCTTCTCTCTCTAAAAAAAAACATTAAAGCAACTCACCCAAAACAATATAATTTCAATTTATTTTTAAGGATCTTTTCTGGTGACATCTAGCAAGGGCATAGTCGTAAAAATTATGTTTATTCCTTTTTTTAGCCAACAATAAATAAATTAAAAAATAAACAAAACAAATTAAAACCACAAACAAGTTAAAAAAATAAACAAACAACAAATTAAAAAAACAAAAGTTAAAAATAAACAAACAATAAATTAAAACCACAGAAGAGTTAAAAAAACAAACATACCAATACTAAAAAAAAAGAAGCGAAATATACGATCATGTGCCGGAGGGAGGCTCCTCTTCTCTCGGAGCCTGAACACGCACCTAACACCCCCAAAACTAAATACTTAGTTCTCATTTGGGAGTGCACGAACACGTCTCGAATAGATCGGACAAGCGGTAGCGAGCCCGCTCATTCCGGTACGGGGACAGTTAACCCTGGCGAAGCTCCCCAAGACTGGCACATTGCACAAGAATGTGCCGGACAGTCTGAGGGACCAAACAGTCGTAACAGTAAGATTCAGGTGTGCGTTCCATCAAATGCCGCTGCGTCCCCACTAGTATATCCGATTTGGAGTCGACACAAAGGGACATGACTATTTTGAGGCATTGGAGGTTAGGTCCACGAGAAAAGTCGCGGCGCATTGGCATGCAACTTTAGATTCCCATCGGCCATCTCACATCTTCTTTGCCTTACATTTGGAAGAGCAGACACGATTCCTGCCGCGTGGTCAGAATGGGGAAGAGCAAAGAGCTGGTCCGATTGCCCAGTTCGTGCAGTTTTTGGCGGCCTCAAATTTCGTAATACCTCGATGTTCATAGACCCAGGAAAAGACAATCTCTACATCCGCTTGGCTCGCAGTGGAGTGGACTTTGGCTCAGGAATGGTTCCCACCGAGTCACTATTCACTCTGGGGAAAGACGCTGCGATGCCGTCTGGTGCGAGAGCACACTGGGGTCCGTGCTCGTATCGGAAGGAGTTTCATTTCGCCCCTGCCCCGTGTCGTCGGAGATCCCGATCAGGGATTGATTTGGTCTGTGGTTTAGTGGTAAGAGATACGTCACTGGGGCCGGAAAGCCTACATGACTCGGAAAATATTGGGGCGCAGGTATGCCAGACCCCAAGAAGGTAAATATACGCTGGTCTATAAAGGGAAGGGGGTGTGGCCCAATGATCCTGCTATTCTTTGTATCTGAAAGGGGAGTTAGCCATATAGAGAGGTGCCTGCATAATTGATGTGGAGCAACTTAGAAAATGGTAGAGGAAAGAACCCTTTACTAAAGAAAGTGGTGGGAGAGGAGCCCCTACACCAGACAGAGCCGTGTTGCTAAGCTCCACACCCACCCCAACACCAAGGTGTGTTGAGGTTTCGCTCTCTTTTTGCCCTTGTTGAATTTTATCGATAAACGCGACCGAGGTTTCGAAGTTTGTGATCAGGGATAGAAAAAAAAGGGTGGTTAGCTATATTTCGCCTCCAGTTGCTCCAGCCTATCCCATCTTATCTCGGGTGCTCGAACTTTTCAGTGACTCCAACTTTAGGCGCGTTAAAATGTCATGTTCGCATTGCGCGTCAACGCACACTGAACGGAAACGATCGAGTGGGCACTCACTCACCCAAAAACTCCACCTCCCAACTAAACAGCCAGAGAGACAACCGAGCGGGCGCTCACTCACCCTAAAGCTCCACCTCCCAACTAAACAGCCAGAGAGACAAATGCGTTAGAGTGGATCTCTTACTAAGTGGTACAAACCGTCGACAAATAGACCAGGATCTGAAGATGGGTCAAGTGACAGACCCAAAGACGAGATCCGAGACCTTTAGTCGGTCTGGGACTCAAGAAGGCAGTAAAGCACGCCCCCAATGGCAATAGAGCCGTATGCACCCGAGAAGGGGTGCAGGGAGGTTGTCCGTCCATTAGTCCGAGAGAGGGGATTATTGGGGCATTATTCGCCCAGGCTCCCTCTTGCAACTTTCGGCTGTCAAAGGCGTTGTTTATGCAAGTTCCAAAGCCTCATCTTCTGACACGGCCTGAGGTAGCTGGTCAGGTCCTTAAACCTAAATAAAGAGGGGATACTCTTAGAATAAAGGGGTGCATAGAGGAACAAGGTAAACGCACCAGCTTCCCCAGGTTCTGCCAAAGAGTTTAAGTCAACTAGTGAGTCAGGCCGGGGAGAGAGAGCGTGCCGCTCCTCCATCTACCAGGCAGTCTACACAGGGTACCTCCCTGCTGGTCAAATATTAGTTAAGGGCGATCTGTAAGTAAATTTGTGAATGTAGACAAGATAGAAAATAGTGAAAGATATAAAGCATCAATTCCTACAAACAGTGAGGCAAGGAAGGTGCGGAGCTGAAGGCACTGTGGCATGGCGGCCGTACCAGAGGGCGCTAAACTGTGGCCACTCGAGCCGCAGTCTACACAAGATACACCCTACGGGGACAATGCGTTTACCAGACGTTCTCTAGATGTTTAAACTTTTCAAAGAGGATTTCTCCCCATTTGAAAGATCCTCCTTATTTGAGTTCGAACTGTGAGAAAGATGACCGAATCGTAACATCTTATGCCACGTCTTGTAACCCGCCTGCTCATTACTAGGTAGAACTCTCCTTAGCCACGTTTGTAACCCGCCTGCTCATTACTAGGTAGAACTCTCCTTAGCCGAGTGGATAAGGCACTCGGCAAACATTAAAAAATAGGTATCAGATTCGATTTCCGGCTAGAAAGGGCAAAGAAAATTTATTCGCTCGTCGAAGAGCTAATGTCCAGTGGCGATGCGCCGATCCTAACGCATGCATGGGAATAGCTCCAGCCACATACCTCATCATACTCATAACCAATCCAAACACCGCTGATATTTCACCCCTTCTTTAGTTCACAGATTACTCTTTCCACTATAGAAACAGCAGGGGGGGGTTTTCTATCCACACACCACTGACGTGGAAAGGGCGGCTCTCCTTTGGGCCATGGAGAGCCTCACGCTACATAGCTGGTAGCAAAACACACTAATACCACTTTTTCTACCCTTTTCTACCCACCCACTCCAACTATGACCGGCTTGACAGCGATTGACATTCTAGTTTTTATGTGAATTTTACCATCCGGTAGAATGAGCTCATCCACAATTGAAGTTATGGATGGCACAATTTGACGATTCGGCGAGATTCGAAACTGGAAACCAACATTAGTAAGGCTGAACATCACTCTACTATGGAAGAATGACATTCAACATGGCTGTTAGCTTCGGCAGCAGCCTGTTATGCTTGTGTGCATTTTTTTCTTATATTTTCTATCCAGTGTCAGTTGAAAAAGGGTGTGAGATACATTTATTAAATTGTCTTCGGAGAATGTGGTTTAATTCCTCATATATATATATATATATATATATATATATATATATATATATATATATATATATATATATATATATATATATATATATATATATATATATATATATATAGTCTAACCTCAATTGTTGAGACAACTTTCATTTTATTCGCTTGTCTCTAACACTAAATGAGTGAAGTATCAAAATTCGAAGGCAAAACCCATAATAGCAATGTTTCAATGTTACCTTTCTATTTCTCATTTCATTTCTTTGTTTTTGGCCTCTACTTACTTCCCGGTGCCCAACAATGAATGAAAGTGATCTTTATCTAGCAGGTGAAAAAAGAGGAAGCATCATCTTTCGTGAACTCTACTAACCTGACCTCATTACTGTTGACCCGAGAAACCTTCTTCCCGAGTGACAAAGACCACCCCCCCTCCCCCGTTTAGCAAGACATTTTGATGAGTTGGTAAAATAGATTAAGTTTCTGCCTCAATTTTAGTAACGGTTATCACGCAAGAACCTCCTCATCAAAATCACGTGCCGAGGAATTGATTAGAATTGATGTACCCTGTAGTTCGAAAATGATACCGAAAAAGATACTTCAATTACACTGGTCTGCGTCAAAAATGTATCTTAGGTTTTCTGTAGTGTTTCTTAATAAAATTGACCTCCTAAATCCGAATGTGGCATCCGTTTTTCTCTATCAGGTCCAGTTTTTGCGATACAGTAGGTAATAATAATTTTATAGTTTATACATGTCCTATATTACATCAAAATTTCAATAGTTTTTGCACTACTGTATTCGCAGTACATTTTGTCTACATTTTAAGTAATTATGTTAATAAGTTTATATTTTTGCAGGTTAGAAATTGCTTAGCATTATAATAATAATAATAATAATAGTGGTTGAGTTAAAATGTAAGAATAGCTCCGACAGATTTTGTATGTTTGCAGCAAAGTGAATTTTCCGAGAGCAATGTATGTACAATTTCTCCCGTAATTAAATCTTTGTATCATGCATACTCGTATTATGGAGTAGGGCTAGGAGATCAACATACGGGTTTTGCACAACATATCTGCTGCAAAGGATGCTACATAAGTTTAAG